>HG995191.1:16930280-18130280 GCA_905332935.1 Bombus hortorum
TCTCGAAACGCAGCGGGGATCACTCGATCCGAAATAGATCGTAGATCAGCGACCGTCGTTATCTGTCATTCGCGATTCATGATCTATGATTCGTCGATCGTCGAAGCCACCAGCTGAGCAGAACGCGACAGAGCGCGCGCGAGCGCGCGTCCGAATGAGAAAGAGAGAGAGAGAGAGAGAAAGAGAGAGAGAGAGAGAGAGAGCTGGTATAACGTTTGTTGCACGGTTTCTCGAGCTTTCTATTTTTAGACGGCCCGATCGAGCATACGGGCATCGTCAAGGCCGCGCGTTGCGAAACGATTATCGGTGGCACATGTTGCGCCCGCGCTACCAACCGGAACCGAATCGACCCAACCCGACCCGACCCACCCATTCCATCGCGACCCAACTCGATCCAACCGAATCTCTTCTTCCTCGTTTCTCCGTAATTGTCCGGCCCTGTCTTGACGCGCGTGCAACTTTATCGTTGCGTCGAATCGAATCGAATCGAATCGAATCGAATCGAATCGAACTTTTTACAACGGCGAAAGACACGACGAGCGCGTATCAGTTTGGTAACGAGGAGCCGCTTCTCTTACTTCCTCGGCCGTATTTGTCCGCCAACGGAGACGTTGGATGTCGAGGTTCTCTGGTGATGGCATTTGGTACGTAAGCTATGCGACGGCTTCTCAAATGCGACCAATTTCGTCTGTTGATATGGACGACGGACACCAGTAGCGTCAGAAGGATTCCTATGCATTTCAGCGTCATGATCTTTCGCGTGTCGTGCTCCGAAGACGCCGTCCACATTAGAAACTCTACCACGTCTTTCGCCAATTGCGACTCCGTGGCCGGTGTGCCGTCGTCGTACTCGACGATTCCGTCGTAGAACATCTACGAAAGCGTGAAAAGAAGCGTCAACGATAGTGGAAAAATAAGTAACGGCGAGACAAGGCGCGTCCGACGAATCGCGAATTCGCTAGTGCCGTACTCGTGGCATCGTGGTAGATCCGCCGGTAAAGTAAACGTTGAAGTATTGGCCCTCGTCCGGAGTTACCCCTGCTGGAGGGTCCATCCATCCGGTTAACAGGGAAAACACGTAATCTAGGCCGCGTTTGCGCGTCAAAATCACGTAAGTTAGATCCGGTGGGACAGCGCCGTAGTTGGCGGCTTTGGCCGCTTCCTCGTTCGGATAAGGAGAAGGGATCGCGTCGGACAATATCGCCGGTCTCGTGTAATAGTTGCCTTGATCGTCGGGGCCGTCCTCCACCTGATCGAAAGCGTTCGCTCGGTTACGACTGGTTACGCCAGAACGCACGGTGATCGCGTCGCGTCGGTCAACCACACCGCGCTCTCTAGCTCCGATAGAAACCTGGAACTCGGCGGCGATCCGTTTAACCTCTTCCGCCGTGTGCGTTACGTTGACCAGGTCAAGGAAACGAACGAATCGTAGACTGTGACACGTATGGCACACGGTTCGATAAACCTGCCATCCTCTTCTCAGAGCGGCGTGATCGAACGCCTTGAACGTACCGTTGAACGCCCATGGGTACTTCGGTGGTCTAATTTCTATTCCGCCGAACGCCTTCACCGTCGACTCGTTCAGAAAATAAAGAACAACGCCGCAGCTTCCGATCGTGGCTGCGGTATATCCGAACCACGCCGCCGTTATCCTTTTGCCATCGGACGACCAACGAAATCGACACTGGCTGTTGAATTTACGACAGGCGGTGGAAACAGCTCGACCGACTCTGCCGATTATCGCCGCCATCTTTTCCTCGAATGGACGCGATCGACGCTCGAACGACGAATCGATTCTCGTAAATCGCGCTCGTCGGTTGTCGCGCAAGCCATTTGTTCGTGTAACTCGATGCGACACGCGATACCGTAAAGCGCAGAAATCGATTCGTCGTTCGCGTCGTTCGGCGATCGCGGCCCGTCGTGTTGGACGCGCGCGGTGCAGGGACGCGAGACGGTTGGTCGGTTGGTTCGCGAACGTGTAGTTTCTGTCGCGGTTACGCAACACGTAAGCCACGTTACACAACCTTTTACAATAAAGGTGTCGAGTGTATTTCCGCGACGTTATAAATAAACTACTCGGTTATGCTTGGCATTATGCATGCGCGCATATTGCCGAGCTTACGTCGAATCGGACCTACACCCGCTGTCTCGTGCGCAGCAGCTGTGTGGACGGGACGAGCCGCGCAAACAACACAGCAGCTCGTGTTTACACGCGCGATTTTCCTCCATCCTCTTTCTCGAGATTTTTGCCGAAGCGATACGACGCGATCGATCGTCGAGTCGCGCTCGCCTCTCGTTCCACGGCGGTCAACTTGGGCCCCCGGTAATTTCATCTTAGCGTTCTGGCGCATCGTATTATCGGCAGAGGGTTGCTGCAACGCGACCGTCCACGAGACGACGAACGAGCGAGATAACGTTACGGATGCGATAATCGGCGTGTCGACCGAGGCAGTCTAATAATAGATACCTACGTATCGATCCGTCACCACGACAAACCGTTATTGTCTTTGATATCGTGGTGGAGTCGAAACGCGCGTTAGCGAAAGATTGATTCGTTGGATGGAGAGACGAAAGAGCGTGGTTGTTATCAAAGAGCGTATCGAACCGCGCTATTTATACCAGCGACGCTCGTCGCGCTTCGATACCACGGTATATACGGGCTATACGGCAACGCTTGGATTAACCAAGCCGCTAATCGATGCGCTTTGTTTCCTCGCGAGTATCTGGTCGACGCGCGGGGCCCCGTTTGAAAAACGAATAGCTGTCTAAACGGTGCGTGCTCGTTTTACGAGCCCAAACGATGCTAAAAACTGGTCGGCGCACCTTTGTCCAGTTTCGATCTCGTCGGTGGAACGAGGTCGCCGAGGAGGCGCTCGGGCGGTTGCGCGATCGATCGCATTCGATCCAAGTTTGCGTCTACATCCGCTCGGCAACGTTGACGACAGCGGCGACGACGACGACGACGACGACGACGACGACGACGACGACGACGACGATAACGATGACGACGAGTATGACCGACAACAAGGACGACTACGGCGGCGAACAGCCGCGCGCGTAAAATCCTCTTTCGCGTTTATTTTCACCGGCTTCGTTTATTTTTGCTCGGATTGCCGTTTAGCAGGGGTGCTGGCTCGCGAACGGCGTAGGGGCACGCGTTCCATAACTCGATCTTCCGCAGTGGTTCGGCTACGCGAACGCGACCAGTCGATCGCGAGGCCAACTGTCACGAGCGTCATTCCGATTGCGCAAAGATCGCGGTTGTGCGCGCTCGCGGAGGAAAGGTCGCTTTCACTGCGATGGCTAGCGTGCGAGAAGGAACGCAAAAGACTACGATGATCCATATATTTGGGATCTATTCAAAGCCGAGTTTTGGTACTTTGCCAAATCTATTTTTCCGAGCGAAGGCGGGATCGCTTATTGTGCCCGTGCTAATTTTGTCGCGCCGTAACGCTCTCCATTCCGGAGGTGTGGGTGGTGGTGCTGCTGCTTGCTCGATACTCACTACGCGAGTTTTCAATCGTTTACACGCGGCCAACATTCCCGTCCCCGTCGCCGACCAGTCGCCCTTCGGCCGAGCTTCGTGCATCGATTTTTCCAAAGCCCTCGCGTTCACCAGCTACGTACACACTCGACTCGATGTTCCACGATCCTCGCGCCTTTCTCCGCGCATCGCGATTCCGATCCGATCGATGCCATTCGATCGTGAGATTCACGTTGAAAAAAAAAAAAAAAAGAAAGACGTTTCATCGGTCGGACAGCCTAACGGAAACGACCGGCGATCGATCGCCAATGGCTATTTCTATTTTTATCGCAACGGCTAGTTGCTACGTGAACGGAGGTTACCGCTTCTTCGACGGTTTAGCTTACGCGATAGCGGATTCCGCCGGCTCTCTTAAACTTTGTTCTCGTCGCGTATCTCTCGCCGCAGAGAAAAGATTCTTCTCTTCGTCGAGAATTCGCGTTCGCTTGCCTCTGCTCTTCTCTGCTCTTGTTGTCCGCGAGACGCGCGATGGAGCGCGTAAGCCAGCGAGGGTGTATTTTCCCGACGAGAAAATGCTGGCGGCGTCGCGTCGCGCTCACGTAGGAGGCGCCAAAGTTCGTGCACGCGTAAACCTCGTGGAAGGTACTCGCGGAGTTGCAGAAATCAGGAGGGGGTAGTAAACATAACCCAGATTCGTGAACGGTGGCATCTGCCCGAAAGGAAGCGACCGAGTGGGATACAACCAATAACCTAGCTTAATAACGCGTTATAAAAGTAAACGTTGATCCGTGCAAAGGTCATCCTCCGTCTATTTATAAGTGGCTCGTGTCTCTTAACTCTTTTTCCAACCTGTCGACCGCGTCTCGGTCTCTGATTTCCTGCAAACGCGCGTACGCGCGCTCGTCGCGATTGCATTTTCCGCGAGAGAAGCAACAACGCGTTGCGTGTTTTCTTTTTTCTTTCCCTCGTCGAGTAATCTCGGGCGACGATGACGAAGACAACGACGGCGACGACGATGGCGACAACGGCGCGATCACGATCGTCGACGTCGACGTCGCTTTCGTTTCCGATGAGTCAGTTGAAGCATCGCTACAGCCTGTCGGGGTGGCGCCAACGCGTTGGCGGACTTGCTCTATACGTTTTACGACAGTTTGAAAATACCGAGCGGTTGAACCGATAAGATCGGCCTTCCGTGTTCGGAATTCCCGGTGTCTCGTGGCGCCGACGTCCTTTCTCTCAGACGCGTTGTAGCAAAGGGCACGCGACACAACGGCGGTCGAACATAACGCTGCTAACGTTGGCAAGACACCGGGCGCAGAGACGACGAGGGTCACGGTTCACGGTTTTCCTCTTTCTCTTTTTCAAACGACTACGCCTGGTTTGATCGCGCGGCTCCTCCTAGTCCCGTCCTTTCTTCCTTCCTCATCTCCTCCGTCGGCTCATCGTCCTCTAGTGGCACGAAAACACGAACGTCGGACGCACAGCGAATATTAATGCGTGTTTTTGCACGTGTAGACGTTTATTTTTGCTCGTATTTTTAGCAGCTGGTATTTTCGAACGGGACCGCCACTATTTTTGTCCTAGCACGCCATACGGCGTATTACCGTCCAGAGACCACCTACGAAGCGAATTCTCTCTCTCTCTCTCTCTCTCTCTCTCTCTGTCTCTCTGTTACAATTAGGCGGACGAACGGGTTTCTGTCGCGGACACAAGAACACGCAAGTCCATCTGCTGTCGCTTCGAGAGGTATTCGGTCGTTCCAGTTCGGTTCCAGAGATTCGAGAGCAATCGGGATAATATCGGACCAAGACGTCGCGGCCAGACCACGTACGTTCCGAACGTTCGTATCGATTTAGCTATTTCAAGCGGAAGCTCGTTTACCGTGTAATTGCGACAACACGTAATTAAACCGAGTTACGTGATCCGCTACACGAATAAACGTCTGTCAGGTATCGTCGTGTAATTACGATACGCGGCAATGTCGGTTCGGAAACGCGCGTACGTGAACCAGACCGTGAACGTTCATCTCGAAACGAATTCCAGCGAAATTTGTTTACCGCGTCGCTGTTTTCTTCCAAGAGTACCCACCTACCTATCTATCTGTCTATCCATCTATCTATCTGGTAACGCGCGCGTATCTCGTACGCGGTTGCATGCGTCGCATAAAAGAAACAGGACAGAAGGCGATTTTCGAGAATGTCGAAGCGAAGGAATCGCGTTGGACCGTTGGACGCGTAACGAATAGCGTTCTCGTTCGCGTCTACCGCGGTGCTATTTCGAAGGGGTGAAAGGGCCGTAGCTAGGTAAGCCGCTAAAAATAACACCGGTACATCATATCGAGCGGTCGTCTATAAATAGTGGCAAGTGACGAGAGACCCTGGATGGATTGGAGTCACGAGCAGCGCTACCTAGCACGCGCCATCTTTTAGAAAAATTCAAAACACTGCCACTCCTGGCTGTTACCCTCCTTCCCGGTCTCGCTGCCCGTCCAACACCGTCCACCTCCAACTCGATCGATCGATCGTAAATAACAATGGACGCGGCCATTCATTGACGCGATGTTGCCTGCAAGGTGGAACGAATCGACCTTACGGGCAATCGATCTTTCTCGCCAACTCGTCGTACAATCGATACGAACGGAATGGACGCGAGACGCCAAATTCCGGCCGTATCCGAACGCGACGATCGACGAATTTCGAGAGACGGAGTAGGATTTTCTCGCACGTAACGACCATCGTTCCGCTATCGGGCTCGTCGTTCGATCGATCGATGCGTTCGAGCTTTGGGGTGGAGCGACCAAACGAACGGTACGAGATGATCGAAGAAGGGGTGACCTTGTCTCCTATTTTCGGAAGGTAGATTTCTCGTGACTCTCGCCAGTTTTACGGACCTGTCTCCCGAAAGGAATCGACGAGAAACGACCAGGTATAAAGATCGACGTTCGACGAACGTGTTCGGAAAGTCGATCGCACGTGTATCGTGGTTTGCGCGCACCACCTGCTAGTAGTGGCGCGAAAATCTTTCGGGCTCGTCTCGCCGTCGACATAACCTTCCGTATTTCCGTCCGTACAGATTTGCCGGCGAATCGTTCCGTGCATAGCATCGCGCTAGGCATTCCGGAAAATCGTATACATCGCGTAACGGACGAGTAAATTGCGTCAGCGGAACGCGATGCATCGAGAATAAATTCTCCTAATCGCGCGCGTATTTAGAAGCGATACGATGGCGCATCGCTGCGCTTTGTCTCGATTCGAGCCATCCGTCTGTCCTGCTGCAACCTTTGAAAATTCAGCGTCGCGATCCATTCGTCGCGTCTAGAACGTTTTGTTTACGCGAGCAAGCGAAAGGGGGATCGGAATTGGCGGAAGGTGATCGTTTCCTCGATCGACGCGGAAGGAGAATGCAAAGAGAAGAAAGGAAGCGGGCGAAAGGAGCGGAAGGAAGGACAGGTCGGCAAAGTTTATCGGGCCTGATCGCGGTGCGACGAAAACGAGCGAAGAACGCTGGCGAGTGTAAGTTTCGGCGATGGAAGAGCAGCGGCGGAGCGTGGCAACGTGGAAGGACGAGGGGAGACGGTGAATTTGGCAGGGAGGGAACGTTAACACGGTGTGGTGTATAGCAGCGGAGAACAGAGCAACGCGCAAATGCGCCAGGAAGGCGGCAGAAGGGCAGCGGCGGCGGCTGCTGCTGTTGCTGTTAGCGGTATAGAAGCTCTAGTGGGCGGCAAACTGGAGAGGCACGGAACGAGGCAGTTTTACAATTACGCTGGCGACACTGTGCGCGCGCTCGCGCGAGTAACACAAATGTGGTCCGAACGCAACAATACCGGGTTTCTATAAATAGCCGAGATTCGCGAGTCTCGCGAGGCAGGGCGCTGTCATCGTGTGCGCGCGCGACACCCTCAGAGAATGCGAGAGAATCGCGAAAGAAACGGTAGCGCGTACCGCGCGCGCAGTTCTCTCTCGTTATCCGTGACATGCGCGCGCGCGCGCTCCAGCAAATCCGCGCTCCAGTCTCTACGTTTCGTCGTCGTTCCCAAATTATCGTCATCGTCGCCGACGTCGATATCGACATCGCCGTCGTCATCGCCATCGTCACCGTCACCGTCACCATCACCGTCACCGTCACGGTCGTCGACGGTGTTTCTATTACCGACGCATCGACTCATTCGCTCGACTCGATGGCCTATCTTCGATAAAACGTAAGCCACTGTTTTTCACGTTCGTCGCGTTTATCCGTGTTTTTAAAGTGCGACGCAAGCGGATTCGCGAATCGGGTTGCCGTTAAATTCGGGCGACGGTGCTCGGCTTTTGTGTTCGTTTGGTGCAAAGAGTGACAATAGTGCGCGCGATGCTGCATCCAGCCGATCAAACGCACGAGATTACGTGGTGAACGGTTCTTCGGAGGAACGACGATAAAATCGTTCGAGAGAAAAGTGTATTTTAGCGACGCGTGGTCGCATTCTTTTCTTTTCTCGTCCTATGTATTTCGCTTTCGCCGCCGTTTCTCTTTCTCTCCGCATCGTCCTTTCGATCGTTTCCCCTCTGGCTTCTCCGCGTTCCGTTTGTTCTCACACGATCGCTCGTAAACGCTTTCGACGCGTGTCGCGAGACGATCAACGCTCTTTCGTCGAAACTCGGCCTAAAAATCCGATGCCGACGATCCAACGTTCACGCAGTTCTCTTCTCTTTGCTCCCTGTCGTGTATTCTCCATTCGCGTCCACTCGCTCTCCGTTGATCGTCTCGAACGTTTCGTAGTAAAATCCCGTCGAGGGATTTCCAACCTGTATCCTGTATCGCGATTCAAAGTCCATTTCCAAATCGACCGACACCTGTTGTGCCTAGCTTGTAACAACGCGAGCGACTAGCATCGCTCCCGTAACTTTCTGTTGTCCCGTTGGCTGCGTTCCTCTCTCTCTCTCTCTCTCTCTTTCTCTCTCCGTCCACTCCCCTCTCCTCTCCTCTCCCGTTCACCGTCTCACCGCTGTTTTCCTCCTGTTTTCTCGGTTTTCTCGGGTTTTTGCGCGTTTCAAAACGAAAGGCAACGCTGCCGCGATCGACGTTCGTCAGTTCCATTGAAAGTGTTATCGTTTCTTCCGCGCAAGTCCTCGTTACTTGATGCTCGCTTTGCCGTCACTCGTGTTTCGTACCGTCCAGGCGATATCGAACGGAAATGTCTCCGAGAGGGAAAAAAAGGAGGGAAAGACAAAGAACCAACGCGTCCGTGCACGCGAGCATATGTGGCGTAATTGAAATTATAGAGAGACAGAGAGAGAGAGAGAGAGAGAGAGAGAGAGAGAGAGAGAGAGAGAGACGTTGAACTAGTTTTTAGAGTTTTCAGTTTTCAGACCTCTTTCGAATATCGTTCGCGTCACAGCTAGAGGCAACGGGGGAACGAACTCCGGCGTAACGATGCGGACGAACAGAAGGGAGAATCGCATTTGTTCGTGTTCGCGGGACTCGTCAACATCGTGTCGCGCGTTAGCACGCATGTGCGCCGCACCGACACGATTCATCGTTTTTCCACTGACATTTGCGGGAGATCGCGGGCGAAAGCGAGCGCGCGCGCGCGTTTCCTGCCTTCGACAGCGCGTTCTCCTTCGTTTCTTTTTCACGCGATTTCCAGTGTATATATCGAGGCGACACGAAATCGCGCAACTCGCACCTCGAAGAAAACGACTGGACCGTTGCGCGCGAGAAACGAGACGACGGTTACTCGCATCCGACGAATTCTTGCAAATTGCGCGTACGACGGTCTGCAAATGAATCGAGCGGCCGCGATTCGCGAACCCGTTGCAACAAAGAGCAGAAACTGAAACACGCTTGACGTCACAGCGAATCATTCTCGCCACTTAGACGAAGTCACGAGTTCAATTTAGAACGCGAACGAGCCAGTACCGTGGACCCCGATTCGACGTTTCCTTTTGAAACCTGCGAAACGTCGTGACGATCTTTTGCACGATCGCGTGTTACGCGTATCTAACGGAAACGAAAGAGAGAAACAAGGCGGGAGAACGCGGCGAACGAGACATCGATCCGTTCGCGTTGCCAAACGCTTTTTTCGAGAAACAAGCAATCGAAATAACACGGACAGAGATAGCGAGTCTAATTCTATCGTTGGTCTGTGACCACCGCCGAGTCGATTCGCCTTGTTCCGATATCGCTTTCATTACGGGGTCATTGGTCTTCCTTCCTCTTGCTTGGTCTTTCGCCTCGAGGAAATACGTAGCACATACATACGAGTCGTACACGCCCACGCGGTCACACTCGTACGATCGCGTTGTCTCGCGTCAACGTCATTTAGCGTCGCCTGCTTTCCCTGGTTGATCCTGCCCTCTAAATTCTATCCCTTCGACCTGTTGAAACCACGATCCTTCGGATCTTCTCTTTCCTTCCTTTTTGCTCAGCCTTGTCGCCCGTTTTAACAGAAAATATACGCAATCGCGCGCGCGCAAGACACGAAGGAAGGAAAAGAGAGGTTCGAGCGTAACCGAGGAGCAAAGAATTACGAGGATGGCAGAGATTGATCGAGTGCGTCGATATCCCGTCGAACAGAGTTAGCGCCGACAGCCGTTCGATTTACGCGGTACGTAACAAACGCCAACTCGTGCGCAATCTTGAATTTTACCTTGCGACGTAACATACCATACACGTTTTTCTACGTTTGCTCGACGGTTCGAGCGCGTCGTGTAAATCGAACGGCACGGGACGATCGTTGGGTCGTTTGAGAACGAGGTGCGTGCGTGGCGTTCGTTTCGATCACCGCGTTCGATGCGATTCGATCGACGCTGGAACGCGATAGTTTGCAATAGGCGAGTTCGTTGCACGAGATCGCGTTAACGCGTGTCGCCTAGTGCGACGCGTGCGATAGGTGGCCGGCGCTTCCACATTACGCGTCGAAGGAAGAGCAGAATTACGCCGAACAATCGGCTACGTATTACGGAACGTGCGACACGTTGGAAGGAAAAGTGACGCGGACCAGACATAATTCGAACGATCGTCGAAAGGAGAACGTAGGGACGAACGGAGAAAGTTGCGTGTGTGCGTGCGTGTGGGCGAGCAGCGGAGCGGCGACGGCGGAGAAAGGGGAGGCGCGTGTACCGTCGCGTTTAGTAGGTGCGTATATAAATGTCATCCTATATATAGCGAACGTTCGTCTAATCTTAGCTAGTCGGCCACCGGCCAGGAACACGAGTAAAAACTTACTTTGACTCTCTTTGCTCTCGGCCTCCTGTCCCGCTCGCACCGACCCCCGTCCCTTTGGCGAACCAACGGCACGCAACGCGGCGCACTCCAATTTCCGCTCGAGCTCGCCTTTTCTCCCACGCGTTTACGCCTCGGTCCTCATCCGATTCGCCGGCGATCTCAATTTATCGAGCGCTGCTCGGTCGGCCGACGTCCGATCGAACGCAACACGGAGAGACCAAGCGAGTACGAGACCAAGTCGCTCTAAACTACGAAAGCATCGGCAATATACACGAACCACCGCCTGCGTTGGTCTCGCCGAACCGACCGCGGTCACCTTTTCCTCTCTTTACACCAGCTACTCAACTGACCTACACACCGACATTCGCTCGCTAATAATAACGGTACATCGCGGCGAGGCGTCGATACCACGATTCCTCTTCTTCTTCTTCTTCTTCTTCCTCTTCTTCGTCCCGTCTGTTTCCTTCGCTCACCGCTTCTTTCCCTTTTTTTTTTATCGTAAATTCACGACCACCGATTCTCGATCGGACGAACGCGCGTACGAAATGTACGAAGCGCGCTAAACGTCGGCAAACGAGCGAACGTTATCGAAACACGTTACACGGCGATCGATGGCAATTACTTTGACCGATACGACGATGCAGCTGCGATCGGGTTGGCTGACGATATTACATGCGACGATGGAGGCTGGTCGGTGAATTGATAAATTTGAAACGTTCTCCTTTCGAACGACTACGATTGCGACACACGTGCGCTTCCGCTCTGCGAATCGACCGATTTAACGAAGAATTTTGGCAGAGGAGCGGACGGCACACGGCGAGGTTCGCGTAAATACGCGGAAATACGTGGAAAGACGAGCTTGCGTTTGGAAGGGACGGCGATCGCAATTGCGGTCGGTACGTTTCGGCTGTGGCAACGGAAACACGAAGGAAAGAAAGGTGAACAGCGGAGCGAGCCTGTGGAGGAACGGCCCTCCTCCGCGATTAACCTTGGACTTGACTCGAAGGAATTCTCGCAGCGTACAGTGACCTCTGCTCGCCCGCTAACTCGACGCTCGTCGTCTCGACTCGGTTGGTTCGCACTCGCGCCGCGCTCATCTTCGCTCCGTTTTCGCTCTGTTTCCATCCGATTCCGAAATCCACTCGAATTCGTACGTTCGCTTGTTTACGCGCACACGCTCCACCGTACATCGATCCTATTTCAACGAACGTGTACGTTCGAGCTGCCAAGCCGCGCGAGCAATTTATTTCTTTCTTTCCTTATTTATTTATTTATTTATTTATTCGTTTGGTACACGGGAAGTGAAATCCCATTAGAGTACAAAGAATCGTGTGCAAAGAGAACGGCGATGGAATACGAACATAAATTTTCTTATATTTCTCCCTAGACGTATTTATGTTGTTGCCGCTTCGGCGTTCTATTACGTTACACGCGATTCTTTGTACTCTAATGGGATTTTACTTCCCGTATATGAGACGAATAAATTAAATTAATTGAGTTGAAAAGAAAACGAGTGAGGAAACAAAGCAAGTCGGAAGATGCGAGAGGCTAGCGGAAAAAGGAACGAAGAGAAGGGGAGAAATTATAGAGAAGAAGAAAGCGCGTTACGGAACTCTGAAAATTTAGCAGAGAGACAGCCAGAAGAAAAGCCGACGATCGTCGATTCAGCACCGTTAAACGTTTGCCTTTTGCCTTGTTTCAGAAGACGTGGGTTACAGGAGCGTTGAGATCGCGTCCGCGTTTACGCATCTACCGCAGAAAGGTAAGCACGGGTGAAGCAGACGAAACGATCGCGATTCGTCGTACGTATTCGTAGACGTTCGGGCGAAGATGGTCGAACTCGAAACTCGACGTCGAGAAAGATCGATACGAATCGAGATCGTGCCGAGTCTACGAACGAAAGGTCGGGTCGCGCGAGTTTTTCCTTCGAAAGACGTCGAAAACGTTCGACGAGACATCGACGCTGGATCGAAACTCGATCGAACGTAAGAGGAGAACGCGAGATACTTTTCGCGCGTGACGCTTCCAAAAATAAACGCGCTATCGAGATTCCGAGACCGAGCGACGACGGACCGCTCAACGACGAAGCTCGTTTTTGCGGTGTCCGTTTCCGCGCAGGAAACCAGACACGTTGTTGCCGCTGCCGTCTTCTTTCCATTCTTCGATATTCTCGTCTCAGCGTCGATGTTGTCGGTAGCGCTTCTTCGCGCGATCGTCGATTTCTATGAAAGCGCAGCGAAATACTGCGCGTAGTCTATGCGCGCGCCCGTGTATATACGTGTATATACGTGCACAGAGATGGCCCGGGATACGCCAGGCTCACCAATGTCCAGACCGAGAGACCTGGTCGGCGGAGTTGGTGCTACGACCACCTTGACATCGGGCGGCTATCACGCTGGCTCCGGCGATCCAGCGAGCCTGCACGGTCACGTGCTGCAGCAGAAGATACTCGAGGTAACGTAATCGATTCTCGTTCGTGGTTCCACGATTGCACGCGCGCCACGATCCTCCTGCTCTCCTCCTATCCCCCCCCCTCTCTCTTTGTTTCCACCGTTTAATCGCGGTTGACGCGCGAACGCGACCGACGCACAGGTTCGAACATACACGCAATTGCCCCTGGCCGCGTCGTCGACAGACTCGAGACCGGAGAAGATAAAGTTTCTGTCGAAGCGAAACGAGCGGTGACCAGCAACGTTGCACGGCTATGGAAAAGAATTTCGTCTGCACCGCTACCCCGTACGGGTGGCGGCGCGCGCATCTATACGCGTACACACGATGTTCTCGATTCGAATCTCGAATCTGTGCGTCGCGCCGCGAAGACGAATCTCGAAATCGTTTCGAGCGTTACTCTCGACGCGTCGATTGTGCTTTCAGCTGCAGCAGCATCATCAACTTCAGCAACAAATACTGCGGCAACAGTACCAAGCCCAGGAGCGACAGTTGGCCGAGTTACACGAGCAACAGATGCACCAGCTAAAGGTAAGTCGCGTTCGTCGCGGCGCGTCGCGTAACGTTCGTTCGTTCGTTCGTTCGATAGCGCGTCTAACCTCCTCGTCAATTTCGTTTCTCGGTCACCGTTCCGTGCGGTTCCTTCTCTCCGGAGGGTGACGAATCGCACCATCACCCTCCCGAGTATCGAACCACCGTCGTCCAAGATCCATTGTCTTCGAACCGTCTCCGAGTCGAAAGTCCAGCGGAACCTTCCTCTTCCTCGTAAACTCGATCGATGCGCGGCGCGTCTCTATCACGACGTACTTGAAAAGAAGAGAAAGAGAAAGAGGGAGAGAGAGAGAGAGGGAGCCTAGATCGGCGAGCAATGAAATTCCGCGCGTCGTACCTCGACGGGACGAGAGAAGTCGTAAATCGCGACGGATGAAAGATCGTCGAGTCCTTGGAGATTCGACTCTCGTCGCGTTCTCTGCTCCCCTTTCCCCTCCTCTCTTCTCCTCTCCTATGCTATTTGCCCACTGTGTCTTCCCCCCCCCCGTCGTTTCTCGCTTCCACTTTCACCCTTCTTGCGGTAAAATTATCGTTGGACGTTGCTCGCGCTCTCCTCTCTCGCCCCCTCCCCCCCCCTCTCTCTCTCTGTCTATCTCTATCTCTATCTCTTTTTCTTGAATGGACGATTATCGGCCGTTACCGTCAATGTCCAGCACACCGTCGTCGTGCAACGCGTACTACCCGTCCGTCATATTATCGATCGAAACGAGGCGTCTTTTCTCTCGTGTTTTCTCTTCGTTTTTTTTTCTCTCTCTCTTTTTGTCGTAGCTCTGGGAGCAGCAAAAACAGCTGGAGGAGCAGAGGAGAGAAAAAGAGAGACTCGAAGCACTGAGGAAGAAGGATAAACACGACCACAGTGCGATCGCTTCGACGGAGGTGAAGCAACGACTTCAGGTACTTGAATGGCGGGCAGGGCTCGGTCGTATTGGGCCGAACCCATCCGCATGGGTAGAGAGAGGATTTTCGTGGCGGAAGGGACGCGAAGAGGCTAAGTGATAGGCGAGATAAAAGGGAGCAGAAGAAGGTAGGACGGGCGGAGGGGTGGGGGGTTTAGATTAAAGAGAAGAACGAACGTTAGACGAGACGGCAAGGCCGAGAGCGCTAGGAGATACGATTTGATTTAAAGCGTAAAGTTGTTGTCGGTTTGTCGTTCGATAGTAGCAACGAATAGACGACGAGGGATGGTATGCGTGGAAGAGGGAAGGGAGAATGTTGCGCGCGAGTGTTCGCTGAGAGGGCAACCTTACGATTTCAGAGCTTCCTCGTGAACAAGAAGCAAAGGGAGGCAGCGGCCGCTGCGAACGGGGCCGTACCTGGTACACCCGGATACAGAAGCTGGTGAGATTCTTTTCGAGACTGACGATTGTCGCGCGCGGGTTCACCCGCCGACCTCGATCTTGTTGTCGTCGATATTCCTCGAGTACATCCTCTCGCGATATTTCACGCTTTCCGCCTATAACCCGCTCGCTTGCTCGCCCGCAATTTCGCTTTCTTCCTCGTCGCTGTACCGCCGTGCACTTCTCTTCTCTTCTCTTCTCTTCTCTTCTCTTCTCTTCTTCTCCGCATCCCAGTTCCGCTTCCCATTCCGTTGTTTCTATTTCCGCCACGCTTTTCGACGATACCGCGCTATACACACGCACACACACACACACACGCGCGCGCACCCAGCCGCCAAGGATGCCGCAGGGGGTGTACTCGAGTAACAGAGTTCGAGTCGTAGAGCCGAGCGATAACGATTCGATGGAACGGCCGATCGCTCGATCGCTCGATCCACCGAGCGAACGACACTGGAACCGATTGAACAAGAAGCCGCGAATTTGTTGGTCAGGTTGCAACCGCAATCGGCGGAATCGGCGGGCGCGGCGAACGCTTCGCATCCCTACCGGATGCCACAGATGCTGCAAGAAAAGTTCGCCGATGATTTTCCTCTTCGGAAAACAGGTACGTACGCGCGACCACGTTATACCATAAATATACTATAAATTCCCGTGTTGTCGAGTGATAAGCATATTTGGTGGAAGGTAGTCTCTTTCTATGTGTGCCTATGTACGATAGTAGAATGCCTCAACTAAAGCATGGTTTTTTGCGACGCCCCCGCCCATCACCCCCAACCCGTCTCAATCATCTTGCCTGATCGACAAACGTACGAACAAACGAACGAACACGCACGCAAAGATACGCACGACAGAGGCAAAGACGAACACAGAGCGACAGAAAGGCAGAGACACACCGTAGCCCATGCATCCGATCGACAACCATCCGCCGTTGTCCTGATTGCGAGCTTGTCGACGATCGACGATCCGACGAGCGATAATAACGAAAGACAATAACGACTCTCGTGAAAAGATGAATAGCGTCGGTGGCGCGTTTAGTAAACGCACGGTACAGATATTATTCGTAGACGCCGGGAATTTATTGGGTTGTCGGATGGATCGCGTGGACACGCTCGCACGTCGTGTCGTTTCGCGTCCTTCTCTCTCGTTCCTCCTTCCACGCGATCGTCCTCGATGCTCCTCGATGTCCGTTCCCCGAACCACCCTGTGCCATCGTTTTACACTACTCTCCGGCCCGATACGACGACGACCAACAACTAACCCTGGCTAAAATTGGCCAGCCTCGGAGCCGAACCTGCTGAAGGTGCGACTAAAGCAACGCGTGGAGAGGAACATGGCCGCGTCGAGAAATTCACCCCTGATGGCACGCCGGAAGGATCGCCTGCTGTCGCACCTCAAGCGGAAATCACTGCTAGCAAGTACGTCCTTCGATCGAGCTTAATCGAAATTCGTTCGATTAATCGTCGAGTTATTGACTCTTCCTGCGTGAGCATTAGCAAACAATTCGTTGCACCCGTGTTTTCGATTAATCGATCGTTGATTTTTGCCTTTTTGCCAGTGTCCAGTAACAGCATGTCGACAACAAACGTTACCGATTAACATTACGTTTCCGAGACCGCGAGTCTCCTCTCGTTTCGCCTCGGCGTCGCATCCGCGTTTCGCGCGCTAAGCACCGCGCGAACGTGGAAAACGCGAGCCGAAGGCGAAACGACGGGCGCGATGCGTCCCTTTCGCGCGAAGGAATTCGGGACAGTAGCGGCACGGGTCTGTGACAGGCCGAGGGAGGGGTGGGGGGGGGGAGGACACAGGTTGCTCGTTCGCTTTCCCGAATTCCAGTCTCGTACGCGACGAGTTGCAGGCAAACATTGCCACGCTCATCGCGCCGCTCGCTCATCGAACGCTTTCCAGATTCTAGCAGTAATCCGGAATCTGGGCCTAATTCACCACCGACCGTAAACAATTCTCAAGCGAGCCCCACCGCGGCAGCCAACGCAGCGGCAGCCATCCAAGAAGTGAGTATACACGAGTACGCGTTACGCTCTGCCTTTCGTTCTTTCCTTCTTTCTTTCTTTCCTTCTTTCTTTCTTTCTTTCTTTCTTTCTTTCTTTCTCGTTGTTCGTTCGCAGGAGACGGAAAACACCGGCTACGGAGGTCCGTTGACCAGCAGCAGTCAGCAAGGTAGCCTGTCGGATCTGTCGTTGTTCAGTTCACCGTCCATGCCCAACATCTCGCTGGGGCGACCTCACGTTCCATCCGGCTCCAGTACGGTGAGTCTTTTAGCCGCCGATCCTATAACGTGATCGCCGATGATCGCTCTCTAAAGGACGACGTGGCTGGTTTTCGGCGTCTCTGTTCGCAGACCGGTACGAAATTGGCCACCGTCTCGGAGGCAGAGGTACGCGCGGCGTTCACCGCGCGACTCGGGATGCCGCTTACCGGACAAATGTTGCCTGGTACCTTGCCTTTCTATCCATCGTTGACGGTGATCGAAGGAGGAGACGCGACGTCGAGCGGCGGTTACGTTCACAAACAAATGCAGAATATGGACCACCCGTCGATAACGAACCGGCAACACCCGTCTGCGGTTTACGGCACCGCGTCCGCCACGGCTCCCATCACCGACACGCAAGTAGCGCATGCGAGGCTGCAAAAGGCTGGTCACCGGCCTTTAGGTAGTATGTTCTCTCTTCTTTGCTGGCAGCCGATTTTTACAGCGCGCGTGCCATCATCGTTCGCGCACCGCCGACGATTCTCTTGCCCTGCGATCGTCGCGTTAGACCCCGGTCTAAGATTTCCGGAGAGACCGTCGCGGAATCGTATCGGCCGACGCCGAACAACTGGCACGCGCGAACAATTCTCATTGGCACGGGTGAGATCCCACGGGTGGAATCGCCGCGCGCCTCCTGAAAATTTCCAGCTTGGCACCCGATTCACGCGTCCCTTGGTCGCTCGTTCCGTTCCCACAGGTAGGACTCAGTCGGCGCCTCTGCCGTTGGGCCATCCGATGCTGCAAGGTGGCATTATCGCGTCGCAGACCCACTACGAGGAGTACCTGGCCGAGAAGCAACTGCACGATCAACAGCAGGCGCACAACTACCTCAAACAGCAGATTCGTCAAACGGTGCTGACGCGTGTCGGGTCTCGGGGACAGGCGAATCAGCTGGACGAAGCACCGGAGAACGACGAGTCCGCCGAGGTGATAGATCTCACCGGAGGAAAGAAAGATTTGCCGGAAGAGAGCGAGATCTCGAAACAGCAACGGGATCGCGAGCAGTTTCTTCAGCAGCAGAGAGATCTGATGATGAGACACACCTTGCAGATATCCAACGAGTCGTCGACGGCCTACGGCGGAAGCGGTACCGGTAGCGGTAGCAGGACCAGTCAGCCGAGCGCCAGACCGCTGTCCAGAGCGCTGTCCAGCCCGTTGGTTCACTTGAGTAAGCTGACCGCCCGTGATTCCTTTTAGCCTTGCTCGCCGCGTTAGGCCGCGTTACCTCGTCCGTCGTACCGCGACCACCATCGTACGCTGCTCCACGCTCTCTCTTTGTGTCTGCTTAGCGCGCGACGCAGGTCCTCAGGGAAGCCAAGCCACCACCGGTGATCTGTTCGCGCGCGCTTCTTCCCATCGATCCACTACCGGTTTGGCCTACGATCCGTTGATGTTGAAGCACGCCTGTGTCTGCGGCGAAACGGTTCGTGGTCATCCCGAGCACGGAGGCAGGTTGCAGAGCGTCTGGGCACGGCTTTCGGAGACCGGACTGCTACAGCGTTGCGATCGAATACGTTCGCGCAAAGCCACCCTCGAGGAGATTCAAACGTGTCACAGCGAAGCTCACGCTCTTCTCTTTGGTGAGTAGTGCTCCGTCGTCACGCGTCTCCCATACGCGATCCCCTTCCTCCCGATCCTTCCACGCCCGCCTTTCACCTCCCTCTCCGCCACCTTCTGCCACCGACCTCCGTAACGCGAACGCGCGAGTAAAGTACAACGTGCTGCTGTCGCGCGCAGGAACGAATCCGATGAACCGACAAAAGCTGGACGTATCGAAGCTCTCTCAACTACCGATCAAGAGTTTCGTGCGGCTGCCCTGCGGCGGAGTAGGCGTCGATTCCGACACCACGTGGAACGAACTGAATACCGCGCCGGCCGCCCGAATGGCTGTCGGTTGTGTCGTCGATCTGGCCTTTAAAACCGCCATGGCCGACATTAAGAACGGTTTCGCCGTCGTACGACCGCCCGGACATCACGCCGAAACCAACCAGGCCATGGGTTTCTGCTTCTTCAATTCGGTCGCGATCGCTGCTCGATTGCTTCAGCAGAAGCTCGATATTAGGAAAATCTTGATCCTCGACTGGGTAAGAGCAAACCTAGCCTTTCTCTTTCTCGTTTTTCTTTCTTTTTTTCTTTTTTCTTTTTTTCTCTCGTCGGTTTTCCCCCGTTTATTCGCTGCTCGTCGCGCGTATCGCGATCGCGACGACGGGAACTCGCGCTCGGGATACGCAGTCCGCTGGACTAGAATCGAAGTCGACTCGACCGGTCTATCTTCTGTTTAGGATGTCCATCATGGGAACGGGACGCAGCAAATGTTCTACGACGACCCACGGGTGCTGTACATGTCGATACACAGGCACGACGAAGGTAACTTCTTTCCAGGAACCGGTGGACCGACCGAGTGCGGGGCTGGCGAGGGTCTGGGCTACAACGTGAACGTAGCCTGGTCCGGTGGGCTGAATCCACCGATGGGCGACGCGGAGTATCTAGCCGCGTTTCGTACGATCGTGATGCCGATCGCCAAGGCCTTCGATCCGAGCATCGTCCTCGTCTCGGCAGGATTCGACGCCGCCGTTGGCCATCCCGCGCCCCTCGGAGGCTACAAAGTTAGCCCCGCTTGCTTCGGCAAGATGACGCAACAGTTGCTCGGACTGGCGAACGGTAAGGTTGTTCTCGCTCTCGAAGGTGGTTACGATTTGGCCGCGATTTGCGACTCCGCCCAAGAATGCGTTCGGGCTCTGCTCGGGGACGAACCTACTCAACTTCGGGAAGAGGAATTGACGAGGATACCTTGTCAAAACGCGGTCGACACGCTGCAAAAGACGATCGCCGTGCAGGTACGATCATCTTCCACTCGGCGACTCTCTCCTATTCCTACGTCCCTTCCACCTTCTCGTTGCTTTCGACCTCTGGTCCAGCCTTTGTTTTACTTTTTATCGTTTCACACGCAGATGTCTCATTGGCCTTGCGTCAAGCTGAACGCGCACACGGTGTCGATGAGCGCGATAGAAGCTGGACAGAAAGAGCGCGACGAAACCGAGACGGTCTCCGCGATGGCCTCTCTGTCGATGCAGCAGCCTACCAATTTAACGTAAATCTATCTATCTATCTATCTAACTTGCGCTATGCTGGTCTCTTCGTTCTCCGCCGATTACTAACAGCGGATTACCGTTTCAGGACTACCCCAGAACATTCCCGAGAAGTTTCCGAGGAGCCAATGGAACAGGACGACGCCAAATGAAGAAAGACGCGAAGCTGCTCGTCGATCGTGTTTCGAAATAGTCACGAGGCTATCGTTGCGTTCGCATCGCTTCTTTATAAAATATGAGCGACGACCGACACGAAGCCGCTGTGAGCTGTGAGTTGGCAGCCGGTCCGCCGCCACCACTGTCATCGTTGCCGTTGTCACTGACATTGTGTGTCGCCAACGCGCTGTATCGTACGATCAACGATAAAAAGCGAGCCTTCTTCGCTGCACCTCTTCCGCTTCGCTGTCGCACGTTGTTTGTCTAGCGTAGCTTGACGCAGCAAAAAAAAAAAAAAATCGCGGAGATCGGGCGAAACTAGCTTCTCGACTAAATCTAAAAGACAGTAGGTTTAAGTGTTTTCTACGCTTTCGCGTAAAGTTGCCCTAGAAACGCGCGATAGCGCGCGTTCACACGGCCTCGCCTTACCCATCCGGATTTCGCGTTTAATTCGTCGATCGTACACTTTTCCGCGAGATTGTCGTTAAAATATTACGAAGGTTTTCGAAAACGGCCAAGAGGCCCAGGCGAATCGGGGAGTCGCGATTCAAAAGAAAAAAAAAAAAGAAAAAAAAAGAAAAAGAAGAAGAAAGAAAATAGAGAACGGCGCGTTTTGAAATGATGCATCGAGGGCAGGGGGCGGAAGCGACGACGTTCGCGGTGGCGAAAGCAGACACGAGGTGCGCAGCGATATTCCGCGGGAAAACGAAACGATTCGTTCTGTGTTTTGATCGTAAGACGGCGTTTCGTTTCGAGTTGTCTTTCTTCGAGCGGCATAGCACGATATTTGGTTGTCCTTTTTGTCGCGAACAAAGGCTGGTGTGATTTTTGTGATATTTTGTAAAAAGCAGAAATTTCATGAAGCATATATAGTTAATTGAAGATGTACAAGCGTACGCGCGAGACTGTGTGTGTAACGTTGTTATACTTACGATTAGAACGGAAGAGTGCATGCGTTCGTGTGTGTGCGCGTGTAGCTATGCGTAGATGCGTGTAAGGAAAAGGAGAAAGAGAATATATGTAATCGAAATAGGAGCATTTATTTTTGTGCCGTGCATTTTACGAGAACACGGAGAATGCGAGCGAATCTATCGATCGATCATTTTCGCGAATCCATACGTTCTGTGTAACGTACGTGGCGTTACGTGGCGTTACGTACGGTTTAGCGTGACAAACATTGTATCGCGCGGATCAAAGATTTTAGCACGCAGACTCTTGTGTAGTATGCGCGAGATAAAGAAGCGCGTATGCGCGCGTCGAGTACAAGAAATACATGTGTATATTGGATGTTATGTGTCCGCAAGAATCTCAAGTGTTCGTCGTGTATCGTCCCATATTTTTACCAAAAATTTCGAAAATATCGAGCGCGAAACGTTCTTTTCGGTCGATTCGTGTCGCCAAATCCCACCTTCCTATTACTCGTCCTTTCCCCCGTGTTTTACGACTCGGTAGCTCGTTTTTTCTTTTTCCCGCCTTCGTTGTTATTCTCCCTTTTTCCTTTTCCTCTTCCTCCTCTTCCTCGTTCTCTTGTAAACCTCGTCTCCGCGATTTGCACCGTTCATATCAATTTATTTTATCTCGTTCCAGATCCACTCTCCTCTTTATATATCTGTTTCGTGCGATCACTGATCGCGCCAACGTGGAGACCACCGTTTCTCTACTCTGTCAACTTCGACTCGATTCGACCGAACTCGATTCGTTTCGACTATCGATTCCGGGATCGTATATGACGATCGTCGTAACGGAACTTGTTGTTGACATTTTTGCGAGAATTTTATTTATTTCGGCCAAAGGGACTTGCAACATTCCGGTATCGTTCGTAGAAAATCGATACAAGTTAGATGTAAATCGTTGATAATTCGCATCGAAAGCTGATTCTAATAAATGAACAAGAAATAAGAAATTAAACTCGCAGAGTATAAGAACGAAAATGGAAAAAAAAAAAAAAGTGTTACAATTACGTTACTGCACGTGTACGAATATGTCCATATTGCGTAAGCTTAAATGTATTAGTCATACATTTTTTATGTATATATAAATGTACCTCGTAAAGTAATTTTAAATAAAAACTATAGTCATTGTGTTACGCATACATTAACGACGGTACGTGCTTCACGGTATATTGTCCTGGCTGATAGAAAACTACGTTCCGTTTGAAAGGATTAATTATTAACTCGTCGAATACCATATCGCTTGTATAATATAAGCTTGTCAAACTGAAATCTGTGTTAAGAAGGTACGCGTGCATGCGAGAGTGAAGCTATCGTCGGTTGCTCTCGAGAGTATCGTTCGCGAGTGAACATTGCTTCGAGAGTCGCTATCCGATTCCGCTATCGGATCAGATAATCGCTCTCGACTCAGTATCTGTCCACTTGCGAAAAATGCTCTCGAGAGCAACTCGCGATAGTTGTATTATCAAGTGGATGCGTACATTTACTCCACTCAGCCTGTTACATGAAAAAAGATCAAACTCCATAGAAAGAAAATTAAATTCGTTTCGAGTATACATTGTTACGCGTATGTACATGTAAGTGCAATGGCATGTAACGGTAAATAGAAACAGGGACACAAGGTTGCTATTAACGTATCGACGATATACACGATTGGTTGGATATCTTCTAAATTTTATTTTCTTTTTTCTCTTTTCGTCTTTTCTTTGTTTTTTGTGTTTTTGTTCTTCGGTATACAGATTTACGTGATTACGTCTAACCCTGGAAAAATTCGTACCCGCCGTGTTTTGGATCAAGGATCGATGTTATTCGGCCACCTGCGAAATATCGTCGCGTTTCGGGCAATTCGGCCAATTCATAACCATCTATGTAGTGATTGTTTACATTCAATAACGACAACGCAGTTATTCACAGCTGTCGCTTCATTTTCTACGTGTGCACATTCATATATACATACGTACATACAGGCGTGAGTCGCGTATACGTATACATGCATATGTAGGTACGTACTTATGTACACATGTATGCACGACGTCACCGATTAATTTTTACATTTATATTACTCATATATTTCTATATCATATTATATATATATATATATATGATATACATTTTTTTAAATTATATATATATATATGATATACATATATATAATTAATTATTTATTTATTTATTTATATACCACAGACAACACACATGCACACATACGCGCGCGCGCGCGCGCGGCCGCGCATGTATATACGGTTATATACGTATGTGTGTATATGTGAGTTATGCCATTATCAATATGTTACACTATAGATTATGTTTACATCGTAGGGACTTATAAATCTACGGAATATTATTCTTTTTTTTTTTTCTTTTTTTTTTGTTGTATGTACAAAGATACTGTTAGAAAGGAAAAAAAGATTGTTTAAAAACTTATCGATGCGGCGCGTTTACATGCGCGTGCGTGTATGGGCACGTGAGTACTGTCTGTCACGGAAAAGCTACATGATCTTTCGTAATATAAACATATTAACTCGTTAATTCCCCACTTCTTTCTGGAGTCAGAAATCGTGCAGAATCGCCGTCGAGAACGGATGCAGAGATTTGGAAGGTTATACACGCACGCGTACTTTCCCACAAATCTAAGAAGAAAAAAAAGTCGGCTTTTCTTAGGCTCCTCCCGTTAAGTTACCTTTATTTTCCACCGTTATTAACTTACTCTTTTTTGTTCGGCGATCGTGAACGGCTAAAGACTCGCGTCAGTACAGACTATCGTGTTTCGAAATAAATAACATCGACTCGTTGGCTTCGATCGTATCCACAAATTCCAACGTATACCAGTTGAGAACGCAATGCCGATATCGATATCGATATCGATATCGATTCAATGTAACGAAACGATACGCAACGAACGCAAGCAGAAACGAGCAAAACAATCGAATCGGTCGTGTGAATTAATTTGGCGAACCATATCGTGTCACGTAACGATCACGTCTTCCCTAGCATCTGCACGAATCTTCTCCGCGACTTTTTCTTTCTTTGTAAAATTATACAAAAATAAGTTGCGTCACTCATTCGTGATGGCTACTACCAACCGCCAGCCACTCCTTTCTCGCTCTTCTCCTATTCTTCGCCGTGTCTTACTTTCCGCGTTCATCGTTCACGTTCTCACATCGACTATTTTATTTAATTATAAACGAGTTGTCAACGCGGTTCGATCAGCAGGCAAATACTCGCTTTCTTACGTTGTTCGTTCCTACCACTTCGACACGGCGTGGTGCACCTACGCGAATTCAGTATGGAATAGACGTATCCTAACGTTTGTGAATATATTTCTACGAAATTACTGTTATCTATCGTTAAACGGTCCCTAACTAGACGTTCAAGGAATGCAACTTGGTTTACGGTCGCGCGCGATTCATCGTTACTTTTCGTTTTCGATAGTGTGTATGCGGCACGTGAACGTTTCGCGCGTTCGTTAAACGCGCGATAACGAGATCGATTCCCTCGAACTGCAACCGGATGATCTTGTCGGCTGCTATACTTTGGCGATACTAATACTCTTTCGCGATTACGCAGCTACGTTGCTCGTCCTCGCGTGAAAAAACGTAGTCAGTGGAAAAGTGAAACGGCGATATATAACCGCGTTGACGGGCATCGCGCTGCGACGCACGCAGTCTTTCAAACGAAACTTAGAGATCTGTGTAGCGATTCGCTTAGCGCGGTTTTTTATCCTCCGGTCGTTCGTCTTTTGATTTAACGCGAAACCTTGTGTGTGTGTGTGTATGTGTGTATGTGTGCGTGCGTGTGTGTCTATCTGTGCGATGGACATATGTACAAAAGATATCGAAACGGATCACGCTTTGAACATCAGGTATATTCGTGTTCCGCGACTACAACAAACGGTAGGAAACATTTTAAACGATCGCTGCGTTTCAGCCAGCTCGGCCCGTCGTCCTTATTTTACGGTCGAGAAATTCTGTTGTGGATTTTGGTTCGATGATACCCACGTGGTGAATACGTCTCTGCAATGACTGACCACGCATTCGTTGCTGCAATACTCGTCCTCCCATTCGCTGTTTGCAACGGCGGGGTTCGGGCATCCGTGACGTATACAAGCGTTCGACGTCGGTCTCTGACCAGCCATGTTCGCAGCCTGAGTTACAGAGTTCACTGCCGACGGTGAACTCGACAAGGAATCGCTCTTTGTTGGGTTCGAATGTATCATTTGCTGCTGCTGCTGCTGCTGCTGTTGCTGTTGCGACGGTTGCTGCTGTTGCTGGTGATGTTGCTGCGATTGTTGCGGTACTTGTTGCACTTGCTGTTGCGGCATCTGCGAAAACGTACGCATTCTACTGTTTAATTTGTCTCGCGGTAACATACTCGTATTCGCTGCTGCTGCTGCTGCTGCCTGGCGCTGTTGCTGACGACTGGCAGCATCGCGGTATGAAATATCGTTGCTATTTTCTTTGTGCTCGTCGCGGCTTTTCACGCGTTAAGCGTATTCGAATGGAAACGAATTAACAGTCGTAAGAAGGATGAATATGATGAAGGTGAGGCAGGACGAAAGGAGACAACAATACAAGCGGAGAAAGAAGAGAGAAGAGATGCGAGAAAAAAGAAAATGAATTCACATCGCTGCTGACCTGCATGTACTGTTGCTGCATATGCTGCTGCTGTTGCGATGGTTGTTGTTGCGAAATGTGCGTTGGCGTCATCGATGTAGTCATCATAGTCTGAAAGAAAAGTACACGAAGAAGAGAATGGTAGCCAGGTATTAAGACGCGTAACGCGACGATGGAAAACAGAGAGAGGTGACAAACGGATGAAGAGAGACGATTACTTGTTGCGTTTGTTGCTGCTGCGAATTTCCTGGCATGGTTAAATGGTGAGGAGATTTTTTTATTTGCATTTGTTGCGCGGGTTGCTGATGGTGCTGAAGCTGTTGATGCGGATGAGGATGCGGATGTTGTTGCTGAGGCGAAGAAGGTTGAGGCTGCGGACTATACACCTGATACGAGACGTTTCCCGGTGTTCCGTTCCCAGCGTAACTACCATACGCCGTATATTGAACTTGTTGCTGTTGCGACGATGGCTGTTGTTGCGGTTGCTGCTGTGGATGCTGTTGTTCGTTTTCGGCCGCACCCTTGCTAACCAGGGACGCTCTGTACGCCGCGAGTGCCTGCAGATATTCCTTTTTCGCTGCTTCAGTCTTCTTCTTGTAGACCTACATAAATACAAATTTCTTCGTATACAGCGGTCGAGAGAAGACCGAAAGTTCTCCAACGTGACCCCACGCTCGCTTCTCTCAAGTTGAATTTCACGAGGACGAGCAACGAAGCGGCAGAAAGAAGAAGGAAGAAAGTTGTGTTTTGCGAGTACTCACGTTCTTATGCTCGGTCTCCAACGCGTCCCACATCGAAGCGACGATCTTGGAAACTTCACCGAAGCTCGCATTTGGATTTTGTCCTTTTATCGCAGCTTGGGTATCTCTGAAGAACAGTGCGTACGCCGAAACGGGCCTGTAAAATGGATAGCACTGGTCTAATACGACGAAGGCAGAGAGAGAGAGAGAGAGAGAGAGAGAGAGAGAGCGTAGAAATTTTTGACGAAGAGCAATCCAATCGATCTTTCGAACGTTCTTTATCGCGGTGTTTCTCGTTTCCCGAAACTGGATTCGATTCGATCTGGCTACTTTCGGGATCTATTGTAGCGCACGCGCGCTACCTACGCCAAAGAGCTCGAGACACGAGTCGGCGGAAAGAAAGAAAGAAAGAAAGAAAGAAAGAAAGAAAAGTAAAAAAGAATGCTCACTTTTGCGGTTCGTTGGGATCTCTTTTCTTCTTCTTTTTCTGCGATTTTGGTTTCCTTTGATTTTTTGCTGCAACGTCGGTCGGTTCCGGTGAGGGTCGTTTAATGCCGGTAATCTGGACAAACGACCGCGAATCGTGCCAGATTCGTTCGTTGTTTATACATGATCGGTCAGATTCGAGATGCGTGCCAATCGATCGACTAAAACTCACCATTCCGGAATGAGGTGTACTGTCGTCGCTATCTTCGCTAGTGGTAGTATTATTGTTTGCCTCGGGGATCGTGCTTGATTGTATCGCGGATGGACTACCACCCGTTGGACTCCTATATTGTATTTGTTGCTGCAACTGCTGCTGCTGCTGCTGCTGTTGTTGTTGTTGTTGTTGTTGCTGCTGCTGCTGCTGCTGTTGTTGAGTATGCATGTACTGCATATGTTGCTGCATTTGTGCCTGTTGCTGCTGCTGTTGCTGTTGTTGAAGCAACATTATTTGCTGATTTCCATGCTGTTGTCGCGGAGAGTTCATGCTCGCATACGAACCCTGCGAGTTACTATACGTCGAGCTACCAGAAAACATCGAAGAAAAAGATGTTTGTAGATAGTTAACGAGGATGATCGTTTCTTGCGGATTCAAGAATGGAATTGGCGATCGCGCGCCGGTTCTGCTTCAGCGGCAAGGCTATCTCATCCGTTATCTACATCGCACGCGGATCCGATTACGACTCCGACTCACCTAACGCTCATCGGCTGCTGCATCGAGTGGTCCTGCTGCAGATAAAGGGATTGTTGATATCCACCCGGATCGAGATTCAACCCATCCGCAGATTGTTGCACGCTGCCGGTTTGCATCATCTGCGAAAGCCATTCGAACGGTGCTGATCATTCGAACGATCATCCGTAAAAGCGCGAAGGCGCACGTACATTTCGTCCCCTTCGAAACTTTTGTCTCGTCTTGGATGAAACTTACCTGCGTTTGATAGCCGTGCATCGGATCGTGCTGAGACTGAGCCTGAGGCTGTTGCTGCTGCGACTGGTGTTGCTGCTGTTGCTGCGGCGGCTGCTGCTGTTGATGTTGATGCTGCTGATGCGAGTGCGAATGGATAGCCGGGATGTCGAAATCCTCATCGCCGAAACTGGGAGTGTGAAACGTCTACGAAGGAGAGGAACAAATTGGGCATTTTCATCGGTGATTCGAGGAGTACGACGGTCACCGATTCGGAACGTAGGACGACATCGCGCGTTCGCATGGCCGTTGCTCCTGTTTAATAGGGCTTCCGCATAGTCGTTCGATCAACGAAATACGCACGGCAAAGAGACTTGTAGAAGAGAGAGATTGAGTGTGAGAGAGAGAGAGAGAGAGAGAGTGAGAGAGAGAGAGAGAGAGAGAGAGAGCATCGTCGTCGTATCGTTTGAAATCCTTTCAGCGATTTATTAGCGTTTCGGAGCGGGGAACGGAGGAAAATACATTTGCCGTGTAGAGCGCGTCGGGACACGGGGAATAAAAGTTTTTAAATTGGATTTAATAGCATCAGGAATTTTCCTTTGAAGGAACGTACTTGCCTATTGATCGAGTACACCTCTGCCTCTCTTCCCTCGCCGTGCCCATCGCGAGCGTTACCCCTTACCTCGCGATGTTTCTCTTACTCTATCGTTTCGCTCTCGCCTCTCTCTTCTCTCCCCCTGTCCCTTTTCGCCGCGCTTCGCCCCGTAACGTCCCGACGCCGCCCGTGTGTACGCGTACCCGTACCCGCACCCGTACCCGTCCTATTTCAACTACTCCTACACCTTCTACTTCTACTCCTACTCTCGCGCACCACCACCTCCTCCTCCTCCTCCTCCTCTCGTCCGCTTCCACGGCCTCCTCCTTCTCATCCTCCTCCCTTTCCATCTCCGAATCGACTACGCGCGTCTATCCATCTTCTTCCTCCACCGCGCACCGGTTCCAAACTTTTCTTTCTCTCTACACCCCTCCTCCTCCTCCTCCTCCTCTTCCTCTATCTCTCCTCTCCTCTATTCTCCTCCCGCCCTATACCCTTCCCATCCGTTCGACACTCCTGCCCCCGTACCCTACCCAGTAACCGTGCCCGTACCCATGCCTGTTCCCGTTCCCATTCCCAACCCCGTCGCCGCTGCCGCCGCCGCCGCCGCCACCGCCAGCTTCGCGTCCTCTGCCTATCCGGCCTAACCAAGATAGTCGTCCCATCTTTCCTACCCCCTTGGACCGCGCTCCTATTCTCATTCGCTCCCTTCGTTCCCCGTGTATGTATATACGAAGACGGCTGCTGCCTGTGGCCCGTGGCCCGTGGCCCATGGTCCGCGGCCCGCGGTCGCAACCCGAGCCCTCCACTCCCACGCGTCTCCGCCCCCACCCGTTTGCACCTGCACTGCCACCCATACCCTCAACCGTCCACCGCGTAACCACGGCCAGATATCCGATCAGGCTACGAGTCTTCTTCCCGACAGTCAAATTTCGTTGCCCAATTTCCAACGGCTTATTAATCCCCAACAACTTTCGCGGTTAAAATATCGAACGAACGCTCTTCTCGTCGAGGGGTTCTCGCTTCGCTCTCGCAACTTTCCGTCTCTCTCCGCTCCACCACGGACACCGTCGTGACTGCCTATACTTTATCAAAACGGAGAAGAAGCGCGTCGAATCCCGCCATAAATACAACGCCATGGAATCGAGGCGGAATACGATCGAACTTACTTGATCAGCCATGGCGTAGCTATTGTGGTGGTAGGACGTCGAGTGATGATGCTGCGGAACGTTCAACGAAAAATCCAGACTCTCGTTTCTCTGAAACACACGAAACATTTGTATCGATTTGCGTCCACCAAAGTCGAATTCGTTCGTCAAATCGCTTAAGAAAGTTTCGCGTTCGGCCGATAACGTCTCTCGCAACTTTTATCTCTTATGGTACTATTTTTAACGCTCCTAACCAGACTAACGATCGGTAGAGGCCGCGATTCTATTTCTACAATCAATCCGTGAGAGCAGATTCTCGCGAAATATCCGCAATTTGTCAACCCCGTCTCGGTATCCTTCCCGCGACGGGACACGCGCGTCCTTCCTTCCTTCCTTCCTCCCTTCTATCGGTCAATGGCCTCGACAAGCGTAGCTTCGTCGATTCCATTCGTTCGATGTTTCGCACCGCGACTAAAAGCACACGAAATCTTTGCGCTTCCGCGTTCCCAACGGTCGCTTCCACTCGTCTCCAATTCGCTGGATTACACGCGACGGAAACGTTACGTTCCATCAAATCGTAAACATCGAGCGAATTGATTTTTACGCTGCACGGGAATTTTTTCTACGGCTGTGTATGCGTGTTCGAACGGACCGACGTTCCGACCAATTCTCTGTGCCCAAGCGATCAAATGTCTACCTATACAGATTTTTACGACCGCATACATCGAAGCCTCGAGGCGTTTCGTTCGTTCGAATACGCATCCGCTATAAACATGACCCGTGTTTTAGGACCCAAAGTCAAACTCCTATCGATGAAACGTCCGACGTAACGCTACGATTCTTCCGCCTCTGCTCTTACACTCGTCATTGTCATCGTCGCCATCGTCTCCTCCACCTGCTCGCTCTTGGGGGACAGCGTTATTCGCGTTTCTACACGGTCATCGACCCGTGCATCTATTTCGACTTTGCTCTGTCCGAAATCTCTTTTCCTTCGCCACGCTCTATTATCGATCTAACTTTTCCTGCTTTTCTTTCTTTTCCTTTACATCTTACCTCGCTAGCGTTTTTTTTTTCAAACGATTCGACAACGTGTTAAACGATCGGCATCTTCCCTATTCTTCGTTCTTTACACCATCTTTCGTCGCCATCTGGAAGACGACTTTCGATTCTTACGGCCTATGTTCTCGTGGGAGGGTCGTGCCACGATTTTCGTTCGAACGAGTCGACCAGATGGCATTGTAACGCGTTTTATATCCCAAAGAAGAAACGAAACTCGATCGTAACTCCGTTTAATATCGTGACCAAAAATTTCGGACAGACTGTATAGGAAATCGGCAACTGCGGCCGGTAAACGAACATTCGAAACAGAGAGAACCGCGCCGATCGAGGGAAGGGAAGACCGTTTTGCTTCCGCGTCGATTCGATCCAACGACGATTATCGAATCGAGTGACACCTACTGAAATTACAATATCGTTCGACGGTTGATAACGTTAATGAAGCAGGTATAGAGCAAGAAGTGATAACGAAAGACAACCGATGGTAGAAAGAGAAAGAAGAAGGTAAGGTGCACGATACGTTACTTTTTTCCAGTAGAAGTAACAGCAGGCAGGCAGGCAGTCTGGCAGGCAAGCAAGAAAGCGAGCAAGCAGGTAGGTAGGTAGGTAGGTAAGCAAGGAGGCAGACAGACAAGCAGGTAGGTAGGTAGGTAGGTAGGTAGGTAGGTAGGTAGGTAGGTAGGTAGGTAGGTAGGTAGGTAGGTAGGTAGGTAGGTAGGTAGGTAGGTAGGTAGGCTGGTTGGTTGGTTGATTGGTAGGTAGATAGATAGGAAGACGGTAACGTAAGAGACACGAACAAGAAAGTTAGATCGGGCCGAAATGAAAACACTCTCGCGAATCTGTCGATTTCGACAAACGATATTAGTCCGATTAACGATCCTCGTCGGTTTCATTTTGTTTCGTTCGTTATTTTATCGTTAGAGAAAAAAAATCAAACGACGTATCGAATTTTCGATTCTTTCTGCCTGGAGTAATATTTCGATTTTCCACCTGATCGAATTCGAAAGCTTTTTTTGCAAGTAACAACGCGAAGAATAGCTAAAACCTGGAGAAGAAAAAGGACGCGAAGAAGGGAATGGGGAGAGGGAGGGGAGTTATCTAAAGTAAGAAAACGGAAGAGCAAAGCGAAAGCAAGAGATCCAATAGACGTACGTACACGAACGAGTCTCTTACTCGGCGTATATAACCGATGTTAAACCTGTTCCCCGTTCCAATCCCCCTCCTCACTCCCGCCATTTGCCCTCCTCATACTCAACATTACTACCATTTGTAATCCGTACCTACTCGTTTCTTCTAATTTCTCCTGAATAACGTCGTTAAACATCCCCACTCCCCTCCCTCGACAAACCGAAGAAAATAGTACATTTTCGTATGGTTATAAATTATTTTGGTTGTATTTGAATCTCTCTGGCCTAGAATAGATACAGTGGAACGCAAACGAGCGTGATATAATTTTATTATCGTTGAAAATAGAATTTCACCGGTAAACGAATGGCTATAATTCGCGAAGCGTGCTTTCTCGTTATTGAATCGGACGACTGTGAAATAACTTGAAAATCCCACGACCGGTGTTAATTCTCTGAATATTAGAATCGGCGTCACTCACAAAGTTGAACCATCGCCCGACAGATGGCGTTCCGAGTTTATCTCGAACATAGCACGTATTTCGAAAGCAAATACGATGATCGTTTCCAGAAATAACAAATTCTAGCTCGACGATGTACAAATTTGATTCCAATCTCACGGTTCGACGACGAAATCCAACAATTTCCGTACGCAAGAAAGGTAACATACCGGTTACCAATATTGAGATCGATGACTTACCGATGAGACGGACCGACTCGTCGTCGGGACGAGATCCAGGTTATCGAATGCACGTGTAACGTGCAGAGCGTGCCACCGCCGGTTAACCACGTTAACGTAATCACGATGAATTCTTCTCTTTTAAAACACAGCCCCTTTTCTGTAAGAGTGATTTCGTTCGGAGGTGAGGAAGATTTGTTAAAAAAAAAAAAAAAAAAAAAAACAAAAAGGAAAACAAAACGTGCGACTGGAACGAAAAGATAGAAACGAAACGATTTAATTCGACGATTCTCCGTCACACGACCGTTTCGATGCACACGTCGACACTTAACAAGCAACACGTTTTCACATCATCACGCGTGTTCTCTGTTACGTTATATCGATATAGAAAAACATGTACACGATGACTTTACCGAAACATAACACGTAACCAAAATACAGATCGCTGCGCAACATACACAAAATATTCGACTCGTGGCGTAACTAGTGACAGCGTGGCAAAACGACGCGCGCTCCTCGCGGCGGCCGGCGCGGGAATGATTGAAGGGAGGTTCATTTTGTGGCACGCTTCGATAGTGGGGATAGATCTTTCGACAGGGGAGCAGACTCGCGCGCCCCCTGCTCGTATATTGCTAAAGGATACAATGCAACGGCACGACACGACACGAGACGATACGACATCGCACGATACACGACCACCCAATTGCGAACATTTTTAGAAGACGAATAACGATGATTCAACGTACGAGTAAATCGTTAAACGGTATAAACGAAGATTTTCATAAATGTACCCAACGACGATGCGAATCTCGAAGAAGCAATTTGTTCGTTCTTTCCTAGATGCCTCCTATTTTTCGATCCCGTTCGTCGATCTTCTCTAACTCTTAACACGCGTTCTGTTCGTCGCACACATTTTATACGTTTCGCGACGTTTTAATAATTGAAAATGAACGCGTTCTCGGAGCGTCGCGCGAGATACGACGCGTCGTACGATAATCGTATATGTACCGGGATACGATTCGACTCGATTGGATCGACAACGACGACGACGACGACGACGAACAAGGAGGCCCTTCTTCTCCAATGAGAACGAATCGTTTGACATTCTGTGATCGAAATATATGTACCTATATATACATATATATATATATTCGGACGGTTTAAATCACGCGCTTAACCAGATCTCTAAACGGTTACTAGTTAAACATCTTTCTCCTGTTGTGTTTCTAACTCGATGTAGGATTTTATTTCAGAATCACGTTGAATCACGCGACGAATAACATTCGTGGTTTGTGGCCCAGTTAACAAGCTGTGATCGCTACACCGTGGAAGAAAGGGGTCGTCGGTTCGAAATATGGAGAGGGGCCAGCAGAAGGTAGGAGTGGGGTTTCTGTCGAACGGAGGGAGCGGAGGGAAATGGTGTGCAGGATTGAAAGAGGCCGGTGGCGCAACGAATAGAGAAAAGAGGACTCGCGACGTATGACGCGCACGCGGTCAAACGATGACGAAAGGAACCGTGCGCGTGCGGCAGGAGCATCAATGTTTCCCTTCTTTTCTTCCAACCAAACGATCAAAGGAATCGTACAGTAACTTTACTTACTCTATATTCTCGAATATTCTCGAAATGATATATCCTCGATTTTCTGTTTCTACGTCCTCTCGTTAAAAATTTCTATCCAACAGCGGAAAGCAAGCAGCGGTATCGAGATTGATCAATGCCACGTTCGGTTTCCATCTAATCCTGTCCCGGCTCGAGAATAGAAAACCGCAACTCGAACGCCAGCTGCTAAATGCTACTCTTCCGCGATTCGATACAACTGATTACAAACGTGATTAAGAAGCAACTAGGAGCAAGTAAAATCGGTATTGGACGACGTAACAGCGTGACGGCTTAAACGCGCGTTAAACACGCGTTATCTACCGATACTCGGTTACTCGAATATTCCAAGAAAGTAGGACACGACTGTGTGTGATGGCAACCAAGTGTGCCGCGTGGCCCGAGGAAACAGGGGTTACGTCGGAGTTTATAAAGAGTCATTACATTCCCGTGAAAGGTAGCTTTAATTTCAGTGGCATTCCAATCGCATTAACGTATATACCCGCGTATTTGTATTCGTTCGCGAGAAGCGACAATCTACTCGAAACATTTACTCGAACGAGGTTTGTTACGGGTTCGAAACACGGCCGTGACAACTACGATTTTAACGGCAAATTCCTCGCGATCGATCTTGCAGTCATAGTCGTCAAAACTAATCGCCCGTGTGTTACTCGATCTTTCTTACGATTATCCAGATTGCGTAGTTGTGCCGTTATTTTCGATTCACGAGGCGAGACACGGCAAACTGTGCGAATCTTTGTTATACCCGCGTGATCAACAGTGTAGGAACCAAAATAGAAAAGAAAGGAAAAAGCAGAAATGGGAGGGGGAGGGGGGGGAAGAACGCCGTTAAAGCGTCAGTTTTTAATTTTCGTCGAAAGAAGGAAAATCTAGAGGCAGCCGGCTAAAAGAGTTTTACGAAGAAACCGCACGCTCCGTCGCCGGCAGCCGAATCGATATTCTCTCGCGGGACGGTCTACCGCCGCTGCGCCGCGCCGCGCCGCGCCGCGCCATTTCGTTCCAAAAAAACGAGACAGCGTGCTGCCGTTGTCGGAAATCGTTGTTTCCAATGTCGATCACATCGAACAGCGTAATCAAGTACGAAAATCAACTGCCAGACATTATTAAGTATCTACGATGCTCTGGCTGCTTCGGAGATTCATTAAACATGTTCTTCAACATCTTGGACAAATGTTGATTTTACAAATTCCTTTGAGCGAACGTTTGCACAGCTGATAATCGCCCCAGGCTTATCGCGCTGTGTGGTGATTTTCTCTTTTCGTCGTTCAACGTGTTTCTCTTCTTTTTTTACCATATGTTTGCACTTTCCCGTTTCCCTACTCGTTCCACGCGCCGCTCGGTACTCCGTTGCCCCGTGCCCCGTGCCCCGCGTCCCGTGCCCCATCCAGCGTGCTCCTTGCTCTGCACCCTGTCTCGCGCTCCACGTACCCCTGTATCCCGGCCCCTCCGCTTCGCGCAGTACCACCTCCAACCCTTTTAGTTCCACCACAACGCGTCGAGGTGAATCGCGCAACTCGCAACTCGCAACTCGCAAATGCGTTTCATCTTTGTCCCGTGTATACGTCGATTCGTATTATCGTCGACGGTCTCTTAAACCGGTTTTACTTATTACGCGAGCGTCCGCTTATCTCGCGTAGATCTCTTATTACCAGTCACGGTAAGCGAACGTTTCTCTGTTCCCGCGATCTGTTTCTCCGGAGTTCCTACCTTCTAATTCTTTTTTCGCTCTTTTTTTTCTCTTTCCCCTTTCGACGTGCTCGGCTGTTCTCCGTTTGAATATTCCACGCGGAAATAGAACGGATCCAATGGACAAATTTTATTCGAAGGAAAATAGAGCGAACGACGGCCGAGCAGAAGAAGCAACGACGTCGAGGGCGCAGGGGAAAGATGAGCGAGGGAAATGCGGAACGAAAAACGGATAAAGGAAGAGGAAAGAAAGAGAGAGAGAGAGAGAGAGAGAGACACGTGCGAACGAAGAAACGAATAATGGCGAGGGAAGAGGAGATCGTGCACCATAACCACGTGACCTTTTGACCGCAGGAAATTCTTCGGATAAACGGGCTTTTCACTGTACACAGCCAAGAAGGGAGCAACAAGTGTGAATCTTGTCTACCCTGTGGATCGGACGGTTCTTAGCTTTTCTCTCTGCTTTTCTACATCTTTCTCTCCTCTTTCTCCTTTTTCTCTTCCCCCTTCTACTTATCTATCTACATCCCCTCCACCATTATGCGCGCGCACACTCTTAACGATGCACACGTTGTGACTTTGATGACCTATTCTTCGGTCCGAATCGCAACGGATCGAGCGCCAATCGGGTACAAAATTTTCATGTCTCGACGATCTTTCCCGTCCCGTTTTCGATCGGAAGAGGCGAAAAGCGTTAAACGCGCAAAATCGAACGATACGTGTAACGAGATTAGTTCCGCGGCTGTCGGCAGTCGTATGGAAAATTTGTGCGGCGGATTCGAAAATCGCGATTTGAAAAGCCCGATTCGTAAGAAGCACGCAAAACGCGTAGAGCCCCGAACGTCGTCGGTACAAACACGATACGATACTCTGAAATGCTTATTCACCGCTACGGAATGAATAATGGATTGCTAGCAAAATACATCGAGACATAAATATTGTATCTGGAGCGCTATATATTACCTGTATCGAATACATTATCTAGATCGTTCTCCGTTCTCTGTTCTGCTAGTTCCTATCTGATCGAGATCGTTGCCATGGGAATGCGCATTCGCGACTCGATCCGATCGTTTCGTATCGCGTCGGACTGGAACAGTCTCTTCCAACTAGACACTGGTACCTTCTGATTTTTCCAAACAAGCGGCTCTTTCGCGTTACAAAACATCGCTACTACCAGCGGACCACCCAGTCACGATAGTCGCGACGACTCATCGTAACGTGTTCGAAAGCTCGAACGTTCGTCTCTTTCGCGTGGCTATTGTCCGTTCGATCGTCCGTACGTCGCGTCATCGTCGCTACTTCCACTGGCATCCAGCGATCTCGCTTCGATCTCTTACGAACGTAAATAAAATTCTTTTTCGATTGTGCTCGATCGACGAAAGATAGAAGTACGATGGAGCGGGCAGAAATGGGGACGAGAGAAAGAGAGAAAGAGAGATAGAGATATAGAGAGATAGAGAGAGAGGGAAAGACTAAAAGCCTAGCCAAGATTCGGGCTGCGCGCGCGCGCGCGAGTAAACGTAATCATTTGCAATCCCGCGTAGAACCGCTTTGAAACTCTACGAAGGAATTTATTAAAGTTTGACTAAGTCGCTTTACAAAGTTTCATCGGTGCACCGAGGCACCGAAGAGTACCAAGAGGTGTACCGGCGGCGGTGTGAGAGCGGGGATTGCGAGGTGCTCGGCGAGGAGATCGGGTACCGCGCGGCAGCCGAGGGGCCAGCCACGACAAGGAAACGGAGGGGAATCCTCTCGAAGAAGCGGGACGAATTGCCGAAAGAGACGAAGGCGAAGGTTCGAGAGGCGGGGGGAGCGGTTGAAATGGATGAGAAAGGGCTGCTGGTGGAGATGGTGGTGCTGGTGGCGGCAGTAGTGGTGGTAGTGGTGGTGGCGGTGGTGGTGGTGGCGGCGACGGCGGTGGTGGTGGTGGTGGTGGTGATGGTGGTGGTGGGGGTGGTGGTGGCAGCGAGGATGGTGGAGGAAAACCCGGCAGGAGAATGAGGAGGAGGAAGAGATGGCGGTGGTGGAGGTGTAGGAGGTGGAGGTGGAGAAGGTGGAGGAGGCAGCAGCGAACGCAAAACGACGATGGGATGTGAACGAGGTGAAGCGGCAGAGGGATGAGAGGAATGGTGGAACGAACAGACGGAGGACGAGGGAGGCGATGGGTGGTCGTCTTAGGCGGGGACGGAGGGGAAATACAGGAGGGGGTAAAGTTACTTTCCCGGAGAAATAAAAGTTAATGGAGTTCCCTACCCCCCTCGTCCCACTACCTCCACCGCCTTTTTCTTCTTTTCCATCTCCTTGCCGGCGTACAACTTTCACGAAAGTTATTATATCTTAATTTACTATTGAACATTATCTGAAATTTCTCCAACGTTTCCGTTTTAATGCGCTGGAGAATACGAACGAAGAATATGCGCGTAGCATAGTCCGACCGTACCAGAGACGAAATAACGTCGATACACCTTTCATCGCTAACAAAAGGAAACGAAACGAAACGAAACGAAAAATAGGGAAGATAGCGCGAGGAAAAACGTGCCTCGTCCGTACGTTTCGCCGTGGTTACGACTACGCGAGATAATACGTGCTCTTTTCTCCCGATGATCGGTAACTCGCGCGTTTCATAATTCTCGTGGAAACAGATACATACTTTGCGAAACGTCGACTATCAACACTTTACCGAGGTCTTTACATTCCTGACGTTTGCTTTGCTTCTACGCGATGTAACTTTGACCGTTATGCAAACATTATATCCTCGTTTATCGGATATTCGTTTGGCGATGTAGTCCTGGTGTCAACGACCCTGTATGTACAATCACTACCAACGTACTCTCGACTCTCGATGTCTTGTCCACGATGGAAACGAACGAATTGACTTATTTTGCCAAGCTTTACCGGGACAGCCTGCTTTCTGCTATACCTAACGTTAACTCCCCCCCTTCGCTCTTTCCCTCCTTCTCTCTTTCTCCGGTGCTCGCTCTTTTTTTCTCTCTCTCTCTCACTCTCTTCCATTCCCGTTCCCATTCTTGTTCCTATTCCCCATTCCTATTTCCGTTCTCTTCCCTTCCTTTCCCAGCATTTCGTCTTCCAGGCCACCCCTTCCCCCGCTTTGATTTACGACCATAAGTTGTAATATTTGCGCCACTATTGTATGGTAATACGCACAGCAAAAAATATGTTAATGGTTGCCATAAAGAAGATATACAGCGCGTACATATACATATGTATCCCATTTCGCGGCATGTACTTGCTGTACATATAGAAACTCCACTCTCGACATCCCATCTCTTTCGTTTTCCTCCAAATGGTATCCTCCGCTTTCTTCTCTTCCTTTTTATTGTGTTTTTCTCTCCTTGTTTAACCTCCTCCCCTCCGTTTCTATACTTTCTTTACTTTTCCCTTTCTTACCTTTCCTGTTTTCGAACGGTATCTCGAACGGTATCGCTTTCGTCGATTTAACCAACGAAAGTACGAGCGTACGAAGATCGCTAAAATATAGTACTATATTTCTTCTTGCTTTTAAATCGTTCGATGGTCGATGCGTAGTTACGACCGGTGATATACCCCAACGGTAACGATAAAACGATGCCGATATCGAACTAAAATAATCGACGGCGTTTATTTTTCGAACATCGGATGAAACTTTCTCGAATATCATATAGTACGTAAAATATATGTGGATATATCGTACGTAGATCGTGTTTCTCCGCCACGTAGACGCAAACTAGCAGTGCTTTGTTCTTGCATCATCGATCGAGCAATATCGAACGATCGATTGAAATTTATCGATCGGTATTCGGACGCTGAGATCGTGTCGTTTCGCCTTCGTAATCCCTTTTTCGCTACCACGGCTGCTGTTGCTGCTGCTTCTACCGCTGCCGCCGCTGCTGCTGCTGCTGCCACTGCTGCCGCGCTTCTCTCTTCCATAACTCGAACAATTCCAATAGTCGTTAATCTGTCGGAAACTTTCGGAAAACTTGCCGTTATTGCAGGTACAGAGGCGAGCAGTCCATGCAAGTAGGATAAGCGGAGAAGCGCAAGGAGAAGGAGAATGGTAGAGAGGAATTGGGGTAAGATGAGATGAGATGAGATGAGATGAGACGAGATGGGATGAGATGAGACGAGATAAGATAAAACGAGATGAGAGGTGACGAGACGGGACGAGACGAGACGAAATGAGACGAGATGAGATGAGATGAGATGAGATGGCAAGAGAGAGAAGATAAAGGAGAGTAGAGAAGAGGAGAAAGATGGTGGAGTAGGCGAAGAAGAAGCCTATTTGATGGGAGGTGGAAGGGTTCGGAGAAAGGAGTTCGCAGGGCAGATTCCACGCAGAGATGCGACTCTAGAAGAGTCGAGGGAGAATGGGGATGGGAACCGGTGTGCCGAGGTAAGTTAAATAAACTTGTTTAGTTTCGCGGAAACTTCTGCCTGGCCATTGTATTCGACTGCCTCGCTGCCGAGTTTGCTCTGAAACTTTCGAATACGAACGAACTCGGTTCTCCGTTACGCTTTATTCGCTTGCTTTACCAACTTGCTACCTACCGTTAGTTACTTCTCTCTCTCTTTCTTTCTTTCTTTCTTTCTTTCTCTCCACCTTTCTTTCTTTCTTTCCTCCTCTTCCTCTTTTTCTCAAGATCCCGATGGTTTCTACAGGCATAGGCCGTATAAGTGTACCTCGTCGATCTATTTTTTTCGTCATCGCCGTCTCGGCGCTGCGACGCGACCGCGGCGCGCTGTCTCGATATCCCATCATTGCGAACGTTGCCCCCGTAACGTCTTCGCCTTGACCGTTCTTTGCTCTTCGCGTCGCCGCGTTCACGAAAAACACAGCGAAAGATTTCTCTCTGTCGTTCGCCGTTTCGCGCAGAGATTAGGCAGAAAAGGGAATCCGATCGGAAACAAAATCGGGCAAAGTGCCCCGTCGCTAGTGTGGCAGCAGACCGAATGGCTTATTGATTTAACGAGAGAGAGAAAGAGGCGAAAGAGAAACAGGAGGAAAGCAAGCACGGGGAAGAACGGGGGAGGCACAGGGGAGCACGGGGAAACACGGCTCGAGGTGGCTGGGGGGTCGCGAGCGGCAGCCTGGGGGAGGTTTGTGGGTGGCTAGGCTGAGACTAGGGAGAGGGTACGGGTACAGGAGATGGGTAACGCGGAATAGGCTAGGCGAAGGTGGGGAAGAGGAAGGCTCGCGGGTTCGCTGGCTCGCGAGCTCGGCAACGGAGAAAAGAGTAGGGTGAAGCGCAGGGTGAACCAGGGTGAATCAAGGTAAGGTAGGGTAAGATAGGGTCGGGGGCCGAAGAATAAGGGATACGGTTGCCAGTGTGCGGTGATGAAAAGGGCAGAAGGGAAAGACCAGAACGAAGCAACGGCATAGGAGACGATGGTTGGAAGCGAAACCAAAATCGTCGAGAAACAATCCGGGACTGGATAAAAAAAGCTAATAACTTGTTTCACCTTTCCGATCCGATGCTCTTTCAAATATTTTCTCGCCTAGGTATCATCCGTATCATCCGTATCACTTCCGACACGTGTACCGACTTGCGCGTAGGTAAATGCACCAGCTGCGTATAATACGGACAGCGATAATACATATCCGATCTGTGATTTTCAACTTGTTTGCCCTTTCGCGATAAACTCTCACAGATACGACGTACTCGTACAATAGCGCGAGTCACCGATCCCACTTTATTCGAATACGTAGAATTCGTTGTATCTGCAACTTCCAAATCTCGTTCGATTATCCTTCTTGCTTTATCCACGACGTTTCCCCTTTTCATTCTCCTTTTCATACCTTCGATAATCACGATCCTCGTCTCCCTTTCAGTTTTTCATAACTACAGTTTCGCTATTTTTCTTGTTAAATCGGAGAATTGGCTGCACAGAGCCTCGCTGGAATATCGTGATAGCAACCGTTTCGTTGAACGACGTTCGAGTAGTATCGAGGTGGCCGAATGGTCATTGGCCGATCAACAAGTGGCTCATGATTTTGTCAGTGGCTCTGCAAGCGACTAACCCCGCTGGCCGGCCTGTTGTCCGACCGTCCGGCTGGCCGACTGTCTGCGTCCGGTTACCCGATGCGGTCTACCGCTAAAACACTCGTGGCATTCTCCGACCCATCTAACTCGTCATCCATTATACTCCTTCCAACCTATCCTGTTTCGGGAAACCTTGATCGGTCGATGTAATACCGAAATATCTGTCCAATCCAATCCAATCAAATTTTCCTCCTTTCGTCGTATATTCGACGAGTATGTATGGCTTCCGGTCGGAAGCTTACGCTGATCCGCGATCAGTTTGCCCCTAGACAACGGGCGATCGACAACGGAAAGCAACGGAACTTCCTAACGAGTATACGAAGCGTTTCGTACAATTTCTCCGTTTCCATAATCGCTTGTTGCCGTCGTCGTTACCGTTGCGAGTATCGAGGTATCGATGCTTATCGGTCGCGTCTGTTTTGCAAAGCATCGTGTGCGACACACTTTCTCTATGAAACAACTTGTCTACGAGCGAAAGAGAAAGCAAGTTTACCAGTAGCGGTCACTTTTCTACCGCGTTTAATTCCTCGATTCGGCTACGAAATTAGCTTGCACGGTCGTTGCAGCCGTACTCAAATCGTTTTGAATATTTCGTACGAATGGTTGGAAATAAACGAGACGCCCGAGTACGGGCAAAGGACGCACGCTCGCGTGCATGCATGCGTGCGTTGGGAAAGAGCAAGAGAGAAGGCCGACGGAAAAGACAGAGGATAGAGATCGCGAAGAAATCGAAGGATAGAAGACGAGGCAAATGTATTTTATTTTCATCGAGCGGCAGTAACAGCAGCAAACTCTTAATCAAACGAGTCGCGATAAGTAAATTCGATTACCGACGTTCGTTAGAACGAATTTACTTTGCGCGCTCGCGATCAGCAGGATTTCAATTTTTGCTTCAACGCGATAGGTATATGTAAATGTGGTAGAAATGCAGCACCTAGCCTGTACGTTTGCTTCGAGAGTACACAGACCTACACCCTTTTTTTATGCTGTTCCAATCTACGTTTATTCATTCTTTTATGGATACCAGCTCCCTCGTAGTGTAGGTTCGCCTTTCATTTTGTTTCAACCACGAGCAGGACCAAATGAAAAGCTGAAACGGTCAAAGAAGGTATACCATCCGATGCAGAAATAAAGGTAGAGCAACGCGATGTAGCAAGATCTGTGCCGTTATACGATCCAGTGTCGAGGCATTTTTCACTCTTTATCGTCGAAACGAGGAAAACGGAAAGAAAACACGATCCGGAAATCGGAAGAAGATGTCGAAAAAAGACGGTAAACTACTACAACCGGAAAATGGAGTTGAGAAAGCAATTGGAGATAAACGTGTAAATTGGCCATGGTGACGGGAAAGAAAGGGATGCTCGAGTCCTCGACCGCGTCAACTCTTCGCGTATAAGACGTTCAGCTCGAGGAGGCATTGTTTCGTCGTATTAAGAAGACATCGTTTCGTCGACCTCAACCTCCTCTTCCGTTGCTTTCATTGTTATAGTTCCAAACGCTAACAAATCGCGATAAATATTTGCGAAGGAGAAAGTCAAATGAACAAAGAAACGAATGAGCAACGAAAAGCGAAAAACGAAAAATGAAGGGAACGAAAGAATATCAAACGGTTATGAACTCTTTTGTGCAGACAAAATAGGATGATATCCTGTGAGAATGACAGGAGAGAAGAAACGGGACGGGACGGGACGGGACAGAACGGGACAGGCGGGACGAGACGAGACGAGACGAAACGAGATGAGACGAGATGAGACGAGATGCGACGATATGAGACGAAACGAGACGAGGCGAGATGAGACGGGACGGGACGGGACGGGACGGGACGAAACGGGATGGGACGAGACGAAACGGGACGAAACGGAACGGAACGGAACGGAACGAGACCAGACGAGACGAGACCAGACGAGACGAGACGAGACGAGACGAGACGAGATAAAACAAAATACGCGATACGCTAAACGTCATATAAGTATTTACATACGTACATCGTACGATATACGAGAAAATACGTATGATTTGCAACATACACATTTTCATTCTATGATATAAGATATAAAACATGGTAGAAATATCTCGATGAGAAAAAGAATACTAACCTTGTAAGAGAACTGGTCGAACATTCTGCAGACATCGACATCGTTGCCAAGTATCGTGTAACCGGCATCCATGCTGTCCCGACGTTTCTTCTCGCTGCCTGGAACGAGGCTTCTGTAAGTGAAAATCGTTCGTCGAACAATACGGAAAGAAATTTCGCGGTGAGCCAGTACCAAACAGACTGATCGCGATTGCACCGACTATGCCGTCGCTCATCGTCCCGCGGCTCTTGCCGTGGTCGTCACCTTCCTGTTCGCCACCCTCTTCACCCGCTTCTCCGTCGCTCTTTCGTTATTTTCGTTTCTTGTTTTTCGTTCGCGTAACTGCCGCTACCTGCGTTAACCGACGACATACGAATCCTCGTTTTCCTTAATATCGTTCGAACGGAGGAGCGAGACGCGAATCGTATCTCTCACGGGATCACTGATCGCGAGCCGAATCGATTCGATCGATCGATCGATTAATCACGCGGTCGTGCGTAGCTGCGTGTACGCGTGTGCGCGTGATGCCACTTCGATCGTAAGTTAGTCGACAAACGAAGGATCGGCTTTCAACGATATTTCTTGCGTGTACACATCTTCCACGAATATCCCGACGAGAAAACGGAACTGCACCTTTTCAGACACCGCGATTTTCCATTGGGCAAACATTCGTTCGAGATCGGTCGCTCGATTGGTCTTTGACTTGGTCGATTAAATCGCGAAAGAGCATAACGCGATCGTATCCAACTAAACCCTCTCTCTTCGCTGTTCTAACTTGAATCGAATACGCTTTATCGTTGACAGGACCGTGCAACGATTATTCAAAGGTGCTTCGAAAAATCGATTTCTTTTCAGTTTCTCGATGATCGATCTCGCCTCTGTATCGTTCTCTTCCTCTCCTCTCGTTTATCTCGTACTTTTCTCTCCTCTTCCTTCTCGTATTGTCTTTAATCCCGTTCTAGGTTCTCGAGTCTAGCGTCTGTTTTCCACGAACCTTCTATACGTAGCATTCGATACGTCGACCATGCGACACACGCAACAAATATGTTTAACGTCTGGACGTTCGACTTGCGAAATCGATCAACTTCGAATCCTACGTACTTTGCGATACTTTGTTACTTTCGCGTTTACGTCACCATTTACGTCGCCTGTTACTTCGGTTAGTCTGCCGATTAACGAGATATCTCACGGAAATCGAGATCGTAAGCGCCGGAATACCGGCTCGCCACTGCCGGCTGTAAAGCCGGAGCACGTGGATGAACCGCGTTTACCGTTTACGTTGCTCCGTTTTCGAATCTATTTCCTTTTAACCATCTAACACCAACCGCGACCACCGACTGCGCACCGGTACTGACAACGGCAACAGCAACGTCGACGCTGAGAGCGAAAGCAACGAGAACGGCCGTGATGTTGGTGGTGGTGGCGGTGGTGGTGGTGGTGGTGATGGTGGTGCCACTGCCGCCGCCACCGCCGCTATCGCCGCCGCCGCCGTCGTACCCGCTGCAACCACCACCACCACCGTCGCCGCCGCCAATGTTCAAAATACTGTCAGTGGTGGTGGATGTAATACCATCGAGGTAGGGGGTGGAGATATAACAGTAGTGGAGGTAACGATGACATTGGTAGTGGTAATAGTTGAATTCTCTCTCTCTCTCTCTCTCTTCTTCTCTCTCTCTTTATTAACCTTTTCTCGTTCTCTTGTTTGACTGTATACCTATTTACTTATTTGCCAAAACGTTTCGTAGGTACTGCGCGGATAATAATACGAATTATTAAAAAAAAAAGGAAGAAAGCATATTGCATTTCAGCTAACATTTTTTCGCAGGACGTAGATTCTGTACGCGATTGCTGTACGTCTTAAAGACGGTTCTCTGGTGGATGTTATCTTTCGTAGGTCGTTCGATTACCAGATAAACGTAGATTAAAATTTCAAACTCAGCTTCTTTTTTTCCCTCTGGATCCAGCATCCTATTATCGGAAGTTTTGCGAACTTGATTAGTAACGACGAAGGGAATCGGTGGCAAACAAAGAGGCAATTACGACGACGGGAAACGTGCTGCTCGATTATCGATACGCGATGATTAACATCATCGTAAATTTTGCGGAAAAATCGGTCAGGGTCGAGAACTAGAAATTACGGGTTCGACACGAACGGTCACGTGGATCGCACGTGGGTTTCATTCATGAAAGTCGCCCGTAGGTCTCGGAGGTGGCGTCAGCTGTGGTAACGGTAGTGGTAAGTAGCGGTCGGTGGTGGTAGGTAGTGGAGGAAGGTAGTGGTAGGTAATGGTAAGCAGTGGCAGATAGTGGTAGTGATTTCGGAATGGTGATGACCGAGTTGGTACATGCTATATAGTTTGTAGTAGTAACACCAGTATCGGTGCGAATCTAACCATCTCCATGATTCTCCTACCGTAGCGTGGATCAAATGGATGTTGTTACGCGTCCGTAAAAAAGGGCTGTTTCAACAGAGTGGAAACCTGGCAAATCTCTCGAAATTTTTCGAGCGAGACATCGACGTTAGGGACGTTGATCTACAAATCGGTCGATTTGCTTTATTATCGTTAAACTTCTTACTTACGTATCGATGTCGCGTATATACATATATATATATATATATATTATATATATATATATATACGCGATCGCGATTCCAACGACAAGACGATCGATCGTTGAAATCCGGTTTTCTTCTTTTCTTTCGTCGACCCTTTTGTTCATTTTTTCCTTCCATCTATCTCAAGACTTGAGGTCTTAAAACGCGCTCAACTTCTCCCTTCGCCGAGTAATACTTACATACGTAGCGTCGTATACCTTCGCGTGTCGGCTATCACGCTCCGATTACCATCCTTATCTATAGTTCTCGAGCTGTGGTGTTATTCAAGCAACGAGCTTGACATCGTGCCACGAATACTCTATAATCGAAACGACTCTCAGGGTTGCGCTCCATTCATATCCTCTCGTTTCCTTCGTTTCATCCAACCTTTTCTATCGACCCTGAGGCAATTTCCCTTTTATTCTATTCGCAACGTGTATTCGTTTCTAAGCAATTTGCTGGTACGAAAAGGATCGCACAATAAAAGCCAAAATATATCTGGATCGTTTAATGATAAGGTAGACGAGAGGCAAGAACGTTCGATTCGCGAGGTCGATTTACAGGGAACCGGGTACGGGCTACATCTTTCCTCGCTAAGATGCAACTTTCATCCTAGGCCGTTCCGCTTCGGCCTACCACCCATTCGTTCGTTGCTACATACATACTTGCTCCTCTCATTTTCTTCAAAAGCGATTTGTTTTAGATTCCCTACTCCGGTGCCTACCGCACCGCGTCCCGCCCGAATCCCCCCGCCCCCCCGTCTACACCCCTGCCGCTCCTCTATTTTCCTTTCCTCCGGATGAGTCCAGATATAGATGCGCATGCCGCGCGACGCGTATACTTTTCTGTATGTCCGCCGAAGCATCGTACATACGTTTAGATTTCCGAGTCTCGTCGAGCGCGCGCATATCCCACGGGAATCAATATCCGCGTGTTTCTCCGCTTCCTCTCCCTTCTTTCCCTTCTTCTACCTTCTCATACTCGTCCTCCTCGTGCCTCTTGCCTCTTGCCTCGCGCATCGCACCTCGCGACTCGCGCCTCCGCGCTCCGCTACTCGACAACTTATCAACTCGCTCGCTCGCTACCCTCTTTCCCTCCAACTTACTCCCTTCTCCACGCTTCTCACCCATCCTTTCATCCCTCACTCTCTCTCTCTCTCTCTCTCTCTCTCTCTCTCTCTCTCTCTCTATCTCTCTCTCTTTCAGCCTCTTTCTCTCTTTCCTTCGCCCTCCCCCTCCCCCCGCCCCGCCGACCCGCCCATGCTTTACCGGCTGGTTCCTTTTTCTTCTCCTTCGGCCGCACCTCCTTCGATACTGCATCGCGCTGCTGTTCGCCATCCGTCTCTGATAAACGTGATTTAAAGAAAAGAGTGGCGAGTATACGACCATCCAACTCCTTCCTCCTGTAGATCAGTCTTCGTTCGTCGTACTTGGTATTCCACGCTGCGTGCCTCTGTCCCTCGAACCCAGACCTACCTTCTATCGTGTCCACCTTCCGTGTCTTTCCTCTTTCAGTCGCTCGCATCCCTTCCTTCTTCCTAACGCATATTCTCCGTCTACTCGCAATACTCGGGTCCATAGCCCTTGGTCTTCGTCACTCTGACCGACTGCCGCCCCCGTCGCGCCTTTCCCTCCATTCCACTCTAGCGTCATTTCTGACAGCTATTTTTCTCACTTAAGTCGACACGCATCTGCGAAGCGTTCGATTTTGATGCGAAGGTGTAACGCAATGCACGTTCTATTATGTGTATTGCGTTTAATCGTAAACGTAATACGCTCATCGACGAAGACTATGATAGTCGTTGGCTTGATTTCGCGATCTGTTCCAACGACGAAATTAGAAAACGATAATATAGATAGTCATACGCGAACGCGTATACAAGAACGCGTTCTTTCGCCGATCCCCAAACGAATTTTCGACGCAACGATTAAGACTGTACGACAACGAGGAGAAGGAAAAGCGAGCGAGCCTGCCGTGACGAGGTGTTCGATGTTTTTACCTATGTATAGGTAAAAGTCACGATGAGAATGATGGACAAATTCCGTTAACGTGAAACAGCGTGCAGACGACAAAGCTCGTTGACTGTGTGCACGATCTGTCTATCTAATAGCCAGGATAACGATCAAGGTAACGTGACATTAAGAGGCTACGAAAGAAAATCAAACCTCTCGGTAGATAACAAATACGAGAAAGTAACGTTGTCGATGAAATCTCGAAAAAGCTTGCAGAGGACCCTTGGCTTTTATGTGGATAACTTTCCGTTTTTCAAAACTCGATCGATATATCGAGTCTCTATGCCATACATCATCTTCTTTTTACTCTTTCCTATTTAAACGTATGTACCTTTAACGTCAAACGCACGCGCATCTAATAAGGTGATTAAGCTGGGAAAGAGTAATGGCCTTTCGAGAAAGTAAAAGATTTCCGAAAATTCCTAGAGATTAACTGGTCTATCAGCCAGCAAATTAATTCCGATGGAAATTGCATTCGAAAGCGAGATATTTAATAGGATAATAGAGAAGAGTGATACATGCGATTGGAGGGAGGCGCGGCAATCGAAATTCCAGCCTTGTCGGAACACGGAATTTTTCGGAAAGTAACACGCGAACAAGAGCCCAGACGCGTTCTCGTTTTGATTGCCCGATCGAGCAAACTGGTACGTACTATACGCTCGTCGCGACGCAACACGCTGACGCGCTTCATCGAAGCGTTCGCTGAAACGAACTGTACGGTTAAATCGAGCGTCGTCTAATCTCGTAAAAGAAATTTTGCATCGTTACCGTGCAGCATCGACGCTCTACAAAGCTTTTTTTCGGTCGAGTGATCTGCCGCAAAAACATTAGCGCGGTTAACGCAGCGACATCGCGATCCAGTTGCTGTCCCCTCCCCCTATTTCACCTACGCCACGAGAATTTAAAAATCTCTCGTTGGACTCGTCGTATTAAAAAACAGAAAGAGAGCTGGCAATTAAGAAGCCGCGTATATACGTACCCACTTTCTGTTTTACAGTTTTTGAAATTCCCATGACCCCTTTTAAAATACGATTCAGTTGTAACCTGTCTCTCGTACGCCGTAGAAAACGATCGTTGGCGAAATCGTCTTGGTAACTTGTTATCGAAGTTTCCATGGCTGGATCGCGATCGCTTCCCAAAGAACGTTTACTTCTAATCGTAAAGATGAAGGAACAAGATTTTCAAACGTTTGTTCGAGAGGAAAGTAGCGGACGGGGAATCAAAGGAGGATGGAAATGAAAGAAAATCGAAAGATGTTTATACGCAGGATCGAGGACCGGTTGAAAAGCGAACGAACGAATAAAAGAGCGGGGAGGAGAGGAGAGGAGAGGGCACGTAAAAAAGGATGTTGAAAGGAGGAGAAGAGAGGTGCCGCGTGAACGAGAAAAGAAAAAAAAAAAAAAAGAAAAGGACGAACCGGCTCTGCTCGCCAGCTGACGGTCTCGTGCCGCAACCCAAAACTCTTTTCGAAGATTCGGTTGCCGGTATTTGTATATCACGTATGGTACCCGCGCAACTTGGCTGCTTTCGCGCTACCTGCCGTTGCTGACCCTCGCGACTCTGGCTACTCGATCTTTATCGATTCCACTCGATCGATTTCGCAACGCAACCTTTCGACCGTACACGCTTCCACGCGAAATAATCAGTCGATCGATCTTTGACCGTACCTAAAAGCCACAGAGACAATAGTATTGTTCGTATTATAGAAGAAATTGCCGCGAACGAGAACGATGTCGTTCGCATTCGTTGTTCCTCCTCTTGCGCAATTCTCTTCGTCCGCTCGCTCGTCTTCGTCGCATTCCCGTTGGTATTGATCCGTTGAGTTTTCGAAAGTAAAATAGGTTATGCCGTGAATCGCACGGAACTACAACTCCGGACAGCAACGAACGAGACGAAGCGGTGGTATGGAACAGAAACGATGAAAACAGAAACGATGGGAAACGAAACGAAAAGAGCGACGAACGAGCTGGATCCACGGATGAATACAAATACGTCGCTTAAACGGTACCTGCCTACTTACCTACCTATCTATCTACTTACTACTTATCTATTATTTATCCTATCTATCTATCTATCTATCTATCTATCTATCTGTTTATCTATCTGTCTGTCTAGGTGTGGATACCGCCTATACCAATGTGCAAGTTTACACGAAGAAGAAACCGTGGTTACACTAAGGGGGCCGAGGAGAACGGGTGGGGACCAACTGGCGAAGCCAAAGGAAGAGACGGGGAGTTTGCAAAGTTTCGAGATTCAAGAGCGCTGCTCTCAATACGACAAGTTTGTGCAAACAAGAACTTACTTCGAAGGATGGATAATGTCGCAGATAAATCAACGAAATTTAATAAATCGACGTCTCTAAGAGTTTCGTTTAATTGTGTCTTCCTGCGCTCTCTCGATAATTTTACCAACTGTCCTTCATCTTCCTAGTCGCTGCACATTGTTTTTACACCGATCACACAGCGAGACAGAATCGTGTATGCTTTCGGCATAGCGATCGCTACGGGTCACTTACATAATAGATCTTTCCTATTCTCTTTCGACAAATTTTAATCAACGACGATAGCAGATTCATCGCACGACCATCGATATGAATACCTGAGAGCATCTTTCGTCACTACTACCACTCGATATTGTATTTTAACAATAAATTAATCTCCTATGCATTACCATTGAACGAGTCTCCGCGGTCATTAGCTTTGGAAAACCGTTGATCACTCGTTGCTTCAGTATTTGCTTCATAGCAAACATGTATTCACAACTATTACATAAGCTACATATCGACTGGAAAATTTGGTGAAATTTCGATTTCGGTGTCGTAATAGTGATAACAATAATGATAATAATAGCAATAAGAAGAAGATGTGTAAGAAGAAGATGAAGAAGCAGAAGAACAATGAAACAAGACAAGGATAAAAGAAATAAAACGATGAAGAAGGATGAGAAGAAAATGTAGAAGAAAAAAGGAGAAGGAGCAAAAGAGCGATCATTCGTTTTCCTTTTAAAACGCGCCAACTTTGGTATATTGTATTTATCATCGAATTTCATTTCTCTATATCTTCTCGCTTTCGTTCTTTCAATCGTCCTCATCCTATTTTAGCACCCTTTTCGGGACTAGCTACCCGAGGGAATCAATAACCGACGAGGAAGCGACTGTAGATTCGGGAACTGGTGGAGAGAAGGGGAGACGCGAGGAACCAAAGAGTACCGAGGGGCGTCGCGTCGAGTAGAAGAGCTCCCCGCTGTTCCAGGAGGGTGTCGGAGGGTGCAACAGGGACCGCGAACTTTAGGGTGGAGGTGGCACGCGAGAGAGTCGAAGCTTGGCTCCGCCTCCGGCACGCGACCAGCACGCGACCATCGCCATCGACCACGCCGTCGGTCTAAGCCGCCGCCGCCGCCGCCACCACCGCCGCCGCCGCCGCCACCGCCACCGTCACCACCGCCGCCACCGCCACCGCCACCGCCACAGCCGCCACTACTTTACCGTTACCATTACCACCGCGTCCTTCTCATCTCCACTAGCTTCATCTACGATTACGCAAGGATCAAACCCCCATTCGCATCAGTCTCTACTCGATCTCTCACACTCCTATATTTTTCCTGCTCTTCCTCTGTTCTTTCGTATCATTTCCAATCTTTAAACGGTACAAATCTCTTTTATGTTCATCATTTCTATCGCAGAAGGCCTGACCCGTCGTTTTTTCTTTACAACTTTCTTCTACCCTTTTGCTATTTATAGCTATCTTAGTCTTTCTCAACTGTCGTATCTATATAGCCCTGTGTCTATATCACCACTATAATGAATCATCGAACACACATATTGCGACATCAGACCGAATAATTTTGCGATGAGAATTTTGCCGTTTAATGTTCGCAATTGTTTTATAGGCTATTTGCCGTGTCAATATTTACTCAATCGATTTCTTCTCCGTTATAATCGTAATAACATCGATGTGCTAATTGTAAAAATACCGACGCAGGGAAATCGAGAAAAGTCGCGCGTTTTATTTTCATTTATCATATTTTCTTTTCGATATATATATATATATTCGTCCTTTTCTCGCGATTCATTTTTATCTACCAACTAACCAGTCGAGCAACCACTTACAATCAATCCGTCGATTAATCAATCGCTCAGTTGTCGGTCAGTCAATCGATGAATGAGCTATACAGCGAACCAATCAGTTAAATAACCAGTTAGTCATCCAGTTAGACAGCTTGTATTCTGTCTTCTACCAACCTTGTATCATCGGCTTCTTTCTATTCTATTCTACTCTCGTGTAATCAATTTCAAACTTAAATGAAATACTCTGGTGAAATATGAGGCTCATTTCCGTCTCCCCACCTTCTCTTCTTTCCTCGCACAACTTTTTCCATTTACTCAATTTTTTTTGTTTCGTTTCACTCGCGGATTACCTCGTTCAATTTTTCTTTTTTTTTTTTTTTTTTTTTTTTCCGCAATTGAAACCACTACTGCTTGTTATTTTTTCAGATTTATTATTTTCAGAGATCGTCTACTAAATTTCTGATAAAATGTAATAAAAAAAGGGAGACACAGTTCTGTGGTACAGGGCTTCTAGCGTTAAGCGATGTGTAAGCGATCGCGGAAGAAAGATACGTAAAGACACAGTGCGAGTAACGGAATGTTCGACTTAAGTACATCTATTTTCTTTTTATTGACAATAATGATTAATATAAAAAAACAACTCGTATTTAGTAATTAGTATAACGAAGAATATCGCACTGTATATGGTTTATAAATTGTATAACCACACACACACATACACACACACACACAGAAAACTATCTGACTAGCATCATTCATTCGCTTTCTTACCGTTCTTATCTACTCCACCTTCTCACCATTCTATCATTCACTTTTGTTTCGAGCTTTCAAAAGAAAAAAAGCTAAAAATACCTCAATGCGAAATTAAATTTCAGGAGGATGCGAGTAAGTAACAAAGCTTCTTTTTCTTTGGAACAAAACAATGAGACGTCGTGACTCAATTATAAGTTCAAAATAAATGACATGAATTCATACCAATACGATTTAAGGGTTTAATGAACCTTTCTCAATTGTATCCATCAAAATCTTAAACGTTTAATTAATCCTTTTCCTCCTTTTGCTCATCGTCTTTAAAGATACATTAAAAAGCAATCTATAAACATAGATGCCTTTCCATGTGTTTTCTTGGTAACAAATCTCGCCATCCTCGTGATAATCAGGGATTAAAATACGAAGAAACGCAACTTCGATAATTTCTGATAATGTTTTGATTATAAACTGATTTTTAAACAACTTTGGTGTGAATTTGTTTTTATTTACTTCTGTGTTGTACGAAAGAAGATCATTAATCATACAATAATCTGCTATTGAACCAATCCATAAATATAAAATTTAATACGAGATACAGCTATCTCGGTCACACTTCCATTAGCAGCATAATACGTATTTTGGCTTATTCTTGCTCTTATTTTTCTGCCCCATACCTATGAAAATAAGTTGTATTTCTTTATACGGGAAACGAGTTATATAAATATATACGACATATATGGCAATATCTAACCAAGCATAAACAGAAAGAAACGAACACAAAAGCAAAAGGGTAAACAAAAAGAGAGAGGGAGAGTAAATCAGGAAACGAAGTAGGGATAAAAAGGCACATTTTTACTTACTTACTTACTTACTTATCGATTTTAATACGTTTCTGTTGTATAGTATGGTAAACAGAGTGAACTAAAGAAATCTTTAATATCGTCATCTGTCCAATCAATGAGTGGAAAATGTACTTGCACAGGCTTAGAACTGTCGTCGTTTAATCGTGCAAGATCATCGTACGTTACTCTTTTATTGCTATTCAACCGTTTTCCAACCAATAACACTTGTAATTCTGGTTTTAACACAGCGAAATTGCTTATCGTGTCAGCGGCATCGCTTTCCAAATGTTCTAACTTACATAGCTCGATATCATATCTATCAGATCAGTCAAATTAGTTATGTTCGTGTTAGTTTAAATCTATTTTAGAAAATTGATTGTAACATTCTATACATGCAATCCAATATAATTTTCGTTTGTAACAGTTTTGACATGTATCGATATCGTACTTACCTGTTCTTAAGTTCATGGAAGAATTCGTCAGTGCCCGACTTTAATATGTCAGATTTAAAACAAATTGCACGCAGTTTGAACTTTGAACAATGTTGCAGTTTGTTACTAGCGATTCGAGCAAGATGTACCATAAGGACTGATTCTTCGCTACCATCCAAATATATCCAAACGCTTTCAGGTCTCTTATAATAATTTCTACAAGGAAAGAGAGAGAAAGAAAACAAAGAAAAATTCGATAACACCTTATAATCGATACAAATAATCGATACTTTTTCCAGTTGTAGATGCATTACACGAATTTCTTGAAGGAACGCTCATAGATTGATCGACGTTGGGACTTTTGAATCCATGCTTCATACTTTGCTAGACAATCCACATGTGGCATACGGTCATATTGTACTAGCACATTTCTCGGAATACGATTACAAAACATTGTTTTCGCTGCTTCAGTATCTTTTTCGTTTTCACTTTCTATGGTTACACGCGCTTTGTAATACCTACGAAGCAATTTCAATTATCTACCAACTTCTTTACCATTTTTTCGTATTGTAGTCGATTTTATTACCTATTCCATTCCGGATACGAGCCGAAGGTAACGGTTGGATATTCTTGCGCAACTGCATATAAAACATCTGCGAATGATTCCTCTTTTGCATTTATGTAAACCTCAGTTGCCGCAAAACTTTTGTAACTAGCAAAACATTCCTACAAAAACAAGATCTTTTCTACTCTCAAACAATTATTCAAACGATTTGTGCATATTATACCTTGCAAAATGCCTGAAACGATGTTTCAAAAAACATGGGCGAGCCAGGGAAGATGTAAACATTTTCCACCATTATACACGGATAAGTCAGCATTTTACCTGTGACTTGGTCTATCCCAAATTTAAGTACAGATTTAGTGGGTATCTTAAATTAAGAACCTAGTTTACATCGATCGTCAAACAAGTATTAACATACTATCATTTAATTTACACCATTCATTTGAATCATTACTCACATATGCCATTTTATAAGCCGGTGAAGGGAAAGTTCCACAACTGAAGCAATCTTTTATAATCTTCACTAGCGTTGGGTGATAGTGCAATGAATCGTTAAAGGCCAATGCTAAAGCTGTAAAATATAATTTCATTATAATGAACACTTACTATGAACTCCTATTAATTTTCAGACTATATTTTACCTTCATATGTAACATCATCGTGAGTTGGTCCTATACCGCCGGATGTAAAAACATAGTTGAACATTTTAGAAAAGTATTTTATCTCTTTGGAAATATCGTCAAGATTGTCTCGTACGATCGCGGTCTAGGAATAGATAATTGAAATACAAAATGGTATCAATAGAAAACAACAATACTTTTGACAGATAAACTGTAGACATCATGGGTTAAGTTATACCTACTTTCTGAACCTTGACTCCATGCTTATAAAGCAGCTTACACGCATAAAAACAATTGGTATCTTTTACTTGTGCTTTTAAAATTTCATCTCCGATTACTAAGTAAAATAAAATGAACTTAACAGTAAGAAAAGCAGTACGTCCAAATATATGATATTAGTAAAGTGTATACACAATATTACCTATTATTCCAGCAGTAGGATGCTTTCCACTACTTTTCAACCGAATTATGTTTGTTCGATAACATTTTAATAAAATTTTTACTACCTTGTATCGATGTAAATTTATCATAACGCTTTAATCTCACTATTAACAATTATTTGTGTATTATCTATATACAATACTGCTAGAGGATGCTACGCAGCGCCTTCAAACTTAAGCACTTTTACCTGTTTACATATGCATATACATATCTTTATAAGAAAATTTACGACTATATTTTTACTCTTTGATATATTTATATATTAAAAATAAACATGTCATTATACAAAGTCACTCGAGTTTTCTAATTATATTGTACTAATTATAATCTTCTTTTTATGTCACCACTTTTATTAAATTTAAAAACCGTCCAGTGATTTTGCGCTATACTAGGGGCTTCTTTCCTTGTTCTATCATCGTTCTATCAATTTCAATTAAAATAGGATGAAAGAAAATGAATCGTAAACAATCGTGCAACTTCGTTTTCCTTAACATTCTTACATAAAATTACACAATATACTATTCTTAACATTTAATAATTATTGTTTCTCTTTACACTTTCTCCAACTTTTCACTAAAATGGCAAGTACAAAGTTACGAGAAGCAGCTTTAAAATCGCCGAAACAGCTGTACAAATTTTTGCTACGAGAATGTGAAAAATTACCAGAAGAAGCACAAGGATTTTATAAACATTCGGTTAAGCAGGTAAATTGTATAAGAATTTTCACATTAACAAATACATTTGGAGATCAAATTCACTACCTTCAGTAAAAATAATAAACAATGAAACGTTTAGGTTATGCGGTAAAATATTTAATATTTACATACCGAACATGCGATTAACTTGATCTTCAAGTACATTTAATTACTTAATAATAATTGGTTTTTTACTGTAATGCTAGCAGAGTTTTAAACAGCACATAATCGAACCAGATGAGGAGCGTGTTCAGCAAATTATGAAAAAGGCAGTAGAAGATGCAGAATGGATTGTTAAAAAGGTATATCAATATCAATAATATTATTATTAATATATATTTCGTGAATGCTTACCATCTTCTTCCTTCCTTCTTTTCTTTGCATATCCTAATTATCTGTGTTCTAATGTGATTTTTAGTACTCAAAGCCGAGAGGAGCAAGTAAAGAAACAGACTAATAAGTATATAAAGATAGTATTCACATCGTAGATGCATTCTATAAGCTATCCTCTAAAGGAAGGATTTGCAATTGTATCATGTAAAATATGGATTTCAAAACCATAATACGTGATCAAAGTGGAATTAGTGTGTCGCAATTTTTCAAAGCCGTTAGTATATGGCGTCGTAATCCTCAAACTGTAAACCGTAGAATTCTTGCATCTATTGAAATACTGGATATCGAAACTAGCTGCGATATCTTCCAAATTTTTCAGCGCATTAATACCCTGGATATCTCAACTTTATGTACAGATCATCAAAAAGACAACATTGATAGCATAAAATTACTAGAAGTACTACACATTTCTGACCAGGTGGCTGTTACAGCTAAAAGGAAGATTCACTTATATGTGGCAAAACAATTGCCACGTATGCCACACATATTTTCCACTGGTATTGAATTTTTTTTGTCCAATAATGAAGAGAGTTGCATAATAAATGTCCACAAACCCTTTCTCTCGCATAAACAATCTCTTGGTGCTAAAATAGCATTTATGTTACAACAAGGAACAGACGGTTCTACATCCCTTAGTGTCTATGGAGAGAATAACATTATATCCGATTTCAGCATTGAATGGTTAAAGCAGAAACTTTTCCCGTGTATCCTGAAATGGGCAAGAAACAGTGACTCAGAAAGAACATCGATCCCGTTGACTTCACTGAATCTCGTGTCAGCTGAAAAATATGCGAAATTGTATTGTAAGTTGAAAGAGAAATATGGTACGAAATTGATAAAGAACTGGCCTGAAAGTACAGATCCAACGAAATTTGTTTATGAGGATATTGCAATCGCTGCCTATTTACTGTTATTGTGGGAGAAAGAGAGATTTGAAAAGAAAACTAATAATTTACAATCGTTTCTCGATTTGGGATGCGGTAATGGTTTACTCGTGCACATCCTATTTAACGAAGGTCACCGTGGATTAGGAATTGATTTGCGTAGGAGAAAAATATGGGATTTATACCCACCTGAAACTCCATTGCAAGTATGTATAAGTATTATTTATAGAAATTTTGTAACTCAGATATTAATAGCAACTTATTTTATCTTATGTACATACATATATACGCGATTACGTATCTTCGATCTTACGATCGATTGATTAAATTTACTGGAACGTTTTGTACAGGTTTCTACCGTTGTTCCATCGTCTACGACTGTATATCCGGAAGTAGACTGGATCATAGGAAACCATTCAGACGAGTTAACACCATGGATTCCGATAATTGCTGCACGTAGCTCTAACAACTGTCGTTTCTTTTTATTACCCTGTTGTCCATATGAACTTAATGGCGCAAAGTATCAAAGGTACTGTGCCTCGAAAAGTCAATATTCGGAGTACATTGATTATGTGAGAAGTATATGCGTCCAATGTGGTTTTACAACACATCTTGATAAATTAAGAATTCCCTCTACGAAACGAATATGCCTGATTGGATGGGAAAGGACGCCCGAAGAGGTTAAAGAACTCGAAGATCGTATTCAACAAATGCTAAGTACAAAGACAACTTTGACTTGGCAAAAATACGAATTGAGTGATAAAACAGTCGATAGCGAAATAGTTGAAGAATGGACCTGTGACTTTAAGCCAAGGGACAAAGTGGAAAAAGTACGAAATTGTACACAATTAGACAAAACATTAATTGCAAATATCGTTGATATCGTATCGAATCAGTTACTTCATGAAGGTCGCATTATGACTATCGAAGGAACGCCCGAAAAACTTTGGAACGCTGGTAGATGCCTTGAATTACGTGAAATCGCTGAATCAATTCCTAAAGAAGCTATGATACATTTGCGAAAAGAATGCGGAGGTCTTCAAACTTTACTAAAAAATCATAGCTATATATTTCGTGTTACTCAAGGAAGGGTAGAATTTAGAATACCTGGAACAGGAGGAAGAATTAATGAAAAGTCAAAAAAATATAAGTTACCATTGCCACGAACGAAGACTAAACCGTGTTGGTTTTACAAAAATCATCCGAATGGTTGTCCTGTAACTGAAACAAAATGTAATTATAAACATTAATATGATACCTTGATCAAACAGTTGTGTTTTAATATTAAAACGATATTACACGTTAAAAATTTATTTTTGCTTTCATATAAATCGGCGAACGTTTTATACATTGGATGCGACGACAGATTATATTTATTTGCGAGATAGTATCGATTAATTATTTAACATATTAAATAGTAACGTAAATAAGAAGAATGTCGAAATATTATTGTCTCTATCATTTAGTCAATATTCTATCGCAGTTAACAATTTTTGTCAAGGGCATAAAATTTAATTAAAAAGTAAAATGATAGTTTTTGTACCAGATGCATATTACTATTTAAGCAGCTCTACAAACGATATGTTGTCTAAATTTAGACTCTTAGCTTCGATCGTGTTTTCCTGAAGAGATGTTTTGGGTAGGAAGGATTGACGGCTACGTTTCCATTTCCTGATGTCAATAGTATCCAGTTGATGTACGCGTTTAACATGTGTTCGAAGATTGCCTTTTTGAGTAAAAGAATATTCACAGTACGAACAAGCGTAGGGTCGATCGCCAGTGTGGTGTTTTTGATGCATCTGTAGAGTTGACTTTTGGGCAAATGATTTCGTACATAGATCACACTTGTATGGCCGTTCACCCGTATGAATTCGTTTATGTCTTTCGACTTGATACGGTTTTGTAAATATTTTCCCACAAATGTCGCACTCCTTTTTCGATGGATTCCCTTTAATCGTCGGTTTATTGGCTACCACTGGTAACGTTTCTTCCGTAGTCACCTTTGAAAATGGGTCCAGCTGTCGTTCCAATGAAGGTGTCACAGTTGATATCGCCAAAAGGCAATTATTTGCTGGCGTTTTCAACATTTGTTCTATATGAATTTCATCCTTGGCATGTTGCTCGTTAGTATCAGATACGACGCTGGGTGTTGTTAGTGCACACCCAGTGTCGGGAACCCCAGCCGGTCGATGCTGCGAATTATTAGCTGGTGATGCAGATGATTGCGACAACAACGATTCTTCGGTTTGTATAGTAACAAGACCATTTGTCAGAAGAAAGTGTAAATTCGTGACTAACTGATTGTTTTCGTTTATGGACACTATCGTTTGATTGTTGTTCGATACGATACCTTCTGTGTCGAAATTAATTTGATCAGATAAACAGGAAGCAGCTGTTTCAATGCTATATGCCTCTAAATGGGACGTTAATCCTGCAACTGCCTGTGATAGCTGCTGTTCCTGTGCTATTTGCTGCTTTGGCTCAAAATTATTCATTTTCTCTTCCTTTCCGTCACATTTCTCAAGATCAGTCGCTACTTCAGCTATGACTGCAACCTTCAAATGTTTTTGTTTTCTCTTTGGATTATCTTTGTGTTCGCGTGCATGTTTCAATAAGTGTACTTTCCTATGGCCGGATGTTCGAAATCTCGAATCGCATATAGGACATCTAAATGGTTTCGAACCTTCAGAAACATTGATCAAAATTTATTAAGCAATTTACAAAAATGTACGAAAGAAATAGTCGACACTGTTTATTTATATATAACATGAGAATGTTCTTTCTTAACCAGAACGAAAACTTGAATAGTAATTATTCAACTTACCGGTATGTAAACGCATGTGAACTTTCAAGCTACCTTTAGTCGCAAATAAACTATTGCACACATGGCAGCGAAATGTCTTTTTGCCCGTATGAACTTTTGTATGAGAATCCAAAGTACATTTTACGGCAAAACTTTTACTGCAATAATCGCACTTGTATGGTCGTTCTCCTGTGTGTGTGCGTACATGTCTTATAAGATCGCTTGGTTTGCGAAAAGTTTTCGGACAATATTTACATTTGTTCGTATACTCTTTTCGTTCTTTCTTTTCCAGCAAAATCTATATTACGTATAGAAAAAATTCAGTTAATAATCCTTTGTCAGCGTTCCGTTTTGCTTCACGGCGTAGCAACAACTAATAAGAAACTTACTTCTACTTGATCCATTACTTCTTTTTCAGCTACTGTATCCAACAGAACTTTCTCGGAAACGGCAGAATCAGGTTCTATCATAATATTATGTAATGGCGAATGATCATTTGCAATCCGTGGTTGATGCACCTCCGATAAAAACGTCGAATTATCTGAATTATCATTTATCCCTGGAGCATTCCATACTGAAGTTTCATGAATTTTACTATGTGATAGCAATTGGATTCTATTGTTAAACTGCTTCTCACACGATAAACATTTGAACGGTCTACAAGAAAACATAACAAAGTACAATAATCAATTGTAATGCATGTCAATGTAACATTTTTTTCGACACTCACTGCTTGACGACATGAATCTTCGAATGTCTATTTAATCCACCATTTGTGTAAAATTTAGAAGAGCACTCTGTGCACTGATATTCCTTCGTTCCGCGATGGCTTGTCAAATGTTCCTTACACCAAAAGAATGCCTTCATTAAACTTTGACAACGTCAACAATTAAATGTGACGGAGAACACACACCGACTGAATTAGCGGAAAATAACGACTAGGAGAAGGAAGAGAACGTCTACTATTTATTTTAAGATATTTACCTTTAAAGCAACTGTCGTGAATCCTTGTTGGCTACACATATGACACTGTAATAGAGATTGTGCACGGGATGGTTTGCCCGTAGCGGTTTTAACGATTTCTGGAACATCGGATGACAAAGCGTGCATATTTGATTGAATCTTGAAATCTTGCGATGTTCCCCGAAAGTCTTCTCTACGCAAATTGAATATTTGTTTTCACTGTAATTGTTTCTGATTTGTTCGCGATAAATACATATATTAGAACAGCATATATGTAGAGAGGGTACACAGCTGAGAAAAGAAACTAACGAAAACTTACGTAAAGAATATCGGGTTGATTATACATTGTTTGTGAATACTGTTCTTCTGGGTTTCTTCTACAGTAAATTCATTTGTTATATTCTCTTTTTTGGAGAAGTTTGGCTGGGAAACAAATACAACCGCTTGCACACCAGACTTTTCTGATTGTTCAACATTTATGTTATCTGGTGTCGTAACACAAACAGAAAGACGATGTTCATCTTTTACATTCCTAGGTAGTATACTCGCCATACTAGTTGAATTTCTTGTATCTAGTCCAATGTCAATTTCAGTATCCGACTAACAGATAAGATCTTTATTGGTTTCACATTCTCTGTAACGAAGACAATTTATAGAAAATGGAATCTTTATCTTACTTGCAAAGTAATATGGTCCATCTCAAATGAATCTAATTGCGTCGAAAATACATGTTCTCCAGCTGATTCTACGTTACTATTACAGTTACTGTTATTGTTATTTTCATATATAACATTCAATACAGGTTGCTGTTGTTCTTTCATATGACTAAAGTCACTCGTGTTTGTACTACTCGAATGTCTCGAGTGATTACCTCCCAAGTTAAGATTCATCCCGATATTAAAAAACTGTTGATTCAAAGTTTCTTCTATTTCTCGTATACTTTCCTATCGAAACAAAACCGATTTTAATGCCGAAGAGTAATTACAACGAACTGCTTTTACTTTATATACTGACAACTTGGCGCTATGATATACAATACCGGTGTAAGTGTCTGATCGCCAGAGTAAACGGGCAACGTGACTGAACCAGCTTCATCAGCTTGTAATATTGGTGAATTTTCAAGATTTGTTACAGCTATTCCCGCTACATTTTCTAAAAACAAAAGAACAAAAGAAGAGAAAAGTGCATACAAGATTATCAAGCTTATACAAAATAAAAAAATACGATTTCCTGATACGAATAACAGACATACGAATTTGAAACATACGATTAATAAACGTTGTAGTATCGCAATTTGTTGCTAAAACTGGTCTTATTTTTTCCTTTCCTTCGGTTATATTTTGAAACTCGGGAAAAGCTTGCGAAAGCTCTGATCCGAGCTGTGATTGAAATGACAATTCAACCGATCCAAGACGAGAAAGTGCAAGATTATCTGAAAACGTAGAAGAGGAAGTCGTGACGGTGGTAGGGGTGGTACTGGTAGTGGCAGTGGTAGTGATGGAGATGTTGCTGGTAATAGTGGAATTAATAGTAGTGATAGAGGCAGAAGTGGAGGAAGACGATTCAAGAGCCGCTTCTTGTTTAGAACTTTCCTTCACATTTGACTTGTCTGAAGCTTGTTCTTGTATTCTGATTTTCTGTTGTTCCAATTGCTACGAATTCAAAGAAAAACATAACGTTTCATCGTTAATGACGAATCCAATTTTTGTTTTCTTTTCTTCTATGATAGATACTATACCCGTTGTGCCAATTCATGCTTATGTATCTTCATGTGTTTCCGACAATTGACGTAAGTTTTAAAAGTCTTGTGACAATAGGGGCACATGAACGGTCTTTTATTACTGTGAGTGACCAAGTGTCTTTTCATGCTGCTTTGTGTAGAAAATTTCGCATTACAAAGAGAACAACCGTACGGTCTCGAATCTTCGTGAGTATGCAAATGCGATTTTAGAACGCTATTCGATGTAAATCTCCTGAAACGATTTAAAACGATTTATTACTTGTTGAATAATACTCTTGTTAACAATTTATGTGCACAAAAAGAAATGAGAAACAAGATACGAATGAAATTTATTGGATGCATGTTTTAAAGGAAGAAAGAGGAGAGATAATAAATCGGAAAAAAATATTTGCGCATGTACCTATCGCATTTTGTGCATTTATATGGACGTTCTCCCGTGTGGCGGCGATGATGTTGCTTCAAGTGACTGATTTTTCTAAATGCCGCCTGACAAATCCAACATTTATGGGGTCTGGCCTGATCAGTAGATGTATCATAAGCACGTTTTTCCTTTCCCGAAGATACCACGGAAATCTTATTTCCTGTATCACTAATTACCAACGGTTCTTGCAAGATAACTTGAGATACTAAACTTTCTACTTCCGGTGATAATTTTAATTTACCCTTTATTTGATTTTTCAATTGATCAGTAGGATAAATGTCAGCATCAATTACTGCATATGTGTCGGGATCCTTATCATTGTCAGTGGTTTTATTTGAACAATTTTCGGACTTTGCATGCAATCTATTATAAAAGGCTTATTTGCAAGTCATCCTGTTCTATTATAAGAAAAAATGTAACAATCACTTACCTAGTGTGTGCAATTAAACTACTATGGCACACGAATGCTTTCTCGCAGGAACCACAGGCGTAACGTTTAACACTTGAATGCGTACGTTCGTGTGCTATCATAGTAGATTTCAAAGCGAACGAACGATAACAGTGGGTGCACTAAAGATACAAAGAAGTATAAATGTCAAAAAAAAAAAAAAAAAAAGATCTAAGATAAAGTAAGTAAGAAAAGATCTCCTCAAGATATGTAAAAAATGTTTCAATGTGTACGTATAAGTACCTTAAAAGGCTTTTCTTGCGTATGAACACGCAAATGACGTATCAAATCTGACGGTTTTTTGAACTCTTTGTGACAAAATGTACAAGCGTACCATCTCACGTTTCCTACGCATCGTTGTTTTATTGTCAAATATTTTCTAAAGGAATAGCAAGAAGGAAAAACGATTTATATCAACTATTTGCTTTTTACGATACACTTGCCTTTAGGTATATATAAAAGGGATTACCTTGTATCACCATCAGGCGCTCGATCCAATAATGTTACAAAATTAACACGAGTTCCAAACTTCTTTATCTCTGATATACCGTCAATAAACAAAACGTAGTTAGTTATTAAAAATAATTGTGCCATAATCTTGTAGTTTATCGAGTGTAATGCGTACCTACCTTCAGAAGCAATTTTATTTTTACTAGGAAGACCACTGTTTTTCAATGCTTGTTGTAAAATATCCTTTTTCGTTACGTTCTCCGTTAATAAACGCGGTTCGAAATTTGACGATTCTGTAGTTTGATGAATGTCGGATTCTAAAGATGCCAGTTGTGTTATAACACTATCAACTGTTGCACGTATATCAGACTCCACGGTATTACCCGAATGAGTATTGTCATTAATAGTATTCTCCTAAAAATGTCATTGCACATCGATCTAATGATTTCAATGCATTGTAGCATTAATAACAAATGAACTGAGAGACATGTCAAGTAATAATTTTCGCCATAAATTACCTCGTTTACATCGGTATGCATACGTTTCATGTGACCATTCAAACTGCCGAGTTTTTTAAACACGCATGAACAATAATTACATCCGTATATAGGTTCTCCTTCTGGGACATTGTGAACTCTCATTATGTGAGCGTTCAAATTACCTAGAAGTATTAGTAGGTAGTAGGAATGACCCAAAGAATAAGTAAATAGCAATAAATTCAATCGTAAACAGTTATTGTAAAAAATTACCTTTCTGGCTAAACTTGGCGTTGCAAAACTCACAAGCATGAGGTCGAATACCATTGTGTTGCCACGTATGAATTTGCAGCGAACTCTTTTGCGTGAATGCACGACCACAGTCTGTACACTTTGTAATTAAACAAAATTTAGATCATGTATCATCCAAAAAATACAATTACACGGAGTGAAAATTAGGTTACCTTGAAAGGTTTTTCACCAGTATGCACCCTAATATGCCGCATCAATTGACTCGGCTTTTGAAAAGACTTCAAACATATGGTGCACTTATACATTGTTTTGTGTTTTGTTCCTCTTTTCGTTTGTTTTACTACTTTTGTCTGCAACTAAAGACAAAATAGTGGTCAAGACAAATTATGTCAACCTCGTCGAAATCCTCTGGGAATCGTCACTTGGAATACATTTGACACTGATAGCATCTTACCCTATAGTGCTCACGAATATGAAGTCTATATAAGGCGGGTTGACTGAACTGTTTATTACATAATTTACATTTTCGTACTTCTTCAATCGTCCACTTTTCCCCATGTAGTTTTAAATGTGCATCTAATTGAGTCTATAATGTTCAAGATTAATAATTTTTAATTTGCCATTGATTTTCGAAAGAATAACTATTTTCATTTTTATTTTCTTATCTTTATTGAATTGGGACAAGACTATACTGTGAATAAATCAATTAGCAGTTAAAATGTTTATTTATATTAATACTGACCTTTGTCGAGAAAGCATCTTCGCATTCTGTACAGAATAAGTTTTCTTCTTTTTCATGTAACAACATATGAGACTTTAAGCTAGCCATTCTAGCAAATTTTTTCCCACATTCTGGACACTTCGGTTCACCTGTATTATGTGTTGCCATGTGAAGTGTAAAATTTGTCTGCAACATTAATATAAAATATCAAATAACAAAATTTCTATCTAGAGTATACATTCCATTGTATAATATGTTAATGTTGAAAGTATCAAATGAAACATTGAACGAAGAGGAATAGAATTATTACTACCGGCACGTTGAACGATGCAGAACATTTTGGACATCGATGTGGTTTTTCTTCTGCATGATTTTCCATATGTTTCCGATATAATGTTTGTTTACCAAATTCTTGGTGGCAAATGTCGCATGTTAAACTATCTGTATCCTAGTGCAAAAAGATTTGACCTCTGTTACCTTTATACCATGTAATGATTGAAAGAACAAATACATCGTATGTAATGGATTATTAATTGCACATATAATTTATTTGTAATCACATATGGGAAAATAAAATGTAAGCAATTTCAAAATTACTTGAATTACTTGCAAAGAAATTGCTTTGTTTTTCTTGGGCCTTCCCGGGCTATTTTTCTTCACAGATGTATTAATTGGCTTCTGTTTACAAATTTTTCCATCCTTTTCACTAGCTACTGAATCATTCGAAGAAAGAGACTGATATTCTTGTGTAACTGTTTCCTTGCATGTTAATTCTCTGCATGATTGTAACTTCATTTGATCAATGCTATTAGGCTCAGTCTCAAAATTTTGTGTTGATTGCTGAAGTTCTGGCTCATTGACAATATTTTCAACGCTTATTTGAAAAACAGGCTGAAATGGCAAACAATTGAAAAATAGAAGCTTCTTCTGTAAGATAAATAACGAAGCATAAGATAACAATGTACCGAATGTAATATTAGATTTCCATTGAAATTTTTTACATCTACTAGTGGCGATGCTGCTTCACTTTGTCCAACAAGCATAACTGGAGTTGCAACAATTTCCAACATACCGTCTTTATGTTCTGCAAAGTTTACAATGAATTGCTGTAAGTGTTTGTTGCGAACATTTCCAATTTTATTGTCACAGACTCTTACCAGTTACTGCTAGAAGCGTTCGACCATCCTCAGTAGCAACGAGATTTATAGGTATTGTATCGACATGTGAAGGAGATTCTGTAACTACACTGTGTCGCGTCAACATTGTTTCTCTATTTCAAAATCATATACGTCTCGCAAAGAAAACTGTTTAGATACAATCGCGCATAACGAGAAAAACGGCGATGACAATTCCGAACCACTAGACACATTCACAAAGATTTCCCATTGTATTAGATACTCTAGCAAAGTTCTGGCATAATTCAAATGTTCGAATTTCTTTTGAAAAATGCATAACTCAATTTTCCTAGCGGACTTAATCAACTTAACCTATACTTTTACGATATGAGAGGTTAACTTGAATGATAAGTATCATTAACCATTGATTAAATATAAGATAGACCTGACATTATATGGGACTTTGTGTCTCATGTTCTGAAATACCGACCTCAAAAAAATCCGAGCATGTAAGATAGGTATAGAAGGGAACTAGGAAGAAGTCCCCTGGAAGGACTGCACACCTGATTGGTTTTTTTTTTTTTTTTACAGACTCTACACAGTCATAAAGTTAAGCACGTGTATTGGCCGAACGTGTCACATAACAAATAAAACAATGTATCAACGCGTGTAACGGTAGCGATAGAGAACAGTACAGTACCTCTTATACCTCCCTCATTCCTCTGTCGTCTCGCGAAACCTTTTTACAGTTCCGCATTTTTACTTCCACGTCTATTATAGTGGCATCTTTAATAATGTGTTTTGAAAATGATAAGAGGATCATGTTACCTTCCCAAAATATGGGATACTAAAAAACATTACATATTAGGTCTATCCTCTATTTTGTCTATAGTCGTACATTTTACGATGATTGCTTATCATACATAGATCTCGTTAATAAAAACTTGACTCGTGAAAAATGAACATAGAGGAGGATAAATTTCTTGTTTTTGTGAATCAGGCAGAGATGAGTACCGTTCTTCCTTAGACATATCTATGGAATCCAATACTATGGAGCAAAATCATAAGAATGTAAAAATAATACGTAAATACTACGCACTCTGGTGTTTTTAAAAGTTTGACGTTCATTTACAATCATTCAGAACCACAAATACAGGACACCTTCATATTCATATACCTTCCTTTATCTTCTAAAGCTAATTTGAAACTTTTAACATTTCTAAATTTTACGTAACTGTACTTCACTTTTGTCCAAAATTGTGTGTTTTTTTGAAAATTGACGATAATAGAGCAATTCTGCTTGCAGATTTGTGTTTAGGGCGAGCAACTGCAATAAGGATCACCCAGTGGATATTGCAGAATAGAAAATAAATATCTTTTTATTGAACAGTGTTATAGACAGCATCGTTATCAATTATCGGTATAGCACTGTACAAATACCCTTAACGTATAGATGTCGTTCGCAGAGATCGCGGACGTATACGTTAAAAAAATAAGGAGATAAACGAGGATTGCACGATAGAGAAGGGAGTTAACTAACGCTGAGTGAGCGGTATTACGTACTAGTGGGGCAGCGAGGATGGCTCACGGTGGAAAGAGGAGGAAAGAATACGAAAGAAAGAAAATGTTAAAAGTAGAGGAAGACGGTTAGAATAATGGCGGGCACAAAAGTAGTGTTTCGTGACATTTTTTTCACAATGGCTTGAAATTAATTTACTTGCAAATTGTGCAAGAATATCGCAAAGTATATTCTTGAGGTTACTTTTTCTCAATTTCCAATGACGGCTACCTTTGCGAACTTTACTATCGTCACTGTGCTCGATTCTCTTAGGTCGCCATATTACTGTGCCGTGCCGTGTAGTATCGTACTGTGTCGTGGACGTTATTACCTTCGTACCAAATCCCTACAAATATGTTAAAGTAATTCGATATATCATTGCATTTAACGGGAATTGAAAATAAGATTAGCGGATATGGTTTGTACAGATGTGTTCGATTAATTTATAGCAAATGAGTGAATCGAAGCGTCGATTCGATTGACATGAGGTACATTTATGGAAGACGGTCGACTGTTTATTTCGAAATATAAAATAAGAGGAGAAGAAGATCTGTAATTGTTATCCTAAAGTGATCATACGGATACGTGTATCGCTCATTTATAATTATGTAGCTGCTGTACGTATACATATATTGTCTGTTTACGACCATGTGTCCGTTTGAAAATACATCGATATAAAAGATAATTGTGACAAAACGTTCATCACAAAGAAGATTATGCCTTGGAAAACGAAGATTGTCTGCCGCCGACACATCTTTTATGGCGAGCATCTTCGTAGAAGCACACTGACCGAAGTCTCTTCTTTCGATTCGTCCGCGCATGGTTGGTGTGGATGGACTTTTTAAGAGAAAGGAAAAAAGTCAAAGGGATATCCCTAATTAATTTATCCCTGTATCAGGGAAAACGAGGGAGTAACGGCAAGGGCGCTGCGAACACTCGATGCACGACACTTCCTACTTAAGGTGTGTACTTGATGTACTATGTAGGTATTAGTAGTAGCTACATTTCTCTCTCTCTCTCTCTCTCTCTCTCCCCCTCTCTCTCCCTTTTCCCTCTCTCCCCTCTCTCTCACTCTTTCGTGCGCTCGCGCGTGTACACCACACTCAGGTACACTGTACACCTCTCCTTTTCTGCTTTCCTGCTTTCCTCCAGTTTGATTTTTCAAACATATGCAATCTCATGTGTTGCTTTCAATAATATACGCTATTTCATTTATCCATCATTTTATATTTTATACGGTCGCCTAAAAATCGATGAACTAACGTTATAAGACGGTGTTTTTTTTATACTCGATCGATGTAAAGAAGAAAAATTGATTGGCATTCGTGTCATATTCACGGAAATTGTGTTCGTTTCTTAAAAGACGGATAGAAATTCAAACAAAGTCGGGTGCTCTCTAAGAAAACACTTTATGGTGGTCGTTTGAAAAACTTATTGAACTAGTACTATGTAAACTTTGTTGAAGCATTAGGATAACTGTGTACTGTATATATATGTTTTCGTTAATACAGCAAAATAACGTAACTTCAGAGAAAACAGCCGAATGCATTCTTAGTTTCTTATCGTACGCTTATCATAATAATCGCGAACGTAAATATTAAACAATGTCGAACCGTTTCGTTTATCAGGGCTGTGAATCTGTCGGCATAATTCAAAAAATGGGCAAATAATTTGTACACTGAGTCGATTCTATTCGAAAGGACAAAATTAAAAGGAAAAAAACTTTCACCCTGTACTATGATTTTATGTAGATACATAAACGCTAGTGAGAAAAGTGTATTCTGAACGCGCAGAAAACACATATCCAATACGAATGGTAAAACAGAAAAGGACAGCAGAATCTTTCGTATTGGCTATCGCAATGAAAAAAATTTCTATCTTTTATACGTAAAACTACGCGATGTTTTCGGTTAATCTCGATGGCCTACGAAACGATGATATCTTCGGCGTTCTAAAATACGATAAGGTTCAGTGGTAGGATAAAGAGAAAATCAAGCCGTTTAAAAACATTGGACGTGTTTGATCGTTCTACATATGTAAAATAGGTTATACGATTTGTTATTTTAACTCCTGCTGAGATCGAAAAATCTGTTTTTGTTGGAATGGTCGATATCAGAGGAGCAACACCGTTATTTTTGTCTTTAAAGTCTAATGTGCATTACATTTTGCAGTTAACCTCGCTGCGCTATAGAATTACAAGATAATCAAGTTGAATCGACGTAACGAATTATTCGAACGAGTTTTCCTTTTTCTCGTGTCATGGAGGACAAGTAAATCAAGCGGGACAATAAAAGATATTTCTTTTTTTTTTTTTCTTTTTCTTCTTTTGTGGTATTATTATTCCGACCTGAGTAAATTATATCAAGAAAGTATGTCGCGTTACAGAGAAAGTAGAATGGCTCGCTGCTCAGCCGTACTATGTGCGCGCGCGTATATACGTAGGTATGTACATATACACGTGTACATTAATTCCAATATGTATAGTACACTTTAGGAACGAAAAGCATACGACTGATAAGACAACTTTCATACATTGTAAATATGCGGAGAAATTTTGGAGAAGCAGTTCCATTAACGCTGTTCTATAAATATTACGACGTAGAATCGAATACGATTGAATTCTCGATTATGGCAAATAGTATTCCTAATGTTTTCCACTTTGCCAACTTAAGATACTTTGGTAATACGAATGTACAATGACGCTAAATTATCGGTTGTTTTCAGGAAACGGCACAATGGCTGAGGACCGAAATAATTCCCAACGGTTGGTTAGGCAGGCGCACACGGTACGTAATACCAAACGATCGTGCCAAACTTCGATTCGGTTTATTTTAGTGAGCGAAGCTGGGAAACGCGCACTTTCCAGACATAGCGCGAGGGTGGGAAGGGAAGAAATTGAAAGGATCGAGTCACTGAGCGCTTTTCCAAGCGCTTCTTCGCTATCAACATCTTTTACTTCATGCTTTCACACTCATTAACTTTTGCTGCCACTTAACATGTCTTAATGTTTTTAAATTAGCAACTCGCCCGCCTGTCGTTACTTTCTACCGTGTTTTTCTTTTCGATACGCGTTTCTATTTCTGTTTTCCTTTTTTGCTTCACCGATTCTTCCTTTTTCTTTCAATTACGCCTTGCTCTCACATTGTTCGTTGTCGTTACTTTATAATTAAAAAAAAAAAAAAAAAAAAAAAAAAAAAATAAAAGGTTTTGTCGCAAGCAACATCAACGCTAATGCCTTGTTCTTATAATTGCGTCAGTTGATCGGTAAGACGCGATATTCCTCTTTTGCTGTTCATCTCTCCTGCTTTCTGTATTTTTCTGCACCTTTCTTCTCTTTTCTTTCTTGTTATCCACCGATACCAGAACACACGTCTATAAAGGGGGAGAAAGAGCAAGGAGCGGGGGTTAAAAAGGGGATTGTAGTGTTCGATCGTTTCAATATCTCGGGAACCAACTAAAGTAAAACCGTTAAGAACGGCGTGTATGCCTATGTATGCGGGCAGGATTCGTCTCAAGTTGAAGGTTGAAGAAAGAAGAGAAAGAATAGAATTTCTTTTAGATAGAACACGGTTCGTCACCGCCTTCAGTATCGACGCTTCCAACAGGATCAGGTGGTGGTGTCGGGACAATCGCTAGTGCGATAGCAACAACGGCAGGCGTTCAACGGTACGATTCGCCACCCAGAGGTCCAAGAACGTTGTTGTTGCGCCGCGGAGAAAATGGTTTTGGCTTTACTCTCCGTCATTTTATCGTTTACCCACCGGAGTCCTGTTGCGTAAGTATTCCTTTTAAAATTGTGACTCGATTCGACACGTTCTCGCCTTTGATAGAAAATGAATTTCCATTAGATGCTACCAGGACACGAACGAACGAGGATCGACGAGCCGATGGATACGATATTCGTGAAACAGGTACGCGGAAATTCACCAGCAGCAGAGGCGGGCTTACGTACAGGGGATAGGGTCGTTTCCGTGGACGGAAGACCAACGCGCGGTGAGCAATACGCGAAAGTAGTTCAACGTATCCAGCAGGCGGGTCCCTGGTTACGACTTCTCGTGGTCTCCAAAGAGGACGATATCTTGCAAAGATATTTCGGTGAAACTGCTCACAATCCTGAAACCAATCAACGACCGCGTCTTCGTTCTCCGGAGAGAAGTGGACACAGGCAACGCAGATCAGTCAGTATGATTCCCAGCTTATCGCCAAGAACAAGACAGTCTTGGGTTTGTCCCGCACGAAGCTCAATGCCGACACCGCTATGCCAAGATCAAGATTCACCTCGACAGATGATCGACGACAGTGTAGGAATCATCGATAAACATCAGCAACAATTGCAACGAAACATCGCTAAATCGAACATTTTTGTTGGAACGCTGACGAGAATACATGAAAATATCGCTAGCGCTGGCACTTTACTATCCGGTGAACGGCAATCGATAGATACGAAAAATGGTACTTCTTCTCTGCCTTCGTCTCCTGGACCTGAAAAAAAGGTAAATGATAAATTTCCGATACTACCGCAAGGACTTCAAATCGTATCGAAGCGAGCAAAACAGTTCGAGTCAGGGCGATTATTAAGCGACGACGATGAACCGACTGGTGATCGGATCAGCCTCTACAAAAGCGAGCTGTCGAGATTATCGACCAAGCATAGCGTGCCGAACGTTGCCGTTAGAAGAAGGGAATTTGAATCGAAAGCCGAGGCTCAAGAACCGAGAAGAATACCACCTGTGCCAACCAGGGAAACCAAATCCTTGGACAGTGGTAAGTTTTCGCATTTGTTTCTTCCTTCTTTCTGTTTTGCTAATCGAAAGATACGTTTATCGTGGGATTATGAATAAAATGACGTAATTCTTTGATTATTGTACATTCTTAATATACTACTGTGAATATCTAGGTAGCGGATTAAAAGGCAACAGAATAATACCTGTAGGCAGCAAACACATCCACTGTGAACCGCCGGGCAACTATAACTCGTTAGAAGGTAGAAGAGAGAGTCGATTTAGTTAAATGTTGTGTTTGTGCCGGTGTATTTCTCTTCTTTCACTTATTCTCTAATTTACTGATTCACCCATTTAATCCTTATCCGCCCTTGTGTTTTCTTCCAGTCGCGGGGAGACGCGGTCGCGAGAAAGCGCGTCAACGCGAGTCGCAAATTCCCGTTACGATTATCATAATCGACACCACGAACAGGTCGATCCCCTGTTTCTTGTGGGATAATAGGGGGCGTTTGTTTTGGAATAAAATTGGAATCACAGTTTTACACTATTTATAATTTCAACCACTCGATACAGCACCGTTTCGGAAGATATATTGGATACACACAATTAATAGATGTACAAGTGGGAATTAAGTCGTAAACAATAGTAAAGACTACACTGGGGGTGAAGTAACATTGTCGATGGTTGCACTAGAGGGGACGTAGCAACAACAAGTGACTGAACCGAAGTTAGAAGAACAGTAGATGACTGTACCGTATTTGGAAGAACAGCGAAGACCCGTCTCATATGATTACGGAGGAAAGCTCGGTGTGGGTGTGCCCTTTTGAACTAAGAACGCGGTTTCGTTATCCACACTTTTCGGTAGGAAAGTGAGGGTAACGATCCGCGATGCCAATTGGCTATAGCCAATAAATGAAAGTCTCGTGGCTCGTGGGTGCCCTTGTTTAAGGGAAAAACCTGCTTTTCCGCTAGGCAAAATCCGCTTTCTCCGTAATTTGTAAGAGCGTGCAATAAATCTAAGGAATGTTTTAAGGACCATCTGTAAACCGAAAATACTTACACGAATAGAGCTGAAGCTAAAAAGATTCGGTTTATGGTGGTTCCTTAGGTTTATTGTGGGTCGTTTTAACGGGGCGTGGACCTTGGCGGTCAGTCCATGAAGAACGTCGCACGGTCCATCTCACGCGACGTAACAGCCCTTATATCGGTCTTACACTTCCGTACATACACACATCCTTCCTTCCTCTCTTTCTCTCTCTCTCTCTCTCTCTCTCTCTCTATTGTTTCTGTACCGTTCCAGTGTCCGTCGCACAGCTTTTAATGTTGTGCTACTACATTGCTCTGGCCAAGCACGAGGTTTACTTGTTTCGTAGGCATACACGTTTTTGTACATTCGACGTACATGATATTAAAAACTTACTAATAATTTGAGGCATTGATTCGATTTCAAAAGTACTCTAGTGTTTTGTTATTTTCGCTTGATTTATATAGAGACACCCAGTCCGAGAATCACAGACGGGGAAACAGTACGGCCGAGAATTCGTAGCAACAGCGCTGAATCATGGGAATCTACGAGTACAAGCAATTTGTTAAATACCGTTAGACTTCACTGGTTTCAACGACAAGACGATACCGAGCGAAAGCGAGATACGAACGGAAATGACAATAGCGTTTACGTTGATGCAACCAATGTATGTGATGGAAAGGAGAAAATTGTCGAGAAAGGGTCTAGAAGACAACAACAGGATGGTTACGCGCAAATCATCAAAGCTGAATCTGGTTAGTTTTCTTCGTGTTATTTAATTTTCTTTTCCTTTCGTTAATTCGATGAGGTTACATCATCTTAATTTGAAATAATCGATTAAAAGAGGTATAATTAATTAATGATTTTGGGTGGTTCAAAGGTGTATTGCCATCGGATAATGATATGCACAATAACGAAGTTGTATTCAGGCGGCAAAAGAATACGCAGATTGGTATGTATTTATATCTATATTTATATTTGTATAAGTATATCGAGTATCGATAAGTTTAACGAATCAATCTGCTCACCAAAGAAATTTGTCTTCGTTTGTTTTCTTTAGCAGACGAAGATCGTGCCACAAGAAGAGTATCCTACTTGAAAGCAACTTGGGGCGAACGAATTCACGTGGACAGTGATTTGGAACTAAGCGACTCCGAGCCTATTACCCATACTTCTAGAAGGTAAGTTGAGGAGATCGCTGCCATCGTACATAGAAGCTTTTTTCTTTAGGTCTATCCACCTATGTTTCTTTCTCCTTCTCTCTGTCGTGTACGGGGTATAGCGTCTTTCTATGATGTTTGGGGTGTGGATCACTTGCCTGTCGTAGTATATCGTAGTTGATCATTCGCGAGTGTACATCAAGTTCTGCCTCCGTCCATATTTTCAGCATTCATAAGAGATGGCGGCTACCGCTACTTCCAAACGATATAGCATCGCTGCGTCGCATCTTCGAGGAAGTGACTCAATCGACGAGTTTAAACAAAAATATTAATCGGTGAGGATAGTACTATGCAGAACTGGAAAGAAGACTATCGGGATGGCACAAGGGCAAGAGGGATAGTCTGCTAATTTCTCTCATCGGACAATACAAATTTTGGAGTAATACGCTGCATGTGTACGAGATTAAGGTGGACCGAACGTATTACGATCAATCGGGTGCCCGCATTCTTTCCGTTCGTTCTCTTTTCAATTCTGCACTGTACATGTTGAGAAAATTACAAAGATGGTGTATTCTGTTTTCGCAACCGTCTTGTCTTTTACCGCGTTTTCGTTATAAACGTGTCCTAAATATATGGTATATCTCCTCGTTACTCGTTGCGATTGAGCGCAACATATTAATACACTGATCGCTCGATTTAACTGCTTCGTTTCTAACAACAGTAAGCACTAATCATTAACCATTCGTGTTTGTAGAAACGCGTAATTAATTCCATCCCATACCTTCGCTGTATTTGTGTTTGTAGCTGGTACATATTGTTGGTTGGAAATAGAATTCCATGATCGATAGTGTTGGTAACGAAAGATGAAGGAAAAGAGAATCGCGTCGCCGAATTGTCCAAATGCATTCGCTCCTTTTGCTCTTTTCATTGTTATCGTCCCTTTCGCTCTTTTCGCTCTTTTCGCTAGTCTTACCGTGTACGATTAATATGGAAAAAGAATTGATCACGAGATTTCTTGATCAACTAGACAAATGTATGACGGTAGTTATCGTATTTAAGAAAGTACGCTGCACTTTTTCAGCGGCAATTCTATTTGTACTGGCCGGGAAGCAGCGACTGGCATTATAAAAGACATCGGACAAGTGGAACGAGAGGGACCTTTACACGTCAAATTTACTGTACTTGATGGCAAGGTAATGATATACATATCATGTATATACAGGTTCACTGATTAGGTGCATTTAATCGTGTCATTTCTTACGTTTTATCAAATTTCAGCGATCTTCCGATCGATCATGGAAACAGCTATGGGGTGTTCTTCGCGGACCGATTCTCTTCTTTTATAAGGATCGTCAAAATCAGGTATTCAAAAAGCAATAAGTATTTTCAAGTTGATCAAATTTAAGATTACAATCTATAAAATTTCTATATTATTATTATTATTATTATTTACTATATACAGTCTTGTCCTTGCCTATCGGCTTGGGATAGACTTTTTGGCTTTACGTTTCTCTCCGATATAAATTTTTATATAAATGTGATATATGTATACATTTGTTTTCGATTTTTTCTTTAGAGTCCTTCGTTATCCTGCGACGGCGAAAATGTAGCTCAAAGCGTAGATGTGAGATGTTCCCTTGTAGACATCGCGGAGGATTATACGAAACGTAAACACGTATTACGGTTAGCAAATCCGAACGCAGAAGTTTTGCTACAGACCGAAGACGCAGCGTCCATGGCGCTTTGGCTACGAGCTCTGCATGAACACGCTGCTGCTGAAAAACCGTCCGTAAGTTAAGATGTCACAACTTGTAATCTTCAATTACTAAACTGTAACCTTTGCAACAAGTCACTCAACCGTTAGTTTTGTTTCGGTTTGTATTTTAGGAAATTGCTCATAATAGTACTTTGAAGCAACAAGCTGTCCCGCAAACTCCAGGTCCCACCAGCAGTTCTTCAACGTGTCAAACAACCACGAATGCTAGTCCAATGACAATGTCGACTGGTAGTGGTAGTGGTGGTCAGCGATTAAGCCCCCTTCCAGGACATAAAGGCATCAAGAAATTAACTTCGTTTAGGAACAGATCTCCGACTGGACAATCGCCGATAAACAAGACTCGAAAACCGAGTCAAACGATCGATAGTTTGGTTTCTCCAAAGACCAAGACATGGAAGGGTAGAGTCGCAAAACAATTGCGGAGAATGCATGGACAAACGGGATCTCCTTCTTCACCAACAACGCAACTACCACCAGAGGGTGCTACATTTAAAGTACCGCTTGAACTTTGTCCACCGGTGATTGCTTTCATCTCTCTCTATTATTTTATTACTCGTATTTTCTTCGGTTAACGACAAATTTTCTTACTAAACTCGTATTCTAATTGACTAAACTAAATCTTTTCGTTCTCGAATAGTCATCTTTCTCGGAATACGTGCCATTGATCGTTGAAATGTGCACGAGTATCGTCGAAGCGAGGGGTCTCGAAGTAGTCGGTATTTATAGAGTACCCGGTAACACTGCCGCTATTTCACATTTAACTGACAGCGTGAACAAAGGATTCGAAAATATCAATCTCCAGGTAAAAATATTACATCGTCATGCAGAACGATTATTCTATTATTAAATTACCGATTATTCGATTTATCTTGCTGCTTCTAGGATCCTAGATGGAGCGATGTAAACGTAATATCCTCTCTTCTGAAGTCGTTCTTTCGACAGCTCCCAGATTCACTACTCACCGCAGAATTATACCCTATGTTTATCGATGCCGATAAAGTTGAGGATCCTCAAAGAAGAATGACAACGATAAGGAAGTTGCTCAGGGATCTTCCGGAACATCACTTTGAAACTCTCAAGTATTTGATGTTTCATTTAAAAAGAATAGTCGAACATAGCGAGGTTAATAAGATGGAGGCAAAGAATTTGGCCATTGTGTTTGGTCCTACATTAGTTAGAGCCAGTGGTTCCAGAGACAATATGGTTACTATGGTTACTGATATGTCGCATCAGTGTCGAATTGTCGAAAGCTTATTAAACAACGTATGTACCTAATCTATGATATTTTTAGTTCTGTTTATATAGACAAGGATGAAACGACGACGAAAGAGAAGCACTTTTTCACTGGAATATTGACGATTAAACACCTGGTTATTATAGGTCGATTGGTTCTTTTCGGACGACGATTTGGACGATTTGAGTCGACTGAGCGTGAATCTCAGTCTTCCAGCTGACACTAGCGAGATCGAGACTACAACGTCGAGTAATAATCATAATCTCTTGTTGAACAACATTCAGAAAGTCGAAGGTACGATTTATAAATGGTCTACTTTTGATTGTTATTCTTCGATATGCCTGATTCTCCGTTGCAACGATACATTTTTCATATTTCCATACTTTAATTTCGTTTTAAATTTTGTATGAACGAAATAGGACGCGAAATGGCATCTGCTAAGGACATTGTATCATCTATTATATCCGCTGCTAATCGAAAAATACAAAGAAGAAGAAAGTGTCAAGACGAGACGGATAACGAAACTCACGAAGTCGATAAGGTTTGGTTTTATGTGAGAGATATATAAATGTTTGACTGTACACGTACTTATATTTGATTTAATTAATTTCCACAACGAAATGCTGACGATTTCCTACGATTTACATTAACGTACACTTATGTAGACTGACGCATATTAACGCATTCTAACTGTTGCAATATCGCGTTTGTTTCATATTTAGCTGAGGATGAAACAAGAAGCAGAAAACCTTCAAAATCGGCGAAGTATGGCATTGAACGAGAGGCAATGTTCGGTCAGCGAGATCGTTTTAATGCACGAAAGTCAGAATCAGTCGAATCGTTCCATCGATCGATGCGACCGGTCACCGACGCTCGATCAGACTGCGATTACTAGCGCAAGTATCGGTGGTTCCGATGTCATAGCTGATTGCACAATTAATAACCGTGATTGCACGTTAAACAGTCACGATGATGTTTCTTCGGAGAAATCGAACAGATATTTAAATCGTATGGTAGAGTCGGTTCCATCCATTCAATCGACTCATCGCTCGGCCGTCTCGTCGGCTTCAGAGTCTTCCCGACTCTCTAGCGAGACTGGCCTGAGCTGTTTCGATGCAAGTTCGACGCTTTCCAGCGCTTCGAACGACACCAAACAAAGCAATGACGAGGTTACGATAAGAACGTATGCTGGATTGAGCGCGTCTACTCAAGAACGTATACGAAGATTTGAACAGGAAACAAAGGCAATGTTACAGAGGGATCGGAATCGACAAAGACGCGAAGCCGAAAAGAGAGAAGAAGAGAGACGGAGAATCGAGATGGAATGGCAATTGGCTAAACGCGAAATGGAAAACGACGATCTGCTCGACAGTATAGTAGACACAACTGTGACAACACCTACTACTTATCTTTCATCCACAACAAGACTTTCTAGTTTTAACGACAGGCTTGCCGATAAATCTTTCCTCGATATCGGTTCCCGATCGACTGCTCGAATGCCGTCTTTATCGATAGCTGTGCAGCAACAACCCACGCCCGTTAGACGAGTGTCGCAACTCGCAGACGAACCTGCTACGATTCTGCCCACGGAGAACGTCTCGAACACTATTATAAAGAAATTGAAAACCGATTCAGAGGTAAGATAGCATCGATTTCGAATCTGATCGCGGTTCGATTACAATTGAAAGAACAAATATTTGCGAATACAACAAGACACCTGTTACTTTACCGTTATTACTGGTTTCTTGAAATTTATAGCAGTCACTGGAAAAATCTACGACGCTGCCGCCAATTCGTTATGGCAGTTTGGATTCTCTGCACGAAACGCACAACATTTCTCAGTCGTCGCTTTCACCGACCAGTCAACAACGGAAACCTCTTTCCAGTGATGTCTCGGACGATGGTTAGTACCGATATATCAACCATTTTCCTGTGATATTCGTATTGTGTCCATATCCTTGTCTAATTTTTTTTTTTTTTTAACTGAAACCTAAACTGAAAGCTATAGTGTGAAGCTTGTCTTTGAATCTCCTGGGTGTATATTTTGTTGTTGGTCGATCCTCCTTAATTATTCTTAATTATCGAAATACGAACTAGTCGAAAGAAATGAATACGCGATACGTGCGCGATATCAATGTTGTCAAGTGTTCCGGCACTGACGATTATCATGAAACGTTAACTCTCATCCTATCTATGTATTTATTCTCTTTATATTTTTCTCTATCTAACGTTGCTTCTCCGACGCTCTTGGTGAGTGTAGCTGGATCTTGTTTTCTACAATGGACTCAGAAGATTCTGACCATTAACAAAAAGCTTTCTAGGTACTCTTTATTTGTTCTTTCTACTCTTTAAGAGATCTTTATGAGTAACCGTCCGATATTGCACGATAGTTGCATACGGTTATTTTCTTTAACTTTATATCTTTCTACAGACATTTCGAGGTTGTTGTTTCTCTTCTTTCCCTCTTTCTTTTTTCCATTACTCGCTCTTGTTCAATATTATGATATTTTCGCGAAAAGCCAACGATACAACCGGGTAACGATGGCACATTGCATTTTATGTAGATCGTAAGCACATTTTATTTTTTTCGTGTTTCGTGCATGCTAATATGTATAACTAGCTCTATCTCTATGAATATCGAATGTCAAGTTGATTAAGCTTGATCGATTAATCAGTTGTGCGCTATTGAGATAAATTTCAACGTGCACACTGTGATTATCAATCTTATATTTTGTTTTTCTCGAATCAGGTTCGATCATTTTGAAACACGCAATCGGCTATTTACGTTGAAAGCTTTTTCTTCGCATCTGCATGTAACGTATTAAAGACGACAATGTCGAAAGAGCAAGAAAAAAGAAGAAGAAAAAAAAAAAGAAAAAAACAGGACTATTCGTCGGGTACCGCAGCTTGATCGCTTGCTCGCTGAATTGTTCGCTTTTGATCTTGGCGTTGAAACTGCCTCCTGCTCGTTCTTCGAACGAGTCTCACCTAAACTCTCGGTGTATTACCTACTATAGTATCTGTAATTAGATGTGACCGTGCAATATCTTAAATGTATAAAGTATCTTTATAGTTTTCTATATTTCCCTTTCTATTTTTTCGTCTTTCTGGAACACGATAAAATCCTATTTACAATGTATGCGTGTATGTGTGCTTGTTTGTTCGAGCGCGTGTGCGTGCGTGCGTGTTCGCGCGAGTTCAATTAGGGATATTAAATACGAAAGAAGAGACGTGTAAAGCCGAACGAAAAATCGCCAATACGAATACGCGATAGTTGCGATACGAACTGAAAGAGTAGAGAACGAAAGAGCGAAACAAGAAGGTGGCGTGGAATGAAAGAAAAGTAAAGAGGAAATAGATTCTATGGAGGAAGGTGTATATTAGAGGTAGATCGATCTGTGAACGATTGGAGGATGAAGGAAAGAAGCCGAGAGGGTGTAAAAGTGTGGAAGAGGGGCAGGGGCAGACTCGTCGCTTTCGTGTTCGTTCGATGGTTTGCTCGTTTGTCACTGCCAGAAGCTGTTAGTACATGTTCTCGATGGGGTGTCGATTATGACGATGCGAATGCGTTGAACACTCTTAGGCAAACGGCAAATCCCGGTTTCTGGTGGTACATATCGTCTCACCTACATGGTACCGCAAGCCCCTCTGGTTCCGCCACGAAGACACCGGGCCCATCGTCAATGCCAATGCCCATGCCGATGTCAATACCAATGTCAATGCCAATATCAATGCCGATGTCAATGCCAATGCCAATGCCAATGCCAATGTCGATGCCGATGCCAGGGCGAATGCGAGTGCCAGGGCCAGTGTCAGTGTCAGACGCAGCCGACATCGATGTTGTGCAACGATCATCGACACCCATCGCATCCTCCTCGGGAGTATCACCGGCCTCGGAGCCCTCCGAATTCTCGGAGCCTATCGAGCCCGTCGAGCAGTCACCACCGCGAGGGGTGTCTTCGGGCTCAGGGGCCGGATTGTCTTCCAAGACTATAAACAGGTTCCTTCGAGGTAAATTACTTCGTCTGCCAATAGGAATACCAAGTCGTAAACTGCTCGACTATGGTTGTGACTCGCTCACACGAATGGCTTTACACTCTTTATTTCTGCTAAACGCACGTTAACAAAACATCTGTCTCCTACTCCGAGTCTTATTTATCTTTACCGCTTTGTCTTTGTCTCTTTCGCTCATGACATCTCCGTCGTTCGAACGCTCCGTTGGTTATCGCGATGGCTGGCTGTTTGTCTATCCGTCTGGCTGTCTGTCTATTATCCTTCTTTGCTTTCGATAAAGATACTCCTTATCGGTCAAAATCTCTATACGTGCTACGATTATTGCTCCTTTTTTCTTTCTTTTCTTTTTTTGTTTTTCCTAATATTTCCAAGTTATTAGATTGTCGCTACCGGAAGAAGAAACAGATTGCATTTTCTGTTATTCCATGCTTTCTCATCGCTGCACGATATTCTTCTCATTTGTTTCTTTGATTTCTATACACGTTGAAGATGGCAAGATGGTAATATTCAATGTTATTTGCGTTTTTCTTTCATTGTCTTTTGTTTTACATCCTTTCTTCCCTCTTACATCTCCCTCCGTTCCCTTCATCTCCTCTCGTTCTTCCCCTATGTTTCCCTACGTGTCGTACTTTTGTTGCGTCTGCTCTTCGCTTCAATTAAGATTTGCTAATCGATCGAGGTATCATCGTGGTTTAATTGTATTCGACGCGACATGCCGAGGGGTAGCAAAAATTGACGAAGATATCAAGATGAGAGTAGCGAAGGGTTAAACGGATATACGACAGTCTATATACAATCGTTATCAGTCGCTGGCAGTAATACCGCGTAGCAAGAACGACGATAGAAACGCAGTTTACGCAAATTGTGACTTGTAGTTGCTGTTTCATCCACATAACGATGCCTTCCTAACGAACGGCTCAAGCTCGTTATCACGCTCGTTGTTTGCTGTTACGCGAACGACCATAATTTTATTTTGCGGTCGAGGACAATCACGACCATCGTTCGATGCTTTGTGTGTGTTTCTCGTTGAACCGTTCGCTTCCGATTTAATATACAGGTATCGTCACGATCGGTAGCATGGACGTGTTTCTATTAAAGCGAATCGATTGAATTGCAGGTAGCGATTTGCTGACCAGCTTGACGACCACGTTCGATCGTAAATGGAAGTCCCTGGTAAACTCGTCGAATCAAACGATCCGTGGATCCGCTACGGAGAATCTGTCTCTCAGCGACGAGGACGCTGCGATAACGCGAGACTCGCAAAACTTGCGAAATCATCGAGGAGGAGGAGGAGGAGGAGGAGGGTTACGAGAAGAGAAAGAAGAACACAAAACAGCTTGTCCTCAGTCATGCTCGATTGAAACCTATCGGGATCCGAGCCTCCATAAAACATCTATTGAAAAGCATCAATACGTTCGTCAAAAAAATGCAAGTATACACTCCAAGTCAAAGCGAATTAATGAAATTGAATAAAATTTAGTGTAATCGTATAGCATCCATAGCACATATGCGCAGGTACATTCACTTACTCATACCATTGGTTGTTTTACTCGTGCGCAGGATGCTCCGGAAAAGGATACGGATTCATCGGTAACAGAGAATAGCAGCGCCGATCGACCGGATAATACCGATATGCCGGATAATGATCGAAGCGCTAACGTACGAAAAAGGGTCGAACCGAAACAAGAGCAATTGCGATCGAGCAAGGAAACAACGACCACGGCGACAGTTTACGAAGCAAGTTTAGCTGCGAACGAACCGCAAGAATGCTGCAGGCACGAGAAGGAAACATCGGTGTTAGCGCAAAATGGTGGTAAAGCGATCGACGATGTGAAAGATTTTCGACACGATGTCGATTCAGCGAATTATTCGAACAAGCTCGAAAAATTTGAAAGTCTGACAAATTCGGAAGTCAGATCGCGGCTGAAAAGATCTGAATCTTTAAATAAGAGATCTGAAAATACCTCGTCCAAGTTGAAGAGGTCTGAAAGTTTGAACAAACATTCTGTCGAGAGGCTCTCGTCCCCGACCAACGGCAAGTTGAAACGCTCTGAAAGTTTGAACAAGCATTCGGAAAGATCCGATTCTCCGAACAGTAAATTGAAGCGATCTGAGTCGCTGACAAAAACGGAAAAAACTGAGTGTAATATTAGCAAGAGACGACAATCCGTTAGGAAAGATAGTGCGACGAAATTAAAACGAAAAAATGGTATGCCCGAACGGTCGATCAAGCGCAGGCACACTGTAGGTGGTACTAAGGATTTCGACAAAGTACATTGGTTGGATAATAAACTGCAAGTCGAGGCTGAGAGAGTGGTCAGAAACGAATATAGACCGAAGAAAAGCCAATTGAGAACAAGTTCTCCGGATTTGAGTACTGGTCGTATCGGTCTTACCGATACTAGTTTTCTCATCGAGGTCAGTTTTCGTGGCCCGAGTAACGTCGTTTTTAACGTCACTAACGCTCGTCCACAGTCTTTACCGGATACTAGCTTGACTTCTAAAGTGTTTAAAGTACCTCTGGAGAGTCACGTGTAACGAACACGACGTACAACCTGTAAGGTAAGGGGCAACGAAGAAGAAGCATGCGTCAAAGCGTACGAAGCGAAAAGAAATTACCGTGAACGTCGATATTTCACTTATCGCCAGCACGGAAACGCGACGTTTCTTTCTTTTACATCGCAGCGTGTCAATTATTTACGTACCATACTTGTAACCCAAGCGCGATTGTGTGCAATTTTTTGTACATATAACGTATATGTATATAGATTATATAGTGTGTTATTAAAAATTATAATTCTGAATGTTCTATAAGTGGTGCGCGTATGTGACACCATTTGGTGCGTATGTATATTGCCCACTCTTAATAGCGTTACATAATATCGGATTAATATCGGAACAAGCGTTGTAACCCATAGATTTTCTATTTCTTACAATTAGAGTAACCGAATACGATATGATTATACACGTCGGCTGTGTGATGTCGGTCAATTTCATCGACATTTATCATCTGTCTATACTATTTTAGACGTATGTATTTCCAGAATGGCAACGATTCGCTAATACACGTTGCTCATCTTCCCAGAACGAGTACTACTCGTTTCACCGATTATATACCCGTATACAGACTGGATTTGTTTGTACGTTTAACACGAGCGCGAATGAACGGTAGAATTTCTTTTATTTGATCAAACGTGGTTTTATTATTGAACGTAATCGATCGATAAGACCGTGAGATCATGTAAGGCAGCTTACGAGCCTGACAATCTTAGATTTATAAGATTTTCTTAGACTTGTAAATACTTATAGACACGAATGTAAGTACGTAACGAATGAAACTGTAGACCGGCGATAAAGCGATATTTATTTTAAATCCGTAACAATCGTGATACTATTATTTATTGAATATGCGAGATACCTGGAATTGGAACAAGTATGTATTATCTACGAGTAAATGGTATCGAATTTGTAAATAAATCTTATATATTGCTAAATTAAAAACCAATCCAACTTGTTAATTAGTAGGTATTTTCAATCTTCTCCCGCATAAACTTAAACGATGTACGCATATACAAACAGTGCGAGGTTGGTCCACGAAACTGCCTCTCATTCGGCGAGGCAAGTAAGCGAAGTAAGGTGAGCCGTAGTTAAATGCGTTTAGAAGTGGTTTTGACGTGTGTTCGATCCAAACGAAGCGAACAAGTTAAACAATTGACAATCATTGTCTCGCCCCGAACCAGTACCCATACCTTTGGAATCGCCAAATTTTTTCTCCAAAAAGAATGTAGATGGCGCGCACAGTCTTACGAATCTATTTGCCTTCCATTTTCAAACTCGTTGTTGCACATTTCACCTTGATTTTTCGATCGATCCAAGGAATATGAACGTAATACGAACTGAAACAGCTTTAAATGCACCAAGAAAACAACATGAGGCACGATTCTTGCAAGAATTCAATCATCCGTTAACGAAAGGTCGTACGTAGAGATTTTGTTGCGAATACGTGTAACCAGAGAGGAATTTCCTCTCCGATATAACCAATCATTTTTTCGCGCGATTTTTTATCGATCCTTTCCTCTTTTTCATTTTTCTCTCATTTTTCTTTCCGATATGTACGTATATCCTTGCAGATAGGAAATTTGACATGAAGACGAAACGAAGGAGAACCAATTGGAAACCAACAGCTACCACTTCGAACTGCTATTCCAAAAGTCCGAAATTTCGTAATGCTACAGTGCCATCTTCTTTATTAACCAGTACGTCGCGTTATTGCGTTTCCAGGTAAGCCTCGAATGAAACGGTTCGAACGGTTCGTGATCAAATGATCACATACGCTGTTCCTTATCGATAATGCTATGTTCGGCCATTAGATCTGCAACAAAAACTACCACGGGTCCTAGTTCGAGCTTGCTCGAGTCTGCTTCTGGTGGTACAATTCTCGGTTAGTTTTACTTTCTCTTTTTTCTCTCTTTATTCACTTTCCGGATAATTATACATATAGATAATTAAGTATAATTTGATTCGATCGAACAGCCATAACAACCGGCCGAGGTGATGCGAGATCGGAAGTAGGGATGGCTGCGTTGAATATCCGATGTCCACATTTGATTCTTTGTCAGATCAGCGATGCCCAGACTTATATTAACGCGTTAAGCAAATTGTATTTATTCGATCCAATGGAAGTAAGTGCTTTTGAATACATATATATTTCCATCTATCACCGTATTAGATTTAAATAAGTTTCAGAGCTAAAATTAATTGAATTGATTCTTTCAACGAAATACTATGCGTAATCGACTCTGTTCGAGGGGCGAACCAATGACGATTGCGGTTTGAATATTGTAGGTTTTGATGCCAGACACGATATGCGAACGTACCACGGGTAAAAGTGCCCTCTACAATTCGATAATGGAGAAATTTCCTGAAGTAGAGCTGACCGCAATATCTCGTGTACACTTTAATGACACAGTCGGACTGGAACGAATCAAATCACTTTGCAACCCTGAATACTCCTCGGTGGAATTATTCGTTAAACAAAAGTAAACGTTACTTTCAGTCGATAATAATGTGATTGTGCATAATATATGTACACGTATCATCTTCCATTCTTTTTTACGCATCTAATAATGTATAATAAAAAGAGTAATAACGACAATATAAATTTGATACGTGGTCTTAATGTTTTCAAAGTCGAATATACATTGATGCATGATTACAGATATTACGCATTAGCCGCGGCTGCAGCACTAGTGAAATACGTCGAATACACTCAACGTATCATTTACACTCCAAAATCGATGAAAATCGAATTTCAAGGATCACCGAACGCTACTATGATAGGTAACGGTGATTGTATCGATAGAAAGAACCATATGTAGAAGATATAATAGAAAATATTATTGACTCCATACTCGTAGATTTGGAAAGCGCACAAAGCTTAGAGTTAGTCCAGTCGCAATGTGGTCGACGAAATATCAATTTATTAGGTAGCCTGGATCGTTGTTTAACGCCAATGGGTAGGAAACTTTTACGCTCGAACATACTTCAACCCCCTTGTGAAGAACGCGTGATTCTCGAACGACAAGCCGCCGTTACCGAACTGGTATCCAACTCTTCGTTACGTGCGTTAATTCAGGTTCAAATTTTATTATTTCTTTCTGATATTCGATTTTATCATATCGTGCTGCTATTCAGCTTCAGTTTCTTTTTTCATTTTGAAACTTGTAGCCCATCATACGACGACTTTATGGCGCTGATAGACTTCTGGCCTTATCGACGATGCCAGCTATGCACGAAAACAGCGTGCAAAATGCAGAGCACAATTTAAATTACGTTTTGTTGTTGAAAAATTTATTAGACGTCGTACCCGAACTTGGGAAGATATTATTAGCTGGTGAGAGTGACCTCTTGCGCAGGATTCAAAAGGTTCGTCCAAATTTCCCACCCTGTCTTATCATCGTACGTACGTGTATCGTTGTTATCCTCTCTATTCTTTTATTACCCTTTAGAAACTGGAAAGAGAGGAATTTCGGTTAATGCGAGAAAAGATTGTCGAAACTATACATCCAGATGCGAGATCGGTAACTGGATACACATCTTCGAATATGCAACGTTGCTTTGCTATCAAAGCAGGAATTAGCGATCTGTTGGATGTCGCTCGACAAACCTATTGCGAATTAATCGATGATATGAAAAGTTAGTAAATAAAATTATATTCGCGTCCTAAAAAAAAAAAAAAAAAAAAGAAAAGTAATAAGAGACCTTTATATGTAAAATGACTCATTCGTGTTCCTTTTCTTCCGGTAGCTATGGTGGAAAATTTGGCATCCAAACACAAATTAACTTTGTCTCTAAACTGTAACGCTTCTCTGGGCTATCACATTCAAGCGATATTGCCGCGAAGTTTAAATACTGAAAACTTTGATCTACCATCCGAGTTCATAGAGGTAATTGTATATTTTCAAGTATTGTCATTGCATATAATATAATGAGAATATAATCGGATGATGATGTAACATTTAGGTACGGAAGAATAAACGAACGTATACGATGACTACCAATGCGCTTGTAACATTGAGTCAACAATGTACAATTGCATGTGAGGAATTGCACTTAATGAGTAACGTGTAGGTATCGAACGATCGAAAAAGAATTTTTACACTAGTTGGTCTGCGATGAATTTTCAATGCGTTATACATGCGTAATGAAATACATTATTTTTCTATAAACAGACTTCTCGGTAACTTGCTACAAAATATTCGAGAATACATTGGCAGTATGTTCCAATTGAACGCTGATATCGCAGAGCTGGACCTGATAACATCCCTCGCTCAAGTCAGTTCTCTTCAGACATATACGAGACCATTGTTTGGATCCAAATTGGAATTAGTTGAATCAAGGCATCCAATAATGGATGTTTTTAGTCTCGATGGTCCCATACCTAATGATGTTGTAATTTCTTTTACTTCGATATACATACACATGTACCAAGTACTAGAAATGTCTACCTTATGATTGCTTTTCTTATTCCATTTCGTGTTACAGAATGCATCGATACCTCGGAATCTATATGTAATTTCTGGACCTAATATGAGTGGCAAGTCGACTTATCTTAAACAAATTGTTTTGTTGCATATAATGGCACAAATTGGTTGTTTTGTACCAGCGAAGAAAGCGATGTTTCGCATAACAGACCTCATATTCTGTAAGATAGCCATCCGCGATGATATCGAATGCAACGCTTCCACGTTTGCTCTCGAAGTAAATAGTACTACTTCAATGTCAAATACATGTATATATTTTTTTCTAATTGCACTAACCTACCAATTTTTTATCATGTAGATGAAAGAAGCTCAGTATATTTTACGTTGTGTTACGGCAAGATCGCTCATCATTTTGGACGAGTTGTGTAAGGGTACTGCCATCGAAGAAGGCGCTTCAATCGCTTGGGCCATATGCGAAAAGCTTCTGAATACAACTGCTTTTATTTTTGCTGCAACTCATTTTTCTTATCTAACGAAATTAGCAGATATATACTACAATGTGACAAAGTATGGTTCTTTTCCGTGTGGATTTAGTATCGATAAATCTCTTTCTCTATCTCTCTCTCTCTCTCTCTCATACTTTACTTACTTACTCTAGAAATATGTAATTATCTTTTCTATCGACTTTTTCATAAAATCGCATCTTAAATTATCACATTTCAGTCTACATTTTGAAACGACAAACGTTCGAGGACAGGAAACTGATAATTGCTCCCACCGATTAACCTATACTCATCGATTAAAATCCGGTGTAGCGGCATATTCTGACGATTATGGCATCCTTCTAGCTGAATTATCTGGTTTGCCAAAGGCAGTTACGGAAAAGGCACGAAGATACGGTTCTGAACGAGTGGTATTTATCGTCTGTTAATTCCTATCGTATTATTCCTATTACTATTACTTTCCTCTCTCTCTCTCTCTCTCCTCTCTATCACTTTTGTTCCTATTGTGCAAACGTGTGATTATTTCTGATAGGTTACGGATCAAGTCACAGCGAAATCGAATGTATGGGGAAAAACATGTTATAGCATTCTAGTTAGGTTGTACGAGCTTTTAGAGACTGAAAAGTTTCATCAGGAGCAAGTGATCTCACTTATCCGGCGCTTCGTAAATCTTTGGAAACATCAAGATTGCAAAGACACTGTACAAGAAGAAAAGAAGACGACAAATGAAAATGACATCAACGCACAGAAAAGCAATGAAAAGGATATCGATACACAGACAAGCAATGAAAATGAATACGTAGGAGATATCGTGTCCAACAGAACGAATATCGTATATTCTGGAAAAAATTGTAATGAAACGGAACCACACGATACCTATGAAACTGCAATTTGTACGAATACCAGGTCGAAAGAGATTCCTCTTGTCTTATCTAATACTGCTGGTACCGATATCTCAATGAAGGCACATCAGATACAAAGTGCAACTCTTAATTTTGAGAATGATTCGTCCAGCACAAAACATAGCCAATATTACACGTCATCGAATCACTCGTTCAATTCGATCCATCCTACGTCTTCTTATTTAGTACAAACTGAGAATATTTCGAACAAATCTGATAAAATTTCGTTATCGTCGGATTATGTAAAATTTCATAAACAGTTTCTGGAAGCCTGTGCTTCTACAGGTCCTATTATCGATAAAACTATTCCATCTCCATCGTTTATTCCATCGAACGAGTTATCATCAGTATCGATGTCAATGATCGAAAAATCAACATCACAATTGTTCGAATGCTGTCTCTCGGATGATGATTTCGAACTACCCGATGTTTCTTGCACCTCAGTTTTTACAAATTCAAGTCAATTGACGACTAACGGAACTTAAGTGGCTAAGTCCAAAGTTATCATTTATCTTATTTTCCTTGGTACACGTTAGAAGTACATTCATAATATTATAGTAAGCAGTATTATTCATTTCGTTTTACTTTATGTATACTCCCTTATTTTTTTCTAGTTTTCTTTTAGAAATAGCGCTGTCAAACGTATTAGTCTAATGTCAGCTCAGATATGTCTATAGACTAAACGATTAAAAGCACTAGGATTCACACATTTGTCTCATTTTTTCCTTTATTCTTGTCCCATTTTCTCACTCTTTTACTTTTACATTCGAAGCATAGCTGTTCACCTTTTCTTCTTACCGTCAGGTTTATTTTCCTTTTCTTCCTCTCTTTAAGCTTCTTTATTTATTTACATCCATTTTTCCACCCTCCCACGCTTCCTTTTCCTCTTTTCACCTTCTTCCTTCGCTACTCAAACCTTCCATATCCTTTTGTAGCATTCTTTTTCTTTTCTTCTCCCACTTGTTATTCTTTATTCTCTCATCTTACCATCAAATTGTTACACACCTAGTTGACAAATGAATATTAAACAGTAGTATCACACTACCAGTGTGTATGTATTACTTGAGATGTATGTAACTTGAGATGAATTACGCGATAGATACAGGCAGATAGAAACATGGAACATAATCTTCAAACCTTTACAAACACGTAATTATACGTATGTATACTGAAATATTATGCAATTTCTTTCGACATCGCTGTTTTTCCACTTTGAATTTTAAAACCATATTTTATTCTTACTATTATTTAATACAGGAATATATTTGAAACGAATACAAACAAGTCAGCATGGTAATCGATATCATGATATAGTACTTTCTCATTTGCATCTACAACGATTCCATAGACACACGCAGGCAAGGATGTGAAAGACGAGATAAATAACTACCATCGACAGCATGTCCATCCAAAAATTAGTTTCATCAAAGTCGTAACGATGTAGCACATCGATTCCTTCGGTGATGCATGGTAATTCAGGATCAGTTGTTTCACAAGCTGCAGATTTAGAAAAGGTCCAATATTACCATCTGACATACATTTTACAGCGCAATACTAATAATAGATATAATACGTATTATCCTCTGTATAAATTAGCAAAGCGAAACTTACATATATTATGCACACCGTTCCACTGTAGAATGGAAAGTGCTTCGCTGGAGTGTAGCAACCAAGAAATGTATTTAATCCATTGGATGTATAACGGCAACGATCTGAAATAAGTTAAACGTTAACTGACATATGTCCAGTTAATTCATTTTTTTCATTTTAATTCATTTTAATTTTCATTTTAATTCATTTTCATGCACACAGAAAGATGCTGTTCCTTTTTCCTCGCTATCTTTTCTTACCACCTAGAGCTAGAATATAAGCCGTAATTAAAAGTACCCTAGTTTGAGAAAAGGACCCATAGTAATCATAAGAATATAGTCGAACGGTATTAAATAAGCCATCGCTAACGGTACGCTCTCAAATGCCGTTGAAAAGAAACATCCTGAAACAAGTTTCCGTTAATACCGCTTAATTCTCCCCTTAGATTCTCTTTTAAAATGCCCAACTTTTAATTTTATCGTATAGATAAATTGCTTTACCGCACGCAGTCGATACGTTTATAGTAAGTAGGAGCACAAGTAACGTGAACCCAAAAGTTTCCACGTTATCTCGCAATCCAGCTAACCAATATATGATCGTTGCAAATAGTAGCGGCTCTATTATTAAACCAGGTACCTGGAATTCATGCATTTAGTTTTTAAATAATTTCCCTTTAGTATAATACCGTGCGAGGGAATTACTAATGATTCTTTACTTGCCAAAGAAAGTATACGCGCAACATAGTACAGATAAACCGGATACATCCCAGCACGGTACTCTCTTCGAAGAAGCGGTAGCTCCTGCGGTATCAGGGCTAATGTAGCGTACATTGGAAAAAATGCGTTCTCAGACACCAAGATGAAAATGACACCTTGCGTGGCTTGAATTCCGAGCTGATCAAAATTTACAGCACCCACGAAGCACAAACCAGCGATTGTTGCCACACTCTGTTCAATTTGTTACCTTAGCTTCAATTATTAACTCATTATGACCGTATACGCTATGCTATTCGATACTGAATTCTCCTTTATCTTTTCAAATATTACGCTATGGTTTTCACATGTAAAATCACTTACCACTTTCTGAAGTATTCGAATAATTTGCACCGATGGATCTCTCAAAACTTGCAGAAAGTGTCGATAAATCAACCAGTAAAGCCGCGAACAATATCCTACTTCTTTTCTTCTATATTGAATAGTCATAATATACAGACATACGTGTATAAACAACGATGTTAAACAGCGATCAGTAGATACTTGAAACTTTCTCAAATACTCACGTAATAAATTTGTCGTCAGAAAGTAATTGCGATGTAGACTGAAGTAATAATACAAAGAGATTGTTACTTCGTGTCTCATTATTACACGGACTAAAGGAAAAAGATGATCGCTTACATTCAGAGAATGCATCGATTGCAGCTGCTTTTCCAATATACGATCGATTTCGTTATATGCTTTACTAGTTGAGAAAACATCGCATATCTCGTGAGCTATTTCTTCACCACCCTCGTTCTTTGAGCCCGTAGCCACAATCGCTATCAGGAAGTCTGCTGGATTGTATTTCCGCGGACACTCGTATCCCTGACTGAAAAACGAATCAGTTTAACGGAAAAATATCGTTTTACATTACAGAAACGTACCTTGCGAAGAATTCCACTGCCTGGTCGATTCCACCTGCAAACGCAACTCGACCCTCAGCAATTAGTATTATTCGATCGAACCAACTGAATATAGTGGAACTCGGTTGATGAATGGTGCACAACACTGTTCGTCCTTTCGCTGCGAACGATTTCAGTTGAGATATCAAACAATTTGCCGAATGCGAATCTTGCCCGGTCGTTGGTTCGTCCAGGAACAATATTTTCGGATCTGTTAACAACTAAATAAAATCCGTCGGTATGTTGCGTCGTCGGAAGTGACGATAATCGACGACCATACAAAGGAAAAGAGAAGAAGCAGCGGAAAGTGTGCAAAACGAGTGAACGTTCAAAGAACAACTAATAATCGAGGAAGCTTGAAAGCGAGGCAAAAAGATACAATATTATACAAAGGGGATGATTGTATCATACTTCCGTGGCAAAGGACAACCTCTTTTTTTCACCGCCAGATAATACTTTGTCGTCGGTGTCACTACCAATTCGTACATCGCGCCTGCCGGTTAAACCAACGTCCCTCAATAAACTGTCGATTTTTCTTCGAATGTCTAACACTTGTACACGTCCGTCGAGTTTCATTCGAGCCTGCATCAAAAATCGAAAAATGACAGAGAATCGCAGGCAAATGGGTGAAAAATGTGTACTGGATCCTATACCTACCATAAACCAAAGATGTTCGATCACTGTCATCGTTGCGACAAATATATCCTCTTGATGCATGTAACCACTGTTATGCATCATGTAAGAAGAATCGACTGGCGTTCCATTTGCTCGTATATCGCCGTGGATTAAAAGTTCGGCTGCGAAGAATCGGAAACTAAGGTAAAATATCGTATCGGTATCGAGGAAAAAGAGGAAAGAGGAAGGACTTACGTCCGGTGCGAAAAGCCAGCGCTGCCATCAATGAACTTTTGCCAGCACCGCTGAATTAAAACAAAAGTTTGAAACAAGTACGAGAAGTATTTAAGACGTTGAGGCTTAATTGTCGCAAATTACGAGGACAACAAAAAGATGTTAACATACGACAGGGAAAGAAATTTTGATTTATTTAACTCTATTAAAATCATCAAAAAAAGACACTTTGATCCATTCTATTGATTCAAAGTGATACTCGAAGTGTACCGTGATAACTAAAGAATATACATTTCCGACGAAAGTCATTCCAAATCGTCAGAAATAATACAGGGATTTTCAAAGACGATTCAGAGACAATTTCGGAGACGATAAGCTCATAACTCGCTGGAAAAGGAAAATAGAAGAGGAAGAATAGAAATTTACGCGTCGTACGTAGAATTTATATTTCGATGATATTTGTTATCAATTACCTTGCGCCAATTATCGCTGTTAGATCGCCAGGTTTGGCCGCACCCTTCACTGAAATCGGGGAATATCGTCGATTATAGCTGTTCGATCGGATCGATATTTAGTTTACGACAAATAAGATTACACACCATTATTGATTAATTGCTTGCACATGCTTTCTCGTCCGCGATCCATTGCGTATACGGAAAGGTCCCTCCAGGTAAGCGTCACACCTCGCAAACAAAGCGTATCCTCTTCCGCAAGGTGAGCTTCAGTTTTGGAAAACCATTGATTTTCTTTTAAAACGTACATCGTGATCGATCAGAAATCTTGATCCTAATTATCTTCTACAGATTACACTGTTTTATCGAAAACACCAACGACCCACCAACCGGACAGCCGATTGAACCGAGTTACTCCACAAATAAGATTGTTACTGAACCCACAGCTACGCGATAGCTCCTGCCTTCCCACTCGACCCGTACCTGTTCTGCTTTTCCCTATTCTTTCGGCTGAATAAAACCTTGGAACGTACGTATGCATATGCATAATCTGCGTGGCTTTTCTATTATTCTTATTGCTTGATAATTATTTCATTCATTTATAATAGAAATACCGGAGGTTCTCACTGTGAATCTTACGATATACATCTGAATCGCTTAGGAAGAACGAGCAATCACTCGAAGAAAAGTCATTTCTATTAGTTATGCGTCTTTTCGGGTAAAAATAAGCGAAAAATATACCATGTAATTGCTGAGACAACTACCAAATGGTTACCTGCTACTAAATTGTAGCTTGTACCAGTTGTAAGGGAATACAAAATAGAAGGTGATTAAGGAGGGTCGAAACCAGATTAGACGTATTACAGTAATCGAAGATGGAAACCTTATACGTCTCGTAGAAGCCGTAAGAATTCCTCTTCCACGGTAACCTTTCTGATAGTATTTCCTACATACGATCGCTATGAGAAGAGTTTCATTCGATCTTTGCAATAATCAAGTACGTCTTTTCGTTAAGTTCTATCGCAATGTTCGTCGGTAATTAGAAAAATCGAACCGTTTAGCGAGATGTTGGAAGAAGTTGAAAGTCAAAGAAAAATTAATTCACGATATCGCGCAGAAATTTGTTACCACGAAGCCCCGATGGCTTCGAGTTCGATAGAACTGAAAGTATCGCGGAATAAGCTTGTCTGTGAATTTTCAAGATTTAAAGCAAAATATACCTTTCAGTATAAGAATGTTCTAACGTGTATTATCGAACAGATATATCCGTATGTACTATGTTTCTTTGCTATTTCTTTCTTACGTATACACGTCGGACGGTGTAAATAACAACCGGTTTGTTAACCGATATCGGAGTCTCAACCTGGAAGGATAGTCAACTACGATGTACTTGCTTTTTACCGTCTACAGTTTGTCACCCGCAAAAGTTAACAGGAAACGTCGAGGAGATACACGCGAAGTCGAGTTGCGTTCAATCTCACGGCTATATCGCTACTTTCTTTCGTCCTTCGTTTTTAATATTCTCTCCGTTTCTTTGCGGTAAATGCGTATGACTGGAACGGAAGATTATAGACACTAATACGTAGTCGAAAAGAAGGCAATGCGTGTTTTTTCCAAAACCTTTTATTCGCTGTAAAATAGTAGTACAGAGTAGCGCTAGTTTAGTGTATCTTTTAGAAATAAATGAAAAAATGCAAGATTTTTACACGCAGGCAATATACATGCATATACATATAATATACAATACAAATATACACGTAATTTACGTTTGATATAATCCGATTAAATTACATAAAATAATTTGGATTATTTCAATATGATGATATAGATAATTAATAAATGTTAAAATTAATCGTTCATCGTACATAAACGTATAGAATAAATAACATTACGAAGAAGCGTTATCCGGCGAAAACGGCACTGTTTGTGCGAGGTTCTTGACATCATAGCAACGATTGGCAGCGATCATAAAACGTAACTTTTAATTGCGTACTCTTTTTCCTATCTTTGTTTGGAATTGCTCCAAGTCTTTGACAGTAAAGCCAAAAATGCCAAAAAACGAAATGCAACGATTAAGGCGAACAGGCAGGCGATGTCAGTCCAGAAATGTTCCTAAAATTGAAAACAGTGAGCAACGAATATCCGTATAGCAAGCATGAATATACGAACAGGTATAAAGGAAGATATAAATACAAAATAATAAAGATATAAATACAAAATGACAAGCGTACGAAGTGAAGTATAATATAACAAACGACAAGCACCTGCTTAAAATTGAACGTTTGCAAAACCATTTGACCAGATTTAGGGCAAGTCGCGTTGCTTCTTGTGCACTCTATAAAGTCTACTTGCGACCACTGATTAATAAGAAGAGCTTCGTTACCGTAACGAAACCAAGATAAATAAGAGAACCATTTAAAGTAGGATGGAACGGACCTGTGTGAATAAGATGTAAAATCGACATGTGTATAATACATATATGTATGTATGTATGTGTGTGTGCGTGTGCAACATTAAATAATATTTATTAGATCGTGTAACACTTGTTAGATTTAATGGAACGTTCGTCCTTACGCTGTATTTAGGAAAAATCCACCAAACAGCAGAAACGGTATTATCACAGGTGGTCCGATGGATAGCGCCATGGATAAATTGTTGCTGATACAGGATATTAAATAGCCTAGAAAAAATAACGGAGAAGAAAACTTTCCCATAGTTAATTACATACAGAACTACCGCTGCATATTTTTAAATGCACTGGTAGAACTGTACCATATGCGACATCAAAAAGAAACAACGTACCGAAAGACGTGGAAACATTTGCGACGAGCGCAACAATACCAGCGGTAATGAAAAAGTGATCGATCCCCGGGTACAATCCAATCATGGGATAAGCGATGATGGTGAAGAGAAGCGGTACCGCGATGAAGATAGGTGCTTCTGCGAGTGTCTTACATAAAAAATACACATCGGTACGATACATACCGTTTCGGTGTTCTCGTAAAAATATCGGCAACTCTGCGCAGAAAACCTAAACACAAGGTAAGTGCTACGCGTAAACGTATACGAATACGTATTAACAACCCGTCTAATTCCTTATTTTCTTCTTTATGTACTAACATGAGCAAATAAATCTTACATTAATGACGGCAAAAACATTCTGAAAAGTCATGTTGGTCAGAAATATAAACAAAGCACCGTTGATGTTCATCGCTCCGTCTTGATCTAACCGTTGATCGAAATACACGATTCCGACCAATAGAGACACCATCTGGAAGAAACGATAAATATACGTAGCACGTTTCAAAACGAATCCAATTTTGCCTACGATCGATTGCAACGCGGTATTCGTTACAGTAAGCACTTACGACGGTCTGCAACAGGCGGACTTTGATAAGGATCGGTTCCTTAATAACCGATAGCCAGGAACGCCATAAAACTGCATGAAATTGTTCGCACCAGCTTGCTTTATACGGCGATCGATTTTTCAAGTACTTTGTATCTTGCAGAGAGTCCTCGAATTCGCCGTTTACTGCCTCCGCTTCCAATGCAATCTTAATACCGTGATCGCTCTTTTGGAATGTGTCGCACACGGTATTTATCGCGTGACGACAGGATGTCTCCTGCCCTGGCACAACCGCCAACATTTGAATAAAATAATCAGCCGGGTTGTAATTACTAGGGCAAGCAGCGCCGAGTCTAGAAACATCGTTTCGCTACTTATAACAACTTAGAACTTAGAACAACGCTACTTAAAAAAATAAAAGCACTGATTCTGAGTCTGTCTGAGTCCGTCGATTACTTACGTCTCGAAAAAGGTGCAAGCTTGCGATGTTGTGCCCATGAAAGCTACTCTCCCTTCGGCCATCAACAAAATCCTGTCGAAGAGAGCGAACAGTTCCGACGACGGTTGGTGCAACGTAACGACGATCGTCTTACCGCGCGCTACGACATCACCGCTATCTCCCATTAACCGTTCTTATACACATACTCGTATATCCAATTTACAATCGAATCTATCTATATACGATCGACTTACCAGTTAAAGTTTTCAATACGGAAACCACTTGATGCGCCATAAAAGAATCAAGACCTGACGTAGGTTCGTCGCAGAACATCAATGGCGGATCGGTAAGAACTTCCGATGCGAACGATAGCCTTTTCATTTCACCTCCCGAAAGACCTTTGATCCTACCTGGTTGTCCGATCACCGTATTTTTGCATTTGCTCAGAGCAAGCTGGAAACCACAAAGAACAGCTAACTCATCACTCGTTGCAACTGTCATAAATATACACAGGTACACGGGTTTACATACATAGTTATGCACATATGTTTATCTAGATAATATTGTATACCCTGATTCGACGTACCTCGTTGATTACTTGCTGTACTCGATCGAATCTCTGTTCCATAGGTATCCTTCGATCCATGCGAACCATAGCTTGAAACAAAAGATGCTCCTTAACTGTCAAAGTGCCAACGAATAGGTCATCTTGCTGCACATACGCTGTTCTCGATGTCAGTATCGTAGAAGATACTCTTCGTCCGTTGGCAGCCATTACACCGGATGCAGTTACCCCAGAACCCGAACGAAACGTCAATGCATTCAGTAACGTTGTTTTACCAGCACCCGATGATCCCATAATTACTAGTAATTCGCCTGGATATGCTACTCCACACACTGTAATTTAATTTTAGTCGATCCAATTTTTTGCTCTCTAGAACAATCCTACCTACGTAATGGATTTCCATAGCTTCGCTCAAGTTCTAATATTTCCCAATTTTTTCCTTTCAGCTTTCGATATCTTAATCGAGTATTTTAACAAGTATATTGATCAATGCGTATATAATTACAATCGTACCGTCCTTCAACAAGTGTCTTCTCTCGATTGGTTTCTTCCTCCTTAAAAGACTGTCCCATGGCTTCTCGTCTCTTTTGGCAGCATACACGTTCAAATCACTCCATGTGTATGTAATTGATTCGTTTTCGATACTGCCGGTACAACGAGGTATCAACGTCGCTATCAACGGTGTTACCACTGCACTCGAAGAATGTAAGATGGGTTTTAGTTTGAACGACGATGTATCGGAAGCTGTCGTACACGATGCTGCTGTTTTTCCATTTCCTTCTCCCTATGATCAAACGGGAAAGTGATGCAATTTATACAAAAGATTTTTTATACTTTATTTTATCATCCCTATCCCTAGCCCTGTACCTTCGATGCTTTTCTATACGTTTATTCAGAATCTAAAATTCTTAAAATGAAACGAAAGGAAATAATCCCGAGAAAGCTGTCAAGTACGAAGGAAGCCACGTACATGATCGTAATCTTCGTTCACGTATCTATTCGTCGGTCAAGCTATTGTTTGACTGATTTTCAATAAATCTTCTATAAAAAAAAAGAATAACGCAAAAACTTCGCTAGATTAATATTTTGCTTGAATATTGCTTACCACTGAGATCGCATTGTACGAGACCGTTTGTGATTTACTTCCGCTAAAACTAGCTGAGTCTCTCGATGAAATTAGTGGTTCAGTTTCTTCCGTAGCAGTCATATTTTTTTCTCTATTCTGGTTCAATTTCTCGTCAATTTCATCTATTCTTCGAATCGTCCTGAGTACCACACGTGCCACCGAACATAGATATTATCCCTTTTACGCATTAATGTCTACTATTGTAATCGAACCGGTTTCTACCGGCACCGATCGGTGCACGCAAACTACAATCCTTTGTTTACCACGCGATTGGATCCCAAGACAGAATAAATCGATGTAATCTTTCCTATCGAGGTGTCGCTCGATACCGGACATGCAGTTTGACCCTTTGAAACTTTCAAAAGAAGGAAGCACAAATATTCGAACGGACGCGCTCGTCACTTATAGTTTCTTTTATTATTTGTATTATGCTTCAACTTAATCAGCGTGGAGTCGTCGCGCATCGCGAAAACACACTCGATTCGATGCGTTCAACTCGGTGCACGACGAGAGTAGAGTTTAGGCGCGAGGTAGCCGCAAACGAAGTATATACATAACATTCTCGGGTTGCCAGTCTCCCACCTCCCATTCGTTGTTCCGTCACCGTCGTTGTGTCAACTTATGTAACGCGACTCCAGTGATCCACGAGCTTACCAGCAACGCGACCAATAACGTAGTAAAAGAATCCACACGACGGCCTTGCGCGCATAATTGCATTCGATATAACCATTTTCTCTCATCGGTTTTCATTATACGTGTATGTTCGTTTAAGCTAGTTCTCTTATGATTCTTCCTTTCTTTTCCTTCTACTTCTCATCTATGTATATTTATTTGCAAAATTACACTGCCTAAGGCATAAACATCGTTTCAAACGATCAAACCCTACACGTCAGCTTACGCATTTATACTTCTTTCCTAGCCTTTCTGTTTATATTCTATAACAGTGAAATAATTTGATACTGTAAAACAGATATTTCGTAGATTTTTTATAAAGGTTGTCCGAATAACGAAGAAGGAAAACAGAAGATGAAGAATAACTTCGTTTATTACAATCGATACAATAGTATTCCAGGATTCAGAAATTTCGTGGATTATTCAAAGTTTATTCCAAGCCTTTGACCATTCTTTTTGTTACAATCGGAAGATTATAAGACTGCTGGTAGAATAGCACAGCCGCGATACTGCAACAATCTTGTCAGGCGAGCGAATTGTTTTGAAACATTCCTTTCAAAGTAACGCCTGCTTATCTCCTGTTTGTGAGAATCCTGCGATCGCAATGTCAACCAATGATATGTACTATACACGTATTTCGCTTCTATTTTCCGTCCACTTATCATAAGTGGCAAAAAGGGGAGGGGGGGTGTAGCATATAAATGTACAATAAAGAATCGAACGCCTGTGCGTGCGTAGTATGTGATAATGTGTATGAAATATAGAGAAAGAAATAAAGAGGGAAAGAAAAGGAATCAAAGAGGAGGCGTGGGGATAAGGATGCGCACGCGTTACGGTTATACGGCAACGAGAAAAATAGTTGCTGGTGATCAACAAAATCTGTCTAATCATTCCATCGTTTGCGTCTCTTCTTTACAGCAAACGTGTATATTCTTCTCGCGAAGAATCATTCATTATCCAAATCAAGTTTTGCACATTTGAATGATACGATGGCACTTGTTCGTCGATAAGCATGTGCCGATCGAATTCATTCGTTTCAGCTTGTTTTATTTTATTCCGCTCATGTCGTTTTATTGTTTTTCGACATATTATGAGAAGCCCAGTTTAACGAAGTTTTCCACGAATTACAAAGAGCTTCGTCAAATTTACTCCTAAAATGTTTTTGTGCCTCGCTTTCAGACATCTCGAGTACCTATTTATGAACAATCGCATCAAATCTCTAGCTAACATATGTACTCTTTCTAAATTCAGAAGGAAAGAAAAAAAAAACTGATAACGTACCAGAGTATCTCTTAAATAATTAAGATCTTTTTCCGATGATAATTCAGGTAATCCCGTTGATATCATCATAGCAAACAATGATAATATTAGACCTCCGTGTTGTCGTAGAACGAGAAAAGCTTGTTCGCAGTGACTCTGAAATCGTTGAAATTCAACTGCTTGACCCTTCTTTGTCTGACCCTTATTTATTACATGTACGAAATCATTGGTCAACACGAAGGGCACGCGTTCACGCCTGAATCCAAATTTCTCTTTAAAGTGTCCAAGTATGTGACCAAAATCAACGTGAAACAATTGACCGGTTTTCTTCACCATTATATTATCCGAATGTCTATCCGCAATTCCGAGGACATACGTAGCCACGCAATAACCCGCGCAGCTTAAAGTAAATTCCTCGATAGCTCTATTCAACGCTGTCTCGGTGTGATTATGGTCTTTCAACCAAGCAAGTAAAGATCCTCGCCTATAGTGATACAAAAATAATTTGAAGAATATAATACAGATTGTGCGTCGTAAAGATACATAATATCTCTATTTGAATATACCTAAAAGCAGCAGTTGCCGAAAAGGTGCCTTTTTCCTTTTGAATATTTGCAATCGTTTCTGCATTTAGAACCACCTCGATCATGCCAACTCTATTTTCCGTTGATATGCAACCGTAAGGATTCATACGTAAATCCAGACCTTCTTTTTTCCACAGCTTATCCATGATTCGCAACATCTGCAGCGTAAGCATATCTTGTCTCAAATCATCTCCATGTTTCAATATCAAGTAAATATCATCACCGAACGGATCAGCATTTTCAAAAACTAACCAAAGTGGCCGCATCTTGCTGTCCATTACTCTACATTTCTCGATTCTGTAAACGATCGATATTTTTGTAAAAAGTCCAATGTAAATAATAAAGTTGCTTAAGATAATGAATTCAAGTTTCTGCGTATCATCTTAATGCAAAAGCTTACTTAATGCGTTTCCATCGAAAACTTGGATCCAATGGATTTAAAACGTTTGACAACGCATCTTGACAATGAGGCTCTTGAATAAATTCTTGAAATCCTTGTAACGTGGCTTTCCGATCTTTTCGCTGTTTTATTTGTTCAGAAGCACATTTCAATTTGCCCAAACATTCCATTTGTTTGAACAGCGATCGCATATGCTGTTGGCTTCCTCTACAATACGCTTCTAATATTAAACCAAAACGAACTGATACAGCACCCACTTGCATCTCCGATCTAGCAAAAAGTGTTCATAAAAGAGAAATAAGTGATTATACAAGATATAAGTGAACTCGAAGAAATACGATGGGTACGAAATAAAAGAAACGAATCGAATACAAATGGAAAATATACAATACCAACCTAAGATGCCAGAATAAGAAATGACCAATGCTTCGATTGTTAAGAGCGCGTCTCAGTAGAAACTCCGTCAGTTCACAAGATAAATAATTTTCGTGTTTTAACGCTTGTACCAGCTGCAATAGATAAAGGCTCAAATCTTCGTCGCTGACATCCATTAAACAACGCACAGCAAAACTTCGAACATTTTGATCAGCGTAAGCATAATCCAATAATTCAAGTGCCTTTTCGACGGGTAATTTGGGCCACTGTTGCACCAGCGCCGTAGCTTCAGCTACTTCCCTGTATACGTCGAGAATCGGAAAGTAGATTTAAACGTTCTCTTTTTCTATGAAAATGGACGATGTTAAAATAACTCCTATCATTTGGTATTTCGAATATTTAGATTTTCACCTATGATCATTCCATTCCACGCAGTGCAACAACCTGGCCAACAGCGTGGGTATCTCAAGAAGACAGTGATGCCTTAATGTCCACATTATCTTTCGTTCTTGCTCGTGAAGCTCGTGTAGTGGATCTCTATCCGCTAATAATCGAAGTTGCTCGAGTTGCTGAAGCTTACCGACATCAGATTCTTGATCAGGTTCTTCTTGGATCGAACGTTCGGCAGATGATTCCCGCAACTTTCTCGCATATTCCACCATTTTCTCCGGAGTTGGATAAAGAACGGATTTGTCTTTCCCATAGCTAATGGAAATACGCAGACAGACAAACAACTCGAATGTATATATAGGATGACGAAAGCGGAGTATAGAAACGGAGATTTTTCAGAAAATAAAGAGAAGAAAAAGAAAGAATAAAAAGACTTACTTACTTTGGAAATGTCAACATTAAAGCAGCCGCTCTATCTATATGGGGATTTGAGACTACCGTTCCAAGAGGATGCAGAAGATCGTCGTTTTGCATGTCCTCGGCATACGTCCACGTATAGAGTGTCATTGCTCCCGTTTTTAATTGAGACTTAAAATCATATATGGTTGTATTCGCCCAGCATAATGGATTTATAAAAAATTCCTGTTTGGTATCTTTAACTAATCTACGACTTTTCAGTCCTTTCGCAGTCTTACTAATTTCATATAGAACAAAACACAGCCTAGCCATTCGCGGTATATCCCGCACTTTTATATCAAACCTCAACGGTTCTTCCCATTCGCAACTTCCGTCGGAACTGACAATAGTTTCTTTAGTCTTCTGGCTTTCACACAGAGATTTTCCACCATGAAAAAGGCCAGCTTGAAGGCCAATCTGTGGAAACGAAAATTAAAGAAGAAATATAAATCAGCTACTGTGAAAGATGATATCTTGAAACGAGTCACGTTTACCGATTACCGAAACGTGATTTTATACCTCAACGGTACGATGGGCTGCATCGCAGTTTAATCGTGATATACCATTCACGGTAAAAACAAACGGTTCCTCTATTTTCCAAGCAGATATATGTTTACCCTTCTTACGTAAAGTTAACGTAGAAAAGGAAGGCCTTGTACGTTGTAAGGTATCTACTTCTACATTCTCTGCGGTACTTTCTTGATCAACAGAGACGCTATCTCTATTTAGAGTAACCAATGTAGGAGTAATATCTTTCGCTAAACAATCTTGAATATAACTAAACTGTATTAAAGGATAATCCCCAATTAAATACTCTTCCTGTCCGCAAACTTTTAGTGTAAAATCGTTTGGGTGTCCTTTCGACATTAACGTGTTTGCTCGTTTATTTAAAATAGATACCAATAACTGATATGGCGTCGTAGTGTGTGGTATTTGAAATGTGAAGGCCGTCTGAAATCAAATTGCAGTTGCACGAAAACATTGTACATATGTCTTTTAGGAAGATAAAATAGCTTTTGTCTTTTAACGTTTAGTTTCAAATGTTCCGCCTTTTAATGTATAGGCGGAACGGAACCGGAAATAGATGAAATAAGGACCGAAGAAGTAGAAAGAGGGGGACAGATGAGGAGAGAGGGAGAAAAGAAATTGAGATAGAAAAGAAAAGCATATCAACAACAGAGGTCAGTGCTTTTTACATACCAACTGTAATTGAAAGGAAACAACAATGAGTTGGTTAGGTAAGATAAACAACGTGTGCATGTGCCGAATGTTGGTTTTTCAATAACGTTCGTCGTGTTTAAGTTTGAACGTACAAAAGTGAACTTAACCTTTAACTATGTCGACACGAGATTCAATGAATGAAGGGTGCTATGAAGAATATATCGAAGATTCTGAAATACTTAATCAGAGTCGTTCCTATAATATATTAAAAGCTGAATACGAAAAATGCAGACAAGAGAATCATGATCTAAAACGAAAACTTCGAGTAAACGAAGCAATGCTACGGGAGGTTCATGAAGCAAATGAAGTACTTGAACGTTCTCATGATCAACGAATTTCCGAGAAAGAACAATATATTTTAAAAGTCGACGAAAAGTAAATATATGAAATTTCTATGTAGCAAATAATCGTTTGTTAATCTCTTTTTGCTAGATTCTTCTATTCTTTCTATTTGTTTTTCGTTTTAGACATCGCACTCTCGCGAAAGAGTATGAAAACACAATTTTGAATCTAGAAACGAAATTAGAGCAACAGGCGGAAGAAATTGAAAAATTACGACAATGTGCTGATCAATGTACAAAGACTGAATGTGAACCTGTTATCGTAGATCAATTCGCAAATCTTTCTTTCGAAACAGACAACATCTCCTTAAAGAAACGCATCGATGAACTTTTATCGATACTACAAGAAGAAAGAAAGAAATATGAATACGCGGAAGAATCGATCGCCGATTTAAAATCTCGATGCGACCATTATGAACATTATACTCGAGTGAGGAGCGAATTATTCATGTATTTGATATTGAAAATCAAATTATTTATACCTGTGATCGTAAATCTCATGAAATAAAATGCAAAATCCTTTTTCTATCGATAGAGTATCAAAGAACAACTAGCGGAGAAAGATCAAACTTTGGAAGAAATTCGTGCAGAGCTTTTTTTGAAACGTACAGAGCTGGAATCACTTCAAATGGATCCTACATGTGAATCGCGCAAAGGTAAGCACGGATGCAAATTATGCAATTTCATTACTGTCATAGGCTATCTAACTCACTTTTCTCTCAGGCAATTCAATATTTGCTGAAGTGGAAGATCGTAGGCAGAATGTAATGAATAAAATGAATGTATTACGTGAAAAGTACATGGAACTCAAACGCATATGTAAATCGCAAATTATGGAGATCAAAAAACTGAGAGCAGAACGTGTTGCAACGCTTAGGAAGTTGGATAATGACGCAGATCATACATTTGCTGAAAATGAGGAATTAATTGAGAAATACAAAAGTAGAATATCAGATCTTGAAAACAAATTGAAGATTGAAATCAAGAAAAATAGTAATTCGAAACAATTGAATTGTAGCGATACATCTTTTAGGTACAAAATGTTAACCAAATTATATTATGAATTTATGAAATTCTGCAATAATCAATATGTTTTTGTTCATTGCTGCCTTTCTGTACTTTCTTGTTTCTATTTTTCGGTTCTATTTTCGAAATTATAGGTACTTTCAATCTCTGGTAGATAGTCAGAAAAAAGAAATGGAAGAACTTCGTATAAAAGTTGAAGATCTTTGTACAAAACTTCTGATGCAAGAAGAAACAAAAATGAACATCACCAAACAACTACATTATTGGCGTTACAAAGCTTCCTCTTTGGAGGTAATTGTTTTTTACTTTTGGTGCCTATAGAAATGAGAATGTTCTCGCGTAACCATTTTTATATTTTTAAAGGTTCAAATGTATGCTGCGCAAGCAGAATTGAGATTAGATCTTATGAATGATGCAGAACATGAAGTTTCAAATGTACTCAAAGATCTCACACATAAGGCAGAACATGAAGTTTCAAATGTACTCAAAGATCTCACACATAAGTATAATACTGGTGCAACAATTGACGAAAAACAATCCACCTCTATACAAAGAATAAAAAGTTCTGCTCATGCACTTCCATTAAATTATTCTCTTGAAATTGACCATACTGGTTGTTCGATTGAGACTCCAGAAGAATATAAAACCCACAAACAATTAACAGACAAAGAAAATAGCAACAGTACTAGCAGTGATGTAGAAGTCAAGATTATTACACCAAAAAGATCATGCATATTTGAACATAACCAAAGTACTAATAACGATGAGAACAAACCTTTCCACTCTGTGGAGAATACAGCCATTAAGAAGAGTAAGGTCTCACCAAGCACAACAGAACATGAATATCCTGTTGTTTACATACCAACTAATTTCAATGATTAATAAAAATTTGTTATATAACATGCATACCCGATATAGAGAAATATTTTAATTTTTATATACAAGTGACAATAAACATAATAAAGCAGCTGTTGTCTTACCTCTGTATTCTCAAATTTAGTGACAAGAACGATATTCCCATCTTTTAATCGACATTCAATATTTTTTGGTATTGTGGCAGTTGGTGCTAATCGGGTAGGAAACTGGTAACGTACTTTTTCCATCCAAGACTTCTTTTGTCTTGCCATTGCAACTTCATCTCCTAAAACTCTCATTTTCCATCTGAAGTCATTCACTTCTGAATTCTTTAAGGCTGTAAACTCGTGTAATCCTTTTCCAATGAGAAGACCAATTTGAGAATCTAAATTTCTATCGCTTTTAACACCTTCACGCTCTATAACTTTAAGCACAGAACAAAATGGTTTTATATCACATAAACGTCTGGTTTCATCTCGTAGTTCTTCTGCTTCTGCATTAGAGTTGATACATGAAAATACATAGGACGGAGCATCTTTTAATGTACCATGAAGAGGATATTTGCTGGCTTCATCCCAGAGATCCTATGTAAAAATATATATATATTGACATTGATATTTTAAGTTACTCTTGTTTATAGCATATAAAAAGACAATATCAGTCTTGTTACGTTTTATTGAATTTTTGACCTACCTCTTTAATTTCGGCCAAAGTGATATTGCGATTAGTCTCTAAGGGTATAACGACCCCATTTGGCATTAAACAAGTTAGTTCAACAACTTCCGTGGGTGACTTTGCCCAAAAATTGTAAGTATACGCACTCGGTATATGTACCATCGTGTTAAATCTTCTCTTTAGGATGTAGAAAAATTTAATAGAATACAAAGAACCGTAGCTCAAATGCAATTAATTGAAGAAAAAAACACGAAATGTATCGTGCAAGTCGCATCGCGACCGAAAGTATCCTTTCTCTTTTAAGCAATATGACTTCATTGAAACGTTTGATAACAAGCTGTATAATACAGAAAACAATCATACGATCAACATATCTTTTCTATGGATCTTTTTCTTCATTTTTACAACCATACATACGACTGTAAATTTTATTCAACTATGAATTTCGTAAAGTTGTATACTGAGGCTAAATAGCAAACTTGCTTGGTTTTTTTACTAATTATTATCGATTGTATTTGTAAAGTTCAGTCCATCGATATCTATTGTGTGCTTTAATACAAAATGTAATTTTGTTCGACTTGGATCACAACTAAAGTTCATACAATCGCTTCTTTCTGTGTACGATACACTACTAGTCAGCCATTATTTTTATAAATGCATTCTACCCACCTACTTACACGTACATTTCAGTATATACGTGTATATCAAAGCAAAATTAGTCTCTTTTTCTATTGGGTCTCATTTCAATCGGATTCTATGATGCTGTTTCTTTAACTTCTTCATAATGCCTTTTAACTTATACTTCTTATTGTATATTTAATTTAATAATCTCATATCATAATACAATATTTCTAGTCCAAATATTGATCATTGTTTAATTTCACTATACAAAATAAAAACATAAATATACGATAATAATGTAAAAGTCCCTACTTGGCTCCGAATTAAAAAAGTTCTAGATGTTGTTATTTGTTAATTCAATTTGACAAAAAGGTCTCTAAATACAGATCAATCAACGTGAAACGCGACATACTAATTGTAGAACTTTTTTACCTTCTATTTTGTCTACCCTGCTGGTTACCGATTTGTTCGCATGAAAATTACAATATCGTCACTGTATTATCGATTGACTTTCGAGGTTTGCCATTCTACGACGTATATTATGCGCACTTACGTGATATCTACGAATTTTACGTGTCTATAATTCAGTAGCAATAATCAGTAATCGAGGTAGTTGAAACGTATGAATCCCGCAAAACGATATATTGTCGCTTTTCATATATCGTTTGTTGAATTCTTGGTAATATCATCAAAAATTTCATTTGTGTAACCTCTTTATCAAGCAATTATTTGTATCAAAACAAATTTTAGAAGATGTACAGTTTGAGAAGAATTCGTTTCATAATATTGTAATAGACGATTTTAATGTACTCATAACAATTCTTCGACAAATGGTCAATTACAGTGAATGACAATTTATTCTTACTTCTGGCGTCTTAACGGTAACTTTCTTAACGTTCTAAGAAAAAAGAGAAAGAAAATAGAGATCATAGTGTTGTCGCGCGTGAATTTTGTGCAGTTCCGTATCATATTTTAATTTCATCAAGTTAATAGATTTCAGAGAATACTGCAAAATTTATAATAATACTTGAGTATACATTATTTAATATATTGTTTCATAGTTTTAGTAAATTTGAATCCGATGTAACGATGGATTTTATTATTTCGAAATATTTGTTTTGAACTTTTTTATTTACTAATATATTGCAGGTGCCAATAAATATTAAAAACAAATTAGGATCGTCCTATTAAGCATGTTTGGTCAAACTGGAAATACATCTTTTAGTAAGTAAAACGAATTATATCTGCATTTTGTATTCCCTATCTTCTTTTATGTTCTTATGTAAATCCTGTTTTAATTCATCTTTATTGTAGGTAGTTTTAATACGCCAACGCAATCCAGTCCATTTGGGCAATCTGCGTTCGGTAAACCAATCACTACAACAAGTTTTGGTTCTGGTGCTACACCAGTCTTTGGCAGTGGCAATACTTCTCTCTTTAGTTCAAAGCCTGCAGGTTCTACCACTGGTGGCTTGTTTGGCAATACTACAACTCCACCTGCATTTACTCAACCATCTTTCGGAGGTAACGATTCATAGATCATTCTACGTCTTTTTTCTACGTCTTTCGTCTTTTTTATTGATCCTTAAATACAGCTAATAATTCGATCAACATAATGAATATAGTAAAAGTTTAAATTTTCTTATGTCTGTATATTTTTCTTGATTTGCAATATGATCGATTTTTATCTGCGTAAATGAAAATATCAGGTAACGAATTGTTGTTATACTAAAATTTTCCTTTCTACAGGGTTTGGTACAACAAATACAAATACCAATTTATTTGGCTCTCAGCAGAATGCAAGTACAAATCTTTTTGGTACAAACACTGCAACGTCAGCATTTGGTCAGTCGAATAAACCAGCTGGATTTGGTTTTGGTACTACATCTGGTACAAATTTATTTGGGCAACCCCAACAATCAGCTCAGCAAACCACACCTTTTGGGCAAAGCAGTACCACTGGAAATACAAATTTATTTGGTGCAACACCTGGTATGTTTGTAATTTGTAGTTATATAAATTATAAGAAAAACCTATTCTGTTGTTTGATGTAGAAAGACAGATTTGAGAAGAATCTCATTCTAGGTTTTGGCAATACAAACACGGCAACCACAAGTATAACTGGTACTGTCGTTAAATTTGCTCCTATGATTACTACTGATTCCATGTCCAAGAATGGTATATCTCATACTATATCGGTGAGACATTGTTGCATTGCGACAATGAAAGAATATGAATCAAAGTCTTACGAAGAGTTACGTTTCGAAGATTATTCCGTGGGACGAAAAGGTAAAAACTATCATGATCTATTGTAACTGTATAATCCAATTAATTTAAATTATTACATATCTATAATAATATTCTTCTGATACTTATACATGATATTATATATGTCGAGTGATTGCGAACAATACGAACCTGCGCGTGTGCACGTGTGTTAGTATGCGCGGTTGGTTCACAGAGTCGCGTGAAGATTTAACCGACTCTATAAGATGGACTCTATCAGAGTGCTGTGTTATTGATGAACAAGAGTGTTTTAACCAAATGTGTTGTGTTCTCTATTCGAGTACGCGAATCCTACATATATCATGTTATTTGTGTTTCCTTTGATGTTTAGGACCCAGTACAGGAATCTTTGGTGCACCAGCACAACCGTCACCTTTTGGTAATGCAGGGGCAGGTACTAGTACTGCAACAACGGGTAAAATATTCTAATGCAAATTAGTTATTGCATATTTACTAGATGTTATACTTCAGGACTAAATAGCTTAACGTTTATTCTTAAAATCGAACTATTTCTATTGTTTATCTTCTCGATAATTGTTTCATATTTTAAATTAGGCTTTGGTGGAATGAGCGCTGGTTTTGGAGCGACCACACAGTCTGGCTCAAGCGGTCTATTTGGAAAGCCTATAAGTACTTTTGGTACACCCTCGACAACAACAACAAATAATTTTGCTTTTAATTCTACTCCAAGCACTAATCTGTTTGGTACAAATACCCAGAATAAACCATTTGGTAGTAAGTATTTAATTTTTCATATACCATTGGTAATTTTCGTTGTTGCTAATGTCACTTTAGAATTACTATATCGGTGTCGGTAAACACATCTGTATAAATTATTTATATCCTCAAAATACAACTAGTTTTATCTACAGCAGCAGCTCCAACCCCACTTTTTGCAACCAGCAATACTAACCAAACTGCTGGTACAGGTTTCGGTGGCATTAATACGGGTCAAAACACTGCTTTCGGCTCCGCATTTGGTTCAACGCAACCGAATCAGGTAATACAAAGAAGAAATAAGAGAAACTTTTTATTAACCATCAATCATAACCATCGATCGTGATTGTATTCTGATCGATGTTAACATTCTTGTATTTATCTTCTTACAGAGTATTGGTCTATTTAACCAAAACAAATCAGCTTTTAATGCACCTTCCACATCGTCTAGCACTGGATTTTCCACTTTTGGTCAGACACCAATGAGCAATACGGGCACACCTTTATTCTGTTCTAAATCAACTGGAACGATTGGTTTCGGAGTAAATTCGACTTTCGGTTCGACTGCGCCATCCACTTTTGGAACTGCACCAGGTTTCACTACAGGTCAAAATACCGGTACTTCGTTGTTTAATACACCCTTTAAGCCTGCAGGACAAACATCTGGATTTTCTTTTGGTTCAACTTCTACACCGTCGTCTGGACTCGGTAAATTATTTATATTATTATTTATGTGACTATCAATGCATTACAATAATTTTAAATTTCAGTAGCCTTATATTTATTCTGTTTTATAAAGTTTATCTGTATATAATTTTCCAACGGAATAGTAAATTGAATAAAAATAAAGAGAAACAAATAAATAGTGAGGTATAACGTTTATTGTTAACGGTTGATTGATGTTGAATATAAATTTATTTTATAGGTACAAATACGGGTTTAATGTTGGGTAGTGGCTCTGCTTTATTTGGTCAGCAAAAATCAAGCGGTTTGTTCGGGAACAGTGGCAATAATGCACCATTTAATACATCGGGGTCGTTTGGATCTTCAACTTTCGGAAATAATACAAATGTAGGAACGGGTATTGGAACCGGATTACTCGGTGCTGGGTATTACATCGAATTTTTGACTATTTTTACTCACATCGATCACGCGATTGAAAGCATTTCAATATGTTTTGTATCTCATCATTACAGAAATACCACGAACCAAGTCAAAAGTTCCGGAACTGTGCCGGTGCATCAACAAATTTTAGCCTTGGTGTCCGCACCTTTCGGCGATTCACCGTTATTAAAAAATCTTTTACCAGTAAGTAGCTTTTAATATGTATGACTGAGAACTTATTTAAGCACATTTAAGTGATCTATAAATATTATTCGAATATGATATGACCTTAGGCTTCCGGTAAAACAGAAGAGTTATTAAAACCGGCAAACGCGCCATCCAAATTAATGAACGGTCAACAGTATAAGGTTACTGCTGATAATAAGTCTCCGAAAATCAAGGCCAAAGTTGTTACTCCTGCACAATTATCTAAGGTAAAATATCGATGTAATAAGAATGTTTATGCAATTGGAACTTTCTCCGGTCATAACTTACATGTATCATACATATATGTAATGAAATTTTGTAGAAGTCAATGTTCGAAGGTCTTGAAGAGGAAGATCCACTCTCGGAAGCATTCCAGCCTCGTCCAAATGCAAAGCGCTTGGTACTACGTCCGAAATCCATATCGAACTCAATAGTTCCATCGCCTACTGAAAGTTCACAAACTGTAGGGAGAAACTTACAATCTTCCGGAAAAGGAGAAGAGAAATCATCTGTAACAAATACATATATTGAAAATACAACTATCGAAACTGTAGATAAAGAAAATCATAGTCAAGATAATAATCGACAATTAGTAAACGATCGAAGATCATCTTTGTCCTGGTTGAAAACGAGCCTTCCACGAAATGCAAAAAATTTAGACGAAGAATCATACGAGGGTCAACGGTCGCTATTTTCTAGTCCGAACGCATTATCCGAAGAGATGATAAACAATACTGTTACTGAATTGCGACCTTATGCTAACGCCAATTCATCGAATCAAAAGTGCTCTGAAATTAATACATCTGTGGATACGTCTTTGAAGAATTCATCTCTCGTTGATAAAACATGTACGGACATTGTGAATCAAAACCCTGATTCGAGTCAAGAATTGGACGAAAGTTCCTTTTCAACGTTACAAACTTCGAACTGGAAACCAAACGCAGCTAAAGTAACGCTGAAACGTGCTGGTTACTATACAATTCCGCCGCTTGATAAATTAGACGAGTATGTTCGCGGTGAAACGTGTATCGTACCAAACTTCACTGTTGGGCGTGAAGATTATGGGAATGTGTATTTCCCTGAATCGTTTGATATATATGGCCTGAATTTAGACGAAATCGTACATTTTCGACACAAGGAAGTCATCATTTATCCAGACGATGAGAAGAAACCACCTAGCGGAGAAGGATTAAATCGTAAAGCACAAGTTACTTTAGACCAAGTATGGCCACACGATAAATCTCTACATAAGCCTATTACCGATCCCCATCGTTTAGCTGCGATGGATTACGAAGAAAAATTACGAAGAGTGTCAGCGAAACATGATACCAGATTCTTAGAGTATCGACCTGAAACTGGTTCATGGGTTTTTAAGGTAGCTTATATCCCAAGCAGCTTTATAATCTTTCTAATCTCATATTTGTATTTCTCTCATGGTTATATATATCGTTACAGGTAGATCATTTTTCTAAATATGGCCTAAGCGATTCGGATGAAGAAGATAATAATGTCCCTACGGCGAATGACACGAAAAGATTAAAATTGTGTGCAACTCAGCAAAAATGTGCAACCAAGCAGGCGCAATCAAAAGTAGTTTCAGTAAGACTGTTTTACTCGTTAATTACACAAAAATTGGACCGCCTACACGATCCAAATTTTTACAATCAATTTCTTGTTTTTAATTAGAATAAAGATACTTCCAAGGCCAATGATTTAAAAAAAGCGAATGCAGACTATTCGGATTTAGATACACGTGGACTTCTCTTGGAAGCAATTGTCTCACGCCGGTCATTTAGAACAGGTGCGTGAGATGTATAATTTTATAGTCAATTCGGTTACGAATAATTCTATTGTATTTATTGCTACTGTACTGTACGAAAAATTCTTTTTTTCAATAGATCAGAATCGTGAAAAACAACTACCGATAAGTCCAACTGGTGAGAATGCTCGCATTTTGGGTACAGACAGTCATAAATTGCAATTAATGAAGGCCAGCTTCTTTGATGGCAGCGACGAAGAGATTAACGAGGCTTATGATCAAGGTAAACTCTGATCGTGTTAAGATTATTAAGATTATTAATTTTTTTATTTATATAATGATGTTTATTCTTATTTAACATTGGAATATTATTACTATTTTAGAATCGAATCGCGCGTTATTTCTGTCCGATCGTAGAAGTTCTTTACGATGTTTCACCAATACGCCACAAAAATTAGATGAAGATCAAAACTACGAACCAATTTACAGTCCGATGTTACGATCAAATTTGGCAATTCATCGGACGCCAACTATTACTTATGAAGAACCGATCCTTTCGAAGACAGGTAATATCAGGTTAATGATGTATGTAAGATTAATATTTTGTACATTGTACAAGTTACAAGGGAATCAATTTGTGCTGTAGATTCCAAATTGAAACGCTCGATGGATATCGTTGCTAAGACATCAACGATATATGAAAAAGGTTTACCGGATCCTTCGATAACTCCGGTGACTACAATTCTTCGATGTATTTCTGAAGTGATTCCGTTATCAAAATCTATTATACATAAGCTGGAATCTCGTTCCGTTGCTGATATTGGTAAGCAGCTTTTATCATATTTGTATTTATTATGAATTCGTGTAGATAATGTAAATAATTGTATCCTATTTTTATGTATTAATTTAGGCATACAAATGGGAAGAAGGTTTAAACCAAGCTGGGGACGTGGTTTAACTTTACTTACATTGAGTACGAAGAAACAGGCTGACGATGTACAATTAACTAATTCTTTTGAGCAAATTGGATCTTACGTATGTGGTCGTTCTCCAGAAGATACAACATCCGTTGGGATTGTCCAACGTATACAAATTTTGGGTGGCAGTGGAACCGGTGAGGAACGCATTAAGACATTCAAAGTAAGTTTCATTTTTAAGTACTTACGTTATTTAAAATTAGACATTTTAAATTTATACTTTTATTTTCATTCTTTGTAATATTATTTAAGGAAAGTATAGAGGGTCATCTAAAAATTCAGCTGTCACATCGTGTAATGAATCCAGATGGGGACTGTCTAATTTTTGATGTAGATACAGATATTAACAAGGCGAGCATGGCTTTACACGCACATTGTAGTTTAGCCGAAGAATTTGCAGAACAGTTTGCCACAGATTCCTTTGCTTCCTATGTTGCTAACGTTTGGAAACTCTGTGTAGCTCTTTGGGGAAATTTACCTGATATAAACGTTGCCACAGGTATGTATAATATGTATGTTAATTTATAACTTGATCGTTTAAGTTTTCAAACGTATTATAATTCAAATTCAAATATAATATAATTTCTTCCTCCATCCCCTCTTTCGTTTATCTTTCCTCCTCTGTAATCTGTAATCTTCCTTCCTCCGTTTCCTTTTCATATGTTTTTTGTTCCTGATATATGTCTGACATACAAGCAGAAATTATGTAGAATATGTAACGCGCACGTTTTTGTGCGTTTCATTATTTTAGAAAATTCAGAAGACCATAGCGTCGTAATTGCGCGGCGAGAGGCAATCGGGGAATGGTTAAAAAACGTTATAAGAAAAACTCTCGTGTTGGAGGATGCGGATATTAATTATGAAACAAAGATATTGCTTTTACTATCTGGTATGTGTACCTGATAAGTATTGTATGCAATTATATAAAGTTCCTGTCTTCTTTTCGACTTATTTTTCTATCATCGTCTATTTGAAATTGCAGCTTTCGAATTAGAAGAGGCATGTAAAATTGCAAGAGAAATGGGTGATCATTGTTTGGCCTTATTGATGGCGCAGCTGTGCAGTGGAATGCCTATAAAGGTATTAACACAGCAGCAAATTGCATTATGGCAAAATGCCGGTGTTGATGAAAACCTCTCGTTAGATCGACTAAAGCTTTTTGCATTGGTGGCGGGTGAACCACCAAGTAAACATTGTCCAATCAATGTCTGCGAAGGTTTCGATTGGAAGAGAGCGTTAGCTGTTCATTTGTGGTAAACATCATATTTTCATAACATGATACAATCTTTTTTCTATTTTCATTAAAATATTACAATATACATATGTCTATATATTATATCGTTCGTGTATGGTGCAGGTATTTTTCATCTCCGACTGCATCTATAAGAGACATATTGGACATTTACGAGGCCTCCTTCGATACAACAAAGACAAATGACGTTTATACGTCGATACCGAAACCCGAATATAAAGGGAACAATTTCGAACTTGAAATAAATAATGGGAAACCAATATATGATCTCTGTTTTCATCTTTTAAAGCTATTTTGCACTGGCAATCATACGTTGGGTGAATTGTTGAATCCAGCAACACATACTGCTGATCCAATGGATTATAGACTCAGGTAATCGATCAATTTCTTTTCTCGCAATTTCAAATTCAGTTTAATTTGTAATCTGAAATAATTTGATTTGATCGCAGTTGGCTGATGCAGCAAGTACTTTTAGCTTTGGGTTATTCACATCTTTCGGAACATGTTGCCATTTTGACACATGTTAATTTCGCGACACAATTAGAAGCATATGATCTGTGGCATTGGGCCATATTCGTAATGTTACATTTAAAAGATGCCGCAAAAAGGAAGACTGCGGTGATGAATTTATTGCAACGACATGTCGAAATAGACGATGCTAGTGATTGTCCTGATTTTATCGAGCGAGAAACGTTTTTACGGGAAGAACTGGGTATACCTTCGATTTGGATTCACCATGCGAAAGCCGTGAAAAGTTACGTAGCTAAAAGGTTAGTGGAAAGTTGGATCTATATTAATCATACAATACATATTTACACATCAAATGTCGTTTCGCGCTAATGTAAACGCATGGTTGCAAAGATTTCACACTTAAAATGCAATACACAAAACGCATGGTATGATTTTACGTGGAATCTTGATTTGCATGTGTTTAGTTATGAACGAAACGGTTTGTGATGGCAATTGTAGCCGATAAATCTAAGTCTCTGTAAATTGGATGAGAAATTCTAATAATAATAGAGTTTAGTGTAATTCTTAACCCAATGTAAGGGAATCTTTTTTTCTTATTTGCAGATACGGGAAAGCAGCTTTCTATTTTATTCAAGCAGAACAGTGGAATAAGGCGCATGAAATTATTATTGAACATTTAGCAGCAGATGTTATAATAAACGGTATAATAAACGGTTTTATTATGAGTTAATGTTCAAACAGTGTGTTATCTCGTTATGTTAAAGTCACGTCTGTTTGTTTATTCTCTATTATGTTATTATAAACATTTTCATTATGTTAAAGTTACATGTATGACTTATTTTCAATTTTTGTACAGAAAATTACGATTACCTGCGCAGCTTATTGCGTCCACTGACTCCTTTAGAATGCAGTAGCACTATAAGTGGTTGGACATATCAAGGACAATTACTCTGGGAATACATGGAAATAACTATGAATGTTGAATCTTTGCTACGTAGTGCCGATCCACGTGGAATAAGTTCTAAATTGGAATCACTAAAACAAAGATTGTCAAATCTTCCTTCCAAGATCAATCAATTTCCATGTTTAACTGCGAAACATAGGTAAACTGTTACAATTCTTCCCTTTTACATTTTCTATACAGAGCGTAAAAGAACAGCAAATCGTTAATATCTGAATATGATTATTCTTTGTGATAGGCTTTGTCAAGCGGAAATTGCAAAGAGAACGATACACTTAGCTAGGAGTTTGTTACAACTGAACGAGAACAAATCTACGTCGATATATCAACTGGTATCTCAATTACCATTGCCGGAAGACTATGCACAACAAGAGCTTCGTTTTGTCATTAATATGTGCGTGAACGAAATTATATATTAGGCAACATAATTTTTTTTTCGCGGAAATCAACAATTTTCTTTCGATCAAAATAGATATTTGTGGTAATACCTCTTTTTTCATGATTTTGTAATAATAATTATAATGATTTATGAAACAATTTTATGATTTGTAACCACGATAATGGTGATGAAGATTGTAGTACAATTAACTGCGACAATGGTAGTGATAACAACAACAACAACAACAACAACAATAATAATGATAGTATCAATAATACATTCAATAGTTAAGATTTATAACTTCTATAATTAACAATTAAGAATGTTTATACATATACATATATACATGCTAATTTGTTACTTAAGATATTCTATATCTATAAATATTTAAATAAGTAAATAACAAGCGGAAAAGGACCAGAGAAATGACACGGTGAATGTTGTAAGTTTAGATATTCGAACGATGCTTTTAATTCCAGAAAGTGATAATTAAAATACGCATGTCATTATCTACTTGTTTTAATTCTAATTATAGGAAACACTAGCAAAAATTTTCGTTCCATATTGTATGTATTTTCAAAATATAAACTAAGTATGTTATTATTATTATGTTATTTATTTTGATATTCGTATGTTATATTGATTATTTAATCAGATGAATTACGAGAATTGCGAAAGACGAGACGGTTGTTTTTTAATTATGCGATTATGTTTGAAAGTGAGGAGGTATAAAGGTGGAAAAACCGCTGGAGCTTCCAAAATCCTTGGGATCTAGGAAGTTGTCTCTGCGCTTGAAAATATAGATAGGCGTTAAATCAATGATACCGAGCTTGCGCGCCCGGTCATTTCGACCATCTCTATTACGGTAAGAGATTGCGAGCATCTCGGTCTGCTCGCTAGCTTAAACTTGTCCGTTCGTTCGGTTTCACTCTTTCGCAAGGAACAGCTCCTCCTCGATAGTATTCGATCTATCTCTGTTCTCTCGTATCGCATCTGCTCGTTTTCATATCTAGCAACCTTCACCTCCTACTGTCTACCTTCCCCACCTCGGTGCCGTCAATCTAAGCTGCTCTTCCCCTAGTTCCGTTTTATCCCCGATTCCGTCGTTGCCGCTGCTGTCGCCGCTCTCATCGCTGCAGCCTCCATCGCCATCGTCATCCCTACCACGCACCGCTAGCATCATCCCCGCTGGTGCCAATGTCACCAACAACACTACTACCATTACCATTAGCTGATACTCGCCGACTGCCGTCATTCCTGTTTTCAGGGGTGGTTGCGAGCACGCGCTCGCACCAGTAGAATAACGTTACTCCTAAAACGCCCGAGTCTAACGTAGTACCGTAGTAAGAGTAATGCGCGCGCGCTAGACAACCAGCCAGCCACCTTTCGTTCGAGCATAAAGCGACTCGTACACCATCTTTGTCCGATTTTCATGAGGAAGTGTTATCGAAACGAAGTCATCGCGTGTAATATAGTTATTTTTCACCGGGAAAGAACCTATATTTTCGCTGTATATTATATTTTCGCGTATCGTATTTTTCAGTGCGCGCGTAACGCGTGCAAATACTTGATTTTTCTGTCATTTTTTTCTTTCTTCTATCTCCTCCGCATTCCCCTTCTTTGCTTCGTATCCCACCCCTTCTGGTCTCTCCCTTTCTCTCTCTCTCTCTCTTTCTCCCTACAACTACTCCCTTGTCCCACCCTCGTCCTTCATTCTTTCGGGTTCTCTGCGCGTTACGGTGTGAACATACTTGAGAGATCGCGCGACAAGGCGGTAATCGGTGGTGCAATCGTGAATCTCACAAAACGAATCGTGTCGACAGCGCATCGAACGATGTCTAATTTATTCGTGAAAAGAAAAATATACGTTCACTTGGAAAGGATACGATAATAAAGAAGAACACCGACTTACTGTCTGGGGGGTGATTCGACGTAGGATCGTTTTTTTCGTTTCTCTCTTGGTTGGTTAGTCGTTCGGTCCTTCGGGCGATCGGTCGATCGGGTGTTCATACGCGCGTACGTCGAAGACGCTTTTATTTTTGAGATGATTCGATCGTTAGAGAGGTTCGTAATATGTTCTGAAAAATGTTTACGACGAAAAACTGCGCGTTGGAGGTGAATTACGTGTTGTTGAACTTGCTTTGATTGGCTAGTTTTTACGAACTTTTCCCTATACATCGTCCTCGTTGTCGTCGTCGTCGTTATCGTCGTCGTAGACGTGTCGTTACCATTCTGGTTGCATCGTGTCATCATTGTCGTATCGTTATCATCGATAGTGACACTTTCATCGGCGACACATTAAAAAAAAAAAAAAAAAAAGAAAAAAGAACAATGATTTGATTCGGAATCGAAATATATAAACGAGCAAAGTCCGAGCGAACAATGCCAGACGCACAAATACGTACAAACGTTCGTCGCAATGAAACGTCGAAAACGTGCGTAGTGAAATGAAAGGAGTTTTTTTACGTTCGACGGCTATACGATTAGCGTAGTTTCGATCGTCAGGTGCGAAGAGTACGTTTAAAGAAGAAGATGAAAGAAGGCGAAGAATCATACATAGAAGCTTCTACGTACTAGCGTATATAAGCGTTACAAAGTTGTGCTTTCTATCAAACGTATGTAGATGTATATGGATAAACAAGATTCCGTCGAAACGGTAAATTTACGCACGTAACGCTGACTCGCGTGTTCCGGCCGATCGATCGCTACTACGAGGGAGCGGTAAGACTAATTCTTTTCGAGAGGTTACTTCGAATTAACGTATGCGTTTTTTTTTTTAAAAGATTGGTTCGTTCGTTTCATCGTTTATTCGTATTCGGCTGCTCATCGATAGCATCGAAATAATGTTTCTGTCCGTGGAAAAATTTGTGCACTGTGGAGTGTTGTTACTGTTATGGATCAAATCAAGTTATCAGCAAGAAGAGGATATACCTCATAACGAGTAAGGATCTATAGCTTCTTTTTCTGTCATATATCGTTTCAGTTTACACGTGTATTTAACAAGTAAAAGGGAAATGATAAAACAATGACTCAATTTCGAAGGGATTAATGGGATTAACAAAGCGAGGCGAATATAGAATATTATAAATGGAAGGGCGTGGATGTTTTAAGAAAGGAGTATATCCACATGCGATGTTAAACGTATCAAAACGTATCGTGGATAGCGTGGTGGTAATCGGTTCGATTCTAACACAAGTTGAAAATTGAAGACAATCGAAACTGTAATTGTATTCTACTCCTCTTTTTATGTGACAAATATTTATATTTTTGTCTACTGTGGTAGAGGGGAGAGGGACAAAAGGAGACACGAAAGATGCCGAAACCTAATACGCCACAGCGTACAATAGTACAAATATGTATTTCCTTGTATATATCTGACTGCATGAAAAGACAGACAGCATAGTACTTTCAATGATTCTCGAAGGAAAGCAACGAAAATTGGAAAGAACGCAGGCGCGTGTAGAGTTACGCGTACACAGTCGATTAACGAGGATCAGAATCGGCGTGTATGCGTACGACCTACGTGCGTGCGCACGTGAGCATGTACGTAAGTACGTACATACATACAAATGCATCAATGGTGCTCATTTACACGTAAAGCTATACGATGTATGTATATGTGGAAGCTGACGAGCAGAACAATCGTCGATTTCGGTTCAAACCGAACCGTCAAGTGGCGTGTAACTTCATCGTTATACGACATTTTCCCCAAATTAAGGCGCAATTAACAATCGATATAACGATATTCGTCTCGATATCATCCTTATTCGTTTAGTGACATATTTACGATTTGTTATCTCGATATCGAGTTTCATAATTTGAACGGTCAAACTCACTTCTCCGATATCAACCGTTTCTAATCTTTTGTTTCTTGCCGGTTCTTCGCCGTTAGTTCGCAAATCGGCGAACAAACGAAAGAAAAAATCGACAAAGGAATAAAAGAACTCGATAATGTTAATAATACCGTGAACTAACGTACTTTAACGATTCGAATATTTACAGAATCGAGATCAAAATACACGAAACGTGTTTCGCTATAGATTCCAGTCCACTTAACGTTATCTTTGTCGTATTGCAGAGTAAAAAACTGGGCCTTAAAATTTGGCGTTGATTTATGGGAATTTGGCAAACAAGTTACGAAAATGAGCGAAATACAAAGGGTAAGCAACCGATCATTCTTTTTTAATTTTTAAGTAGCAGGCCTAGAAGAGTAGAAAGTTTTTGAAATAGCGAAGTGACACGAATTTCATTCGAATAAAGGTTAACTATGCAATTGCCGTGATACATCTGAACGTAATTTATAGGTAATAGTATTTTCATATGTCAGATTAAAAGGTATAATTTGTAAGGATAGTACGGTACACGTGGAAAACTTGGCCTGTCGCACTTTCGTTTCAGAAATATCACGATATGGAAGCACAAGTTGAGAAAAAGGATGGACTGGTCGTTGTCCGAGACATAGCCGCGGAAGTAAAAAACATGTTGGACTTTAAAATGAACGCCGTTATGGTAAGGATAATTGTATTACAAAAAACGAAAAGACCATTGTATATCGTTAACGAACATTTATTACAGAGGTTGGTAGAGAGTGCCGAACAGGCAGCTGTGTCGGCACCGAGAGACGGGAACGTAGTACCGAAATATTATCCTTCTCAGCGTTTCGACGTTGCTTTAGACGGAAAAATGTCGGAAACGGGACAAGAACCCTTGCTGTCGCCTAATCGACACTTCGATCACTTAGCTGTGAACATTAATTTTTCGGCCGTTCTATTACCTGCTGGAGTAAAAGAAATTGGTAGGTATACTTGAAAACCGTAGGATCATGGCCCTGATAGGAACGCAACTAAGTGATCTAATTAGACGATATTCTTACGCTATTGTCTCTTCGATGAGATTTTAAATTTGCTTTCTCCGCAGATCGCGAAGTAGCCGCTGGTATCCAATGGAGTCAATATTTGGATTTGTTGTTTGTTAATAATTATGAGAGCGATTCTTCGCTTTCCTGGCAATATTACGGAGCGACTTCGGGATTCTTAAGACGTTTTCCTGGTACGGTTTTTCCCGCACGCATTATCGATTTCTTCTTATAATTTGTTTCGTCTCACCGAGACTTCTCTCCTCCGTAACGATAATCGTTTACTTGTTCCAGCAATTTCTTGGCCGCCCATCGAGGAACGAAGTTTCAGCACTGGTAAAAGCGCGAATCGAGTCGTTCGAGACGTGTACGATTTCCGAATTTCTAACTGGTTCGTTGGAGCCGCGAATAGTCCGAAAGACCTGGCGATATTGGTCGATATCGATTGCTACGTCTCCGAGAGGAATAAGCGTTTGGCCGTAACTACTGTTAAAACTATACTCGATACCTTGGGTCCCAACGATTACGTTAACGTTTATCGCTACGGAGACACCGCGGAGGAGATCGTACAATGCTTCAAAGACAGTTTGGTTCAAGCGTCACCCGAGAATATCCAAGAATTGAAAATAGCAACGAGTTCTATGAAGCACGAGGAAATGCCAAAAAATATATCGGCTGCTCTTGGGACCGCGTTTGAGATTCTTCATAAATACAACAAAACGGTACAAGGGAGTCAGTGCAATCAAGCGATCATGTTAATTACTACGGATAACGCTGGCCTACCTACAGAGGTGATAAAACGGTACAATTCGCCTCACATGCCTGTCCGTATTTTTACGTATCTAATTGGTGGTGACAAAAGTCCGGAATTACACAACGTAGCATGCTCGAACAAAGGTACGTATTCGCCGTTCTTTTCCTCTTGTTTGCCACTTTTTATTTTCCTTTTTCGTTTTTTTAAGTTTTCTCGACGATGCTCGATACACCAGTAGCATCAAGTAAAACTCAATTCCTATGAACTTGTCGGAACGCGAATAGATTACGTACCTGATTGAAGCTCGTACGATAGGATTCCACTGATTCTCCTCGCTACATCTATAATTTTTCGTCCATATAGCGAAACTTTGTGTTAAAACAATTGGATTCAACTAGTAAGAGTACATTTAATTGAGCATTGACTAAAATTTGGTTCGAATAAATGCAGTTCGTACAAACGTAATTCCACTGTATTGATCAAATTCATTCGGTAAATCATAGTTGTTTATCGTACTATGCCTTTGCGTAATTACACCATGCGTTATTCGTGTCTCCATTTCTTCTATTATGCAGGATTCTACGCGAGGATCACCGAACTGGAAGACATTAGAAGTAAAGTTTTCGAATATATAAAAGTGCTCGCACGACCTATGGTGCTCTACCAACACGAACACCCTATTCATTGGAGTCCAGCTTACGTTGGCGGAAAGGTGAGCAAATTGAAAACCTTCGCTTTTATTTTATATCCGTCTTATATCCAAACGTGATCCGCTGTACGCGGTGCTGTCTTCTCCTGTGTTTCTGTTTCAGAGCGGTAGATATGGTAAAGAACACATTGGCCAGTTAATGATGTCAGTCACCGCGCCTATTTTAGATCGTCGGAATTATACGGTAATATGTTCTCATCAAAATCTAGAATCTTGTCACTGTTTGTAACGGTGATTTCGTTTATCTAGTTTGAAATATATTCAAATTTATCATAAGCTCATCATTGTATCATTATGTATCTTTTGCAGATGAAAACGGCTAACTTATTGGGTATCGTCGGCACGGATGTACCTATAGAAGAGATGCAGAAGTTGGTTCCACCTCTTAAGGTAGATAAAATCGGTTATGCGAATATGTAACGTTCACGCGCAATGGAAAGCAGATTATTCAGATTAATCGCAGATTATTTTTCGGATTTGTAGTTGGGTGTCAACGCATATTCATTTATCGTCGACAATAACGGCCGCGTTTTGTATCATCCGGATTTACGACCATTGGTGAGCAATGATTTCGTGGAATGCTTTATAGAGGAAATTAATGTAATTGCTGTTGACTCATAGCCTTAATGTTCACTGACATCGCATTATTTGTTTTTATTTACGCAGCCAGGAAACGTAGACGTAAGCAAATCAAATACACAGATCGTAGCATAGTACAAAAATTAACGTTTGCCAGTTGCAAAATTTCTGTTGCTCTCGTTTCGTTGCAGTACCAGGAAACGTTAAAACCCACGTATATCAACGTAGATTTGTCGGAAGTCGAACTTGCCGAGTACGATGGACCGTTGCACCCGTTGAACAATTCCCTTCTGCTCGATGTAAGTATCCCTAATAACTACCTAATAATAATATTATCGATCTTCTCTTTCTTTATTCTGGTATGTCGTTATACAGTTGAGGCACGACATGATTGATCAAAAAGAAGGGGAAACTAGTTTCGCGATCAAAATTCATTACGACAATATGGTGAGTGAAAGAATGATGTTGGGAACGTTACGCGCTGCTTCTTACACGTCTGTTAACGCTCGAATCGACTTTTTACGCGTCTATTTTGCCATACGTCGAAGAAAAGTTCCTATTTTGAAAATATACATATACCGACAGATACGGTAAGAGGCAGTAGCTACCTCCACTCATGTACACGCATATTTAAACTTGAGCCTTATCTTCGTACATGTAGAAGGTCTCCCATCGTTGCGTTACTTAACATAGACATTTTGTTATTTTTCCGGTACGCGCGCGCTCATGCATATACATACAGAGACGAGTTACCATTAGACGTCACAATTATTTTTATACACCGATAGAAGGAACTCCGTTTTCATTGGGGCTGGCATTGCCCGAAAATTATGGTATGTTTCAATTGAAGGCCGAACAAGAAATCAAACGTGCGATAATAAACGGTAAGCAAATTAGCAGCAATATGTTTTCGTTAGAAAACGAGGCAATAAATAAAATTAAGTAATTCCTATAATTTGGTACGTCTCATATTTTCAGTAACCGACTATTTCAAGGGGAACAATTGGAAGGTGCATCCCGATTGGGTGTACTGTGAATATAATTCGGCTTTCGATAAGTGGTTTCCCACCCCCGAAGAACGCGTTCTCCATTTTTTGGCACGAACGCAAAGCCCGGGGTGGAAATGGATGTCCTTGAGACCAAGGAGTCCGAGCTCGCATCATAAACAAGCGAGCAAGCCCGACAAAGATTCTTATTATTGTAAGTTGTAGCGACGAATAAATGGTTCGTTACCTTTTACTCACCGTCGCTTTTACTCCGCAGGTGATAAAACATTAGTGCAGTCCCTCGTGTTGGATGCGTTGGTCACCGACGGTTTCGACAAAAGAGGTGCGATGCACAAAGAGGAAAATCAGAGGTAAGTGGGTTGCGTGTGTGGAACTCGCGGATGCATGTCCTCCATGCGCGGACACTTATAGTGGAAATATTGACAACGCACTGCAATGCACAAGCAAGCACGCGGTTTTTTTTTTCACGCACCGATTATCGAATAACATATCTTATTTGATATCGTAAAACCGCTGCCTACTCTACTTTCTCCCCCTCTCGCCGTTGACTCGCATAGTCGTGTTGCGAACGAGATGCATCGTTGAACGATAATGAAATGGGACTGCGTTGTTGAGAACACTGTTCAAGGTACGAGGGACCTCTTTTTGCGACGAAAAGGGGATGGCAAGGAAACGAGAGCCAGATTAAGGAGGTGTTTCATCCGTAGAAACGAAAAGGAAAAGGCAGCGCATCCATGTGAAATCAGAGAGAGAGAGAGAGAGAGAGAGAGAGAGAAAGAGCTGGAAAGCGTGCAAGAAGAGTAAAAAAGAAAAACAGAATAACTTTGATCGTTCTTAACTGTTCGACTTGTTATAATTTCGTTCTTACAATCACTTCGATCAAGTAAGATTAGAAAAGTATCTGTGTATTTACGTACATATTACACATTATATATGTATACTATAGTTGTAGCGTTGTTCGTTCAAACGCGACACGTACTATGCGCAACGGCTAATCTTTTTCATTTACAATGCTACCTTTTATCGCATATTTTTATTACATTTTATATTGTGTGTCTCCACCGCTAGCCCTATTGCCATACTGATGGCTCTACTGCACAGGTAATCCATTATGCACAATTATTTGTATAAGCGCACTCGTCGATATATTGCACGGTGATCTTTTCCTAAATGTCGTATTAATCGTTCGTTTTACGATACCTGCGAAAACATTCCTGATGATCCGATATCCCTTTCGTCGTTATATTTTCGTATCTCTCTTGACTTTTTCTTAACGATTAATCAAATCGTATGAATCGTACAAAGTTCCTCGTTCCTCAACAACTGTAAAAGTACGGCATCGAGATTTACTTCTTTTCAAGAACATACGAAATCGCGAAGTTGTATCGCGTACATTCCATGTTCTAAGCAATATTAACGGAAATCAGAGAATGAATAGGTTTGATCGTACTTGAACTTTATTCTGCAAAGTACGTATTCCATGTATCGATTTTGCTACGCGGTAATTATTCATATTCGTTATCGAATATGAAAACAACGATATTTTGTGCTCTCTTATACTATTATTGCGCCGTCTCTTACTTATTTTATTACGTTCCATATAACTACCTTCGTGTTTGCAGTCAAGGAAAAGGCACATTCGGTGTAACAAGGAGTTTCATCGCAACGAAAAGCGGCCTATTTCGTTGGCACGAGCATCAACAAACTGAAGAAATCACGAACGAACCGTAAATGTCATACACTCATTGTCGTTTAATTCCGTTTACTGAATCTCATACGAATTTTTGTCGTCTCTTCTGAAACGCCTACATGTTTGTCTTTGTAACGAAAACATCGACATATTAGAGTCTCGTCGCGGTAGAAATTTCTTCGTATCAACTTTAAGATAAAACCTTTGGTAATCGTGACGAAAATTTTGTTGTTTATTTAGCACGTTTGCCGACGAGTATGCAAGAGCTATAGATTCTTCATGGTATAAACGAGCCGTCGACCAACACTATATAGAACCGGAAAGTTTCGTTTTCAGCGTGCCTTTTGACGCCGGTAAGTAATGCTTGCGCTCTTGCAGCTTTCCATTTTCCACGGATCAAATAATACGTCTATATAGTTGACCATTCGCGATCGACGTATTTTCTTCGCGGCACTGCCACACAGCGAACCGTTGTAGTTGGAGCAATCGACGTTTACAATTTGAAGAGAAAATTTTAAATATCGCCACTGTGGCCACGTTCGATCGCAAATGGTTAACGCTCGAACATTATTCTATACCGATTTTTCTTTCTCTCTTTCGTTGTCGTTTCTTAACATCGTTCGTATAGTAAATTTAACGAAATTGCAAATTAGCCGACAGCCCCAATCCACTGGTCACGGCCACTCACGCGGTTTTCATCGGGACGGGACATAGAGCACCAGCAGCGGTCGTAGGTTTACAGTTTCAACATTCTTCACTGGCCTCTCGTTTCGTCAACATTACTTCGACGGTAAATTTGTACGAAATATCAGTTACTCGGTCTTTTTGCTTTCCTTCCTGGAGTACGAATCGAACCGAAGAACGAAGGCAAATTGCACATCCGTTTTCGCAACTCGTTTGATAACAATTTTCTTCTACTTTTCAGTGCAGTGGTACGAGCTGCAAGAAGAACTGTGCTTCCGAAGCATTAGACTGCTACATCTTAGACAATAACGGTTTCATTATAATCAGCGAACGACACGAGCACACCGGGAAATTCTTCGGCGAAATCGACGGTACTATAATGGATTCTTTGGTTCAGGATAGGATTTATAGGTAAAAATCTTGATATCTTTAAAAAAAAAAAAAAATCTTTCAAAATACTTTGAAACGGAAGAAGGCGTTGGAGAAAGGAGAAGAACTCTATGCCTTTAGGGTCGTACGTTTTCATCTTGGAGTTAATTTGGTTTGTCGATTTCAGGAAAGTAACGGTGACCGATTACCAGGGCACTTGTAGTCCGCAGGAATCTCATCAATCGGCCGCACCGAGAACTTTCTCCGGGTCCATCACGACAACGATCGCGATACTGGGAAATTTTCTGTGGAGCATGGCGTTCGGCTTTAATTTTCAAAATTTATGGCAAATTGCTTTCGCGTTCGCTGGCGAATCCGCGAGGGCACTCGACGGTAAGACACGTTCGCTCGAAAGAACGCTATGGCGAAAGGGAGAAGAGGCGAACTTCCTAGTTGTCGAACGTAAATATACTTTCAGAAGACTCGATGGGAGAAGTTCACGAGTTCGATCCGTTCGTGATAAGTAGAGACTCGATCGACGAAACAACGGAGGGAAACGAAGAAGCGTTCCCAAGGGTTCCGGCAATTGCCGCCGCAACCCCTGTTTCTCCTGGGGCAACGCGAGCTACGTCTGCCCATTATCCACAGAGAAATTTGAGATCTTGCGAGAAGAAGACGGATCTTTATATTCTACAACCGGAGAGATTGAATACCAGCGGTCAAAGTAATCCGTTGAAAGGAAAGTTAACCAACTGTCACGACACCGGTTGCGAAAGGTAGGTGTATATTTCTCGTTCGGTATCCACTCGCAGCGAGATAATTCGGACGATATTTGGTAGGAATCGTTGGACGAGACAGTAGATCCGAGATATAAAAACTCGAAACGAAGATCTTATATCTCAGATTTACGGTCTCGTCCCATCGATATCCAGCAAATTTCGGGAGTACAACCTCAATGGACAGTAGGTAGACTTATCGTCGCTTTGTGGCAGCATTCAAAGATGTATATATATATGTGTGTTTGCAGGCCGTTCAGCGTACAAAAGATTCGCCATACGAATTTGATTCTGTTGGTGGTAGACACGTTGTGTCCATGCGGGAGTAAACAATTGAGCATCGAGCCCATAGAGGCTCTGACGGAGCCCGGTGCTTGTATCGCGAGAAGAGAACGTTTGTATCGTCGTAGGCCTCCTAAATGTATAAACTACCATCCGGAGGAGATGGAGATCAAGTTTTGTGGTAGCGCGAGTCGTCCTTGTCATTTCTTTTCCACGTTGGTTATCGCGATTGTTTCAAGCACACTCGTGACGCGATTCGCGTGACTTTGTTCGAATTGATCTTACACATGTACACGCACGCACATCTACACGTATACACGCGGACAGATAGACAGAGAGAGAGAGAGAGAGAGAGAGAGCGGACAGACGGACAGAGACACACAGATACTCGTGAATTAACGTTTTTGAAATGAATTTAGCGTTGCCGTTTCTATGAAACAGTTATGAAAATGGTATACTAGTTTATCGGTTTAATACCTATATAATTGATAAATACGTGCATACGAGTGAGCGAACGAGTGCATGCGTATGCGCGTTCATACACGAGTCAGTGGGTGCGCGCATACGAGCTTCGTGCGTGAGCGCGTGAGAGAACGAGATGAATGTACGCGCATAAACCACATATATGTATATACGTATATGTTTCGTGTGTGTATATACATGTTTACATACATACATACATGCACACGATACGTATACGTATGAACGTTAATTTACACGCATTCACGTACGTGCATATGCACTCTATGTGTACGTAACAATCACATACGTACACATGCTCACGCCTTTGAGGCATGCGTGCGCACGCGCACAGAGACATGTACATATCCAAATACATAATATTAATGTTGATCTATGATTACATATCCCATTATAAATTTTGTTGCGAAGAAATTTGTGAATATTTCCTAATCGTAATATTTCGTAATCGTATTACGTCGAATCTAAGTCGTAATATATAAAACAAATGGATAAGAATCACATGTACTCGCGATGCGTGTTCGAACAGAGTGGCAACGACAATATGCGTAAACATCTAAGATCTCGTAATACATACATCCGATTACAGTCGCGGCAAGAAGCACGATCGTTTTTTATCGTTTGGACGAGCCTGCCGTGTCAAACGAGACGTTCTATTTCTTTATATCTCGATTCGACTAAGACGTAGCGTTACCGTTGTTTCCATACCTTCCGAGATCGGTATATGGTATCAGCTGATAATCATTTACACGTGAAGCACACGTGCAACGTGTGCACCATCCGCGCAAGTACAAAGCGTGGTCAGTTTTATAATTATTAATGCTCCGAGCAGCGCGTGTTGTTTCGTTCAAGGTGGTAATAGAAATTTTATCGAAACGTTCCTATTTCACGAACACGCTGTCGTCGTACGATCGCGGCAGATCGATATCGACGTTCGTCGGAAACACCAAAATTTCCCCTTGAATTCTCAATGTAATTGCCAAAAGCGTCGACCTCGTGTCGTATCGTGTACGTTACATAGCGTTAGACTTTGATATTACGCTTGCGCATACACTGGATCGAGTACCGATCCCTTTTGTCTCTCGTTTCGCCTTTCTTTAAAGTCGCGCGGTTATTAAACGCAACGCCAACGAGTCGTCGCACAACGTTCCGCGATTTCAATTCCAAATTACCGCTTGTAATTCTACGTAAACGCGATAGACTACGTTCGTCGAGAGTGAAGAAACAAGACGAACACGAATGGAATATTGCGCGAGAAGCTTGGAGCAACGAAGAACCGACTAGGAAGTAAAGTGTCGTAGCACTTTCTTTTTATTAAAAATAAGCCAACATAAAATGTTACATATTTACAAAGAACTATCAATTTCAAATGTACGAAGACATTAAACGATACTTACGCGTTGTCGGTAATTTGACGACAATGTACATCTGGCCAGATACTTGTCTATGTACTTGCGCGATTCCAGACCCGGCACGAAGACGAGAACGGAGAAAAGAGGATTCGTTCGTGTACAGATGCTGCGTATATTTGTGTACGTAACGTCACTTTACCGCGCGCAAGTACGTATACACGTATCCGAATAAGATCACGGTGTGTCGCAAAAATTTAACGTACGACGTATCCGTCGTGTAATAGCCTAACGAAACGTGAAATGCGAAATAAAAAAGGTGAATTAAATCGAATTGAGAGAAAAAGAAGAAAAAAAAGAAGATTACAATACTCTATCATTACGTATCTCGCAGTTTGGTTATCTACGATAATTTAGTACGTTGTTTACGAATCTGCGGCTAGAAGTATATCGCGCTTCGTTTGCAGCGGCAACAGCGTGAATTACAGGATGAAGCTATCGAGAGGGGGTTTACAACAGTCTCGCGGAAAAAAGAACAATAAAATTTACGAATGTTTTAGGTAAGAGGTCGTCTTTTGAACAGCACTTCTAGGTGCTGCTATGTCTTCCATTATTTGTATATTGATAATAAAGTCGATTATTAAAACAAACACGCAGCGGTATGCGCCACGTGTGTGCATCATATATAGGTGTATATGTGCCGAACATGTTCTTAGGTACGTGTATGCCTATATGACGAATAGGGTATCGAATACTTAAAATTATGTAACTGAAATACGGCATAATATTATATAATAAAAGTTAAATGCAAGATAAACTCGTGCCTTTCTCTTTTTTCAGGTTAGCAACTAAGTGATTGCGGATTTTGTCAATAGATGGTATTGATATATCCGCAGTCACTTAGTTGCCAACCCAAACATCCTTCGATGAAACCGAACCAAGCAAACTTCGATCGAAAAGCTACGATTGATCGGCGATTTCGATAGACGCGATATTATCAGTCGGAAATCCGAGAGAAATGGATTCCAGAGAGAAGAAGGTTAGTGGAAACGTAACGACGATTCGTAACACGATGCCGTCTAGCCGATGCGATTAAAAGCAACAGAATTAAACGAACGATCCTTTTCGTAGCGCAACTATCGTATCTGCGCGATTGGGAACGCGCAACAGATCTATTCGACGGTGACTGTTCTGCTATCGCGAGAAACCACGAACGATTCCGTAGCCACGCACATCCCCTTCGATGGTCGAAGGGGTCGAGGTTTCTTGCTCTCGCTGATTCCAATTCGGATTTTTCGTTTTCGTCGCAGCTGTCGACCCTGGACAAAAAGTTGGACCAGCTGGTGTACGTGCCGGCTACCATATCGTCGCGTCGCGATCTCACGAAACTTAGAGGCGCGCGTGTTCTCCGGATATCGTTGTACGTTCGCCACGTCAATCGGACACGCGTATGAACGTGATTTCGAAAACTATACTAAACGCACGAGTCGTCGTTATAATTACGTATTACGAAGTAACAGGATTGGAAAATGTTCGATGCTAGGAGGCGGCGCGACGCAACGTCGCGCTTCAAGCTCGTCGAAAGAACGCTCGTTTACGGCAACGACGCGACTAATTAATCCGCGTCGGGAAAGGAATAGACGAGGAAGATGAAGAAGGAGAAGAAGAAGAAGAAGAAGACGAGCGTCCGTCGGAGAAAAGAGGATCGCTGCAGTGGAGAAAAATCATCCACGCGGAATCCTGGTCGAACGACCACGGACAGGTTGCTCCTGTTGTCAGTCAAGCTGCGGCGTATTCCGGTTTTCCCTTCGATTAAACCTACCCGAGGAGAATGATGATTTCCGGTGGCGTCTGTTTCTTGCCTTTGGCCGCGGGCGCAGGTTGAAATAGCGGCCGAACGAATAGAGGCGGCCCAATAGCGTATTCCGACGGCATTGTGCCGATACCAGTTTCTACGCTCTGCCTGTCGCTCCACGCTGAAGAGAGAAACAGAGCGACGGCGAGACGAAGAAGGCGAGGAGGGACGTAGGGAAGAAAGAGGTAAGCGAGACTTTTTGCCGAACCACGGCCGGGTTCATTCATGAACCCGTTCCTCGACGAAACAACGATGAACGAACGACGTACCGGATGCCGACGAACGGCCGGGAATGCGGCTCTAAGGGGTTAATTGCGCGAATTACGTGAATTGTGCGAGCACGTCTCCGCATGGTGCATCTTAATCGGCCGGAATTATCGGCTTGCCGCCGTGTGTCACCGTTTTACCAGCTTGGTAAGAGGAGACCGTCTTACGTAACGTCTCGTTCTCGCGACGTTCTTTCCGGTCGATCGATTTCGCTTCGTTTCGTAGGTGGATTGTCAAAGGGAGCAGGTAGAAGTTCACGGGTCTTAATTGAGTCGTTCAGGCAGGGCAGGGAAGAATTCTCCGATCGAGATTTGACGCGAGAAGGAACGGTTCGAAGGGAACTCGTTCTTTTAACACTTTGACTGCCTCGCCGAAATCACGCGTTTCGTTGGGGACGACATATTCGAAGCATATAATGGTAAAATAATAGTAAATCGACGATGTAAGACAACCTTCTTCCTCGATGGACCGTTTATCTCATTGGTGGTCACGGCTGACCATCGTGGCGCCTTGGTAACAGTTGATAGCGACGTACCGTAACGGGGCTTCGTTTATTTCCTTATTAAAGCATCTTCTATTTATCGGTTATATTCAAAATGCCCTGACAATTTCCATGCAATCTTTACAATTGTAACAAGTCCAAGCGCTCGGGTCACCAACGATCAACGCGGCAGTCAAAGTGTCAACGACGACCTCGAGGAAACGATAGTCGTCTGATTAGAAGCGAATAAAATCGACGACAGCGGCAGAGCATCGTTGTTCGCGAAGATAGCGACGGACCTTTTACTTTCTTTTCTTCTTTAGGGTATCAAACACAGCAAAACGTATAACCACAAATAGCAAAGTGGACGTGATAGCGTAGAAATAGAACGAGCGAAATTAAAATAATGTTTTTCACAGTACCGACGCGTGAACGTAACAGCAGCCGGGATGTTCGCTTCATAGACAACGAACATAGACAACTGTATAAACGACTCGATAAATCAGACGCTAGCATTTACCAACACCTGGCACAAGCAACGCCGTACCCCTGTAACGACAGGTCGATCTCGCGCGAGACTCTTAAAACGCGAAACAGGCGTTTCTCGATCAACGCGACGATAATTCCACGGGTTCGATAGCCGAACGAGTGGAAGCTGGATCGCGTAAATGCAAGCGTTCGATGAAATACGGTTAATTAATTATCGGGTAGGCTACGTCGCGGCGGACAGGACAATGTACGCGTTAAGCGGCACCGGTGTTACCATTTCGCGAATGCCAAATTAAGACCAGCCACCTTGTATGGAGTCGTCGTGCATCGGCAACGAGCCTCTTGGCTCCCTTTAATTAATGCTTACAGGCAGTTGTTTAAAATCGCTTGACTCCGCCCACGCCTCGTGGCGCGCACTCGGCTGCCATTCGGAAGAGTATAATTGCAGAGAACGCGCTGCACCGACACCATATAAAAACCAAGCGTGTCTATGGCGCAGAACGGACACGTACACGCGGCACGAATACGGAGAACGCGTTCGGAATACGCCGGTAACGACTGTAAACTCTGTTTGATTACGGTTGTTCCAGCTGGACGATAAGGAAGCTTTACAGCGCGAAAGTTTTCGATCGGACGATGATCCGAGAGAAGCAGATTTAGGATACAGTCGCGGCACCAAAAGCTTTGTCAGTTGGTAAACGAGGAAGTCCATTTTTAGACAAGACGCGATTTCCTTTGGAAACATAAAGCAAAAGTACAGAGCAACGTCCTTTTATCGGAAGTTTGGTTCTCGAGGAAGCCGATTTTTCGCGTGGGCACTCTGCGGCGGCACTCGACCACGGAACTTTCCAGCGACTTCGCGACGCAAAGCGCTACACCTTCGAAGCGTAAGGTCGACGGTTCTTTCGCCGAATATTCGGAAGAATGCATTCGCGGACATCCGTTAAACGCGTGCATAGCGGGAACATCGAGGGGCAACAAAGTTTTATCGGAAATTTGGTTCTCGAGGAAGCCGATTTTTCGCGTGGGCACTCTGCGGCGGCACTCGACCACGGAACTTTCCAGCGACTTCGCGACGCAAAGCGCTACACCTTCGAAGCGTAAGGTCGACGGTTCTTTCGCCGAATATTCGGAAGAATGCATTCGCGGACATCCGTTAAACGCGTGCATAGCGGGAACATCGTGGGGCAACAAAGAAAAGAATGCGTTTGGTTTCGAACCAAAGGTTCGTTCTGCTCCGAGCTGCCAAGTGCGAAAGGTTTAGCGTCACAGCGAAGCAAACGCAAGCCGAGATACGTGATTACCGACTCTAATCGTTAATCGTTAATCGTTGATCCTAAATCGTTGACTGTTGATAGCTTAATAAACCTCTTTTGTTGAACATCGAGATTATTTCTTGCGGGCACCTTCGCCAACAACCATCTCGGTACGTTTACGTAACGCGTAGCCAAAACTAAGACAAAGTCTGCAAATCGACGCTTGCCGATAAGTAGGCGAGACGCGCAACGCGTTTCGCAGAATCCACGTATCGTAGGTGAAACTTGCCAGTTTTTCCAGAGGCGAGCGTCATTGGCAAGTTGTCCGGTGGTATTTTCAGCGAAATAAATCAAACTTCGCGTTGATAATAAATTTTCGTGTAAACGACAAGATCGTGAATTTACCTTCAGTCGCAAATCTAATATTTCATTGGTCCCGATAATTTACCTCGCGACCTACGACCTTCCCGCCGCAGACTCGTACTCGAAGGAAATAAAATTTCTTTCGCCACCCTCGGTGAACCTGACGCAAACCTCGAGCAAACCGACGATTAAACTGCCTTAGAAACTCGTAATTCCAAAGAAAGTTAACTCCTACACGCGCGGCAATCTCGTTTCGTTGGAAGAGCGCGTGCGCGCACGCGTTATCCAGCCAAGTCAGCGGAGATATCCCGGCGGCGGGATAGGGGAGCGTGCGAGACAAATTGAAGTTTTTCGCGAACGAACCTGTCCGTGCACCGCGAACCTGTCTTTCTTCGACCGAACCGGCCGCAGCAGCCCGCTCTATCCGATCTTGCTTGCTCGCTTCACGCTTCACGCTCGATGCAATTCCGCGCTCGCAATCTCCTCGGCGTCTCAGCGGCCACCGACTCACCTTAAATCGCCGATTTACTGGACGCGCGAACTTCTTATCTTTTTGCCGTATAAGGCACTCGCCGACCCGACCGCGAGCAAACGCGAAGAACGAGTACGCGTTTCCAGTTCTCTTCTCTTTGTATCTCGTAATCTCAGAATTTCGGAGAACGCGTATCTTTGAAAGTTCCAGACGTTCGAAGGGAGAGAAGACGAAACAAATTCGTCAGTTTCGACGAACGATCCTGCGCTTTTTCTACGATTTATCCACACAGCGATGGAATAATTTTCGCTTCACGGGCCTCCACTTTATCTTGTTATCTTTTCTACGCGTTTCCTTTTATTCTTCTTGTCAATTTCTCGCTTTGTCTCTTCCCCGCTACTTCCGCACCGTTTTGTCGTGTGTTTTCTCGCATCGATCCAGCGAACTCGAGTCTTCGTCTCTGCCACGATCCTCGCCAGGACTTTTACACGTTTCAATTTTGCTCTCGTTTCAACAAACGAAAGGAATTTGCGTAAAATCGGACCGAGGAATGGCGATTACACGTTCTCCAGGTTTTGTCCATACCGCGAACATATTTCTTAACGTCGAAGAGCTACAGTAGCGCAGCTAAATGAAAATGCGAAGATCGAGTATTCGTCTAGCCGAATCGTTTCCCCTTTTCTGTTAAGAAGCGAGAAAAATCTGGCTGCAGAGGATCGGCAGGCCGAGAAATAATATGCGTTCGAGTAGCCGGAGGAAGGCAAAGTTACGAAGAGAGAACGGCAGTCGATTATTAAATTTCTGTGCCGGCAGCATCTAACGCGGGACGTTGCTTCCCAGGCCCCCGGTGGTGGCCAAAATTCCTCTTTTTTTCATCGAGTTCCGCGACGAGACCGTATTAGGAAACCTGCAGTCATTGTGCGCGCCACGCTCCACAACGACGACACGAAGAAGAATGGCGACGACGACGACGACGACGCCTTTTCGCTTGCAGCAGTTGCACGTCAAATTTTCTTCGCTCGTGTTCGTTCTTAAACTAAGCATACGGTGTAAGTGGCACGAGAAACACGATCGTCGTATTTTGTCGATAGGAAAAATATGTAGAAACTAAATTCGCGAACAAACAGCTACGTTTCTCCCGAGACGAAAATATCGTAGAATCGTAGCTGTGCGATGCATAAACTTTGAAGCGGCAAAAATTCAATTAACGCGAAACGAATAATTTCTATACTTTCGTCTCTGAGATCCTCGAATCTTTAAATCTCCACGTTCCCCTCCGAAATCATCAAAATTAGCATTCCGAGTTTCGTACGTCGGTGGACTCCTAGCGAAACGTTTCGTCTCGAGTTGTTAAGAAAAATATGTAGAAACAAAACCCGCGAACAAACAGCTACGTTTCTCCTGAGACGAAACTATCGTAGAATTGTAGCTGCGCGATGCGCAGATTCTAAAGCGGAAAAAATTCAATTTTACGAACAATTTCTATACTTTTGTCCCTGAGATCGAATCTCCATGTTCCCCTCCGAAATCAACAAAATTAACATTCCGAGTTTCGCACGTCGATGGTCTTTTATCAAAAAGTTTCGTCTCGAGTTGTTAAGAAAAATATGTAGAAACAAAACTCGCGAACAAACGGCTACGTTTCTCTCGAGACGAAAATATCGTAGAATCGTAGCTGTGCGATGCATAGACTTTGAAGCGGCAAAAATTCAACTAACGCGAAACGAACAATGTCTATACTTTCGTCTCTGAGATCGTCGAGTCTTTAAATTTCCACGTCTCGCTCCGAAATCAACAAAATTAACATTCCGAGTTTCGCACGTCGATGGTCTTTTACCGAAACGTTTCGTCTCGACAAAATCCTCTCGACGAACGCGCCGTTGAAAGCGTCCGATCTGAAAGAAAATTCGAACCAAAGTGTAACGACTTTGGTCTAACGAGTTTATAAAATTTGCAAATGCGCGAGTTTAAGCTGTGTACGAAGACGCGCGGTTGGAGCGCTGAAGCGCGTCGCGTCGCGCCGCGCCGCACCGCAACCACGTCCACATCGACCGACGATAAAAAGTGTTCAAGGTGAGCCGGAGAAACGTATGAATGGGCGTATGCATGAATGGCTGGCTGTACGCATCGAGCTGAGACCAACCAGTGCGTGCACACTGCACACGCATCCTTATGCCTTCTCCGCGTGTATACGTTGTGCACGCGTGTACAATACACGTAACACATACTTATCTGTTGGAGCGAGCTGCATCGCGGTCGCGATGTATATGGATCCTCGGCCGATGTATCAATGAATCGTTCAGGCAACGTTTAATTAGGCTTCTCTCAGCAATTATCTTTGACAATCGTAACAAATACTTATACGTATACAAATACGTATTGCGGAGTTTGCGCCACATACTCGGCATCGAATTATCGCGATTACGATACAGTCGCGTCACCAGGTGAGAACGTTGCATCTTCTTACCCCATTTGAAATTTCCGTCAGCCCACGCGTTTTCACTGAAATTTCCGTCAGGCTACGCGTTTTTTGTTTAAAATCTCCGTCACGCCACGCATTTTCACTGAAATCGCCGTCAGCCCACGCGTTTTCACTGAAATTTCCGTCAGGCTACGCGTTTTTTGTTTAAAATTTCCGTCACGCCACGCATTTTCACTGAAATCGCCGTCAGCCCACGCGTTTTCACTGAAATTTCCGTCAGGCCACGCGTTTTTTGTTTAAATCTCTGTCAGACCACACGTGTTTTCATTGAAATCGCCGTCAGCCCACGCGTTTTCACTGAAACCTCCGTCAGGCCACGCGTTTTTTGTTTGAACTCTCCGTCAGGCCACGCGTTTTCACTGAAATCGCCGTCAGCCCACGCATTTTCACTGAAATCGCCGTCAGACCACGCATTTTCCTGAAATCTCTGTCAGACCACGCGTGTTTTCATTGAAATCGCCGTCAGCCCACGCGTTTTCACTAAAACCTCCGTCAGGTCACGCGTTTTTTGTTTGAAATCTCCGTCAGCCCACGCGTTTTCACTAAAACCTCCGTCAGGTCACGCGTTTTTTGTTTGAAATCTCCGTCAGGCCACGCGTTTTCACTAAAATCGCCGTCAGGGCACGCGTTTTCATTGAAATCTCTGTCAGGAAACGCGCGTTTTCACTGAAATTTCCGTCAGGCTACGCGTTTTTTGTTTAAAATCTCCGTCAAGCCACGCGTTTTCACAGCGAGTCCGACTTAGACTTTTGAAAAAGGTATATTCGTTATCCCGTTGGCCGCGGATTCGTTATTAAACCTAAGATCATTGTCATTAGCATCTCGAGTATCTACTTACCACGGTTACTTGTCAAATTCTGTAATAATCATATTTGTACTAGCAAATACCTTCCTTCTCTATTGCGTAATAACAATGTCTAATCCAAATGAAGATTCGTACGCGCCCTTAATCATAATGTGAACCCGACATACAAATATTATAAAACTATCGATTCCAATTTTATTCCACAACAAACACCCCTATTATCCCACAAGAAATAGGGGTTCGACCTGTTCGTATTGTCGATTATAATAATCGCAACGGGAATTTACGACTCCCGTTGACGCGCTTTCTCGCGATCGCGTCTCCCCGCGACTGGAACAAAATACGATTGGAGAGGAGTAGCACGCTCATCCGTTCAACTCGTCGTTGCTAAAAATCAAAAAAAAAAAAAAAAACCAAGCAGAAAGATCTGTGACGATTACGTTTTATTATTACAGATTATAAGAACCGATCTCCTCGCTATCGGCAATACGTACAAAATAGTTTTGCTTGTCGCTGCACAGGATAATAACGACACGGGTATAGGACGGTTCCTGTAGCATTTTCCCTCGTTCCGTCGCTTATCGTCGTCGTTTTCAACGCGCAGTTTCTCCTCCGACAACGGAGACCCGTCGGCGCGTTTACGAACTCGTTAAATCGCTACGAACACGCCGCACAACCGCAAACGGGGCATCGTGAAAGCGAAAAGTCGACGAAAGCACGTCCCATCGAAGGAGGCGCCGCAAGTCTCAGGTACGATCGTTTCTCATTCTCGTTTCAAACCTTCCGCTATCGTTTTCGTCGGACGTGTACGAGGCGCCAACGGGACGATCTCCGTCCTTTCGATCGACGCATTCGACTACATATTTCCACCAACGTTTACACATTTTCCTCCGTTCCATTACATCTCCATAAACGCCGCGCATCGACATAAACTACGTACCGACTATGTATGTACACGTATAAATAAACCGTCATCTATAATAATAATAATAATAATAATAATAATAATAATAATAATAATAATAATAATAAAGAAAAAAACACGGCTTTTGATTTAACAAAGAGTATAAATAAGACTAGATTTCGTTAGGCGTTATTAAATAAGATTGGCGAGTAATTTACGATTAAAAAATAATCACGATAATCGTACAGTTACAACGGGCCTTCCCGTTTCCTCTTCTTTCACTCTCTCTTCTCGTTATTCCGTTTCTTCCTTCGAGATTATTCGCCATGCCGAGTCTCGCTCTCTCTCTCTCTCTCAACCCACGTATTCTCTTGTTTGCCCGATCTCATTGCCTCTCGTTCTCGCTGTCTGTTCCTGGAAGCGCGCAAGCCTCGCGAAACGTATCGCAAAATCGAAAGCCGAGGAAAGTCTCGCCTCGGCCATGGTCGGGGCAGCTAGAAAGCTGAATTTATCGCGTCACGCCTCTTGTTCCTTAACACGAAGATCACATCCGTATCCGCTTCTAATCGGCGAGCACGAAACCACGCTCTTTGGTTAACTACGACAAACGCGTTCTTTCAGCGCTATGTACATTCCAGTCTCCCATCTTTGGCACGAGCTACGATCGAATTAACATTATTATTAAATCACGTTACGCGACGATATCACGCCGCTTCTCGCTCTTTCTCTACACCTTGGCGCAAGGCGGTAGCAACGAAATCTCGAAATCCGTGTGCGATGTTTAGCAACGCGCGCGCGTCGTCGTTCGATAAGAGAACGACACAGAGGCAAAGTTTGATGAAAGAACTTTTCAACAGCCAACGCGTCGAGCGGCTATTTTTCGGGTTGTCGGAAGAACGCGACGTGCACGATGCGCGTCGTATTTTACACGCGTTGTAAAGTCTCGATACCGAACCGTCGTGACGTTAACAGTCGGCTGTCGTCGATCGCCAGCGCAGAGCGAAAGCTACGCGCGATTGTCTTTCGCGTTTAACCCGTTGCCTTGTTCGCTGCGTTACACGTTTCTTAGCCGGCAACTTCTTTAGCCGAGATCGTAAATTCGATAAAGTCTTTCGAATATTGCGAACGTACGCAACCGCGTTCTCGATTTTGGAAGAATCGACCGGGTTTGGCGACGATTTTTGGATAATTTGAAATAAACTTGATCGAGTGAAAGAACATGGAAAAGCATGTTCTAAGCTCTGATCGATCGGCTATTTGTACGTCGCGCTAATTAGGATTCTTAAAAATATCGTAACAAGGCAGTTTAACACCGACGAACGCAATAAACGCCAGCGATATAGCAACAACGATCAGGTATGTACCTGTCGAGACTCGTAACAGGCGTTGCGATACAGAGTGACGCGTGATCGACGAATGGCTAGAAAATCGTGAAAAGGAGACGTCGCTGACAGACTCGACGGACGAGTCGATCAGCAACGTCCACCTGCTTAGTTAGTCCACTCTTAGGGTAGATTTAACAATCGCGTTTTACAATCTCAGACATTTTCCTATCCGTTAATTTTGAAATCCTTGAAATCTAAACGTTTCTTCCCCTTTAAATTCCTGTTACATTTCAGTCAGCCAAAGCTCAACGGCAACGTATCGTTGCATCTTTCACGGCTTAAGGAATACGCATCCTACAATACGCAGTTTATCGTTTACCAAAGTTTCGTTTCGTTGGCTGATATTTTTCGCGATGATCGGATACGAAACACGGACGTACGAAACTCGCTTGGAGGAAGAACTCCTCTCCACTATTTGGCTGTCCTTTTCATCGAGATCGATCGCCTGTACCGTGGTCGTTCGTAACGTCTACGTACAATGCGCTGGCCGTTCCTCGCTTCGAGCACTGGCAAGAAAAAGAACGATCGTTGAACCGATCGATATCCAGCGTACTCCGCAGAGCCGGAACGCGGCACGCAGCCGTGGCAAAAGTAGCGTCAAGTTGGAATCGTCCGACCGCCTCGGGCAGCAATTTCAACGTTTCACGTCAGAGGCAGAGCGCGATGCTCGTCGACGAAGCCAGCCGGAACGTCCACCATATTGGGACGAGGGATCGGCGAGGGTAACACGTTCGTGTCGCTCTCCGCGTCTCCGTCGGCCATCTCGTTGTCCGGCGCGCCCGTCAGCTCGCGCACATTCCCCGGAAGGTAGTCCTTCCAGCTTCTAAACAGATACCTGGTGAATTTCCTAAGCTGCCGGAACTTGCAGTAAGTAGCGCCCTCGGCGGACTCCAGCTGCTGCGTCTGTATGAGAAATCCTTTCTCCTTGAACGTTTGCTCCAGCTTCTCCCTCTGAAGGGACTTTCGAGTCTTCCTCTTGCGGCGACCCTCCTCCTGATTGCCGCTCCTCTGACAGGCTGTCGGCTGAATCCTCTCGCCGGCGGCGTTCAGGAAAGCTCCCGTCGAGGAACCCGATTGCCCTGCCGACTGTTGAAGCGCTTCCCGCGGAAAGAACTCGTAGCCGCGCATACTCTTGTCGCCGGTGCCGCTGTAGTATCTAAAGTTGCCACCTGAATCCACCGACAGGCTCTTCTTCTCCTGTAGACTGGGCTTCGCACCTCCGGTGAATTTAAATTTGCATATGCTCACTTCCGTCGCTGGATTGTTGTTGTTCTCCGACGGCATCGGCGGGATGAATATGGCGGACCGTTTCCTCTTCGTCGGCTGTCCCTGAGCTTGAACCACGGACGCGTTCCTCTTCGGTCTGGGCGAGACGGGAGGCGGCACGGTGGCCGTTTGAGAGACCGGTTGGACCGCGGCTGGCAACAGAGGCGGGCTCTTCGTCTCCATCATAGAGTATATCGATTTAGGGACGATCTTCTGCTCCTTCGGATGTTGGTCCAATCCTCGGGGATAACATTTGTCGTTCTGTGCCATCTTTTGGTAGTAAAGTAGCTGCGATTGCAACGCCATCGGATGGATAAACACTCCGGCGTTCGGCCAGTACACGAATCCGGGATTGCCACCCAGCACGGGCTCGATCACGTTGTTGTTGTTGTTGTTGTTGTGGTTGACGTTGTTGCCGGCGGTATGACCGAGATGATCCAACGAACGGTAGCCCGGTTCCGAGGGGAACGCGGCGCCTATGCACTCGATGTCTTCTCCGTCGCTCGACGTCTCGCTCTTCACCTGCCCAGACTCGTACACGTTGCCGTGTTTTCGCAGTAGCCTGATTTTCAGCTGGTTCAAGTCTCTGATGCAGAGATTCAACGGCTCGTCCTGCTCCCTCGAGCTCTCCATCGCGCCAAAGCTTCGTCGAGACTCCTGCGTCAATCGTTTCTCCAACAAGCTACTGATCCTGTTCTGAACGTCGGTTCGTTGGAACGGCATCTGCGGCGAGATCCTCTCGCGGCAGTCCAGCTTGTCCCTCGGCGACAGCCTTCTCTCCTCGTGGCCAGGAGTGCCGGGTAGTATGGTGCCGTAATTCTTGTAGATTAAATGGCAAATGTCCGCTTTCTTCGGTTTCCTACCGCGTCGCGGCTTGCTGTTGTCCAGCGTGATCTCGCCCATGTAAGGCAGATCCGAGTATTTCATCGGCGGCCTGCCCGATCCTTGAGACAACGGCTGTTGCTGCTGACCGTGACCGTGGTTATGATTATGGTGGCCCGCGTTCAACGTGTGCGTGGAGGTGGACGTGATCACGGACCTCCTGGAGCCCGACGCTTGGCACGAATTTACGGGCGAGCATTGCGACGACGAGATCCGCGGACACAGCTCTTGTTGCATCGCGGCGATCCGCTGCAGCCAGCCGTGCACGTCGGCGATGGGACTCGGCGTCGAGGTGGAGCTGGTTGGCGCCGGGCTCGGAATCGTCGGTTCCGTTAGCCGCGTCGGCGACGAGTTTAAAGCCTCTTGAGCAAGGGACGCCTCGTAATGGTCAAGGTACTCCGGGGGCAGCGCCTGGTGATGAAACTTGAGCTTCCATCGCGACTTCCTGCGACCTCGGCTGCAACAGACATCGACGGTCCGCTCGTTTTTAACAGATTCGCTCAAGCTTTCTCCGTCAACGTTTCCTCAACTACTCGAACGGACGGTCTCTCGGTCGACCGTCGAACGGCAACGTCATAACGCCCGATCCGCCCTGCGGCTCGTGGCTCGTGACTCGTGACGCGGAAAAAGGCAAAGAGAAGATAATTTTCTCCTCGACCGCGTCCCTCTCTCTTCGCACGATTCACCTCCGCCACGGGTTCCACGAAATTCGCCGCGATTCGACGACATCCCTCCGCGTTCGCGATTCTACCCGGTTCACCGACGAACGCGTTCCGCCAATCGATTCGTAATTAATTTCTCGTTAGGCGTTGCAGACGTGGCGCGTAGAGAAACGTATGGAAATCGGATGCTCGATGCCGATAATTACATCGGCGATACAGACGCCTTTCGTTAACGTTCTTTTCCACCTAACTGCATTCCGAACCACACCTTGGGACGGCGATTTATACGAGCGGCTGCGTGCCACCTTACACGCATATTATGCATAGAGAGAGAACGTGCCCCGCGCTTCTCTTCCACCGGTGGCTCTAGCGCGCGACGCGTTTAATGAAATTCAATAACGGTAATCGACTCGCGGCGTTTCAGCGACGTACCAAACAAGTTCGCTTTTTTCTCGTCCGCGCGAGAGTCCGCGAGACACGCGGAACGAACCAGTTTCTCCCGGCGAAGAGTCCTTTTTGTCGCTTATTTAAAAGCGACTGTTTCGTTGCCAGCGCCGCGAGTTTTACGCGAAAATGATCGTTAAAAGGGTTTCACCGTGCACGTCCGATACGGATCACCGAGGCCTCGAGGCTGCAGGCTTTGGAAAACGCTCGGATAACTCGGATCGAGAGAGTTTCCGCGTCGCTACCGTCGCTGGTTATCCTTGTCGTCTGGTCTTTCGCCACCTGTTTCTGCTATATACAGCATCAACGATACCTTTGTCCTTTTAAATTTCCCGTGAACGTTCGTGCTTTGTTAACGAATTATCAATCATTTATTTTATACGCAAAACTCGTACCTCGAGCAAACGATGATTTCGATATCCGTCCTCAGAGTCGATTTATTTAGAATATTTATTTAGAATAAAAAGAGGTTACTAAATTTTCTTTCCATCCAAATCGAACGATTACTGACGCGACTATTGGAATAATTGGCAAGTTGGTATTATTATTAAGTTGGACAAAATCCGCGATCGCTTAGTTGCCAACGCAATAGAATTATTGGTAAAATCGGTCGAAACTAAGCGCGAAAGAAAATTACTGAAAACAGATTCTTCGATCTTTACGGACAAAGTTTCTCTCTCTTTTTTTTTTTTTTTATTACACGTTGGCTTGTCCGAAAAGTTTCTTTCGTTTCACAAGGTGATAATAGACGAACAACAATTTCTGTTTCGTATTATTTTATCGAATTAGCTATCATCCATTTCGTCATATTTCTATTATTATGTGCATAATTCAATAAACTGATACAAAACAAAAAACATTGCGCGTATGTTATTTCCTTACAAAACGAAAGAAACTTTTCGGACGACCTGATACAATGTCTCTCGCTTTCTCCTTCTATTCTTTTTCATTCTCTTCATTTTCATTTATTTTCGCAACCGCTTGTTTATAATTCACCCGACACCCCCAGGTGCCTCGTCCACGATATTACGTTAGGTCGTCCGAAAAGTTTCTTTCGTTTCATAAGGTGATAATAGACGAACAACAATTTCTGTTTTATATTATTTTATCGAATTAGGTATCATCCATTTCGCTCTATTTTTATTATTACGTCCGCGCATAATTCTATTATTTCCTCATAAAACGAACGAAACTTTTCGGACAACCCGATACATTCCCACAACAAGGAGCGTAAACTGTATCAACTAGATTCTCAACCTCGCAAAGTATTTCGCGGGAATAAAAAACGATTAAAACGACGATTTACCTCGGCCTTCCTCGGCTATTGAGATCCGTAACAGTCTGTCCTGCGCTTTCCTCCAGTTCCTGAATCTGATGATGGCTCGTTTCGTGTCCATGTCCGTGTTTGCCATCGACGGACGTCGGCGAAACGTCTGCATCTACTTGAGGACTATCGAATTTTCCATTAGCTGTGTGTCGCGAAGAAAACGGAACGAAGCTTTCGTATTTCAGGTTCGTCGATAAAAATACGAATAAAGTAAAGGCGGATACCTAAGCGCGTGGATCGGGTGAAAGTTGTTACTCGATGAACGTATGTATATATCTCGAAAGAAAAAGGAATTTTCTGCGCGATGTAAACATTCGTAAAACGTCGCACATAAATCACACGGAAGAATCAAAAAACACCTACGACCTTTCCAAAACTTTCGTTTCTTCGCAAACTTTCGATAGAGGAAATTAAGTATCTTTACGATTCTTCCTTTCCAATGTACCTACGTATAAATTGAACGATACGTAAGACTCGTGTGAACACGAGACGATAACACCGATAGACGTACAGTGGCTGACGAAAATGTTCGAACGCGTAAATATGCGAAATTGAATGGTCGAGGCAATGTAAATTAAAGTAATTTGCTTAGACAAGCAGAAGTGGATAGGAAGATGGAAGTCTTAAGATTATGCGAGTAAAATTTTCCGATTACATATACATTACGATTATTTTTTACATATACATTACGAATATTCCGATTACATATAACGAAATTACCAGGATTATGAACAGAAGTAAGTTCACAACAATTGCATATTTTTGGCGTTCGAATACTTTTGTCAGTCATTTACAATGCGTGTTTCTAATAAATGTATCATAACTCCTACCTACGTTGTTGAATCTTTTTCAAACTTTGCTCACATAATCTTAAGACTTTCATCTATCGATATCTGCCTCTTTAAACAAATTACTTTAATTTACATCATTTCGGCCATTCAATTTCGCACATGCAAGCGTTCGAATACTTTTGTCAGTCACTTACAATGCGTGTTTCTAATAAATGTATCATAACTTCTACCTACGTTGTTGAATCCTTTTCAAACTTTACTCACATAATATTAAGACTTTTATCTTCCTATTCACATCTGTTTATCTAAACAAATTACTTTAATTTACATCATTTCGGCCATTCAATTTCGCATATGCAAGCGTTCGAATACTTTTGTCAGTCACTTACAATGCGTGTTCTAATAAATGTATCATAACTTCTACCTACGTTGTTGAATCTTTTTCAAACTTTGCTCACATAATCTTAAGACTTTCATCTTCCTATCGACATATGCTTCTCTAAACAAATTACTTTAATTTACATTATTTCGGACAATCAATTTCGCATTTAAATAGTTTTGTCAGTCACAATGCTTGTTTAAGCTGATAAATGTACCCTAACTTCTACCTACGTTGTTGAATCCTTTTCAAACTTTGCTCACATAATCTTAAGACTTTCATCTTCCTATCGACATATGCTTCTCTAAGCAAATTACATTAATTTACATTATTTCGGTCATTCAATTTCGCATCTAAATAGTTTTGTCAGTCACAATGCTTGTTTAAGCTGATAAATGTACCCTAACTTCTACCTACGTTGTTGAATCCTTTTCAAACTTTGCTCACATAATATAAAGACTTTTATCTTCCTATCCACATCTGCTTGTCTAAGCAAATTACATTAATTTACATTATTTCGGCCAATCAATTTCGCATTTAAATAGTTTTGTCAGTCACAATGCTTGTTTAAGCTGATAAATGTACCCTAACTCCTACCTACGTTGTTGAATCCTTTTCAAACTTTGCTCACATAATCTTAAGACTTTCATCTTCCTATCGACATATGCTTCTCTAAACAAATTACATTAATTTACATTATTTCGGCCATTCAATTTCGCATATGTAACGCGAACGTTTGACCGAATCGATGCATTTTCTTTTTCTCTTTTCCGATCGTTTTGTAATCGCTAACGAAGAGACGGCGAAGAAGCTTGAACTCAAAGATACTAGAAAGTAAATTATAAAATTATTACAGTCGATTAGACGTACGTACGAAGGAACGTGATCCGTGAGCCAAAGTTTTAGAGATCGCTGTACAGTGTACATATACATACACGTGTATACACATTTGCGTGGTGCGAATCGACCCAGCCGTTTTCCGAACCATCCTCAAGTGCATAAATTACTTTTACGCGACTCGAAGGCGATCGTACTTGCTATACTCCATTAAAAAAATAATCTGTCGCTCGTAAACGCCAGCGGAACGTCCACCGACCCGAAAACCTACACCGTCTGTATGTATACACATACGTTGCGCGTAATAATAACCTTTTCGGTGTATTATTTCATTTCGCTGACGAGATATATTCATCTTGTTACGATGTGCAACGCGCCATAATAACAATAATAATAATAACTAATGCCTTTCTTATATGATTTACGTATGATACGATAATAACACATCGGCCTGTCGACACGAGCGTTTATCTCGCTCGTGGAATACTAATTTCAGTCATCAGGCTACGCAGTATCGACAAAAAGAAAAAAACAAAAAAAAAAAAAAGAAAAGAAAAACAAAAATAGTCGTCGAACGGAAAGACGCGCGATTTATATTCAAAATTAGTCGAAAAATAAAAGAGGATCCGAGGATTAAATTTACGAGGAAAATTACGAGGAAAAAGGCGAGATAAAGAGGAGATAGTACGAACCAAGTGGGAAAGCTTCGATCGACATAAACCGTAGGCTCACCTCAACGCATTCGTGTCACGACTTCGTTCCTCCTCCTCCTGTGGCTCCTGCTTGACCGCCATGTGGAGCAGAGGTGGCAGCGGACACTTTACACGCGACGAACGATGCGGATGATGGTGCAGAGAAGCGTTGTCCGTGGGGCCACCGTCTATACCAGTAGATTGCGCGCGAGACACGATTTCCTCGGTCTGCATAGTGCCCCCTGCAACGTCAAACGTACTTGGTTACGTCGAGATCCAACGATTTTTTGCGTTTCAATTTGTCGCGTCAGGAATAAACAACATCGGCCATTCTGTCTTCCTCTCTTTCTCTCTGTCTCTCCCTTAGTCTCTTCTTTTCATCCTCCTTCCTCTTTTCAAATCGGTTAAATTTTCAGCGAATTGGATTTTACGATTGGTCGGTTCGTAACGAACGTTCGACACATCGCTCATATCTCGCGCAGAAAACTGTTTGATAATTCTAAAGATATCCTTGTGGATACGATCCGATGGAAAGCAGGTGGCAGAGAGACGCGAGCGTTACGTTCCGTACGAACGTCTATCGAGTCGATACTCGGACGAGAGTCAGATCCAAAGATCTTGGCGCGTTTAGGGCAATTTGGAAACTGGAAAAATGCGACGCGTGCGACATAAAATTACGATAATTGCGATATTACACGGATAGACACGCGAGAGAATCTCTGCTTCGGCTCTATCTCTTCCTCTATCATTTGTACAACTTTCGATTCGCGCAAACATCCGCGTGATCCATCGATAATCCCATTTTGCCACGAGAAGTAAGAAAAATGGGACGCGTCCGACGAATTTCAACTTTTCGATTCATCGTACGTCTGCCAAGTGGTACGCGCTCGGATCGAAAGAAAAAATGCAACGCGTGCGACATAAAATTACGACAATTGCGATATTACACGGATAGACACGCGAGAGAATCTCTGCTTCGGCTCTATCTCTTCCTCTACCTGTTCGTACAAATTTCGATTCGCGCAAACATCCGCGTGATCCATCGATAATCCCATTTTGCCGCGAGAAGTAAGAAAAATGGGACGCGTCCGACGAATTTCGACTTTTCGATTCATCGTACGTCTGCCAAGTGGTACGCGCTCGGATCGAAAGAAAAAATGCAACGCGTGCGACATAAAATTACGACAATTGCGATATTACACGGATAGACACGCGAGAGAATCTCTGCTTCGGCTCTATCTCTTCCTCTACCTGTTCGTACAAATTTCGATTCGCGCAAACATCCGCGTGATCCATCGATAATCCCATTTTGCCGCGAGAAGTAAGAAAAATGGGACGCGTCCGACGAATTTCAACTTTTCGATTCACCGTATCGCTGCCAAGTGGTACGCGCACGGGTCGAAAGGAAAAATGACGCGTGGGCATCCGTCGCATCGACTTTTACGATGCAGCCTGGATATCGCGGAATATTCATAAGCTTCTGTATTAACGAAACATCGTTGGATCGACCGTAAATGCCGGTGCGGCGTTTGTACGCGACGACAGGAGTAGACGTCGATTTCCACGTAGACGCAGAGCGGAGCAGGCGTGAGAAATGGAAGAAACTAAACAAATACCCACATGCGAATCGCGAGGGGAATCGTGTGGGGTGTTGCAGCATAGTTGGGCCGCGTGTGGGCACGCAGACGCGTCCAAGGCTTCGAAATCGAATAAAAGGAAAACGCGCAGCTGCCGTGTATTACGCGACGGATAGGTTTAGGAATGTTCCTCGACTCGCCTCTACGCACACACCTGTCGCGTATAATTCCTCGTAACGTTCCTTTAAGCTCATCGAAACGTCGATCCGCCCCGCCACGCACCTATAAATATAGTGCTCGGTCTAAGCGCGTTCTTCGCGCGTAATAATACGCGCGGCAATCAGAGGACGACGCGCAAAAATCAGCGTTGGCGAAAACCACGCTATCGAAAAGAAGATGCGACTACGAGGTGAAAATAAAATCGCTTTCGCCTATCGTCGCTGCGCGAAAAGCTCGAAAGTACGGCCACTAGTAGCGTAGAAAGTTACGACGTTATCGTCGGCCAGAGAAGGCTCGGTACTCCCTGCAGAAAAGTCAGTTCTATTCGAATAAAACGCTACGTCTGGCTAACCGATGAGTTAGCGGATAGTCAGCGGTTCGATCCGGTTACTACGACCGGAAGGAAGTTGAAACGTCGTTGAAAGCTTTGCAACAACCGACAGCGATGAAGAAGAATCGCGATTCGCAAGCACCGGGTCGCGACGTTTCTAGCAATATTGGGTTGGCAACTAAGTGATTGCGGATTTTGTCATTAGGTGGTACTGATATATCCGCAATCGCTTAGTTGCCAATCCAATACGTAACTCCATAGGCCCGCGACGCGATCCATCGATTTGTTCGTGGCGGGACGAATTTAACGAAAGACGACAACGCTTGATCGATGGTATATATCGTATTATTGTAATATGTACATATATATTAGGTTGTCCGGAAAGTATTTTTCTTTCGCAAACGCGATCTTTACAAACAGCGCAGCTTCGTACAAACGCGAAACCAGGTGTTTATCTCGACAGAACAAAAAAGGATCGCGCGTAATTCGACGAAATAATATAAAGCAATAAACGCTGTGCGTCTATTATTTCCTATAAAGCGAAAGAAACTTTTCCGACAATCTGATATATCCGAAGAGCCAAGGAGAATGACGCGTGTCTGAGCTCCCGGATGGAAAAGGACGGTGGACGAAAGGAAGAAAGAGGTGTGGCGACGGAACGATATAAAGGAAAAAGGGACGCGACTAGCTCGTAGACAAGAGCGGAAACGAGAAACGGAAAAAGAGAAAGAATGAAGAGGCCGGCGTGTGGAATCGCAGAGATGAAGAAGCGTATTGTACATACTGACTTTGCAGCACCGTAGGATAAAAATATTCCTGCTCGAAAATAGAAACAGACACGCGTACGGTTCTACCCAACACCCGCGACTCTTGCTCCGTACTTGGCCTTAGTCGATCGGGTTTCACGCCTTACCTTCCTATACCATCTTCGTTCTCAGACATCGTGGTCGAATCATGGCGAGCGACGACCAATTCGAATCGAAGATTTCTATTCCGCCGTTTCGTCTTTTGTGCGTGTCTTTGTCGTTGAACTTTTGCAACAAGCTCGTAAAAGGTTGGTTCGTCGAGAGTCAAAAAGTCTCGATAGACAAAGACCACGAACGTTGGTAAAATTCGTTTACGTGGCAGCGTTTTCTCGCTTCTCGTTTCTTATCGGGGAAAACGTGGATCGCGTCGCGTGTCTTTGATGCACCGCGAAGGGGTAAGCGCGCGATTTCGATGCAAATTTTGGCGAATGTTTTCTAAACTTGGAAATGCCGTGATCGCGATACCGACTAACGCAGAACGATGTTTCTCCGTGGATTTAAAGGAATAAAAGCTATTATTCTGGCAAACGACGACGTTTCGAAAGCAAAGCGAACGTTCGAGCAGCGTACAGCCAACCTGAAACGATATCGATCGACGACGGCTAATCGCAGCGCCGAAAACGTAGCGAAACGCGGTTAATTCGTTCGCAGCACGTGCGGCAAAAGTTCTAATAACCCCGGACACGTGTCATTTAAAATTAAACGGCACGGAGAGCGTCGCGCTAGCTAGATCGATCGAAGCAAAGTCGCGCCTCGACCTACGTGTCGACCGACGTCAACGACGACCAAACGTCGCTCCAGTCGTGCACGCACCTACGAAACGTAAAATTCGATGGCAACGTCGTATCGCGTACGATTCGTCTCGGTAAAACGATCCCTAGATTCGGCTTTCGAACGATTTACCGCGCTAAAACGCAGGCCAAAAACGGGAGCAACGTAGCTTACCGACCGGCGTGTCTGTGTGATGGTGTATTAATAACGGCGTGTGCGGGAGGTGGCCCGATTCATTGAAGACCAGTTATAGAATGATGCAGGCGGCCGCGTAACTACAATTTATTTTTTGGCTATTTTTAGCGGTTGGCGTAGCGCCACTATTTTCGGTTCTCTCAAATTTCTCACTCCATATTTGGGATTATGGATGACGGGCCCGCTGTGCGGTGTATCTTTACGACTAAGCCGGTTGAGACACTTTCGTTTGCCCGGTCGCTGATATACGCCGATGTTTCCTCGCCTCTGCCTTCTGCTCCCTAACTTCGGTATCCATTTATGCTCGCGCTAACTAACTCGCCACGCTACGACGCGCCCCGGTTACGCTCGTTTCACACGGAACGTCGTTCCACCGCACGCCAAATTTTCCATAGTACAATTTCCCAAGCGACATTATCGCAAAATCCCCTAGTCTGTATTCGGCAACGCGCGTCTATGCCGCACCGTGGCACGCACAAGCGTGCGTAGCGTCGGTGCAAATCGCCAACAACCAACTGTTCGAACGGAAACGCACGATATCGTTCGTCGCGATATTCCAACGACGTTTAAATATCCGACGCGCTTGGAATCGATCGGATCGTCGGTGATTTTCGACGATTAACCGATCGCAGCTTTTGGATCGCGTAACGATCGTAGCGCGAATGTCATACGGCTACCGACGAGGCTGATTTTTTCGCGTTGCCCGTGACACGCGACGAGCGTACGCGATTACACGGGCAACAAGTGGACGACGATTCGTGGCGAGTACTCGCACGCGGTCGAGCATGCGTTTGCTCTGTAATTGGCAAGGACGCAAGTAGGTTAAAAACGATAAGTCGGCTGTAACGCGGAGGAATATGTCAAGGCGACGCGGTGGCGACGAAGGAACCGCGAGAAACCTTTTCCCTCCTCCGATTATCTCGTAGGTTATCGTCATCGTTGCGATGGAAAATCGCGTTCTACGCGGTTTGACGATTCGAACGCGAAACACGAAACTCGCGTACGCGACGACAAACCTGTCGTTGATCCGGAAACTTTGAAGCGCGACAGGATGCTGCAGGAAGAGCGAAATCGAACAATTTCGACGGACCCTGATCCACTGGCCCGATTACGCTACCGTGTCGCTGCGACACGCCTACGCGCAGGGTCGTCGTGCCGCGTGGTCGTGGAAATATCAAAGAGAATCCGGTGGAACGTGGCCGTTAGAACGGTTAGTCCGCGCTTGCCGTCGAGGTACCTGTGACGGGAAACTTGCTTTCTGGCAACATGAACGGTCGTTGCAGAAGGATCGTGGTTCCCGGTAAATCCTGTCCCACGGACCACCAACATTCGTCGTTGAAGCTCGTGCGCTCCGACTCGACCGGAAGCCTCCGTCCGTGGAATCTTCGCTGGGCTGGTGGTGATTTCGTAGAAAATCACTGACGCGATCGCGACCAACAGCGAACGCCGATAAGACGACGAACGATAACGAGAAGTCAAGACGCGGCGACACGATGGTTGCGGTGCGATGAACTCGAATCACGCGATCCTCGCTCCGGACACTTGTTGTCTCGACCGGGTCGTGTCGCGTTCGCGAGTTCGGCGCGGCCACGGACACGCTGGAAAAACGGGGAAAGCGTGGTCGATCGTATCGCCGACCAACTGGATGCCGAGAATGGAGACGGTAATCGAAAGAAGGAAGGTGCAAGAAGGCGGATAGGGGGCACGTGTCTGCGATGAGTTAGGTTATCCGTGGACGAGCACGGGACCAGCGATACGCGAAGAGGGAAGGAACACGCGCGAACAACTAGACAGAGAAAAGAAGAAGAGGAAGCAGAATAAGAAGAGGCAGAAGAATAAGAAGAAGAAGCTGAAGAAGAAGAAGAAGAAGAAGCGGCGGCGGCGGCGGCTAAAGAAGAAGAAGAAGAAGAGAAACAAGGAGAGATCGAAGAGAGGAGTAGAGGAAGAACATGGGGAAGGAGGAAGGAGAGGAGAGAGAGAGTGAGAGAGAGAGCCGAAAAGGGGAGAGAAAGAGGAGGACGACAAAACGGAGCAGTCCGTTTTGAGGCAGTTTTGGCACTGTTACCAGCACCAACGGCCAAGCACCAACCCCGAGCAGCGCCTCCACCTCCGCCTGAGGAAGAAAAGAGGGAGAGGTAGCGAGAGGAATACAGAGACGATGGCGGTGGCAAAGAAGACGAGCAGAGATCCCCCTTAGAGGAAGAAGAGAGCGAGAGCGGAGGCGAGGGCGTATATTCTTGATTTGGGCGGATGGAAATCTGAGATTGCTCCATATCGGGCTGTGCGCCGTGACCACGGAGGTGCTCCGTAATAGCAGACGTCTCCGAACCATCTCCTCGCTGTCTCTCTCCGTTTCTCAACCTCTCTAGCCTTCCATCTCTCTCTCTCTCTCTCTCTCTCTCTCTCTCTCTTTCTCTCTCTCATCGCGTGCCGCGTTCGCATCTGTTCTTTTCTTCGCTTCTCTACTACTCTGTTTCTACTTCTTTTTCTATTTCATCGCCGTGTCGCTGCGCGTACCTCGTTCGGTCGTATTACGTTCGATAAACCTTCCTCGTCCGATCCATCCACTTTGTCTTTGTATTTCCCAACAACGTTTTTAGTCGTTCCAATTTCGCCGATCTTTAATTACAGAAGCAGCGGCGTTTGAAAACGGCGTCGTTTTACGCGCAGCAAGGCAGAGTCGCGTTCCTTCGAAAACGTTCTTAACGTTCGTCGACGAAAACGATAGGCTTCGTCGATTCAAAACGCGATCGTTCGATCTTTTCGCGGTTAACAATTTCCTTGCCTCTGTACATATTCGTGATATTCGATATTCGCGAATTCACCCCGTTTCCTTTTCCATGTTTATTTTTGCTCGCTTTCGTTTATCATTTCTCCAGATTACCTGTACTCCCGTCTTTTTCCATATGCGTATAATATTACCTTCTCGTCTCCACCTTAACGCGTTATCCCTTCCCCCTCCCCTCTCGTCTCCGTTGTTCGGTTTCACGAACGCGTATGATGCAAACACGAGGGTATATTTAACCCCGTGAACCAGCAGGGAAGAATCGAGCCGAGTGCAACCAGGATCTTCTTTTTCGACTACTCTCGTCTCCTTTCTTTTTCCCTTCTTTCCTCGTTTTCTCGCCGCGTTCCACGCTCCACTCTCGCGTAATTCGTTGACGCAAGGTGCTTCGAAGCTCGTCGATCGATCGGTCGTAACGACGGTCGATCTTTCAACGCGTCCAATGCCACTGAAATTCCACTTTGCCGAATCCTTTGGAATTATTCAAAAATAAGATAAGCTGGACGAATTAAAAAATTGCCAACGTCGTCGCGTCGGGAGAAAATGCGCGAATGTGATCGGATTTTGCAACGATCGGATATTGCGCCGTAGCATATTTCCATCCATCGCGGTTTCCAGGGAAAAATACGAAACTCGCGCAACGCGTTAGTAATCGCAGAGTGAAATAACAGAATAACGATAATCGCAGAGTAAAAAATGCAAGCAACAATTGGCAGGCTGATCGAATAGTCGATTAATAAATGTTAACGTTACGGTATAAAGAAGCGAAAGTAAGTGGAGTATTTACTCGAATTCCTTACGCGCAAACAAGTTAATCTACAAATAGCAGAGAACATTGTAACTGTTTGTTGGCTTGACCAGAAAATTACATGGTCGCGCGGTGGCTGTGCAACAACCGGATAAATGAGAGCAAAAAATCGACCATCCCGAGTGCTGCCAATAGATCAGCCACGCTAACCGTCCGAGACACACCGTTTTGCCTATGTGAGGTCGGGCTGTTTACGAAACGGACGCGAATCGAAAATAGTGGAGCACCGAAAACTCGTATATATCTGGAAACCTTATACCATTACCGCTTATAAAACCGAAATAACACGGTATAATAGGAATAATATGTTACTCGATGTTTCGCGAGTAGTTGTTTTCCGCCGTTTAAAAATATTTCTATGTCTCCTACGTCGAATGACTGCGATACGTCTTGGAAAATAGCCTGTGAAACATCTCGTTTAAAAATATTCTTAGAAACGAGAATTCGTATCGAGGGAAAAATTCTCGTTTTCTGCGCGAAGATCAGAAAGTAGAAAAATCTTTGTGCGTATCGCTAACGATAATTACCGATTTCTCAAGTATAAGAAAACCGTCAGAATTCTTTCTTTCTTGGTCGGAATCGACGATACTCGTAAATCGTCTTCCGTCTTAACGCGCCAACGTCCATCTTCCTTATGACGCAACGCGTTCAATTCGTTCGAAATAGGGAAAAACTCGAAACATTTCAACGTCGATGAAAGCTTATTTAGAAGGTGGTTCGATAAACCGATCGATGACAAGCGTCGTAGAATCTCGGTACGTTTCGAGCAATTTCCAAATTTAGAAATATATTCGATTATGCAACGACAGAACCGTTACACAGCTCGAGTGGAAACCAGTCCCGGCGTGTAATAACGGATAAGCTAACAATAGATATCCAAGAATCGAGACATTTTTAAACAACTCGTAAGCCAAGAACGGGTCCCAATAAACAACGGTGAGACGGTTCTCGGTAGGGAGGCCAGTCACTTTTCTCCGTAATAACGAATAAGCTAGCGATAGGTAACAAAGTGATCTTGGAAACATCGAACCAATGATAAATCAGTTATAATAAATTATTGTAGTAACGTGGACGAAAGGCCGGAGAGAGAGATCGGCTGAATTTTAAAGAATGTCGCGGGAAAGCCAAAGTGCCGACAGGCCCAACAACGTGTCGTCGGTCCTTCGATCGAATAGTTTCGTGGAAAAGACCTGCGTGACCATGGTCACAAAGACTAAGACAAAGGGATGCTAAGGACGAATCAATAGTCAGTTAGTTAGTTGAGAAGTGAAAGAGTGTGAGTTGAGAAGCGACAAACTGTGAATCGAGAAGTTAGAGCGAGAGTGTTGCCCAGTGTCGTCGAAAGAGCGTTGGATCTGTGCTAAATAACTATCTAGTTGTCTTAATTATAATACGTTATTGTGATCAGTTCAAGTTAAGCAACCATCGTTTCCTGTTTGATCAACATCTGTTTAATCCACTTATTGTAAATAAACTAATTGTAGTAAAGATCCTACAATAGCGATAGGTAACAAAGTGATCTTGGAAAGAACCATCGTTTCCTGTTTAATCCATTTATTGTAAATAAACTGTAGTAAAGACCCTACACTAGCGATGATAACAAAGTGATCTGGGAAAGATCGAACAAACGAAGATAAATCGATTGTAGTAAATTATGTTTAAGTGGAAATTGAGTTTTCTTTGGCTTAATACGTTATCATATACCTTCGTGGTATTCTTCGTATACCAACTACAATAGGCGAACCCGGCACAACACTTTTCTAAAATACCCGAAACGACGAAATAAAAATTGTAGTTTTTGCTAATTTACCGCGTGAAATTAAAACAATCGAACGCGTCCCATCGAATATCAAAACTTGACTTCGGTTTTGTATAGCTACACATCGATACGAGTTTGAACAGAAAGAGCGGAACAACGAGACTGAAGAACACGTTACCTGTAACGACGTGTACAACCATCTGTCTAAGATAGGCGAACCCGGCACAACACTTTTCTAAAATACCCGAAACGATGAAATAAAAATTGTAGTTTTTGCTAATTTACCGCGTGAAATTAAAACAATCGAACGCGTTCTATCGAATATCGAAATTTGACTTTGGTTGGTACAATTTAGTATAGCTGTGCATCGACACGAGTTTGAACAGAAAGAGCGGAACAACGAGACTGAAGAACACGTTACCTGTAACGACGTGTACAACCATCTGTCTAAGATAGGCGAACCCGGCACAACACTTTTCTAAAATACTCGAAACGATGAAATAAAAATTGTAGTTTTTGCTAATTTACCGCGTGAAATTAAAACAATCGAACGCGTTCTATCGAATATCAAAATTTTACCTCGGTTGGTACAATTTTGTATAGCTGTGCATCGATACGAGTTTGAACAGAAAGAGCGTAACAACGAGACTGAAGAACACGTTACATGTAACGACGTGAACAATCATCTCTTCAACAGTGGAACTACCACAGCAGTTAAATCGACTGGTTTTACAATTTTATTTTAAAATTCCTACTTCGTGTTATATTTTCTTCCGCGATGATGTAATGACTTTCGCGACGATAACTAAAAGAATAATATAATGAATTTTGTTTTGCTTTTTATGTATTCAAATTGAAAATAATTTTGCATCAAAGCTACTTATACCAATACCAGTCAAAATGACTTGTCAAAGTGTAAAAGAGTCCTGCGATCTGTTTATCGAACCCCAATTAACCAGTTTCCTCGTTTTCTACAACTTCTGACACGTTTTTATCATTTTTACTGCGTATCATTCAATATGATGTCAGATATCAGGAAAATTGCTGATCGATCGCTAGATGCTAACGCTAAAAATACTACACCAGTCGAATTAACTGGTTTTACAATTTTAATTTAAAATTCTTACTTCACGTTACATTTTTTCATTTACAATTTTTACTGCGTATCATTCAATATGATGTCAAATATCAGGAAAATTGCTGATCGATCGCTAGATCGCTAGATGCTAACGCTAAAAATACTACACCAGTGAAAACGACTGGTTCTACAATTTTATTTTAAAATTCCCACTTCGTGTTATATTTTTTTCCGCAACGGTGTAATAACTTTCGCAACGATAACTAAAAGAATAATATAATAAATTTTGTTTTGCTTTTTATGTATTCAAACTGAAAATAATTTTGCATCAAAGCTACTCATATCAATACCAGTCAAAATAACTGGTACTTGTCGAAGTGTAAAAGAGTCCTGCGATCTATTTATCGAACCGCAATTAACCGATTTCCTTGTTTTGTACAATTTCCCACACGTTTTCAAAATTTTTACAGCGTATCATTCGATATGATGATATCAGTTATCGGGAAAATTCCGAATCGACCGCTAGATGCTAACGCTCAAAATACCACACCGGTGAAAATGACTGATTCCATAATTTTATCAATGTGTCAACCCTCCTTTAGGTCGATCATGGTCCCAGATGGATTAATAATAGCAAAAATGTACTACATAACATGGAATTGCTTCTGTAGGAAAGTAATAAATCAATAAATATACGAATATTCTATTATTACGTATTTCTTAAAGACCAGTCATTTCGACCGGTTTTGATAGAAATAGCTTCGCGTTAACTATCGGTAGTTGTAGCGTTAATCATCCACGCATTTGCGTGTACTTGGATTCGATGTTTTCAAATTCTTCAGACGGTGCGATCAACGAAACGCGTCACTTTTCCTATTTGCCCGCTACGAATGGCAAGTTGCGCTCGTCAAAGAAACCACTGTACCTGCTCACTTACCTCGTCTGTTCGCCCCATGTACGCTAATACCTGCGAGTTTACCCTTGCAACTAATGTCGCAAGAAATACGTTGCGGCGCAACGATATGCCTTTAAGCTGGACACGACCGACCGCAATTATCCGTTTAACTGGCAGAAATGTAGCACAGACGCGGTTACGTATGCACGAGTAACGAGTCGAATGTAGCAAAGTTTCGAAGAAAGCAGCAACCAGCGCGCAAGAGGAAATGCCAACGTAAATCTTCGAGTTAATGTTCCTGAAACTCTGGCTAAGTAAAAAGATAACCATGATCGAATTAATACGGAGGAAACGCCGTTGCCAGCAAATTGTACGTACAAAAGCATCCGATCCCTTGTTCAAGCAACGTTTAAATTCCAACGATAAATATTGCTTTCCCGACTACGGATTTCCGATGCTGTTTACGCGTTGGTCGATGTTAATTCGCTCTTTCGACACCCAACAGACGATACGTTGCATAATAATTTTTAAAAAGACTCGGTGCTCGTTAGAACCTTTTTTTTTATCGCGCGTTACTACGTAACGTGCGTATCTTATCGTATTTTTTTTTTCCTTTATCTTTCTACAAGCTTCGGCGTTTTATAACCCGTACTATCGCGCGATACTATATTATTCAAACTATCCCTATATTTCGATTTCCATCGGTGAGCAACGCTGATAAACCGTATCGCGATTTTCCTCCAACATTCCACGTTAAAACGAATCGCATACTCGTTCTCTGTACACGAGCAACAAGTGGCAGCGAAGGCGCGCCACGCGTTTCTAATTTTTCGTACGAATTCTTCGATGATCAACAGCTGTGCAGCCGAGAATTCAGCGCGGCGATATTCTTCCTTCGAAAGCAAACACCAATCGTAATTTGATTCTCAGCCAACCGAACGGGCAGATCTCCTTTTTCGACATTAGCAAGGCGTTTTCCTTTTTTTCTTTTTGTTATTATCAGTTATTGTTTACCTGGAATTGTCGCCAATTAATTGCGACACCTTTTCTGCTTTTATAAAGTACAGTGTATAATAAAATACACCAATTTGGTGGTGTTAAAATTAATAAAAAAGTTACACTATCGGCTATGACTAAATAAAGTTATAATCGAACGCTGTAAAAAGATATTAAAACGCATTATGAATTTTTAATTTCACGTTCGAGACGTTTTATTTATTTTTAGTCGTCTTTGGTGTTTTTAATTTTACCTATATCTTTTTATACTTTTAATATATACCTTTAATTCGATGTTTTGTATAAACGATACGTGAAATCGTTGAACAAAATCGTTACTGCAAAATATAATTGACCATTTAAATAGTTTTTACGTTTCTTTGTTTTTCAAGTTGCGAATATCGGTCCTCGTTATTTGGAAAAATGCACGGTGGACAGCGTATAGGTTAGCTTGTTCGTCTGCGGAATTTCCCTTAAATGGCGAAATCTACGAGGAAGCAAAAGGAAGGGAAAAATATTAGGTTATCCAAAAAGTTTCTTTCATTTCGTAAGGTGATAATAGATGAACAACGATTTCTGTTTTATGTGTGATCCATTTCGTTCTATTTCTATTATTACGTTCGTGCATAATTCAATAGACCAATATAAAACAAAAAACATCGTGCGTCTATTATGTACTTACGAAACGAAAGAAACATTTCGGATAACCTAATAGATCGCACGTCGGAAGTAACCGATCGAGAAACAAGCGATTCGAAAGTCCAAAGCGATTCCATCCGCCTTAAGAATCGCTCTCCGTGTTTCCTCCACTTGCTCGTGGAATTAACGTTCGTAAAAAAATTAATATTCGCGGCGAAAGAAAACATTCCGCGGCCAGATTCGCTGTTCGAGAGCGCGTAACGACCAAGAAACCGCGTAATCCGACATAACGCGCTATCTCGCGGGTTAACGAGCTTCGAACACCCCACCGGTGTTCGACATCTCGAGTTTCCCACACAGTGGCATCGAACGATACGACGCGATGCGACGCGCCATCTCCTTTCCTCCACGTCCATCCGCTAACGTACGCGATTTATTACGCGTTCCGCTATCGCGTGTTCACGAACGCACGTCGCGCGTTGCATCGTTTAGTCGACAGAGAGGATCGCGTTTGTCCCGACTGTCAAACATGTTAGCGCACGAACCAACAGGTTCGATAACCGTCGCGTATCGGAAATTCGATTCTTGGTTCGCGATTCCGTCGTCCAAATCGTCCTGTCGTATCGAACGACGTAACAAACGCTGACGCGCAATTTAGTTCGAGTCACGGTGCTACTCGCGAAAGCATTTCAACGTCACCTTCTCGACCCTCGAGTCATCGAGTACAGTAACTAGAAAAGATACTGGTGCGAACTTGGATTTTGCAACGAAGCGTTCTCTTATCGGGTAGAAAATTCTCGTAGTCGTACGAAAGATACGAAACGACGCGAATACTTGGATTCGATCGATCAGTGCGTAAATCCTACAACGATGACGCAATGGCGGGTCAATGGAATAGTAAAATTAGGAATCGCCATCCGAGCTCTTTTCCTCTTTTCGCTGTGACACGTACGTATACATAGATATATCTAAGATGGCTTGGAAACCACGAAAACAGAGACGAGGCAGAAGATGTAAAACGCGTCGCTTCGGTTCGCGACAGTAAAATATTAGGTTATCCGAAAAGTTTCTTTCGTTTTACGAGGAAATAATAGGCGCATAACGTTTTTTGTTTTATACTATTTTGTCGAATTACGTACGATCCAATTTGTTCCGTTGACATAAACACCGCGACATTTCACAGACTTGGTTTCACGTTTGTACGAAGCTGCACTGTGTTAAAAAACACGTTTGCGAAAGAAAGACGCGTCTTTTTTGAAACCTAACCTATCGAACGTTGCGATCTTTATCTTGACAGATAAAATAATATAAAACAAAAAATGTTGTGCATCCTTTATTTCCTCATAAAACGAAAGAAACTTTTCGGACGACCTAATACCATAACGTGAAATACCTGTGACGTACTCAAACTTTGTCGAACGTTGCGTACGAACGTTGCAAGAGGCGTTGTGCTCGGAAACGTAAATTCGAAACGTCTTGTTCCGCGTTCTATCTTCCACGCTGTCCTAATTTAACAACCTAATAATATTTTTATCCAGATATGTACAAGTTTGCGTGCTAGACTAGATTGGCTGCTTAGTAGCAACACACGTGTGTGAATATGAGTGTGTGGAAGTATGCGTGTGCGCTGCGTCTCGAGAAACGGACGAATGTAACTGTTCCGTCGGTAGTGTGGTATGGAAGACGGTGAGACAAAAAGAGTGCTGAAATAAATCTAAAACTATTTTAATACGAATTCTAAGTGTAACCTTAGTGTTGCTCTATTTTTATTTCGGCAATTAAGATCCACAAGTCTCAACAATTTTACTTAAAAAATGTAAGAATATCGCCATAACTGTACTCGTTGACGCACTGTCATCGTCGTCGCGACCACTCGCGGCTATAGTACGTTATATGCTACGAGTACGTTATGATTGTGTATTGAAATCGTGGAATCGAAGATCTGTGAACTTAGCGTTGAATCAAATTGTACGTTTTCTTTCGATAAAAAGAAAGAACAAAGGCTTACATCGAAGGCGATGTTGCAGCCTATAACGTTGCTCGCGACGCATAACCGTGTGTTTATTGCTTCGAAGACAATAAACGTATAGCACGGATTTATGTCTAAGGCAAACTTTTGTAAGCGGAATTTTAACGGAAGATGTTTACACCGATGGTACTGCGGTACATCGGAGCCAAGAAACGTATAAACGTCCTCTATCGCATCGGTTATATCGCGATCGAGTTCAACACGTTACCTACGTGTGTAGAAATTGCATAACCTGTGAGAACACGCGTTTACGGTTTTCGTTGCGTGTTTTTGACGATATCAGCGAGACAGAATCGGAGCGCAAATTCTTTCTTTGCATATTACGCAAAGTATATTTTATAAATATACCTATTACCACATTTTTTAAGCTCGATATTCAAAAACAGTAGCCACCTACTGACTTTGAGTAGATGGCGTAGGAGAATACGGTAACACGTTTCTGATATTCAAATACCGTCTATGCCGTGAGAATTTATTAATGGAAAATTGTTTTTTCTCAATTAAGAACGACGTTGATATTCCACTCGCGTGTTAGAATTTATCGCTTGGCAAAGAAACGATCCCTTGTGTCGCAGCTTCGTTCGTAGAGCCGTTGAAACGTATTTCTAGCGATCAGAAACTTGCAACGACTCGATCGTCGTTGTTACGCCACGAGGTTTTCTATAGGCCGTATTCCTAAATGTCGCGGACAGATCATCTCATAGGACCGGCGAAATCCATACAATGTAGCGGCGAGCGCATATTTGTCATGAAACGTCGAGCTCTAGAAGCTTCGATTTCGGCCCGGTATTTTATACACGCAAGAAAGGTGGCGTGCATGATCATGGCGCGAACAGTGGCGTGGCCCGAATGTAGTGGGGGTCGTCTCCAAGAAGACAAACAAACGATCGAAGGGCGATCAGTCTCATCTGAAGATACAAACGACGCATATCGAGAGGTTGTAACGAATACATTAAAAGTCGCTTAGTCTATCGAATTCATCTCGATGAATTCGATATATCGTATCTATCGTTCGAGATATCTCGTATCTCGCAAAGTCGGGTCGTATTTCTGTAATACATCAATCGTATTCGTCGCTAAACAATTTGTAACGTTCGTGTTATTATTTTCACAATTGTTAAAAATACATATTATATTAACTCTGTTAATGCAGTGTTAAATTCATTGAACCACCTCTGCTGTCTTGACCGAAACAGTCTCTCGCTGACGCGTTTTTCTGACAGACGAAATGTCACAGACGAAATCTGACAAACCAAGCGTCTTAGCATGAGTGATAACATCCGGTCACTCTATCCCTTCTCAGAAATATATGATCGAAGCATTTTCCCACTCCCACGAATAAAAGAATTTAAATACTCCCCTTAAAATCAAGTCAGTCTTGAACAGTCACGCCTAGAGCTCAGAAGCGTATTGCAAACAAGAAAAAAATAAAGTTTCTTTTTTTTCTTAAATTTCTTTTTTTATTTTACGTGACATTTTCCTCGCGATCTCGTCTCTCCGCGAACGGTCGTAACAGTCGGTAAATTGGAAAGACTCGAGACGATGGACCGAGATAATGAGAGAAAGAAACTCTGCAGTATAATTTAACAATGTAATTTACCCTAATATATTCAAGGTGTACACTATCGTAGGTCTCGCGGTTATTATTAGTAGCGGCTCGCGACTTCGCGCGGTTGTAAGTTCGACTCGGGCGATGCGTTTTGACGCGTATAAGCTTGGAACGATGACGATCGCCGGAGATGCCGAGGACTCTGATTAACAATTGCCGATCGCCAAGTATTGCTTCCGACCGATATGTAACATCTGGCGATCATCTTGCGCGAAAAAATAGGGTCTTTGCGTAGCGAGCCACGGGACAGAAACCGTTGGAAAGTTCACCGTCGAGTGCCGCTACAGACTTTTTTCCCGAAACGAGCCTCTCATCGAACTCATTCGATACGAAATTATTGGGTTTCGTTTCACAAGAAACGAGATCAAAATCTAATTACGTTCTATCAAATAGAATTATTATTAGAATTATTCTAATTACGTTTAATTACGTTCTATCAAAAGCGACGTAAGTTGTTTCGAAAGTTTGAAAATCGTTTCTTCGTTCACCTAACGCGTCGCGACTGCCACGATGATCATCCACGACCCACGTTGTCAAATTTTACAGAACGACGGAGAAGAGTACAGACAAAATTTCATGGACTAAACAAATTTCCAACTATTTAGACAAATTCTACTGACTCATCGGCTTCCAACTTGAGCGCGCAGAGTAAAATAATGTTATATAAAGCCGTATTGAAACTTGTTCGGACCTATGGAATTCGACTATGGGGAACAGCGAGTAATTCCAACATAGAAATTCTTCAACGATTCCAATGGAAAACTCTAAGATCCTTAATAGATGCAGCTTGGTATGTCACCAACGAAACGATACATCGCCACCTTAAGATACCCACGGTTAAAGAAGAAATATTCAAATTCCGGTTTGATTCCTTTTCTAATTGTGGTGGCATAAGAAACCGCACTCGTGGCCCGAAGGAGATTTCATTGAAAACACGCGCGGCAGTGAACGTGTTAAGGAAGTAAATGGACGCGCAGGAGGCGGCAATGATTTTTGCCTTTTCTGTTGGCGCGGGTATTAAACCTGCGTAATCGGTGATCGCGCGTTAAAATGGCAGCTTGTCGAGCGTGTTGTATGCCGTTGTATATGCTCATAGGCTGTCGCCATGGCCGAGTAGCCGGCATAATGTCGGTCCATGAGCGACGCGGATAAAGCTCGGTGCCAGGACACTCCAGCGGAGTGGAAAGTAGCTGTTGACATATTGCTGCCAGGTATTGGGACACGACGCGCAAGTAGGCGGGGTGGCTTAACCTATGCGGTATACAATATACGCCTCCACGATATCCAACTGGCTTGGTCGCGCGAGACAGCAACGCATCATCGTAACAGCATTTTCGCGTTTCTCTATCGACGACAATTGCGGAAACGACGTTTACGCGAACGTGAATCAACGCGTCGACTGACACGGTGCTCGTTCACGGTGTTTCACGTTGTTAAGCTTTTTCCACCGATTAAGGTAAGATAAACTTGATGGAACAGAGAATGGCTATCAACGCGAACGACTCGCGCGGATGACATTGTCGAGGAAAAACGCGCAAATACGATATAATTTTTTACAAAAGTCGAACGTCATACACACGCCGATCGACTCGATAAATTGAAAAATAAAGTTAATAATTTTATTGCAGGATCTTTAAGTTTATTCGCAATAAATAGATTAAACAGGAAACGATGGCTGTTTAACGCGAACTAATCGCAATAACGTATTAGAATTAAAACACCTAGATAGTTAATTAGCAACTCTCTCTCGGCAACGCGATTCTCACTCTCTGACTTCTCAACTCACAATGACTGTTAAAATTCGCTTTGTCCCTTAGCAACCCCTCGTCTTTTGTCTTAGCACCAACCACGCACATTTTTCGCCCGACACCACTCTCGTCCACGATACTACAACTATTTGCTAAACTCGTTGATTCGAACGAGTCGGAGTTTCGAAAGCTGACAACCGGCAATCGTCGTTATCCCGTTGTTCGTTACGCGTAAACTTCGTTTCCTAAATGAGCGGCAAGCTTACGATAATTTTATTTAGCAATTAAGAACGAAGAGTTAAAAGCTCGTTATAGAAGCTAGATTTTCGCGATAATGCCAACTATTAAATAGATGCGAGAAGATAGACGTAGGAAAGCGGAGCTTCTGTTATCGGATATTATCGCGCTATAGCTCGAGTGGATTAATTATCCCGCGATACGGCGAGAGATAGTACGTTTGAACCGGTTCGTCGACGAAAAGAGTGCACGAGTCAAACTCGCGAAGGACGTATCCTCCATGGTATAACACTACGGACTGGCATACGTCGAAAACTTGTTTATGCACTTGCACAGCGTATGGCGAATCGATTTTGCCTTGATGGTCGATGGCCAGCAAAATTCAAAATCCATATCGGTGGATAATGGCTAGCCGATAGCGTACGTAGGGCGTAAAGGCCACTCGTTGCTTCGTACTCTCGAGACTAGCGCGCTCCTACTAAATCACGTCAATTAACTCGTTAACGACTCGAGAGAATTATCTAAACGTTTCGAGAAACGTATAAAACACGCTGTTGCGATTATTTATCAACGCGATATTTTTCTCTTATCTTCCATTCGTATCCGCGTTCCCACACGAATATTCTTCGCGTTGGTCCATAGAATTGCTGAAATTTCCAAGTAGTTTTTTGCGTACGTCCAACTTCTTGCGAAGTTCGTATCTTGCGTTTCAACGTTGTCGTCAAGTTATAATATATAATCTGAGGTGATATTGTTGTAGTCTCTTTTCTTTTTAGTATGCTAAAAGTCTGTATATAGTTAGTTGTGGTGATAGTGCGCGCTAACTGCTAGTGTGTAAAAGGGTGAGGACAGGGGGGGGGGTTTGTACTGCTGCGGGTCGCCGGGGTATCGCTGTTGGGGTAATTGCTGTATTTTTCTTTCAATTTCTGATGCCGCGGAAGAAAAATCGTTCGCCGGGATTTGAACCCGGGTCCCGAACGTTCGTAACCTAAGGCGCTAACCACTGCGCTACCGCCGTCCGACGCTAGTTGGTGTCGAGCGGTGGTATTTGTCGTCGAGTGCCGCCACATATCTAAATTTTCGTTTTATCGTTAATTGCATAACGTACGCGTTACGATCGAAGGACGGTAGACATCGATTACGAGTTTGTTGGATTTTTTTAGAAACACGTTAGCAGCTTAAATGAACGAATTTGTATTCCATCGAATGAACGATAATCTCTGTTCTATCGAATAAATAAAACGTTTGAGAAAGTTCCACCGGAGGCTGTTAATTCGAGCTATCTCCATAACGTAAGTACGTGTCGTATTTTCTCGTCGTCGAACAAGGCTCGTTACAGAGCGTAAAAATCGAATAACGCGCATCTAGCGCGCTATACGACGCGTAGCACGAGTCGAGTTACGGCTAACGCGGAAGAATATTTCTTCCTTTTGACGCAAGAAGCAGACGTGGAATTTTCGTGAGACGAGAACACAGCTTTCGCTTCGTGCGCGTTAAATTCGCGTTATAAATTTCTCGTCGTAATATCCGTTGCGACGATACAACATAGATTTTCGAATATACACGAAAACAGTCATCGACACGGATGAATTTCAGCCGAACGAAAATGTTTCTAAATCCACATTTACGAAGCTGAGCGAAGAGAAAACGATCGTTTGCTGTAAGCCAGCGATGGACCACCTTACGCAGTTAGGCCAATTGGATCGCCCACGCACCGTAGAAATCTGTGAAAGGAATACCAAGCTCTGGGCTACCAATATCGTTAAATTGTTCCTGGCATTTCCCTTCGAGAAACTATTCAAGGTATACTACTTTTAATTTGGAACTGACGACTGACGCAATTCATCTACGAGTCTGTCATCGACGTAGGCGTTTTCTATTAAAACTCGTAAAACCGAGTCCATGTTCGGCGGTAACGTCCACGCGGCGCTATTTCGTATTCGTGACGTACGATTTTCTGATAAAAATTCGTTTCGGACGACCTCGTTCCACGATATCGTCGTTGCTGGTCCGTAGTCGCCAAATCGGTTAACTCGAAAAGAAGCGAAAAAGAGAGAAGAAATTACGTAAGACGAGCATCGAATCGCTTTCGACAATTTCCAAAAGTGCAATTACGTTGACCACTGTGAACTGCTCGATTGTTATTTATTTGCTATAATTTTGGTACATGCGTATTCTTTGCAAAATTCTCTCTGCCGGATATCGTCGAGGATCGATCGTTTGCTCGATTTCCTGTCGCTGTACCCGTAGACTTAAACATTCAGCGCTGTGACTATCAAATACTCGCCACGATATTAGTATAATCAAGCGTTATATATTAGATCGTCCGAAATGTTTCTTTCGTGTTATAAGGAAATGATACACGCACAATGTCTTTCGTTAGTTTATCGAATTATGCACGAACGTAATAATAGAAACAGAACGAAATGGATCGCGTAGTTCGATAAAATAATATAAAACAGAAATTGTTGTTCGGCTATGTTGAAGTGGTCGCCGCTTCTAAGAAAACTCTACATCTAGTTTTTAGTTTTCTCAAGCACCGAAGCCATCGACAGCGTATAGACAAAAGATTGGGACGCAAACCATAAACTGTAGACAGGCGACGATGGCTTCAGGGTTTTCAGTCGTAGGGTAACGCTGCTAGCGTGCGGATCTGCACCAGCTCGATTATATTCCGATTTGTATTTACACTTCAGCATTAAAATATACATTTTCTACCTTACAATTTATCCACGCGTCCCTTTGTATTCACATATATCTAATAGCCTCGACATTACGCGTATTTCGCTTTAGATTATTCCAATTTCATTCAACAGCGCCAAAATATTTGCTTGCAAATACCTTCGATGACGAGTAACGGATATCCATAACCGCAGGTTTATAAAAACAATCGCGGCACCGCCGCCGCCCTAGCAGCGTCAGACTAGGAGCGAGGCGTTAGGGAGTGTGGTCCCCCCTTAGCGGCCCAACATAGACCGGGATGCCTCCCCTATAAACAGCTGGGAGAAGACGACGAGGAGCGACTCCCCTGGTAGTATTTGTAAGAGAGCCCGAGGTCGCTTCTACCAAACCTCAGGACGACCACCGTGGAGTTTTAGTCGGTAAGAGTCCGACACTACTCTGCTGTTGCGTGCAACAGCGAGTGTCCATGAGGATTTCTCCACGTATGAAGAAAAAACAAAAAAGTTTATAGAAACAATGGAGCTTTTGCTTGGAGCAGTCAATTCTCGTATTTTTCTAAAATACAACGTTCAAGAACTAAACGGGAGAAACACTTGTTACTACGCGTATTTCGCTTTAGATTATTGCAGTGTCATTTAACAGCGCTGGAATATTTGCTTGCAAATACCTTCGATGATAAGTAACGGATATCCATAATCGCAGGTTTATAGAAACAATGGAGCTTTTGCTTGGAGCAGTCAATTCTCGTATTTTTCTAAAATACAACGTTCAAGAACTAAACGGGAGAAACACTTGTTACTACGCGTATTTCGGTTTAAATTATTGCAGTTTCATTTAACAGCGCTAGAATATTTGCTTGCAAATATCTTCGATGATAAGTAACGGATATCCATAATCGCAGGTTTATAGAAACAATGGAGCTTTTGCTTGGAGCAGTCAATTCTCGTATTTTTCTAAAATACAACGCTCAAGAACTAAACGGGAGAAACACTTGTTACTACGCGTATTTCGCTTTGGATTATTGCAGTTTCATTTAACAGCGCTAGAATATTTGCTTGCAAATATCTTCGATGATAAGTAACGGATATCCATAATCGCAGGTTTATAGAAACAATGGAGCTTTTGCTTGGAGCAGTCAATTCTCGTATTTTTCTAAAGTACAACGTTGCAGGACTAAACGGGAGAAAGATACTTTGGGAAATTTCTTTAACAAAATACAATAACGTTGAAGTGGTGACTACTTCTAAGAAAACTTTGCATTTGGTCTTTTTAGTTTTCTCAAGCACCGAAGCCATCGACAGCGAATAGACAAAAGATTGGGACAAAGGCAGACCATGAACTGTAGACAGGCGACGGTGGCTTCAGGGTTTTCAGTCAAAGGGTAACGCTGCTAGTGTAACGTCACCCAAAAGCCAGGTATCTGTCAATATCGGATATGTCGATAACACTTAGTCGTGCGACAGCGATAAGAAAAGACAATAGCCGGACTTCCACCCATAAGATACGTGAATCATACCGAAGGGATAAAAAACCCCAGCCCTTTAGTCAGTAAGTCAGTTTGTATTCTGCAGTTAATAAAGCATACGAATGGGCTATTGCTCATTCGCCTTCTTTTTCAACACCTCGTCATTTATTACGTGACACTAGCGTGCGGATCTGAACCAGTTCAATTATATTCCGATTTGTATTACACTTCAGCATCAAAGTATATATTTTCTACCTTACAATTTATCCACGCGTTCCTTTGTATTCACATGCGTCTAATAACCTCAACAGGCTCTTATCGCCTTATGAAACGAACGAAACTTTTCGGACGACCTGATACTCATCTCGCGTACGCTGTTCATCGACGAACGTTCAAAGAGCTTGCAAACTTTCTCGCGTTCATCCGAGGGATCGTGCGTTTGTACGTCAATGTTTGTACTACTCGACCACGCACTTGGCAAAATTTGAATCGGTACGATGTTGGCGAATTATGCTCTCGTTGCGAATCAAATTTACGCCCGTTGCTCGTCTCTGATCCGTCGAGACAAACGTTGCAAGAAATTACACCCGAGTTTCGTAGTTGACGCTGTTCGCTTCACGCTGAAACTAAAACTAAAATCTTTCGCTCGAGTGACGATCTACCTGCGACTCGTCGTATCGCGTTCGACGAAATCGCGTTGCAAACAAATTCTAATCTCCCGTGGAACGAAAGAGCACGTTCGAAGCGAGCAAGCTTAGCAAAGTATCAGTCTCGTTGCCTGCTACTTACGACAAGCAACCAGCCAGCAGCTAAAACTATTCATCGTACGAACGTTGGATAGAAAAAGGCTCGTTCCGTCAAAGTACTTTCGAGCGATCGTTAAAATTCGCATTACCGCAACCGGGTTTCCACGGGGGCAAAGAAACGGTGCTTGCAGCGATCTCTTCGAATAACAGAGCAGACACCGATAGTAACGATCTGCCTGAAGGAAGCCAGGCAAAAAGGAACGCTCGGAATAGGGGACACCGTGTATATAATACCAGTCGGTGTCACTTGCACAAGCCACTTCTCTGGAACTTTGATTGGACGATTCGAGAAGGAGAGAAAGAGACGCAGACACGTTTGTAAAACTTTTCCCCGGGCTGGTATGCCCGAATGTAAATGTCAATAGGCGGATAGCCAGGAAGAAGGGAGAGAAGGAAGGAGCGAGAAACGCTGTTATTTCACCGTTGCAATCTGTCTCTGGTTGCATGGGCAATCGCGTCTGCAGGTAAAACCCGCCGATCGCGATTGGCAGCTCTCTCGATGTGGAAATTCTCCCACCTCCGGTCTCGGTACCCACCTTCGATTCCGTGTGCCTCTCGATCGCCCCCCTCCCCACTATTCTAAAGAAGCTTCTCGCGATCGCGATCTCCGCGGATCCAGCCGACCCTTCCTCTCCGCTTCATCGCCACAGCCGCTAATTCCAGAAAATATGGCTGTCCGAATCGATCGCCGGCTGTTTAACGCGATCCGCGTTCTCGTCGCTAGCGTCGATACGCCTTTATCTCGTGCGCGATCGGATTGGCAAATTTACGACGCGCGTCGAATACTCGCGTCTTACAGCTGCAACGAGCGACGTACGGTAATTGCCATTTAATTTCCAATTGCCTAGAAATTCGTCGTATCGGTAGTTTAGCCGTTTTGCCACATCTCTCGATCGGTTTACGTAGAAATTGCCATTTTTGGGAAACGCGCGCGTAATTCGCGAGGATCGACGAGTATCCTGTGCAAGGCGTCGGCCGTAACGCGCGGAAAAACGCTACGTCGCGGCTGACGTTCGTCGGAACGATAACGGAACGATCGGACGTGTTCTTCCGGTAGACGCGCGTCGTCTCGTATAGAGGAAAAGAAAAAAGGAAAGAGAAGCGCGAGATACATATCGAGTATTTTACAGCTCGTGCTAGATTTTATATTTAGGAAGCCACCGTGTAACCTTAGAACTACTGAATTAGGTTAGAACGAAAATACTGGCACCCACACGCTCGCCACTCTCGCGTCTCTCCGCGTTACGCGTTCTGCGTTTAACGGCAAAGCTGGCAATTTTTCCATGCAGTTTCGTGCAACCTGTTACGTTAGCCCAAACGATTCTCGCCATAAACGTTGCACCAGGTACTCGATAAACCGCGAGTAACCGGTAGAACGTAAGTAACAAATTTTCTAAATACGATTTTCCTATAAACGTTTCGTTACAAAGCGGCAAGGAAATATCGAACGCAAACAGAGATACACGTACAACAGGCATTTCCGTTGTACAGAATATTAATATCGGGTTGTAGAACGCTCGATTCGTCGCGACAGTTACAGCGAATAATTCACGAGCGTTTGAAATATCGAAATTGCGTGGAAAGCGCGCACCTCGTTCTCGCTACGATAGAACCGTATCTCGGGTATGCGTTCGATATTTTGCTACAATTTTACAACAAAGTCGTCGGTGGCGAAATTTCGCAGACGCGACGTACCTTCTTTATTTTCGCTCGCAGATCGAATAGCAAAAGCCTGTAACCGATGGAAATGAGAGATAAGTTTGCTCGAGTAGAAAATGCTGGCATCTTTTTTTTTAGATCTGTGGCATGTGCGTGGCTTTTAGAATCGCGTTACAATCCGAAAGCTTCTCCTAAAATATACAGAAGCGAGACGAATCGAACGTAATACGAACAAACGTATTTTTCCGAGGATCGAAAACGCGAAGGTCGCCGACAAATTCGACCCGAATAAATAGATTACGCTTACCAGTTCGCTAGGAATCCGAAGACATCCGTTCAAAGGCATCCGTTTTCCATATTTATAATTCGCGGGACGATTAACGGAAATATCCCAACGACGGAATACGAAAATATTTTTGGGAATATTTCTCGTAATTCGAGTTACCGTGTATATATATATAGATAGATAGATAGATAGATAGATATTTACGGAACGTCGTCGTTGGCATAGAAAAAGCGACAGCGATGTTTGAAGCGATATCGCTACCGTTCGGAGGAAATCGATGTAAATGAGAACGCGGTATCGGCCGTTTGACTTAAGCGATACTTGACGCGAGGAGAAAAGTGGACGCGCGCGCACAGCCATAAAAGGCATTCGCAAAAAGGGTTGAAGCCAGGATGTAGTTGTCGAATATAAAACTAGTTCTGCCCACGTAATTACGAATCGATCGCGGCGTTGATAACCAAATGAGAACGCGCCACCACGCTGCGACGGGTTCTCTTAATTAAAAATGACGAAGCGAAATTTTCGTGGCAGCCAGCAAAGATAAATACGCGTAAGTACGTGCCAATGGCATCGATCACGCGGTTCGTAAATGACCCTGCCAACGGTGCCAACCGGTCGCTCGTTACTCTCCGTTCGAGGAAGAACGCTTTACCTATGCAAACTGAAGGTACGCGTTGAAAAAAGGGCTGCAATTAGAGGCGGTATCGCGAGCAAACCGAGACTACCGTGCCATTAATCAAAACAAGACAGAAACGATTTAAGAAGCTGTGGTTGGCTCGGAACGTCGCGTTCACCTCGCTTCCAGCATCCTCCACGATGTCTTATCCTTCCGAGCGCGGCCGGATTTAAATAAATTTCAATACCGTCGGCCGCGAGTAACCATCTCGTCCTGCAACTTTTACTTTTACAACGAAACTGCTTAATATTTATCCGTTTGATCGATTGCCAGCTTTTTCGAATCACCGCGTACGGAGGCCACCTATACGCGCAAGTTGCACGATTTACCATTCCGTCCGATCGTATCGCGTAAATACCGATAACGGTTCCTTCTTTCTTTAACGTTAACGAACGTGAAAAACGAACGTACGAAACTCCGCGTATCTTTAAATGCTAACGGTAACTTTGCATATTATTTCGTCGCATATATAGCCGTTTCTTTACTCTCATTTTAACGCTACGACCGCCACGCCGAAATCACACGTTTCGCCACGGAGTTTCTCTTACGCGCGTTTCTTCTTTCGCCACTCGTCCACGCCATCCAGTCCCGACCTAACGTTACAATTTCATTTGCGACACTGCTCGTTCCTACTATTGCGCTTGGTCTATGTTTCGTCTCCGTGATCCACCCGTGGAAGGATAAATAGCGAACGCCGAAAACCCAGCTCCAACCGAGTTTTAGTTTTGTTTAAACGAATTTTGTTTCCATTACCGGGTGAACGCGTGACTGGCAGTGCGTCGCAAGTTTCACGAGGATCTAGCACGCGAATTTAACGGTTCGTTAAAGAATTAGAAATTCCGTTGAATCGATATTTTTAAGCATCTTTGAGATTTACAGTCAAACTTTATTTGTCATATACTCTGTTGCAGAATTCCGTTAAGAACGATGGTAATACGCGTTAGGAATTCGTTGCTGGAAATATTCCTAGAATATACTTCTTAACACTTTGACTGTCACGCCGAAATCACGCGTTTCGCTCAGGACGCCGCGCGAGTATTTTTATCGTTCGAAGCATATAATGGCAAAATAATAATAAATCGACGATGTAAGACAACGTTCTTCCCCGATGGACCGTTTATCTTATTGGTGGTCACGGCTGACCACCTTGGCGTCTTGGTAACAATTGATAGCGACGCATTGTAACAGGGATTCGTTCATTTCAACAAACCATTCGCATTCGTTATTTCGTCGTAGGCAAAACGTGCAGAATATATCGTTGAAACGCGTAGAAGATATTAGTAAACGCTATTACGATTATTTTTATGATTTCGACGAAACATTCGGCTGAAATGGTAGAGGTGACAAAAATTATGTTTGCGATAAACCGATGGTATTGGTAGATCACAACAGAGGAACACGCGCTGGAGATTTATCAGATCAAACGATAGCGTATTCTACACCACATAGAAGAACCCTCGAGTGGTACATAAAATTAGCTTCAGAGTTTTTGTTAAATACGTCAATTTCAAACGCGACGATACTCCATCAACAAGCAACAAAAACAAAAATCAAGGTATCGGATTTTAGAATGGCACTCGCAGCGCACCTTACACAGTGCCATTAACCAGAGCCGTGAAATACAGAAGAAAGAAGGGCAAGCGTATCTGGCAGGAAAATTTTGCGGAGAGTGGTATAAAAAAAATGTTGAACAGTTAGGATGAAAAATTGCTAGGAATCGGACCAAAAAGGTGACCACCTATCGTCCAGATTGTATCGATGAGTCACATTTACGTTTCAAGTGTTCTAACACAGTGCACCGTTAGATGCAAGATTTGTTCTAATTCTTTTTATTGATGTTGTAATAAAAACGTTTAATCGTTCAACGGGGCATTTTTCGTTTCAAAGTATCTTCCATTTATCGGTTACGCTCAAAATGCCCCAACTGTCAATTTTCATACAATTTTTACAATTGTAAAAAGTTCAATCACTCGGGTCACCGATGACCACCGTGGCGTCACAGGAGAAACCGTGGCCGGTCAAGTGGCGGTCAAAGTGTCAAACAGTAAATACCTGCAGCTCGAATAATTCGAATTATTAATTGTTTCAAGGGAGTTCGAAGAGAGGCAGAAAAGAAAAGTCCTTTTGCTTGCTTTTTTACGACGCTTGTACCGATCGGTTAAATTTATATTCTCGAACCGATGTGTGCGGATCTTTTTTTAAAAATATCTCGTTGCCACTCGCGTTCCCTTCCACGGACCGTGCATTATTTCATCGTAACCTTGCCTAGCAGAATTTCGCCTTACATCGCCAACCGATCGACCATTGACTAACGAGCCTCGCAACGAGTTCACCCACCCGTGGCCGATACGTCGTTGTTCGATATCCCTGGTGGCGATTAAACAAGTATGTACGCAGCATTGTTACGCGGCGGAATTTAGAAAAGGCGACGTCGAACCACGCAACGCTACGCGCTCTTTCTTCTCGTTTCTTTCTCTCTCGTGAAAACGCGAGCCGCGATGACGGAATGCTTCGTTGTCTCACGCCAATCCGTAAACTCGCCTATTCTATTTCTACGACGATTACTATATACCTGTTTGAGATATATTTTTGGTTCCTCTGACTCGTCGAGGGGCATGGCGCGCGAACTAAACGGTCGGTGTATCGTTTCGAGCAACGACGGATCGGCTTGTAAACGTAGGACGGTGCTTTTAGGAAAAGATTCCGAAAATCGGCCATTGTCCGTATCGGTGAAAGTAAAAATCTTCCAGTAGATAAATCAGCCGCAGCTGGTGCTTCAAAAGGAAGCTGTGTTCTCCTGAGAAACTAATTTCGCGCGGTAAACTAAATCCACGAACGTACGAGGGCGAAGTACGAGGCTACTTTAGAAAATTCGAAGCAAGTCGCGTGAGAGTTATCGATTTAAGGAATTTACAGAGATATAATTCGATCTGTGTTTCCTGTCGATGAAATATCGTTGGGATATTTGGATTCATACGACGAATTAAAACAGTTTATTATCAACTGTGATAGAGACGCGTGTCAGAAAACTATAGAAAACGGCAGATAAATGGCAAGAATCTTGTGATATCCTTATAACCGAAAGAAAGTACGTCGACTCTTGGGCAGCCTACGCCGCGAATACCTGTTGCTAAAAATCTACGCTGCCGAGATGCCAACCTCTCCCAAAAAGGGCGTTTAATCTCCGTATCGATTTGCATACCCCACGTTCATCGAACTTTCTCGTTCCCACAATGCCCATTAATCACTTAACCCGGTGTCAGTACACCTGAATCAGCTCGTACAAAGAGTGAAAATATCGCGTGGAAGCAACCGTCGGGATTTCACAATGACACGGTCCTTTGTTACACATCGTACGCAGCGTGCCTTACGTTCTGGCACGGACGTACGTCTTAATTAATCAAGAGATCGTTCGGACGGATAACCGACGCTCTTACGCACGTACAGTCGACGAAGGAACGATCGATCGTAAGAATTCGAAAACCACTGGACGGGAGAAAGTTCCATCGATGAGACTAACGGCGTGCTCGATGGAGGAAAAACGAGAGAAGGCGAGACCAAGTAAAACGATAGAGTCGAACGAACGTTGCGTTTCAGTGGCGACCACCGTGATCGTTTCAAGGTCGTAAAACCGAGCACAAGTGTCGAAAAAGAACGTTAGTGGGAATCGGGTTTGATCGGAATCCATCAGCCGCGTACAACCTGGAAATCGCGTCGTCTACACCTGTTCTCTTCGTTTCGAACAGCCGCCAGTCACTATCGCGTTACGTTTTTTATATTATTAGCGCATTAACGTCTCGTACAGTCGCTTTTCCTGCGCGAAAATCAGCCGATTGACAGCGAAGTCTATTTCCCTCGCTCTCCTAATGAAAACTTATCCTTAATAAATCGGCTCTTGTCGTGTCCTTAATCAACATCTTTCAGTGTCAACATCTTTTTACCGTCGCATTTATGTATCAAGAAGATTGCTTAATCGATGATAATGATACTCATAATAACAATAGCAATGAAATTACACGCGTTTCTTCTTTCGAACGATGGAAACTGAGATTCGAAGTTCTGCTGGGTTGACAACTAAGTGACTGCGGGTTTTGTCATTACCACCTAATGAAAAAGTCCGCAATCACTTAGTTGCCGATGCAATATTTCCCTGGGAGTTGAAACGCGTTCGCAACTGACTGACTCGAGGACTCGTGTTTTCGGTGGAACAACGAAAGAGCGCAACAACAACGTCGGAGGTCGTCGCCGCTGCGTTTGTCTCTGGAACGCCAAACGATTCGAAACGCTGGAGTCGATGTCTTCCATCGAACGATCTTCCGGGTAGCTTTCGTACTATGGCGCGTTATTAAATAAAGCCAGCCGGTTTGTAAATCACCGGGTGTCGTCTGACCGCGGAGTTCGAAGAAACGTCGCGTAGGAGTGAACGTTACACGACCAATAAATAGTTATTAATCGTTACGCGTACGCAAACGACCGGTAGATCGACGAGAAAAAATATTAGCAACGACGATCGTGGGTGAAACGCGACAAAAGTTGTCGGTTTCTGGTTCTGTCGGTTGGTCGACGCACAGAATCGCCTTGATGGCCAAGAAAACGAGGAAATATTCATGAAGCGATTGTTGCAACGCGTTATTAAACGAATATAATTGCCGCGTGAATCACGTCACGCCGTCATGGTACAAAGCGAGAGAACCTTGGGCGCGAGAAGCAAATGAAACGAGACTGCAAATCGGAAAATCTTTTTACGGTATAGTCTACCTCGTAAAATTTCATCCGACGCTTTTATCGACCAACGTAATTAACCAGTTAACGAGGCAGAGACGGACGACGATTCCCAACGAACCGCTTTACCTGCGCCAGTTAACGCTAGAACTACCACACCAGTTGAATTGAATGGTTTTACAATTTTATTTTAAAATTCCTACTATATGTTATACTTTTTCATTTACAATTTTTACTGCGTATCATTCAATATGATATCAGTTGTCAGGAAAATTCCGGATCGATCGCTACATCGTTAGATGCTAACACTAAAAATGCCGCATCAGTCGAATTAACTGGTTTTATAATTTCAGTTTAAAATTCTTACTTCGCGTTACATTTTTTCATTCACAAGTTTTATTGCATATCATTCAATATGATATCAGTTGTCAGGAAAATTCCGGATCGATCGCTACATCGTTAGATATTAACGCTAAAAATACCACACCAGTCGAATTGACTGGTTTTACAATTTTATTTTAAAATTCCTACTATATGTTATACTTTTTCATTTACAATTTTTACTGCGTATCATTCAATATGATATCAGATATCAGGAAAATTCCGGATCGATCGCTACATCGTTAGATGTTAATGCTAAAAATGCCACACCAGTCGAATTAACTGGTTTTATAATTTTAGTTTAAAATTCTTACTTTACGTTACATTTTTTCATTTACAATTTTTATTGCGTATCATTCAATATGATATCAGATATCAGGAAAATTCCGGATCGATCGCTACATCGTTAGATGCTAACACTAAAAATGCCACACCAGTCGAATCGACTGGTTCTACAATTTTATTTTAAAATTCCTACTTCCTGTTATATCTTTTTCCACAATGATGTAATGACTTTCGCAACGATAACTAACAGAATAATATAATGAATTTTATTTTGCTTTTTATGTATTCAAACTGAAAATAATTTTGCATCAAAGCAACACTTGCGTACACTTGCAACTGTTCTCTAGAGTTTTCCTGAAATTTATCTACCTGCTGTTAAGTCGCGTGTTCGCTAGCAACGTCGATACAAGATGTTCATAAACAGTTGGCGACTATTCTAGGATTCTCTGTTTTTCGCTTTACACATTGACCGAAACTTTGATAGCATAATTCCACGGGATATTATAGTTTCTCGGCGGATAAATTTATGCAGCTTTCGCAGTGTTAAAAGCCTTTCAAGTTTGTATTTTGCGATAGCAAATGTTCCATTTTATCAATTAACAGCAATGATGGAATAGTAATGGTTCAAGCAGCATCGGTATAGGAAAGAAAGTTTTTTGTAAAATTTCACGTTTCTGCGAATCTCACGAACGATATTTACGAGAAAATTCGGCAAATGATATTTATGGCAATTTAGAAATATTCAGTCTTCCCAGACTGATGTTTGGGGTAGCAGCGGGAAATTGATTTTATCAATTAGCGATAACAGTATTAGGTTGTCGGAAAAGTGTCTTTCTTTTACAGACGCGTCTTTTACAACGACGCATCTTTATACAAACACGAAACCTAATCTGATCACGTTGTGATTTTTATTTCGATAGAGCAAAATGGATCACACGTAATTAAATAAAATAATATAAAACGATAAATGTGCATCCATTTGTGGCGGTACTCGACCACGGAACTTTCCAACGTCTCGCGACACAAAGCGCTATACCTTCAAACCGTAAGGTCGACATGCTTACGGTTCTTTCGCCGAATATTCTAATAATCGCGTACGTAGTGGGAATATCGAGGGGCACAGAGAAGAGAATGCGTTTGGTTTCGAACCAAAGATTCATTCTGCCCCGAGCTGCGAAGTGCGAAAGGTTTAGCGTCACAGCGAAGCAAACGCAACTGGAGACACGTGATTATTGACTCTTGATAGTTAATCGTCAATGGTGAATTATTGTTAATCGTTAATTGTTGATCGTAAATAGTCGACTGTTGCTTGTTAGTAGTTTAATGAACATTTTGTTGAAAATCAAGAGTATTCCTTGTGGGCACCTTCACCAACGATCCCCTCACATTATTTCCTTACGAAACGAAAGAAACTTTTCGGACGACCCAATAAACAGCGACAAGAGTAACGAAAGGAAATTTATCAAAACCGAATAAGTCAACGGGATAGAGAACTTAACGATTCTCACGATTTATCTTCCCAAGTTTGCGAATCCTCAAGAATAAAGTAATCGCGATCGCGATGAAATTCCTAGAAACGAGAACAGATAATTGCTGCCTATTAATATGAATATTAAAGATCACGCTTTTCTACGCGTAAACCTGAATTACAAAGACACCTACAGGTACGTGTATAAGTCAAACGCGTGTAACTTAATTCGTACATACGTTTTCGCGTCTATGTACATAAACAAGATTCGCGTATTTGCGTTTCAATTTCTGCAATTACATAAATACGCGGATACTCGAGTGTTGGAACACGCGTACCAGTTTAATTCGCCAGACGAGACGAAAGTTTTGCAACGATGTTACGAGCTTTCGACGGAGTTTCTTCTAACAAACGCGTTCGATTTACGCGTATTCCAAAAGCTGAGGATTTTATCTCGGGGCTAACACAGGACATCTATACAAATCTGACGAACACCTCCGTAGCCGAAAAGCATCGAACAAAGCTGTTTTTGTCGGAGAATTAATAATTACACGACACGAGGGTAGACGTCATAAAGCAAGGAGGAGGCAAGAAAAGGAATAAATACGAGTTAACTCGATTCGTTGGCCGGCCATATACGGACAAAACGACCGAACGAATTATCAGTGGCTAACGACGCGGGATCGAGCCTTTAAAAAGGCGACCGGCCGACTACTCTTCCCATTGAGAGGAAGCCAGCCAGACCTCGTTCGTCTGGTTCACTGCTTCTTCTTCGCCTTCATTCATCAAACATCGTATTCCAGCAGCAGCGCATCGTCAACCCGGACATTATTCAGCCGCGTTTTTCGAAGATAATAGCTGCCTCTACAAATAAGATCGTCGAACGAGAAACGTCCGGCAACTCGAGGTGCCTCGTACATTCCTAGAAGAGAACACCGACGCCGAGCGAACCTCGTAAACATTCCTCGTTTCTTTTGAGCTACTTCAAAGCGTGTACCATGGAAAGAAGTCTGCCGTGTGCCAGGGAAACGCGGATTCGTCTTTGGGAATTGTGTCTCGTCGTCGCGACAAGTTGCAGCAGTATCGCGGCAGAAGAAAGAAAAATTGTTCACGCTCCGTTTCGATTCGCGAGGGCGATATCGTTTAACATTGTCGTTCGAAGGACACGCGGAGGATACGAAACGAATGAAGTCGAAGGAAAGAACAAAATTATTAGACCAAGGACTTTTACGCAAAAGCGTATTTTTTTTGCAAACGATCGCGTTCTTTCGCCTTGTAAATATTTCGATAGCTTTCGTATCTCGGATATTTTGTAGATCTTTGTACGTTACGCGCGAATGCTATGCATTTTGCACCTGCGAGTTTCCTAGGCACGCGTAAAAATCGACGCTTTGGAAATCATGAAAATTTAAATGTTCGATTGTTTGGATATCGAGTCGCTTTTCGAAAAGAGTTAACACTGGAACTACCACAACAGTTAAATCGACTGGTTTTACAATTTTATTTTAAAATTCCTACTTTGCGTTACATTTTTTCATTTACAATTTTATTATATCATTCAATATGATATCAGATATCAGGAAAATTGCGGATCGATCGCTACATCGCTAAATGCTAACACCAGAAATACCACACCAGTCGAATCAACTGGTTTTACAATTTCATTTTAAAATTCCTACTTTGCGTTACATTTTTTCATTTACAATTTTTATTGCGTATCATTCAATATGATATCAGATATCAGGAAAATTGCGGATCGATCGCTACATCGCTAAATGCTAACACCAGAAATACCACACCAGTCGAATCAACTGGTTTTACAATTTTATTTTAAAATTCCTACTTCCTGTTATATCTTTTTCCGCAATGATGTAATGACTTAATAACGATAACTAAAAGAATAATACTATATAATGAATCTTAATTTATTTTGTATGTATTCAAACTGAAAATAATTTTGTATCAAAGCTATTTATGCCAATACCAGTCAAAATGACTGGCACTTGTCAAAGTGTAAAAGGGCCTGCGATCTGTTTATCGAACTCCAATTAATCAGTTTCCCCATTTTGTACAATTTCCGACACGTTTTTATAATTGTTACCGCGTATCATCCGATATGACGATATCAGTTATCGGAAAAATTCCGGGTCGATCGCTAGATGCTAACGCTAAAAATACCACAGCAGTGAAAATGACTGGTTCTACAATTTTATTTTAAAATTCCCACTTTGCGTTATATTTTTTTCCGCAATGGTGTAGTGACTTTCGCAACGATAACTAAAAGAATAATATAATGAATTTTATTTTGTTTTTATGTATTCAAACTGAAAATAATTTTGTATCAAAGCTACTTATGCCAATACCAGTCAAAATGACTGGTACTTGCCAAAGTGTAAAAGGGTCCTGCGATCTGTTTATCGAACTCCAATTAACCAGTTTCCTCGTTTTGTACAATTTCCCACACGTTTTTATAATTGTTACCGCGTATCATCCGATATGACGATATCAGTTATCGGAAAAATTCCGAATCGATCGCTAGGTCGCTAGATGCTAACGCTAAAAATACCACAGCAGTGAAAATGACTGGTTCTACAATTTTATAAATGCGTGAACCCTCGTTTAGCTCGATCATGGTCCCAGATGAAATAATAATAGCAAAAATGTACTGAAACTGAAACTGAAATTCTTCTGTAAGAAAGTAATAAATCAATAAATATAAAAATAATCTATTATTACGTATTTTTTAAAGTTCAGTCGTTTCGACTGGTCTTGGTAGAAATAGCTTCGCGTTAACTATCGCTAGTTTTAGTGTTAATAAACGATATATTAGTATAGTGTCGTAATTTATTATGATTAGTTTACTAATGATAAATGGATTAAACAGACGTTAATTAAAGAGAAAACAATGGTTATTTAACATAAACTAATTGCAACAAACGTATAATAATTAAAACAGCTAGACAATTAATTAACAACTCTCGTCAACGCAATTCTCTCTCTTAACAACGCTAACAACACTATCTCGACAACGCACTCCGCACTCTCCGACTTCTCAACTCATACTGCTGTTAATTCGTTTATCGTCCCCTAACAACCCCTTGTCTTTTGCCTTAGCCTCACTACGCACATGCTCAGCAACCGTTTGTTTATAATTCGCACCTCAGCAACCGCATGTTTACAATCCGCACGACACCCCCCAGGCCCCTCATCCACACGATACTACACTAGGTTGTCCGAAAAGTTTCTTTCGTTTTATAAGGAAATAATAGAAGCACGATGTTTTTTGTTTTATATTAGTTTATTGAATCATGCGCAAACGTAATGATAGAAATAGAACCGAAACGCATGATACCTAATTCGATAAAATAATATAAAACAGAAATTGTTGTTCGACTTGTAGAGGTTTATGCGTAGAGGATGATTGGTCGGTGAGGTTTAATGGACGAGATCGGTCGTTGTTGAAACCGTCGAATATATTTAAAATGATAAATTAGTATACAGATAATGTTCGCTAAGACAGATATAAGTCGTAAAGTAGGATCGCTAATGACTCGTTAATTATATCGCCGATAATTCGTTGATAACCGATCGACAACTGACTGTAACTCGTGTGCCGCTACAGTCTATTATCATCGCCTTACGAAACGAAAGAAACTTTTCGGAAAAGCTAATTATATATCGTTTCGCAGCAGAAAGAACCGAGATCGAAATGCGAATTAATACCATTCGGTGTCTACGTGAAGCGATAGGATGGTGACGTCGCATTTAACCAGGCGATCGTCGAAAGAGACGGAACAGGATTGTCGAAAAGCTCGGTGTAATCGCGGCGAAATAACGGCGGTTCGCGTAAAAACGCTAAGAAGCTGGTGAAAATCGTAAATAAGAAGAGAAGTTGGAAGACGATGGATGGCCGCGCGCAAAAACAAAGGAATTTATACGCAAGATATCGTGGCTTCTTGCCTCTATAATCGTAAATAGAGGTTTATACGTTTGCAGCGATACATAGATGCCCGAGCACGCTGGTAATCTGAGAAAAGCCGGATAACGAAGCGCATGGCGAATAAGATTTTATTGGATCGTTAAAGAGAATGGCGATTCGCGACAATTTGCCCCGTTTAATCCGCACGATCCATAACTTTCTCTTTAAATCGAGCGATAGTAACACGCGCCATCCGTCGCAAATCTCTCCGACTCGTTCACGTGCCGTGATAACGTTTCCAGCTATTTCGCGCGTTCTTTATATATCGATAGCACCGCAGTGCTAGGCTTTGCTTCTTTCCAAGAACCCGAAAGTCGCAGCTTTCCGCAAGTTACGACGTCGCTTTTCGATTAACGCCGGATGCGAAACGTCGCGTGAAAATCCACGTCCGCCCGACGACGAATATCAAAGTTGCAGAAACGCTTTCTCCGAACGCTTTTCCAGCGAATCGAGCCGCGCACCAGCCACTTTTCCGCGAAACCGGAGTTTACGACGCAGTCGGACTTTAAACGTTGAAACGTTTGTATCGCGCGAACGATCGTTCACCGTACATCGTTCAACGTGTTTCCAATAAGACGGTGCGGCACCATCGCACCGACGTTGCACGGCCGATCGTCTGTAATTCCACCCACGTGCCTGCGTCTGTCCTACGGTCCATTCATCAAACCGCACGAGTACTTAAGTTTCGCTCGTAACCGGGGAAAGATAGACGCGGTTGCGTCTCCGCGCGACGTGCAAACGATCCTATATGAATACGTACGCGGCCGCACATAAGCAACCCTTATCCCATATAAGACGAGCCTCGCAGCAGTCGAGAAGGAAAACTCGAGATAGCAGCTCGATATAAAACGATCCGGCTCAGCGTTTATTTATTCCTGCCGCGGAGTACGCGTTCTACAGAGCGATTCCAACGAAATCGACCGACAGCGATTATCGTTCCTGGTTTATGAGATACGAAACGAGAAAGAAACGTCGCGAAAACAGCGAGTCGCGCCAGACAGCGTCCAAAGAGAAACGATTCCTATCGTAATCCGAGTTCGCGTAATCCACGGATCAGCCGTCGATCGTTTTTCCATCGTCGCGGATGATACGAGTTTGCGTTTACGCGAGCAAGTTGCAAGCGAAACGAAACAATATTTTCAAAGTTTGGTCGAGACGTAATCGTCTTTTGTATTCGGTAAAGTAGACGGAGGTGAATCGCGAACCACTAACCTTCTGCTTCTTTTGGAATATCGGAAAGACGAGAAAATCGTACGCCTTCTATGAATCACTGTGTATGCGCGCGGTAACGCGCACACATTCACACCTTTATCTTTAGCGTCACGAGCACGATGATTTTATCCGGCTTGCACGATCGAGCCTTGATTTACGAGTTCCTGCCTCTCGATTGTTACTGGTGAGGAACTTGGCCTGTCACGCGATTATGTATTTCTACGGGAAAGCTGCTGTTAACCGATATCGATCCGTGACAAAGGTCGCACCGTGGTCGATCCGCTGATTCTCGCCGGTGAGTATTAATTTGCATTCTGCGAAACTTGTCTCGATCGCGACGTAAGAACGCAGTCAGATAATTGGAACGCTTTATTGCAAAAGTCCGTGACCCGAATGATAATCGAGCATAGAATAGGTTACTCTGGTTTCTCACGACGATCGTTCTATTCCTAACGCCCCCGGTTTACGCTTAATCGCGCTCGAAGGATGAAGCGTCTAATCTGCATGCATCGTCGTTCAGAGCGTCGATCGGCGCGCTAGATCGTTGCACCGAGTAGAAAGCGATAATTTACGCCGATCGACTGTTCAAACGGAGAAGAAAGTTATTGGTTAACCCATTTGCATGATGGCCCTACTTAAGGGGCCATTTGAAGGCATCAGCGACGTTCAACCGACGCGCGGTCGGTCGTAGGTGCAGCAAACGACATCCGAATTCTTCGTGGAGTTTACAGAAAATTTCCCGTTTAAAGCGATTGGTAGACAATTACCTCGCAAACATCGCATCTTACGTTCTTTATAACAGAGGAAAAAGGTAAACATTATTTATTTAAAAAAGAATTGTTTAGATTGAAATGGAAATTAAACGATACTATTTCTCGTGGAATTGTTTAAAATGGTCGATACATAATGGTACATCGCGAATGTGGCATTTAAGGAACGTTTCTCTTCCAGTACGTTTAGATGAGCATGCGACGCATCGCTATAGTTTACATCGTAAAATTAGAATATTTTTGAAATTTGAATTTGTTAAGTTTCATTAAGATCGACGGTGCTTACTCATAGCGGCAGTTAAAAAGATTTTCACGGCAAAAGTAAGATTTAGAAAATAATAAACTGATATCGGCGAGATGCTGACAAACGGGTCGAACGTGATCTCTCACATCTGAAAAATACTTTGCGACTGAAATAAAAAGCAGTCGCAGCGCGTGTAATAATCCGCGTTTGGTGATAGAAGACGGTCGCAGCGCGCGGATTAATCCGCGCTCGGATGCAAATGAATTAAGAATCGCGTGTATAGCGTTTGCCTAGCCGGTGGAACGCGATTAAACGTTTTCAGCTCGCAACGAGGCAAAGCGAAACAACGTTTTCGTTCGTGCCACGAGTTTTCGAAACTCGCAGCGAAAGAACGTACACCGAGTACGCTCCGATCCAGTCTGATCCCATCTTACGATCTCCGGGCAACTGGGCGAACGACTTCAATTTGAAAAAGATAGAGGCGCGCTGGACGATCGAAGCCGTAGAGCGCAGGAACGTGTCATTTGCGACCGCGATCGCTGCAACTTGCACGCGTTAGCGGCGATAACGACCAGGTATCGAGCAAACGATGGATAATTGGCGAGATGGAGTGCGGAAAAATCGGAAAAGGAAGGTAAAAGGCCGAAGGTAGAAGGTATGCGCGTCGATTAATTTCCTCGTTGGTATCTCGGCCGTGATCGAGATCCAGAGCGTAAGATAAATCTCGAGTGGACGCGAGGAAGCTGATGCAACGCGCTGCTGAAACGCATTGTTTGCAGGAGGAACGCGCGCGCGTAACATCGACGCTCGGTCCCGCGATAGAAACAAAAGTAGAAGGTGGAGGCAAGCGGGGCGGTGCGGCGTGTGTACGAGGAAAGCCGACCGACCACATGAATGAAGCTTCCATTCATGCGTGCCTCTAACCCCTTCCTACAACCCCCTCGCACCGTCTATGGGATCTTGTCGGCTACCAACGACACGACTATGCGACATACGCACGAACCTACATACACAGAAACACGTTGGAAGCGCACACGCGCGCAAAACGAAGCGCCGCGGCACACGTGATCGCCATTGTTGATCGCGAGGAAGAACCGGCAGCGCCAGCCAGCCGCGTTATTCCCGGCTTTTTTGCCACAACCGGCACACTGATAGCATACTCGTTCCCGTCTAAGTGGTACCCTCCAGAGTCTCTATACCGGCACCAAGCTCATTCATTCGTTCGGTCACGTAACCGAGATTAGGTGTGTTTAGCGCCGATGTTTTCAACGGCCAGCGTCCACCCTTCGACCACTAACGAACGGTACGCTTTCCACGGTCTCCACTCCGCCGTGAATTACGGGTCAGTGCAGGTGGTTTTTGCCAAGTTCGCGTGGACCATGTGTCTCGTTTTGGGTTTGCCAAACATGGTTGCGGAGTATGCTGTTGAGACAGGTTTGTTTGGTGCCTTCATTCACTTGTTTACGACGAAGGCGAAGTAAAAAGTTTCGAGAACGTACTCTCGTCCCCTCGATCTATGGTACGTCGGAGATAACGTCCAAGGGCCGATTCGTCGCACGAAAAGGTATCCTAAACTCATTGGCGTCGTTTGCTTTATTCCGAGCTGCGCGATTCCTTCCACCGGAGAATCCGTCGTACGAGAAGGTTCGAATCCGCTTCACGTTCCTCCACTTGCTTGTTCGCTAAAATGCCACGCTGATCTATCCATCTCTGCTGGTAACGCACTTTGCGCTTTCGTATTCGCTCGAGGGACATCGGGTGGACCGCAAATGCGTCAGAATAACAAAGAAACGGCGTAGCCAGTGAACGAGGATGGAAACGTATGAGAAATATACGAGGAATATAACAAATTTCTGCGGCGAATACAATCACTTTGGAACGTACGGGGTAGCTTAACGAGTAGCGACCACAACATCGACCAGTTGCCGAGAAGTCGACGCAGAAGAGCGTACGACTGTTGTCTCATTCATCGGCGACGAGGAAGAGGACTCTTGTCCCATTCATCGTAGTCCCGTCACGCTTGACGGGGACCTAGGTTAGCTGGATTTTAAGCACGCAAGCGGTAAGAACGGAAGAAAACACCGACTAGAAGGAACTGGCTGAGCCCCGATGGCAGACGAAGAACGCGTTTCTTCTTCCTCGTCGAAAGAGTAACAAGAATGTCATAAGCGGCGGACGAAGAAGACCCCGCTCCATCTGTCTCTTTCTCTTCTGCGTAACGAGCGCCAACCACAATTACAGTACTAATGGAAGTCTGCCCTTTATATGGTAAAATAAAATTACCGCTAATAACGTCGAATTAAAATATCATCGAACAACCGACCCGTGGTATTAACCTTCTTTCTTTCTTTTCTCTTCTTTTCTTTCGTCCTTTCTTTTACTTTTCATCGACGCGGAGAAACGCGACGCGATATAACGTTACGATCGATTTTCTTGCGACGCTAACCAAGTCGGATTTTGAAAGCGAACAGGCAAGGTTGTTCTCGTTTTAAAAATTACGTTTCCTCGGTTATACGTCGTAAATCCTGCGTTATTTGTCGCTTTCATTTTATCCAGGTACCGCCAACTTTGTACATCCTTTTGCTACGGGGCTTCTCCAACGTCTACTATTCTTTCCTTACGCGTAACTTTCCATTTTGACGCTCAACCTAAATACAAAGAAACGAGCGATTCGTTTTCACCGTCTCTCCTACGTATTCCGCGTATCGCGCTTGCAAACAGTTTACGGAGTAAAATAAATCTTTGCGCGTTCAAATCGATTAGCTACCGACGTTTCGTTCAACCAATCCATCGGTTGCACTATTCGTTACTCGCTCCGATTATTCCTTTTCGCGCGTCGATAAAAATTATTATACGTCGAATCAAATGCGATTCGATTTAATTCGAATCAATTACAAGAACAATATCACAACCATCGAAAGAGTTTCCACGTTCGTTTTCTCGCGCCTGTTTCGTTTAATCGCACCGCTATCCCCGGAGTAACTGCACCGATCATTTGCAATTTCACACTCGTGAATATTATTACGCTCCTATAGCACGAACCGACGTTTTCCTCCACCGAGAATAACCGTTTGTAATCGAAAACTATAAAGCAATGTGGAAATTACAGCGATGCGAATAGTCGCGCATAATGGAATCGACGCGTGAAAGATAAATATCGCAAATGAAATATCCGGATTCGCGCGTAGATGCATAGCGGCACATGAGTTAGAGGACAATTCGAATCATGTTGTTGTTTCGCCTGGGAGTATCAACATCGTTAGAACATACATAATGTAATAATAAATAAACTCCGGGCAAAACAATGTCGCCGCTACGTGCAATTTAAATTTCGCGGTACTCCCACGACCGGTATAAATAAACGAGCGCGATCGTAAGGTGACCGGTTTCTCGGTCTCAGTCTCGAGCGATTTAAATAGCGATTTTAATTTTAAGGGGGTGTCCTGAATTAGGATGTTCTAAAACAGCGTCTTTTTGTGATTTTTTTTAGAAGGGAAAGGAAGAAACGAAGTTATTGAATTTTGAGGTATGAAGAAGAAAGGTCCACCTCGTAATTCTTAGCTGAAAGAAAAAAACAAAAAAGGATACAATTGTTATATACTTTTCCTCTGGGTGAACTAAAAATGTTCGTCAAAAAGTTTATTTAAATAATTGTTATAGCACCTCAAAGTCTTTTTTTTTTAAAGACGCATTTCTTTTTAAACCAAAAATTTTTAATTTCACATTCTTTTCTGCCGTTGTTTAGTTCACCCAGAAGAAAAATATATAATAATTTAATCCTCTTTCTGGTTTTTTGTTTCAGTCAAGAATTACGAGGTGGATCTTTCCCGCCGATTGAAGGCTGCTGCGAGAAGACGCCCATGAAATAGGCTTAAAAATCTGTTACAATTTTTCTTTCTACTTTAAAAAATATTTGTTTGTATTCCTTAAATATATACGAAACCATACCTCAAAATTCAATAACTTCATTTCTTTCTTTCCCTTCTAAAAAAAATCACGAAAGAACGCCGTTTTGGGACATTCTAATTCAGGACACCCCCTTAACACGTTGATTCTCGCGTCACCCGCATTCGAGTGACGCTTATTTGAGTACTTGCGAAGGATCGTCGTAGGTATTTGAAAAGATATTCCAGAGGAAATAATAAAACTATTGAATCGTTATAAAAGTAATACGAAAATGTTTTGTTACAAAAATTATTTACTCGCATTACTAAAATATCGATAGCAGAGAACGCTTGGTACTGCGGCACGCGTGGCCTGACGAAGATTTCAGCGAAAACACGCGTGGCAGTCAACGCGTTAATAGATTGGTACAGAGTCTCGGCGAACATTCTCTGTATCTATCATTTTAAAATATATTTGACGGTTTTCGATAGCAAGATATCTCGTCATTTAAACCACACGACCAACCATCCTCTACAGATGGTAGGACGTCAGAAGCGAGCGTGTACAGAGGTAAACGCTGGAAAACTTCTTTTGCCGAGGGTACGACGAAGATTTTACAGCGCGTTCGCCGTTTAAAATAAAGATCGTAAATAAAGAAGTTAACTCGTAATAACGCGCGATCATTGAGCAACGCGTAATTTATCAGGGCCAATTACATCGTGGCGTTCCATCCCCACGGACACCTTCCAAGCGGTCGAGTTTCGAAAGCGATCGATTCGACGTAAAGGCCGCGACACTGTACGCGATTTATCGATTTGGATCGCGAGACGTTTGTTGGACCAGGTTCGGGACCAAACCCGACGCTGATCCGGCCTTCTTCGTTAACTCATATTTATACCGGTGATATTTAATTGATCGCGAGGATCTCTCAATGCCATTGTGGTCGCCTTTGAATGGAACATTGCGATCCAGATAAGCCCACGCGGTCAAGTCGCCGTATCCCCGCGTCTACTAAATGCTGGCCGTGCGCGAGTAACAACGATGAAAATGGCTGACCGGCAAGCAACTAGTAGAGTTATTAATCACAAACCGGACGGTGATTATTTCTCTTGGAATAAATACAAGAACGTTAAGAAGGTACTGTGTTGCAGCGCGGCTAGGTACGGCGGCGGATAACGTGGCTGAGAAACGCGTGTCCGCGATACCACGCTATACGCACAGCGAGTATTATCGCGCGTATCTATAACGAATTAACGATCGAACCAGCGATTTGCCGATTTTCGATCGGCGGTGAACTCGGTGGATCGCGAGGCTGATAACGCTTCCACGACTAAAGTATAGCGATTACACGATCGGCTTCTACGACTCGTATAAAATCTGCCGTATAATTTAAAGCGTTTACCTTGTTCGTGGAACGTGACGAATATTAATCGATCTAAATTTTTCGCCAGCGTGCAAACTCCTTGACCGGTTTCGACGCGTGAATCTAGAAAGCGGTTTCTCCGCGAACGCTGCAATTATTTCACTTCTCGGCGAAGATTGCCGTGGAAAAATAGGACAAAGTTTAGTGCAATCAAATTGGAAATATCCATCGACTAATCGTCCGACGTATCGTAAATTGAAAAGAACGCGATGTGAAAATATTCCCTTGGATACCGTTTCGCCATCGTTAGCACGAAGAAAGGACGAACGAACCGAGCGAATACGCCTGGAAATCCGTAGATCTGTAGCCGTGAATGTGACGTTTAAATAATCGTTTCGCACGTCCCAAGAGCCGATCGGACCCTATAATCATCGAGGCTCCGCTTTAAACAATCTGCAGTTGCTCAGGTGCGTATGTATAGCAGAGACCCGGAGGATGCAATCAATCCTCGTTTATACTTTATACGCACGCTTCACCAGCTGGAATCCAGCATCGTTTTAAGAAAGCTATCATAAATTATTGCGTGCTCGGACGTGTCCCATATGGCATCGTAAGTTTCCAGGCATCGTCGAGAGCATCGGAAAGATGCCGTGGCAATTCTCCACGATTCCGAGTCACCGCGAACCTGCAATAATAACCGTTTACCCACGCACCGGAATTAGAATATATCCGGCTGATAATTTATGGCGAAATTATGCGCGTTATTATGTATGTCAAGAAGACAAGGGAACGAGCACGTACACGCTCATTTATCGTCGATCGAGCGCACACGTACATCGTTTTTCCTCTCGATGACACACGACCACCGATGAAAAATAACTCGAGAGATCGTAATCGCGTCTCAGACGACCACGACGACCATGCAAAGCGAAAAAAGAAAAAAACAGAAGGAAGATCGTATTCCATGTACGCGCAAGACGGAATCTTCTGCGAGAATTCTATCAAAAATATCATTTTACGTAAAGATGAAGCAATCGGCAGTTCAATGAAATAAAAAAACGATATAGATGTAATGAGAAAATATATATAGGTTTCGCGTGGTGACGTCTCTTTTCTTTTCTTTTCATTTTTTTTCTTTTTTGCAGCTTCCTTTTTTTCGGTAACTGTCTCGATCATCCGACCCGCGCTCGTCCTTCGTTCTCGTACCTTCTTTTCCTCTCTCGACGCATCCTCGCGCGTTATGTATTTCCTCCGGCATACATAATACGTATCTCCGATCTCCGAAGACACATCGATAAAATCGTCATCGCGGCCGAAAGGTTTCGTACGATCCGCCAACGTCGTCATCCTTCGCTGTCTTCTATTCGCGTTACTCTATACCCGTCGTCTTGTCCAACCTTCGATAACTGTATGTTTTAAACGTTTCCAGATAGATACAGGAAAAATAACGTCTGTCGCGTTCGTCTTCAGTTTCTGTTGCGAAACGCACGCGACAGCAGAGTCGCTCGTATCGGTTTTTAGAATATGCCGTTAATACGGTTCGTATTTTGTCTCCTTGTCTCGTCGTACGTAACACTTTACCGACCGATAGTCGATTAATCGGTTTTTTGTTACAGGCCGATAGCCTATTAATCGGCTTTCTCTGGCCGATAATCTTTCTCGTTATTTGAGAAGTAATTTGTTACTTAGTAGCAACAAGGTACCTCGCTCAGTTGCGTGAGTCGCGTTGCTTCGCAAGCTGCCACACAGTTTTACACCAATTTGAAGAACGTATCGTTCGCGATGAACGAAAAGAATGGTATTGGAGAGCGTAAACCGAAACAGAGCCAGCGCCAGGGATAATCTACGCCTGAGACGCCGGCAAAGCGTTAAATTACTTTCAAGTTCTCTTAGTTTGAAGTAGGCCACGTGACTGATAGAAAATACGACGCGTTCTATCGCTCGTTAACCAACGGCAAAGCGATGGTAGAAAATACCAGGACGATTGAGTTTCGGATGTTTTAGTTGTCTTATCGAAGCACAAAAGACGAGAGGATGAAAGAGGAGACGAGGTGGAATTAGGCGCACGAAAGCGGATCTCCTTACGGAATATCGGGCCATTCTTCGCGTGAGATCGGTCGTAGGGAAACCGAAAACGTGGCATCGCAGACGTATCGGGAACGTGGAGACGGTTAAACCGCGCGTTATTATTATTTCCTCAAGTTTTACCAGAATCGAGGGCATAATGACCGGTTGTAAAATTTAACAAGCACCTTATAAAGCACACTCGTCGGCCGGTGTTCCTCGCTGTACGTAAAATTACAATCGTATCGTGTATCGTGTTTCGAGATTCTGCTGTCCAACGTGCACATCCGACACCGCCGAACTCGTACCATTCGAGCTGTTGAAGAGCAACCGAAAAAGGAAGATCGTTTAAGAAGCGAAAAGGAGGGGGAGAAAATATCGAAGGAAAATTCTTAACGGCGTAGAGGAGATTTCGCCGTTGCCGCGGACATCCCGGTTATCGGCGACAAAGCGTCGCGCGTTCACGGCCGTCCACCATCTGCCTGGGTTTCGTCGATCGCGATAAACTGTCGAAAAGAATGACAAGGCTGGCCAGAGAACAGTTGGCGAAAAGATGGCGAATAAGCAAGGTTGCCGCGATGAGCGCCATCGTTTCTTTTCCTTCGAAATGACTTCATCCACGGACCATTCCAAGGATTTCGTTCGTGCAAGGAAACAAAAAGCAGGTAGCAGTCGCGTCATGGAATGCGCGGGAAGGTCGAAATAATAGCCGGTACCGCGGCAGTCTGAGTAAAGCGGAGCTGATTACGAGGATAGCTCGATGAACTCGCGACCGCGCGATCCTCCGATCCAGCGATCCGACGATCAGAGATCCGCGCTGCCGCTGACTAATAACGCGATTCTGTATCGCGTTAAATTCCAGCCGGTTATTTCTGCCGGTTTACGGGCCTCCTTCCGGGGATATCGCGATAGCTCGGCGATTAATTGCGCCTCGTTCCACGCCGCTCTCCGGCTCCAAGTAAATAAACCCGATCTTGACCTTTCGACGAGCCTGGAATTTCTTTGTGACTCTCCGCGCACAGCCCCGCTAAATAAACCAAAGCGAAACAAACGGACGCGCATTCCTTCTTTTTAAATATACCTCCAGATGGATCGGACCTTGCTTGGGTGTTCTCCTCGGGGTTAGCTTCGCAAATTATACAGCTTGTATCGGGAATCACGCTCCAGGCTCTTGACAAGAGTTACGCCAGCTATTCGCCGCTCAAACTGATCCCACTCTGTCTCCTCTCTAAGTACGATATTCTCGATACGCTGCGAAGTGTATATTTGTTAGCGTCGCCAACGATGATCAGCCCAGAAATTGTTTCGGTCGTGCTAACAACTCGCGGTATCGAGGTATACAAGATGTAACTAAGCGTTTGCGTATTTCAAAGTATAACTTTATTCAATTAGGTATCGACCTTTTGCCATCTTTCAGGCAGTGTCGTAATTCCATGTTTCGTGAAAGTTTTGATTTTTGCCAGAAAACTGAATGAAATGTGATTTGACGTCGTCAGCTTCGCTAAAACTTTTACCATTTCTTTGTACTGCGTGGAACAAAATAAATGGCAATCCGAAGGCTTCAGCGCTACATCCCGACTTAACTTTTGGCGAGCGACCAAAGATGCGTAGGGCTTTGCATGATAATGAAAGAAAGAACACCCTTACGATTTCCCAATTCTCGCCGCTTTTCTTCAACTGCATCGCTCAGTTTGGCCAGTCGTCGAACCTACGCGTCTGAATCAATCGTTTGGTTTCTTGGTAAAAGCTCAAAGTACAGAATTCCTTTATAATCCTACCAAACCGACAGCATAATCTTTTTTTGCTGAATCTCGACTTTTGGTGTCGTGCGAGCTGGTTTACCTCGCATCACCCACGATCTTTTCCGATGAACTTTGTTATAAACTATCCAATTTTCGTCGCCAGTAATCAGTCGTTCCAGAGATGGATCAATTTCGTTGCGTCTCAGAAGCGAATCTCAGATGCTAATGCGTTGCGTCAAATGAATTTCCTCAAGCTGACGACCCATAAATCGAATTTCTTCGCATAGCCAAACTGTTTTGATCTCTTTTCGATGCACATATGCGATACATTGAGCTTGTCTGCAATCTCACGCGTTGTGCTACGACGATCTGAATCGATGGCCTTGATATGGGTCTCGTCAACTTCAACTGGGCGGTCAGATGAGCATTTTTCAATGAAAAATCGAACGAAATTTGGCAAAGCGATTCTCACACTGCCTTTCTTTCAACGTTTCATTCCCATATACTGCACATAACTTCTTGTGTGCTTGCCTTTTCGCAAATAATATTAGCTTGTCCGAAAAGTGTCTTTCTCTTACAGACACGTCTTTTACAACGACGCATCTTTATACAAATATGAAACCTAATCTATCGAACGTTGTGATCTTTATGTCGATAGAACAAAATGGACCATACGTAATTCGATGTTGTGCGTCCACAGTTTCCTTATAAAACGAAAGAAACTTTTCGGACGACCCAATACGATAAAATATATCTAAAATGCGCGTCTTGTTCTTCCATTTTTAAATTGAGATAAAAACGAAACTAAGTATCTAACCGATACGATCTTTTTACCAAAGTGTAGTATCGATGACGAGGTTCCTGGGGGGTGTCGTGCGGATTGTAGACAAGCGGTTGCTGAGCATGTGCGAGGCTAAGACAAGAGATATGAGGCTAAGACAAAAAACAAGGGGTTGCTAGCAGACGATAAACGAATTAACAGCAGTTTGAGTTGAGAAGCCAGAGAGTGCGGATTGCGTTGTCGAGATAGTGCTGTTAGCGTTGTTGTTGAATTTGCGTTGACGAGAATTGTCAATTAATTATCTAGTTGTTTTAATTCTTATACGTTTGTTGCAATTAGTTCCTGTATAACAACCATTGCTTTCCGTTTAATTAACATCCATTTATCATTAATAAACCAATCATAATAGTTTACGATACTACGAAATTAAAGCTGGAATTTCAAATAATAAGAAAACGATATAGATTAGGTGCTTTGAACACGTCGACAAAACAAAAGAATGTTCCAAGACCGCCTATCGACAACATCGAGCAATACAGTGGCGAACGTTTGTTACTGTTTGCTACGTATCGCGAACTGAACCGTCGAACGAAAAGCTGGGAAATTCCATATCTCGCGAAGCTGGATTTCCCTAAAATGTACGGAAGCTTTTACTTCTTAAATTTCCCTAACGTAATTTATCTAAAACTTGCCTCGGCTATGCGATAAATCGAGCACCGCTGCTTGCTATGTGCGTTAATTAATCGGCCGACCGAACATAGTAAAACGATCCTCCGATATAAACATCAAACTACCACCGTAATCGCGTTCACGTTCTACGTAAAAGTGACGTTTTAGAAAGTCGAGGAACGAGCGGCTGATAAAACTGAACGTCGGAAATGCGGACGTCGTCGGGTCGGTAGTTTGTAGGAAATCGGAGCATCGAAAATTCATTCGCTACAGATAGCAACTTACGAGGATCGAGATACCGTTATAGAGAAGATCGTTATCCTGCGGCTGAATCTAGAGATCTCGTCGCTCGCGATCGCCGCGAACAACGATTCCACTTTTATTCCTTGTAAACGATAGCTTTTAAGAAACCGTAAAATATGCATCTCGCGTTATCGATGAAATTCAGAAGAGGCCAAAGAGGAAGACGATAATTTGGTTAAAAGTGGAACATCGGTAGCGTTCCTTTCAACGAGGCAACGAAGATCGAGATAAGGACGCGAACAGATCGTTATCTTCGTATTAAATCCGGAGATCTGGTTCTCCGGGGTCGTAAGGAACAACGACACAATTTTAGTCGCGTGTAAGAGCCAACTTTTAAGAAGTCGAGCAACGTATATCTCGCGTTTGCGAATTAAATCGACGCAAAGAAGCGGATAATTTGCACGAAATTGGAACTCGCGAGGTATTCTCTGGCAGCGAGTTCGCGAGGATCGAGATAACACCGTGGAAAGATCATTATCGCGCCGCTCAATCCGGAGAGCTCATCTGCAGCGGTTGCAGCAACTAGCCGAGCGCGACTTTGCTTCGCGTTCTGCTCCTTCCATGTATCTGCCTTATTATATCGCAAAACGACGTTGCAAAGATACGGCGATAATTTCCCAATTAATTGCCAATTGCTCCCTCCGAAACACGACGAGTTTTCCCCGCAAGAACGAGTCGTCTTGATCTTCGCTGTTCCGTGGAAAGTTTTATACAAATTGGCTCGTTAAACAAACATCCTTCGCATTTCGCTTCCAACGTTTCGCAATTTTAAAGATCTCGGTTGTACAGATGCATCTTCTTCTTACGTACAGCCAAATATCCACGTGGCAACGTGCATCTCGACGGTTCGCTAGGAAAAATGTCCAACGTTGCTTGTATACGGACCAGTTGGAAAAAGAGAATTTCGTTGCAAAAAGCACGACCGCTTTGTGTTCCAAAAACTAATAAATAAAAATACAAAATGCGGTCGTTACGCGCGATGAATCGCAATTTCCCGAACGACGGCTTGTTTTTGCGGTGACGCGCGAATTGCTACATTTGCACGGCTCGCTAATGGCCTTTTCCAGAGGCGGTAACATACGCCGGTCATTATTGTCATTCCGTTCACGATTATGAAAATATCCGATCCTTAGGCACTCATTGTGCCTATCGCGCTTGATGACATAATAGCACTCTCGCTGTCCCGATCCAATGCTCCCTACCAATAATAAGAAATGTCTTTATTCGTTGCAAATGTGCAGCAACAGTGCCTTTCGATAATCGATCTTTACCAGATTCGACGAAATTTAACGATCGGAATGCTCGAAACCGGTTGCTAGGGTAAGTAAACGACCGGCAATTTGCTTGAAATTTGACTAATCTAGTAGTTACGATACGCGCAGTTGTATATTAGGTACGTATATTAGGTAGTTAAACTTCGTTTCGACATATCCGAGTTGCTTTGAGTTAGAAATCGAACAGAGTTGTCCGTCCTGTGTGGTCTACGAAATTCGTATAATTATTCTTGAAAATATATCGTCTCTTTTATCCCAAAGCTACGAACATATTTACATTCTTATGTTTTCCGGTAAAGTAGCAGACTGGACGTTTCCTATTCTTCTTCTTACCGTGCGATCGAATTAAAACGACGAACATGATAAAACGAACGTATATAATATAAAAACGACGATCACGCTAACGAGAAACTTGATTCATCATCTCCGCGATCGTTCGATTATTTTACGTACGATCGGAAATTTGTACGATCCGTGAAATCGTACATTCGCGATATTACCTAATCACTGTGTTAGAAATCTGTATATTCAACGTGTATACGTATGTTACGTGCAAATTCGATTTGATGGAAATGCGTGAACTTAGATAGATAGATGGTTGGTTACGAAAGTACGAGAATACAGGCGAATTACAAAATGCCGAATTCGACTCCGATCGCACAGGGTTGATAAACTTTGGAATTTTTCCAGTATGCATACATGGCGGAAGTTAACACCGGCAGCGATTTGAACGCGGTCGAGAAAAATGCGATGATGTCAGCGTATTAACACACCTGGAGAAGGATGCGCAACGATATCAAGAAACGACTCACCATCGGATAGGAATCCATAACGGGCCTGGTTCTGGGAGCGCTTTTCTCACTTTGTCAATCTGTCGAACCTTTGCCGTTTCTCCTCTAAAACAGAACTTTAGAACTTGTGGTCCTCGCGTAGCTAATCGGCGCGTATTTCGTATAACAGCGGAAACTTCACGTCGTAGACAGCCACGCGGCACGTGCATGCACTAACGTAAAGGTTAGTTCGACAATTGGCACATATATCACACTTTCGGCGTTCCAAGCGTTTGTCTTCCTTCGTCGCTCGTCGTTTAACCCCCGATGACGTATAGCACGATTACGCGGACGCAGCAAGAGGTTCGCGTGGAAACGTTGCACAAAGTTCGAAGCGTGATGAGGCACGGTGAGAATCTGTCACGAACGACGTTCGAAACCGCGTGTCGGTCGATGGATAACGACGTGCGCGCGCGTCGACGATCGTATTCAAGTGTCACGCGGGCAACGAGTTCATCGAGTCACTCAGTCGGACTCGGGGAAAATGTTTGCGGGCTTAGCCGGTGACGTCGGAAACGTCAGCCGAGAGCGCGGTGAGACGACGCCGGTGTCGGTGACGGGTCGCGGTAGCGCGCGTATTTTCGAAAACCCGAACACGCCACCGCGCCGTCGCGATTCGCGATAACGGAGAAACGAGAGAGGACGAGCCTCGAACGACGCACTAGGGAGACAAGCGAGACAGCCAGCCCGTGCGCGCGTTCGAACCGATGCATCGCGGCAGTGCGATTCGAGCCGACTATTCGTCCGCGTTCGTTCGACCTCGGCCAATCTCGGCCCCCTTCGGCGCGGCCGAGCCGCTGCGCGGGCGGCTCCACCGAACGAGAACCGCTTGCGCTCGTCGCCTCGCCTCGGACATTTCCAACGCTCATTCGGATCTTTCTGTCAATGAATCCAGTAGTCAACGTGACTACCAAGTACACCGGTTTCGCCAACATAACCGGCAAAAGAAATCCTTGCTTTCATATTACGGATATACTCTGTACGAATAACGAATATCGAGCAGCTACTACGTTCTATTTGTTCGTTTGTTTTTTCGATAAGAATTATGACAAATAAATGAAAAACATAGAATCCTGTCAAAATACAAACTCTTTGCTTTGCCGAATTAGATTTGAATGCGAGTTTCGATAGCGTTGTAGCCATTCCAGAAATTTACTTTCTCGTATTTCAAATATAAAAAATCAACATTTCTCTTTCGTTTCGGGTTCTGTTCGACCGAAACCGGTCCACCGTTGACTCGTAATTTACGCGATACGAGTGGATAAGGCGAGCGCATAATTTTATCGCAGGGACGTGTTTATGATTTGTGAACGACACGACCGATGCGATTGGATGAGAAAATTTTCGGCAGTCGCGCGACTATTGCTATATCGATGCGGCGTAAATACTCCGCGCTAAATAGCGGCGTATATAAACGGCTAGATGTAATAAATTGTTGCAGAAAATGTGTTAAACGAGAGTCATGTTAGTGTTTCGATTCGAACAGGAGCGTGCGGCTTGCCAAGTGGATGAGGTAACGAGATTCGTATATTTGTAAAATTTTGCAATGCACAAACGTGTCAAGTGCTTATTTGCCTTGCAAAACAGAAACCGATCCATCATGGTTGAGAAATGTCAGATATCGTTTATCGTGCATCGATATCGACGCTAACTCGCTTTTATAAAAATCCCTACGACTATACAAACAACGAGTTTAGAGTTTCACGAACGAGACGTAGTTTATGCGGAGGTTTCCATATGCGATAAGCGTGCCACAACATATGCGGAAGCAAAACGCGTTACCGTGTCACAGTTCTTTCAACAACGGCTAAATCAGTTGATAAACGATAAGGGTTCAAGCATCTGCGAGTACTTTTACTCGACGTTATGTACGTAACGCGATATCCGCGTTGGGCAAGTAGGAAAACTACGATATATGCGACTCTATATTGCCCTGATTGTACGAACAGCCTAACGCGCCGTCGTTCCTTTCCTCGAAACGAGAGAGACGTTTCGATACAAATAAGACGAACGATAAAGGTAAATGCGATCGAAACGATGCAGAATATCGAGAAACTTCTTATCCGAGAGGACAAGACGATACTTTTTATTAAATTATACGACTTTGATATGCTACGATACTTTGCTTATAACAGGCCTTTAAAATAACGACACGCTTGGTACAGTTACGAAGATGGCGAAAGTAATTAAAACATCGATGAGAAAACGATGAAGATGTCGTTAAAAGTGGCCGTCAAGGATCATAGAAAAATGTAATGAAATTTAATCGACGATTAAACCACCGATATTTCGTCCTACGGATTATATTATCCTAGACGAATACGAATATAAATTTCCAATGAAAACAACTTACTCCGTTACGATATACTAACGCACGTGATTCAGTACAAAGGTAATATGTAACCTGAATCGCGCTCGTTCCAATCGTTAAACGGCATCTGGCACTTTACTCTAGTTTTGCATATCCGCTACAATTGCGCGTAGAGAAAGATCAACCTATCTACGTGATTTACATTCCCTGGCTTTTGACCAAGTTTCCTCGCTACGATATTGTGCTTGAATGATCCGTATATTGGATTTCATCTGTCCATTCGAAGACGCAACAACGACGATCGAAGGACGATCGAAAAGCAAGAAATACATTGCGATTATCGATGCAACGTGCTTTAAACGATCGATTAAAATCGTACGCTTTCTGTTACAACATCGTGTTGTTACAAGTATAACGATTAGACGCGGTACGTGTGTGAAATAAATTCAAGTATCAGCTTCGAATAAACGCTAAGGAAGTTAGTACCGACGTTTGCTCGAGTGGATAATGGTACGGAAAACGTTGAACGCGAAAATTGAAATTATTACTTGCCGCGATGGCGACACAACGTTTCCAGATAACGTAGCAACTTGCAACAATGTCCTGACTAACGTGCGATCGATTCCTTTTCCAATGGTAAAACCGTGATTCAGGTAAAACCAGTTTCTTCCTATACCGTCGACGAATTCTAAATTCCGTGATCGTAGGACCACCGAGAGGTGGTCATTTCCGGGCGTATTACTTCTCGATTCCACGTTCTGTGTATTCAGGTACGCGTATGCGTGTATCCGTACGTAATTACGTAAACCAGATGATACGAGCAGCGGTCACGGTTCACGATTGCAGTTACTTATACTGAAATGACTGAGGTAAGATGGAGTAAGTGCAGACTGTAATTCCGTCTGAAGTAAATGCGCCCACGCTGTCGCGCCAAAGAAGGTCAGAACCGAAGCACGGATTTGTCGTATTCGTTCATAGAACATTCAAACCAGCTTAATATACGAGCCGGCCACGGTTTACGTTCCCCTGTGTAAAACTTGTTCGTTAATGCTCTGAAAATGGTGCAATATTTTTGCTTAATAACGCAGTCACGGGACACTATGGTTCTCACAACTTCGACGCGGCTATTCGCTCGTAATGACCACTTTCTCGCCCTTCCTTCGCTCATAACCTTTCCGACCAACATAGATATCTTGTCCGTGGAAACATTTAACATGATTCCTACACGACGCAAATTAACCAGGATAACGTACGATGTTGCGTGTTTTAAGGTGAACGTATCGAATTGCGACAAAACCAACATCTGCTTGGCGGTGTAACGTAAATTCGAAAATTCGCAAGACGCATTGACGATCCACTGTACGTAAACGAGCTTTGCAGAATTTTACAATGTCCTTACCACGCACGCCTTAATAAGCGGACGAAAAGGTAACAAAGGTCCTGGCGAAAAAAAAACCCTCCCACCTCGTTCCTCCGTCGCAAATTACGATCCATCGTCGATGAATACGGTCCTTTTCCTTTCTTTCTTTCTTTTCTTTCTTTCTTTCTTTTTTTTCTTTTTTTTCAACGGCAAAGATATTCCACTGTAGGGAGCGCAATCTGTGGTGTCAATTAACGTACAAAACGGCAAGAAATATTTCCGTACACGGACGACCAGTTGCATGTATTTTTATAAAACACGAACGGAGGATCACGCGGAGCAAGCATATTCTCGCTCTTTTACGCCGGTAATATAGTTCTTGTTATTAAACCGTTACACAACCCGGCTCGTTCCTCTATACAAGATGTTAGAGAGGATGTTAGACGTCCTAATGTAGGGTAGTTTATCTCTCCATAGAAGGTATAGCCGTATTAGGAAAACCCTATTCGCGGACTATAATATTTCGTACGCAATTACGATTCAGACGTCAGCGACAAAGCTGAAACGCTGCAACAGTATCACTCGGTATGATTGTAAGATACGCTTATACCGTATTTAGCAGGCGGATGCTTTAACGCGAACATATTGCACTTTCGATATACACGCGTATACGTCTGTATCTGGCACTAACAGACAACGTTATGAAATGGATTTATAATCGCGCTTCACGCGTTTCTCGCTGTTACGCAATCGAGGTACGTTAGCTAATAAACTCTATGAAAATCAAGGTGTGTTTCGATCCTTCCAGCTAACTCGTCGGCGAGACGGTTTTTTAAATATTTCGTTTCATGGGGAAACGGTGGAAAGTTCACGGGGACACGTTGCGCGTTCCTTGCGTCGCAAGTTGAAAGAACGACGATTCAAAGAGCAGAAACACGTACTTCTAGACAAATACTGTGCTTAAATATTAACGACCCTGTTAATGGAATTCCTTCGATGTAAATATCGTTACATTATAATTATATTATATAATATTATATTATAATTATATTATATTATATTATATTATATTATAAAATATCGTTATATTATATTCGATTCGCGTTATAATAATATTTGCCACGATACAGGATTTTCAAACATCACGTAGTTTAATTAGAAAGAAACGTCTCTACCAAATAGCCAGGGAAAATTCCGATCGAACTCTTCTATTCGAAGCCTTAAATATCGCTATGCCAATGAAATATTTAAATTAATCAACTTTTTCTAACAAAACAAGGGCTCCGCTTCATACTCGGGCATCGCATAAATAACTTTAATCTCATAAATCTGCGCGAAGCATTACACACGGATACGATATACGAGAAGAGAAGCAGTCGCACGGATGGAGGTCGTTTAAACCGAGTCGTAAGCGTTTGAACGAGCAGAAACCGGACGATAGTGTTAGTGTACGCGTAGAAACATGTACGCATAACCATGGAGACCGCGTGGGACCTGTTAGCCCCGCCCTGTACCGACCAGATGTCATTACTCATTACGCGCTACGTCGTTGCGGGTTCCTCCTTCTTGATTAAAGGGCCAGAGAAAATCGTTCGATCGGACATCACCCCGTCTTTTTGCTTCTGTTCTTGCTGCGCGTTTCGCCTTGCTTCACAGGTGCGTGCTACGAATCAGCAGCGATCCCGAACTTATTGTTCGGAATTTTAATTAGTTCCCATATCTCGTCGTTGGAGAGAAATCTTTGGCATCGGTTCTTCTCTACCAAAATTTCTTGGAATCGTAATTCAGAACCACACCCCCAATTTTTACCGGGCGGAGGTAAACCTCGAAGATTAATCGAACTTATCCAAAGTTGTTACGGTCCGAACGGTTAACCGAGACGGTTGATACCTCGCGAGTCGATGTAATCGAGTTTTTCGTGCGCGAACGATACGATATCTAGCGGTAGAATCTATAAAAACGTTGATGCAGTTCGCGCATGCTGATCTGACACGTAGTTCATGCAATGAAATAATATCGCAGAAAGCGATCGTTCGCGTCATTCCCCGTGGAGACATACGCGACTCTTGACGGAACGCGGTTACGTACACCTGCCAACGTAACGACCAGCAGGATTATTCACGTAATGTACCCAGCGGAGATACACGAGTCACACCTGTTGCTTGGTTCGATACACCGGGTGCTCTCTCGGTGTTCGTTCACCCGTGGCGTGCCAACGTTTCCCCTCTGACTCATTCATCCGCAAAAAACCTCCGAATTATCCACGACATTTTGACCGGACAAACTCGCTGGCGACCAAATTCACGAAACTTCATCCTTATGACCGTCTAACGTAGTCGAAGTAAGTACCCATATGCGAATATTCAAGCATGACAGCTTGAAAGATTCCGTTCTCTCTAATTTACACTGCTGTGTAATCTTAGCTGAATATTATGCGTTACGTTGTTTCCGTTAACTCGCGTTCCCTTCCAATCTTCATGTTGCGATACGGTAGAACTTCGTTTACGGTGTAGATACGTCGAGAGATAAAACAGTATCGATGATCAAATAGATTCCATAATATAAGTTCGATAACTGTTCCCACCGCGTGCTCTCGTTACGGTAATTCCGATAATAGGAACTGACATTCGCTCGTTCTGTATCCGAGATGCATGCAAATTATTCTGAACATAAATGAACAATTCACTATGTTACACGATAAAAACTTAGCTATGGGTTCGTATATTTAAATCTGAACGCTAACTTGCTCGTATAAACGATGAATTACAGACGATTAGATTCCGTTTTTTTAATTCGGATTCGTAAAAGTATGGATCCGCTTAATTCTTTCTTTTTATTTTTTTTATTTTTTTTTTTTTTTTTTTTTATTATATTACGCTACGCTCCTTCTTTAAAAATAGATGAAAGAAGGAATTGCGTTTCAAGCATAAGCCGCAATAGGAGATAACGATATGCAAAGCGGAGAGCAAAATGCCGTTTGTTTCTAAGACAATCCCATGGTTCGCTATCGTTTCACGTCGAATAGTCACATCTACGGTGTACATAAATGACACTTGCGCGCACACAACGCAACGCAACGCAATGCAACGCATAGAGGCACGTTCGTGGAACACTGTAATACTGGTTCAGTACATTATATGTACATAGTAGGAGCCACGACCTGGGAGGCCTTTCAGATAATGCAGAAAGAAGAACAAAATGACGATCGAGGCTAAAGGAAGCCTGTCAAGCATATCTTATACAGATATGCATTATGCGTTGTTCGCATTAAACTTCTTGCAATATCTCGTACGTGTGTGTGTTCGCTATTTCCATTGCTAACCTATTTAGCAATATCATGTAGCGATGCAATTTTCCCCTCTTGTTTTATACGATTTCAAATTTTCATGATTTATGACATGGCAGTTGCAGTAAGGAAACGTAATACGAACGAGAATCGCACGAATTTTCTAATAAAAATAAATAGAATTGCAAACTGAAGTAGCTCTGTATAGGTTAGGAACGGCTTTCAATTTATTCGAGGAATACCTTGGAAATCACTATGCACGATAGATTTATTACGCTATTCGTACCACAATAGTACTATATGTTCTTTTTGGCAATTCGAGAATGTATAGATCTTATAAATCTCTCTGTCCTCGAATCTCCTCGCAACACCCACCATCGACGTGACGATAAGTCACGCGTCTGTTAATTCCTTGAAATAGTTAGTCGTGTAAATCATCCACCGAATTTATCCATACGTTATATAAGACTAATCGGTCAGTTTAGAAAATGGACGACACGCAAATTTCGAGTTTGTAATTCTGTCGGTGACGAACTAGACGCGTAACCACTATCGTTATTATACCACCGTTACCTATGCTATTATACTATTATTCTCTGCTACGGTGGTGCTTCGTTCCGAAGAATATGTAACTATATCGATGCTTTGTCCCATGGTTATTCATAACCTCGTTAACCAACATTTGACAGAGCAGAGAAGACAGTGTTTCTATAATATAACCTAAAACAACAACTGCGATTGATTTATCTTCAAGATTCGTATTGCAGTCGAATATTGAGCCATCCACGATTAATATCCTACATTTTGCACCTATTTTGGATCCGAAAACGTTTCGAATTATCTCTTGTCAAAGATTTCGTATGAACGGTCGATGTCGCAGAGTTAGTTTCGGTATTAAAAATAACTTTCTACCTATTTAGTAACAGTATTGCGGCCAATCCAACCAAACGATCGTTAAATTGTTCTGACGTTTTGCTGTCTCTATGAATATGTACTTGGTATTTCGTGGAGGGACTTAGGGATAGCGATTTGCGTGGGATTGGAATGTTTGGGCGCGATCACGTTTTGCTGAAAACATACATATGTCTACGAATGTATATATGTACATACTATCTATTGCAGGCCGTCGACCTCTCTAGGAACTATTTAAACGTTGCTCGTATTTGCCACGACATTAATACCTAAATAATCGATCTATCGTACGTTACGTTCAAAATTCCCTCGCGTCTATACCGGTTCTACTCAATGTTCATAGTGTGTACATACACACTAGTAAATGTCTACGAGCACACGATTGTTTTCGTAGATTAATTTACATCTAAAATTGCAAATTTATCGCGAAAGAACTTAATTATCAACTAATCTTACTAAAGATCGTAACGTAACTGTCAGTAAATGTTACATGACTACACGATTAGAAAATGAGCGGAATGCTTAAATCAACCTTAGAATTATCTTACGAGCCTGTTAGATTTGCAAATTGCGGATTGCTTCAAGCGGCAAAAAAAGAAAATAAGTTTACTATAAAACTGTAGTCGCAGTTGTCGAACGTCATGTTTGCTTTAATTTCTTATCGTTGCTATAAAAATCACGGAATGTGCCGTATATCCTTAGATATATTAGATAGACAAAGTTTCGTTATAAACAATGGAAAGAGGACAAACTTTGTATACTCGTATACAAATTTTCCGGTAAAGGATAATGCGAGTGAAATCACTTACGCATAAATCGTAAGTGAAACGCAATTACTCTCTGTTCCAGGAAACTTTGATCCTCGAAGAGCGTAAAAGCATTACGACTGAGAACGCGGCGAGTCGTGATGCTGGCTTACTCTTTCACCTGTTATCAAGGAGACTTCATTCACCGCGATACGATGGCGCAACCTGAATGGTGCTGCCATTAAGTGGTTGCCTCGCTCAAGTAACCTCGCTTCCTTCAAATCGAATCCGCATTAATCCTAAGAGTATGCGATACATATTACTCATAACCTATCGGATACCCCGGTTCGATAATATACTTTAAGTTGGTTTTCGACTTAGATTCAAACTTATTATTTCCCAGCAAATGTAACAGAGACTTCAAATTTTTGAAATAATTGTTAACCTAGGATCGTGTATCGGGTCGCGATATTTGGAATTTATAACGTGACAGTGTCAGGTAAAAGCGTAAAAGATTGAACCCTTCGACACGTCGCTCGAAGACGACATGACAATACCTGCGACTTCAAAAATATTACAAGCGCTTCGAAGAATGTGTCCGACCGAGAACGATCGTCGGCCCAATATTTCCCTTCGCGAGGCGACAACTTCACCTCGACTGTCTCTCGTACGATAGACGTTAAGATCTGGCAGACAGTTCGACAAGTGCTCGCGTGCACGTATGCACGTATCATGGACACACACACAATGAAAGAACGAGAGAAAGAGAGTGCAGGGACCGTTTCACGAATCCGGCCGTACGAGTCCGTTGCAGCAAAGCCAGCCAGTTACTAGGCAGACACACTCCGGTCCAATGCAAATTTTCTCGACACCCGAGAGCACGGATCTGCTAGGCGTGTAGGCGAGAGATGTCCATCCTCTTACAGGACCAGTATTCTACGTGTATGAGAGTATGAGTATGAGACGCAAACTCGTTGGTAGTGGTGCCATAGGCGTCACCTAGAGTCCAACTCATGGTTCATTGGAGGAATACAAAAATAGCTTTGATTTCACTTATGGTTCCAACTACGTATTACATATTCAATTTGTCGCACCTGCGAATGCACTTGTCGTAATTGCCGTGCGAAAACGTGAAAATGTATTTACGATGATCGGAAAGGGAAGAGTCGAGATTATTTCAGAGATTATAATAGTCCGATCGAAATTAATCGATTGTTCAAAGATGTAACATCGCTGTGCTGTTTAAGTATTCTTTCACTTTATTTATTAATACTTTACGATATATATTTGCTTCCTCTTAGGGTTGTTAAAACGAACTACAAACTGAAAATCGTTTCAGTTGCTTTCTGTTTCGGGTGCGTCCAAAGATATCTGAAACGTATAATAAAACTATACAAATTTGATAAAGTCAAGATGACTTTGAACAATTCATTTATTTTTATTTCGTTTTGATACGAGATAGTCGAGAATTAAGTCTTGCAGAATAATATATTATTTATTTATCATATGCAAATTATTATGTAAAATATACAATTCTTGATATTTATACTAGGGTGCATACGTCTGTAACACGTATGTAATTTTATAAAATCTGTTTATACTTATTTAAAGGATCATCACACGCGAGTACATACATATGTAGTAACGTCGATCACGTAGTGACCTTATGGCCTATGGGGCAGCTAACAATAAGTCTGGAAATCCATGTACCTCGCGCATGGTGGCGCCCATGGTTGATACACAAGACCGGCACACATCGTAGTGGTTGATACACGGTGCCTATTGGGCGACTCTGTAGGTACATACGTACGACTCCGCAGGATCACGTGCAACTTTCCATATTGAGGAGTTTTATAGCTGCGTCTCGGTAGTAGGATAACCAGGGGCGCCTACACGCGTTCGACTTCTTCGACCGCTTCGAACAGAAGTGGTCAATAAGACAAACATTCGCGAACGCGGGACTGCATTCGTGAAACGTGAATGCCGGGAGTACCATCGAAGAAAAGAGATGTTCTCTGCTCGCACGGTACAACGTCTTGTAGCCGTAATGCCATTGACTAAGTAAAGCTATACAAGGACAGAGAGCACAGAGGTTCGTGTTTCTTGGCTAGAAGAAAAGTCTTATCATTCCAAGAAGTTTAAATATAATTTCTTCTTTAAGCATTTGAATATTTGCTATTATTATACTGTGTTGATTACTCATTTCGTACTTGAACGTGTAACGACATAAATGTAATTCCAAACTTTTCTTATGTAAAAAATAAAAGTAGATCAAATACAAGTAACGATAGATAAGGAAGGGTTTATAAAGAAATATAATAAATTTAAATATAAAATAATGTCAGTCAATTTTATTCATTATACTATACTTAATTCGATACAATCCTTTCGGCATTATATGTTGTAAGATATTTTGTAACATATATACAAGATAAATAATTATATACATCAGTAAAATATTAATTGTATATTATATTAAGATTACAATTATTCCTATAAAGTTCAGACATGTCTAGCAAAGCATTTAAATGTGTTGGCATCCAATTCATGCCATTGTGACAAACGAATAAAACATTTCCATCTATATAAGCTTGGACAAAAGTAGATCAAATACAAGTAACGATAGATAAGAAAGGGTTTATAAAGAAATATAATAAATTTAAATATAAAATAATGTCAGTCAATTTTAATCATTATACTATACTTAATTCGGTACAATCCTTTCGGCATTATATGTTGTAAGATATTTTGCAACGTATATACAAGATAAATAATTATATACATCAGTAAAATATTAATTGTATATTATATTAAGATTACAATTATTCCTAAAGTTCAGACATGTCTAGCAAGGCATTTAAATGTGTTGGCATCCAATTCATGCCATTGTGACAAACGAATAAAACATATCCATCTATATCAGCTTGGACAAAAGTAGATCAAATACAAGTAACGATAGATAAGAAAGAGTTTATAAAGAAATATAATAAATTTAAATATAAAAAAATGTCAGTCAATTTTATTCATTATACTATACGTAATTCATTACAATCCTTTCGGCATTATATCTTGTTAAATATTTTGCAACGTATGTACAAGATAAATAATTATATACATCAGTAAAATATTAATTGTATATTATATTAAGATTACAATTATTCCTAAAGTTCAGACATGTCTAGCAAGGCATTTAAATGTGTTGGCATCCAATTCATGCCATTGTGACAAACGAATAAAACATTTCCATCTATATAAGCTTGGACATTGCCAACTTTATAAACTTGTTTTGCTTCCCTATACCGGTTCGGTATTGGCATAAACAATATACCTTTTTCCTCGCACTTTTTTTGAACAAGGTCTTTGAAACCGTGAGGTATTTGCGAAGCTGTCCTAACTGCTTCGGCAAGTCTCTGCAAAGGAAAGAATATAATATTATAATATAAGATAAGAAAGAATATAATATAATATAATATAATATAATATTATAATATAATATAATATATAAGTTAACATAATATTGGTAATATAGTTATCTCGCTTTATTACATGTAGGTAAAACTAAATCGTACCTCCATTCTTGGTTGAGCTGTTGAAGGCATTTGTGACATAGTAGGTTGACTTCTTTCTAAGCTCGTTAAATAGGAAACTTGTTCCATTGCACCCGGCTGATGACTCTGTGGCACGGAAACTGCTCTATTCATTATTTCTAACGCTTTCTTGAAATGTTCTGTAAGTCAATAAGCGTATGAGTATAAATTGATGACTTTGTCTGTTTAGAGAACAAAAAAATAAATAAAAGGATAAATTCAATATCTTTTATCCTAAATACATACCTTTTACCAACGGTTCGGCCAATATCTTTTCACTCAACATACTTTTCCATCCCATATACCAATTTGTAACTTGATCATAGTTAGGAGAATGATTTAACCACAAGGCCAAAACTTGTAACCATTTAGGGAAAAAGAATTTATCCAATAGGCCTGCCATTATGTGAGATGGAAGTAAGTCCTTCCATTCGTACACCCAGTTCCATTGATCTAAATGTTGCTGATGAGGATTTATAACAAATTCTGAAAGTGCTATTTGCAATTTTGGGATGATATTTTTCACTAGGAAGGCTTCCATATCTCCTTTTGCGAAAACATTAGACCATGGTTGTAACATTAATCTGGCAGACCTGTCGGACGGGTGCCAACCACCCAATGCGGATCCTAATTTACGTCGTATTATCGGATATATTAAAGTATCTAAACGATTTCCTATAATAATAATATAACGTTACTGAAATTGTTTCTTTGTGTTTTCGTATAACTATAATGGTAAATCTTTGTATGTATACGTACGTAAGAGTGGTAACCAAGGATGAATCCACGTGTGAATAGGCACTGTATCAGTAAGGGGATTCCATTCTTCTACTTCCAAGGTAAGTTTGGGGAGAACTAGCATATCTAAAATATTTTCTAATATCCAATTTGGAAGTAGTGGGATCCAATATTCTATTAATTCAATTAGTGGTTCTGGCTGCCTACATGTCCACTGTCTACAAAAAAAAAAAAGGGGGTATGGTAAATATACATATACATAGTACTACTGAAGTATGTTAACAATCGGATTTTCTGTAAAACAAACTACTTACTGTATAGCACCTCTGATTGATGGCATCCACGAATTCCAAACAAGATGATCATATGGGTGCATAGTTCTTGTTTGAAGAGTGGTGGTGGTACCACTCTCTAAGATACTTTTCCATTGATCGAATAATTTAATACATTGTTTTGGTTGCATCAACGGATTCCAACTAATTAAACAATCTTTTATTTTTGGACCAACAAAACTGCTAGCTAATTCACCGAGTTCGTACATTTTATATTCCTCGTAATATTTATCTTGTAAATCTTTAAAAGCGTCCGCAGTTTCTTGTAACGTTAATTGATTTGTTTCATCCATCAATCTGTCCACGATTGCAAGAACGTTTTCTAACGTATCTATTAATTGACCGTGTTGATCTATAACTTTAGACAAGTTTCTCTTCTCTGCCTCTAGCGCAATTACTCTATCGCTTAGATGCCGTGTCCTTCTATCGTTTTGTATAATATCTTGCTCACACATATCCACAAGTATATTTAAATTATGCTGAAGTTCTGGCAATGCAAAATTAACTTTGCACTTTTTATCGGTAACTACGACGTTTTCGTCGGGTCGCTGTTGACCCCCAGCTATAGCATGATATCCACTAAGAATTCTTTGTTCCGGTCCAGTCATATCTATAACTTTAACCCTACTCATCTCGTTGGATATTCTCATCTTCTTGTTAGGTTTCAATTTCCCATCTTCCAAAACTTGATCAACACTTCGATACATGTAATTTACTTTTTTCTTAGCAGCATTTCCATCTCCTTTCCTCCACTGTGATAACTTAGCTTTGGAGTCTTTCCCTTCTTCTATTTCTTCGTCTTTCTTCTTTTCTGCAACTTTAGGACCTTTTTCTGGTCCATAAGCACCAATCGCACCTCTACCTTTCCTCAGATGTGCTTCAACTGGCGCGCTTATACCTTGTAACTGTTTACCCAATCCTTTTCCAGGTTCAAAACCCATCTAAATAATGAACAGAACACCAGATATAATTATATCTGTATGGGAGTATCAACAAAATAATTATATATATATATATATATATATATAATTATATATGTTTTATACATACCTGTAGCAACAACTTGGCGCCAATGCCCTTTGTATAAACTTCCCAGCTCCCCATTCCACTTTGCATTAATAAGGGATTTACTTTATGCTTCTTTTTACGTAAGCCTGCAATATCCCCATCCGTATTTAACGAAAATGACGTACGTTGATGCACAGAACTCGGCTTCTCATCCTCAGAACTATTGGCGAAAAGAAAGTTTACCGATTAGAAAACTCGTACCAATATTATAAAATGACATAAATAAATAAATTTTACTATCAAAAAATTTAACTACCTTGAACTATTTGGAAATTCTTTCTGTGATTTGCTCTCGTCACTTTCATTGTCATCTTTGTCCTCTGTCTCCTCTTTAGGCTTCCCAGCTTGTTGAATACCTCCTGCTACAAAATTTACAGGAGTCGTATAATTCTTTGGTCCTTTATCAAACGTTTTAAAGGATGGTCTAGCGGATAATTCATCTTCGTCGCTATCATCGCCCCATATACCTGAAATATGAAATATGAAATATGAAAAAGATATGAAAAAGAAAAAATATTATTTTAATATTGTATTAAAAATATCATACTGAATAGACGTAATAGTTAAAACAAAGAACTTACCAAGCATTTGTTGTTTTTTTGATAATTTACGCCTCGGACGATTAATATTGAATTCATTCTCAAGATCGTAATCCGTGATTTCGAAGCTTTCTACTTCGTCTTCTGACATTTTGCAGACGTTTATTAATATTCTGTCTGTGCAAATTTGCTAAAAACTTGTATTAAACAAGTTTTTAATCGACTGTTATTGTATCAAATTTATATTTCTAAAAAATATAGAAATAAAACAGAACGACGATGTAACCATCAAGCAGTAGATGTCACTCCGCGTCTTACTCTCACAAGACTGAACAATTACAGTCGACTGAGCGCTTAACCGTGTTGCCAGTGTTGCCAGTGTTGCCAGTGTTGCCAATGTATAGGAGAGAACTGAGAAGAAATCCTGTGGAGGGGATGCGGGCCTCATTGGCGTAACAAAATATTAATACGGTGTATCGCATATATATCCATATGTATATGCCGCGTTTAGTTTGGTGCACAGCTATCCGTGGTTTGATACACTCACGTTTTATGAGATCTAGAAACTTTAGAGTTGGTTCGAATGCCCACTGAATCGCACTGGTGTATTTAGGACTCTTCGTTTAAGATTAGATTAGAATTAAAAACTGTTGTAAATTCAACAAAGTGATTCCTGCTCATTGTTTTTGAAAAAAATACAGGTCTCCAAATTTTATTCCACAAATATGCAATAAATGCAAGAGCAATAAATGCATCTAGTTTTGTTGTTCCCAATACTCTAAATGCTTCTTTTTCTTATAATTTTTCTTTTTTTTAAAGTCTTGACATTTCTAGGGTAAATATTTATCACAGAATAATACCATGTACGGAATACAAAATTATTGTCAAATTTGATGTGCTTTACTTTTCCTTTTATAACAACTTTACACAAAACAAAATGGAATTTAGTGGTGCCAACATTATCGTGTGACTAGAGATATTTTAGCAAAATCGCGGGTTTAAATATTAGAACGTCATTTGTTGTAGTGGTCGTAAGTTCGTGACACTTATTATCTTTTCGATTTTGTAACGACGGTAATCCGGTTGAATGCGGTAAAACGACGGAACGTTCTCGAGTTGAAAGTTGGTGTTTTGATGTTTGCAGTTCCGGCGAAGTAGAACAACGAAACAGACCACGGGGGTCGCACGCGGGGTACCGATACGCGTGTACGGTGTTGCGCGGATATCATAAATAATTATTTTTTTAAACCCCGTCCCAATTGTAATCGCGGTTTAATCGAAATCCTGCACGTAGCGTAGCGTGATTTCCGTGTTCGATTAATCTACGAGGTCGGTTCAACTATTGAACTCTTAATAAATATGGCGAACAGTGTAGCACCAGATTCATGGGAACAGCAGGCGGATAACGGAGACATCGGTCCACCACAGGATAAGTCCATCGAAAGCAAATTTTCCACTCTTAATGTAAATGCTGCGGAATTCGTGCCTTCTTTCTGCATTAATTCTTCACCGCAGAACAGTAATACGGCCGACAGTTCCTGCAATGTTGCTGTCATGATGAATTCTGTAACCACTTCTATGCCTCCTGAAATACATCATGGTTAGTCTTGAAATAAAACTCGATTAACCATCAATTATGTCTTTCTAAACAAATGTACAGGCTATTAATATAAAGGGAAAGCATGTAAGGTTCTTGTTATTGTAAGTCATTTGTAATGTAACTGCTGCGGCTAACCCCCATTACTTTACTCGCATACTGATTCCTATCTTTCATATATTTGTTAATGAAGGACGATAGTCGATTTCTGGGTTTAGTTTAATGTCTGTCCTCTCATTGTAAGTTGACATTACTAAATTGTTGCTTTTTGGGAACAGACAAGTTGCACACAATACATATGTTTAATATTAACCCAATATTGTGCAATAATTAAACTGATGCTAAATTCAAAGCATTTATTTGTACAGCAATTAAGGGCATGAAGTTAGGAATTAGATACGTATACTATAATAATTTTGTTTATATAACAGCATTAAAACAGATCAAAATATTCGTATACAAATCTTAATATTCCTTGAATAAAAATGTGCCAGTTTGTTACGAAAACATACTATGTAAAGCGAAAAGAAATATTAAATTTATTGGTTTATTTATATTTTGAGCAGAGAAGATGAGTCATTCGATTATTATTAAATACGATATATGAATATCAAAATAATATTTCCAATACAATATGGTAATGTTTTCAAATGTTTTACATAACTCTACATTATAACAATGTATTATTTCCGATGAATCTACTATTTTCACAGCCAATAGGTAAATATTAGCGGAGGAAATGACTTATTACATTAAGATGGTTCATGAACATTTATGGAAATAAGATGATTATACAGGATGACGTGGAAATGTGGGGAAATAATAAACCATAGAAAGTTCTTTTGACATTCTTCTGGTTTATAAACTGTTAACAAGCATTTCTTTATTTTTGCCTCGATAGGAAAATTTTCCTTTTATTACAAGTTTGTGTATGCTTATTAGGTAATACTACGCCGGTAGTTCTACCAGATCCAGTGGGCAATCGTGTGGAGGAACCACCTGCTGGAGGAGGGGCTCCACCTCCGAATGTTACCGATCAAATGAATACTAGCCCGGAACATCAACCAGCTGATTCATGGGAAGAAGCAGCGGTAGATGGCGATCCTCTTTTAACTCCTGAAAATGAGGAGGTACGCTGAATCTTTTACGTATATAATAAGATATTTCTTAGACTTTGGTTTATTGTTTAAAAAAACTCCTTTTACCAGACGATTACTTAGAATTTTTCGTTTTTCCGCTTTTAGGCTGAAAACGAAGAGGACGAAGAAATGGTTGTTAAAATCCCAAAGAAAAAGCCTGTTAAAGTAACAGAGGATACTAAGAGTAAAAAGGAACATGTTAATGTTGTTTTTATAGGACACGTTGGTACGTAAGAATTCTGTTAGCAAGTCAAGATACGTAAGAATGTATTACAATCGGCATCGTCTCCATTTTGATTTGTATTATAGATGCAGGAAAATCAACGATCGGGGGCCAGATTATGGCATTGACAGGAATGGTCGATAAAAGAACTTTAGAAAAGTACGAAAGAGAAGCAAAAGAAAGAAGTAGAGAAACGTGGTATCTGAGTTGGGCTCTAGATACGAACCAAGAAGAACGAGAGAAAGGGAAGACGGTGGAAGTCGGTAGAGCGTACTTTGAAACTGAACGAAAGCATTTCACAATTTTAGATGCGCCTGGTCATAAGAGTTTTGTACCTAATATGATTGGCGGAGCTGCACAAGCTGATCTCGCGGTGTTAGTTATTTCTGCGCGGAAAGGAGAGTTCGAAACCGGTTTCGATAGAGGCGGTCAAACAAGGGAACATGCGATGTTGGCTAAAACTGCTGGTGTTAAACATCTGGTTGTGCTAGTGAATAAAATGGATGACCCAACTGTAGAGTGGGATGAAAGAAGATACAACGAGTGCAGGTATGTTGTATAATATATCGTAAACTTAAGATACGATACTTTTCTTTAGAGTAGGAAATTAATTAATTTATATTATTTAGGGATAAAATACTACCATACCTCCGTAAATTGGGATTTAATCCTGCTAAAGATCTTACATTCATGCCAGTCTCGGGACAGCTTGGTTACGGTTTGAAAGATCCGATACCAGAACATCTTTGTACATGGTACACTGGTCCGCCATTCATATCCTTCATCGATTCTTTACCTTCGCTTAATCGTAAAAACAACGGACCTTTTATTATGCCAATCGTTGATAAATATAAAGATATGGGAACAGTGGTAATGGGAAAGGTCGAGGCTGGAGAAGCGAAAAAAGGACAATCGTTGCTTGTTATGCCGAATAGGGTATACTTGTTCTATTTTAACAAGATATATATATACATATATATATATATATATTTATATATATAAATATATTGCAATATCGAATCGACTACTTGTGCTAATATATTTTATACTTTATATTACGTTTTATTAGACGGCAGTGACGGTGGATCAGTTGTGGTCAGATGACGAAGAAGTGACATCGGTTGGACCTGGCGAGAACGTAAAGATCAAATTAAAAGGCATCGAAGAAGAAGACGTAAGCCCCGGATTTGTTCTTTGTGACAGCAACAATCCGATAAAAACGGGAAAAGTGTTCGACGCTCAAGTTGTAATTTTGGAGCATAAGAGCATTATCTGCGCTGGTTATAGTGCTGTGATGCACATTCATTGTGCAGCGGAAGAAGTTAGAGTGAAAGCATTGATCTGTTTGGTCGACAAAAAGACTGGGGATAAAAGTAAAACCAGGCCGAGGTTCGTCAAACAGGATCAAGTGGCAATAATGAGAATCGAATGCGCAGGTGTCATTTGCCTTGAAAGATTTAAGCTATTTCCACAGATGGGACGTTTCACCCTTAGGGATGAAAGTAAGTGTTACAGGTTTTACGCGCGCGCGTGCACGTATGTGTGCGTATGCGTATTTAAATCTGAAAAGTTTCCATTTCAAGTGCATTGCGATTTCATACTTATCAACGATCGAGTTCTAACTGGTTTTTTCTTGTTACCTTTAGATAAGACTATTGCAATTGGCAAGGTGCTGAAGGTGGTGGAGTAAAGTTGCTCAACTGTGACCACAGATTGGGATAATAATCGACTTTGATAATGAGAAATACACAAGAGATGCAAGCCGAATACAGTACGCACGAGAAAAAAACGGAACTAGCGTGATTACTCGCGAACTACTGTTAATGTAACATACACTCATCTTACACAAGAAGCAAAAAAAGTTCTACATCAAAGAAAAGCACATACATCGTATGCACAGACAGTTGGGTCGGGGTTTGGGGTTACGGGGAGGGGGGGGAAGGGGGGGTATTTATAACCTGAGATAAAGAAAAAAAAAAGCAAATAGATTTGATTATATAGATAAGGAGACAAAACCACTAAAAAAAAAAAAAAAAAAAAAAAAAAAAAGAAAAAAACTCAAGAGCGCGTGTTCCTTCTAATTAGGTAAGCTGAACCACAGCACTCACATTGAGTTCATTACAAATAAATTAATGATCAAATGACAAACAGTGTCTCCTTAATATTGTAAAACACGATATTTTTATTCTTCTGAGGTGAGAGACATTAATGAACGTAAAAGAAGAGAATAACAATTACAAGATAAAAACTAAGGAAAATATTATTAATATTATTATAATGATTATTGAATAATTATTATTAAATTGGTGGTAAGAAGCGAAAGGATACTAAGAGGAAAAAAAAAAAAACAAATACAGAAATTTATTAAATCTGCCAGATAGTGTTACACGACAATTTATAATTATAAAATTAATATTATTATTACTACTATTACACCGTTTCTTATTGCATTGTCATTAAAAACAAATTTGCAACAAAAATGTGCTCTACTAATTTCGATAAGAGGTTTCATGTGTATGGTTGATTTGCTTTTTCTTGCACGTACTGTTTCTGTTAATACGATTGGTGTTTGACGGCGCCAAGGTTCGTGTATTGTATCGATGTATTACGTGTCTATAACACCAGATATTCTTACACTGTGCTTCTTCAGAAAAAAGTTTCGATGATTTATAGCGTTATATGCGATAAAAGAAAATTAATGTCGAGATTTAACTGAAAGGAAGTTAATATAGAGAATTTTCAAAGCAGACATTTTGTGAGTGCTTTCTTTACATGTATTACTGCTTCTTTTTTCTTTGCTATTAATTTTTATAGATATTAAAGTATCTACATCTCTTGTCCTATTCTTTCTACTTTTTACGTTTATTATTATCCTTTATTTCACGCCTCATATCGGATCTGTTTCCTAACAAAACAGATTTCACAGACAATTAATTTTATTCCTATAAATTGTTCGGCAAAGTTTGCATTTTATGGTTGTTATATTTTTTAAATTGTTAATATTATTACGATCGATACATTAAAAAGATGCTGATGTAATTTCTCTTTCTTTCATTTTTTTTTTTTTTTTTCTTACTTCACCATAATTTCAGTAATACAAAGTAGAAGCGACAGCATGAAACATATTACGGTGAAAGGAAGGTGGTGATATATTTAATAGAAATAGTTTCCTTTTTCCATCGTACGAAATATCTGTTCCCGTATGATTTTTTTTTTTTATAATTTAAAGTATATTACATTCGTTGTCCAAGTAAATTATAATTACAGCAAGGGCCTAACGGCGATACAGATTACACACAAGTTGCTGAGATTTCGAGTTTATTTACTGTTACGGCGAACTCGAAAATTTTAGTGCTAATCGACTAAAGTAATTATCAAATCGAGTTTTTCCACGTGTGATTTCGTCAGGACGCTCTTCTATGCGTGTCAACTATATGCCATACGTAGGTTTATTACATTTTATATATGATTATTGAAACATTTATAATAAAAATGGTAAAAGCTTAATTACACTTATTATTGAGGATCCGGTGCTAATTTAGCGTAACCGAGTTTCCGAAGTACTTCCTTGATTTCGACGTATACCGATGCATCTTCCACTGTACTTGAAATCTACAAATAAAAGAACAAATATTTTACATCGACGATTAACGAATCAATAAACAATGTATTCTTATCTCGTATGCAAATGGCAATTTCATTATTCGAACCGACAAAGTCGTTTGCTTATCGTCAATTTCTCACGTTTCGTTACGTACGTTTCGTTAAACCATCGATTTACCTTCACCAGCTTCGATCGAGCTAAATTAGCGATAGATTTACGAATCAATTTTCCCGAACGTGTTCGAGGTAACGCTCTCACGGCTGCAGCTGTTTTAAAAGATGCTATGGGACCGATCAAGCTTCTTACTCGCGTCACCAATTCCTCGTTAATCTGTTTTTCGTTTCTCATCGCTTCTACAGAGAGACAGATACATCGTATTATCGACAAGGTGTATTCGCTCGATATAGACATTCTTCTCAATTCAAAATCTTCACCTTCTTTCATTATATAAAGACACAAAGGTATTTCTCCTTTGGTCGGATCTGGAACGCCGACTACCGCCGCGTCTACGATATCCGGATGAGCCAACACGACGTCCTCGAGGGCGGAGGTGGATAATCTGTGGCCGGCAACGTTGATAACGTCATCGTCGCGTGCCATCACATAAACGTAGCCGAATTCGTCTTTATAGCCAACGTCCATGGTGTCGTAGTAGCCCTGTATTCGATCAGTTAAATCGTTAAAACGTTGTAAAATGTCATTGCCGCGATTCGATCGTAACGGCGATGTGACAAGTTGCCGGTATCAAGAATAAGACTCACTGGATACGTGGAAAAATATATTTCCTCGAATCTGTCGTCGTCTTGATAGAGCGTGGATATGCAGCCGGGCGGTAATGGTAATTTTATGGCGATCCTACCTAATTCACGCGCTTCCGCCTCGCTGCTGTTTTCTCGTAGTATGTCGACTAGGTAAAAAGAAATTTTACTCGCATTCGTACGATATTCGTTAAGACGGAGTAACTTTTCTAAAAGTTGAATATATAGATATGTTTTTGCGAAATAAATAATTATGATATGTTATATATTTAGAAATTAAATGTTGAACGAACTTTTGTATATCTAGGTTTTATTTAAATAGATTTAACTTATATATAAAAATATATAGAAAATTAACTTTTTAATTTTCTATTAATTTATAAATAATATTGATCTAGGAATAATTTTTGCCAATAAATATTTAATAATTTAATATTAAAGAGTTTTAAAGATTTAAATTAATTTCAAAGTTATTAATGATATATATATATATTTAAAAAAATAATGTATAATTTATTTCGATTAAATATAACGATCAAATTAGTAATATCTTTTGTTTAATAAATAAGTTTTAATATAATTAATATTCATATATATATATATGTCACAGATGAAAGGACGCCGGGCCTTCTCCTTGGAATTCCATGGAAAATTCCCGATACTTCAATCTTCATAAATTAACCCGATTATAATTGTCCGAGATTTGCGATAACGAGCTTGGGCTCGAGGCGACAACCAGTCGCCGAACGTAGCCGCGGTCACGGGATGAACATTTTTACCTAACAGAGATATAGAACAATTGTATAGCTCTCCTTAAAAAGAAATAGTTGTAGCGGCACTCGACGGTAAACGTTCCAATGGTCTCTACCCCGTGGCTCGCCACGCACAGACCCTAGCCTTCGGGCAAGACGATTGCCAGATGTCGATGCATCTTCACGGGACATGTTCAGCTAGCCGGAGGACCCGCTATGAATCTTAGGATTTAGTTAACTAAGGTCCTTCGAACGGACAAACGGTCTTTATCCTAACAGTCTTTAAATCTATCACCTACTGCGGGAAGATACGGGAAATCTGCTTTTCTCGCGAACGACGCTTCCCGCTAGCAACTTTCTCTCAAGGGTGGTTAGCATCCTTCTTCAACCACCAACATTGAAATTAATCGATTAACAGCAACGTCCATTTCCCTCACTTTTCGGACGAAGTCTTTCTTCGACGAATCCGACGATCTCGTGTCCCTGAGACACACCCCGTCATAGTTTTCCTCTGCAGCGTCACCGTGGCGGAAAGTCATTCTTTTTCCTGCGCTCTCATTAGCCAGTTATCTAGCGTCTTCGCTATCAGTGAATATTCTACGTTCGAAAAAAGGAGTTAGTCAAATAATCTTTGTACCACGGAAAGTACGCCGAGTCCGATTTAGGACAAAGTACGTCTGTTATCCCGTTGACCGCGGATTCGTTATCGAACCTAAGATCATTGTCATTAGCGTCTCGAGTATCTAGTTACCACGGTTACTTGTCAAATTCTGCAATAATCATATTTGTACTAGCAAATACCTTCTCTGTTGCGTAACAACAATGTCTAATCCAAATGAAGATTCGTACGTGCCCTTAATCATAATGTTAACCCGACATATATATATATATATATATATATATATATATATAAGGAATTAGGCAAATTAAATGTGTTCACCTGTTTAACACAATCGTGGCTTAATGAATTTAATTTTAGGTCTATCCGCCCAATCGGACCAAGCGACTCGAGCTTTTCCGACAAATTAGAACGTAGCGTAAAGTCCATTTTTGCACCACTCTTTTCCACCTTTGTTTATCACCCAGTAAAGTGATCCTTTCAACTTTTCGAGAAACTCGAATCGTTCGGTTCAATTTTAGAAACGTTACTCGAACAAGAGCGTCACCCATACTTCGGTGACGGAGCTCCCACGGAAGTATATCCGTCACACAGCTATGGGTGACGCGGCGACGAACGTGTCAAAGCACGCACGGAGCACGAAACTTACTGTGATAGCCGGGAATCGGAAGACCGGTACTATATTTCGGTAAACCAGGATTGTGGCCGTAATCGAGACACAGTGCCGTAATAGGATGTCCCGTTTCCGATTGCCACCAATTGTTGAGAATCGGTACCTTGAACGCTTTCTCTGCCCACGTTTTCGTCTTGTAGTCGCAAAATTCTCCAGCGACGAATACGGTCTTCAAACTACAAAATGCAAACGCGTGCATCAACGAGACTGTATCGAGACTACACGTCAGTTTGTAAAAATACGTACCACTTCATGGAATATTTTCGACCCAGCAACAGATCCGGATCAGCGCGTCTTATAACGCGCAGCGCAGTGGGCACGCAAAACAATGCGTTCACACCGTGCTGATCGATCACCCTGTAAAACGACGATAAAATCGCGACTACTCCGTTGGACCACGTTACGCGAGATAGGCGAAACATGGAAGCAACTGCGTTAGACGGCAATTAATAGACAACCGGGTTGTAATTGAAAGACGAAATCGACGATTGAAAGTAGCTGGACCGTTAGAGTTATAATATCGTTGTGTTTTAACCCTTTGCACTCCTATGTCGAGTGCGACTCGACATTCTTTCATGTCCCACCTTTTCTTTTTTAAAAACCAGCAAATTGTTTCGAGATATATCATACACTGAAAAATTACAAAATACAACAATAACGTGAATAAAGAAAATTTCTTTCTTCCTTTATTTATTTAAATCTTCTTATTTTTGAGTTAAAGTAAATTTCAACTAAAACGCTTAAAAGCGTTGGCAGCTGCTGGTAACGAGATTGAAATAAAATTGGCAGTGCAAAGGGTTAATGTGGAATAAGATGAACGTTAAATGTTTAAACCTAAAGTATTGTGCCGCGTCCGGTGTCCTATCGGGTTTTCCCTCGTACATTACGCTGGTGGCACCATAGAGCAGAGGTCCGTAACAGATGTAAGAATGTCCAACCACCCATCCCATATCCGAGGCTACCCACCAAACGGAATCCTTGTCCATACCATAAACTGTTTTCATCGTCCAACAAACGGCAACCAAATGTCCTCCGACTGATCTCAGAATTCCCTTCGGTTGACCTTTAGCGAAACAGTTTGATTTTCTTCGCGTAATATTCACGGTGAAACGAGTGCGATCGTTTCTATCGTATGTGCTTTCCCGATAAATCCTTTGCGCGCTTCGTTCAAGGACGTTCAACGTTTCCTCCGAAACGCGCACCTATCGCGCGTATAATTCAAAGTACGTGACGCCGGCTCATTTAAGCGTTTAACGACTTTGCCACGCATAATATGAATTTTTATGCGTACGAAGTTTCGCGGTGAATTCGCATCATACAATTCAAAGTTGGAAATTAATGAGTTTCGACGGAACAATACCGCGAAAGCAATTCGGAACGACCAAACGAATATTTCGATATAACGCGTACAAAGAGCGTCGTACGGGAGACGATCGATCGATTTTACGCTCTCGCCAAGTAAATACTCGCACGAGAAGTTGAATACAGTTGATTGCAAGTCGATGGAGTCTTTTTTTTTTTTTATGGTATCTCTGTCCAAAGTACATAGTACAGCCACGAAGAGTGTACATACCTGTCGTTCCCGAGGTGTACAGAATGTACAACGGTGCGTTTGCCTCGACGGGCTGACACGGACGAGGTTTCGATCTATTCATCACGTCGTCCCAATCGTACTGATCTTCCAAAAGAGCGCTCTGCCAGATGTTTCTTCTTTGAAATACGATGCATCGTGGCCTCTTTACCGAGATAATCTTCATAGCGCCGTTTAACATATCGGTGTATCTGCGTGTAAAGCAGCGAATTAGACTCGTATCTTTCCAAAGCGCTATCGTTTCAGAGAACGTGAACGAGCGTACTTGACGATTTTCGACGGTTCCAGGCCACAGCTGGCCGCGATCACTACCTTTGGCTTCGCGTGATTTATTCTGACGGCCAATTCGTTCGCCGCGAAACCTAAAAACGTACGATAATGAAATATACCTCTTCGTAAGTTGCCCTTCGAATCGTTCGATGTTACGATTCGGAGTCTCCTACGATCGTTCGCGATATTACGGACATCAGGGAAACAGTTTCGTTCTCTTAGAAAGCGTAGATCGGTTTGCAGCGCGAACGCAAGTAGTACGAGTCGGTGTATTCCGAGAGTCCGACACTCGTCGCGTCGCAAATCGTAGAGATCGTTACTTCGAGGAATCTGGAAATAGTTTTACCGCCAAATACGACGGAATGAACGGCGCCAAGTCGCGTAGTCGCCAAAATCGCTATTATAGTTTCGGGAATCAAAGGCATGTAGATGATGACCGTGTCGCCTTTGCCCACGCCCATATCGGCCAGCGCTCCAGCCAGCAAGGACGTTTTGTCTAAAAGCTCGTTGTACGTTACTTTGCGAATCGTTGATATTTGAGGACTGTCGTGAATCAATGCCACTTTGTTCCCATTTCCAGCGAGAACGTGTCGATCCACCGCATTGTAACAGGCGTTCAATTCTCCGCCGACGAACCTGTCCGAACGAATATATTTTTATTTAAACGACGATCCAAGTCGAGCACGCAAGATCACGGACAAGCAGTCTTTACCATTTCGTAAACGGCTGTTTAGAGTTATCCAGCACCTTTTCCCAAGATTTGCTCCAATCTATGCACTGCGCGACTTTTCCCCAGAAACGTTCAGGATTCTCCAAGGATTCCTTGTAAGCTTCGTCGTACCTCGGACAGGGAATGTGATGGGGATTGACGATGTAATCTACGAAGAGAAGCGTTACACGGTTTCGAGGGGAAAATCTTTTCTTACGACCTATTTTCTTCGATAAGAAAACAACGCGATGTAATAATTCCGAAAGAACGAGCCATCGATAATTTCATTATATCAATTAACGTATTCTTTATCGCGTACAGACTCGATGATACACACGATAAATGTCGATCATTGTATCGGATCATTAACGAACAAAAAAGAAACGTACTTGACGATTGATCGATAAATATCGTAGACACGGAGAGATCGCTAAATGTAAATTCAAACTGCGATTTAGTGCTATGACGTGGCACGTGTCGCGCCTGAAGATTGGAATAAATCTCTTAGGAATTAAATCGACGAGTTTTAACATAAAGCTATCGTGCCTCTCAAGATGGGCATAAAGTTGTTCAGGCAGATGAAAGTTGAGATCCCGTGAGCTTAGCAATCATCTTCTTGCGAAGGGATATATTCAAAAATGTAATCGCGATCGCGATTCGAAAACATCTAACGTCCGCCTTCCGCAAATTTCCAGATCGTATCGCAACGTGTTAAGGATAACGTTGACTTCTGTAATCTGCGTTATATGGTCGCGTTTCATGAATATTTAAAGGTCGCGTGTTGGTATCGCTGTCTTACTGATATTTTTTACCTCCGCCAATGAATAATTCATTGCAAGTTGTCGGTACCAAGTTCATAGTAATTTCCTATGCTGCCCGCGCCCCTTTAACACGTTCCTCACGTGTGTGCGTGTCTACTTCCGCGTGTATCATGAATTACGAACGTCGTGTGAAAACAGTCTTAACAGTATCGTTGTTTACGCTACTTAAGATAATCGAAATTTTACGTTCACCTTGCCAATAACGCGATACCCCAGCTTCCCTCCGCTTTACACGCGTCTCTCTCTCTCTCTCTCAGGCAGCTTCTTCTTAATTTTACGAGACGCGTTTATCTACGCGATCGGGTAAACATCGCTCGAGGAAATTTTTATTTCACCGGATACGATGCAAACGCGTATAGGTAGAAGAACACGACAAAAGCGAAAGGAAAACGTTTTAGTATCGAAAGCGTGGAACGTTCGATCGCGCGAAAGCCGGAAAATTTATTCCGTTCTTAACGATAGACGTCCATTCGATTTGGCCATTCCGAAAAGCAAACTGAATATACGTAGTGGCTGTACCTATATATACGTACGCTAGGTAATTTAGAATTTCACAAGCTGTATATTTATCGTACGTGTCGTACGTCTGAACTCCGCGTTAAAGTATAGCGAGAGCAACTTATCCGAAATCGTCGCGTGATAAGGAAAAGTACTTCATTTGGAACGACGATATTTTGACGAACACGTACGTACGTACCCCGTGAAAAATTCGCTCCTTCTCTTTAACGCTTTATTCGAATTCCAAGCGTACAAGTATCTTGATACTTTCTCTATTATTTTACCGTTCCGTGTGCGTCTTCGCTTCTTGAAACCGTAGCGCGTGTACGTCGCGTTAATTCGCTTACGAATAATTTATCGCATTCTGTTGTAGGAATTGGCCGCATGATTTTCGTTCCTTCGACACAAAGATTCTCCGTGGGATGGAAATTCGAAGATCGAGCAGACCGTCTAGCAATCTTTTGCTATTCCGAATATCGTTCGACGACACGAGCGATTTGGCTCGTTATCCGCTTGATAAATTCGATTCGTTTCTTTGCACCGAACTCTACAGCTTACGAAATTTTAAATGAAATAACGTAGGTGAGTATATGGACACCATTGTATCCACGTACAACCATAAATATTCGGTTCAAACTTCTCTTACGCGAGCTGTTTCGCGCCAACGACCGTCAACGAATACATTTCTGATAAAAATTCGTTCGCTCTATGCATGAAAAAAGTATCGGATTCGGGGCGAAAGTTCGCGCCAGCTGCTTTATAATTTTGTTTACAGTGTCCCTCGTATGGAAATTCTCTCCTTTCCCATTGCCCCCTGTGTCTATCCGCCGCCCTGTGCATTTAATTATACGTCAACGTTTAGTAGCTCCGAATGCATCTGGAAAATAGCAGCTGCGTCGGGTAATTTGATTAAAGTAATGGGTATTATCCGTGGACTTCCTTAACAATGAAATTTCGACGTTGCGCGGAACGGAAACTCTTACACCTACCGCGTCGATGTTAATCGCACCAGTAAGCGAAAATGTTCCAACACGGAGAAATCTAATTACGGATAAAACGCGTGGCAAATACGCGCGTCAGTTATTAGAAAAAAACACCGAGTTACCGAAGAAAATTAGTTTCACGACGATAGCGAGCTTTCGACGAGAAAAACGCTCCTTCTCCTACTCCGCTTTCTCTTTCTCTATCTCCTCGTTGATTCGGAGATTCGTCGGACGACACTTTAGAAATTTCTTTAAATCGAAATTGTTAACTCAAATATTATTCTTCGATCGAATAATTACCGTTCGATCGAAAACGTTAGAAAAAGAGACGTTTACCTGATCCATCGCTGTTTTGTAGATCTTTCGAATTGCCGATCAACGATTGGAAACTCATCTCGCTCGAGATCTGACCGTGAGACATCGGAGAATGGAAAATCGAGTTATAACGCGCCACACTTTTCTATCTACTTGGAAGCTGAGTCCCACCACGATCCAGCCTGCTAGATTTACGATCTATCGGATCGTTCAACGATATGCTGCAAATCACGTTAAATCACCACCGCCTGATACCCTGATTATTACGCGTAAAATACGATTATGGCAGTAAACGGGTAAACACGGATTTCGTGCGATTTTTCTTCGGCAAATATTACAACGGCAAGAGGTCGGCTATATTACGGCAAGACCAATACGTTGTCTAATCATAGAATCCTCCACCCTTGGATTTTGATAGGTCTCTGTCGAAGGACCAGGTCGCGGATCAGTGGAAAATAAGGTTCTCGTTAGTTTCTCGCTCTGGTATACGTATATGACGAATTTCAGCTAAAGGTTTGGCATGTGTCAAGCAAGCGATAAACAATAACGCGATAATATTTCTTACTTTTTGTCCGAGATCAAACGTCGATGCGTGATATAACGCGTTAATGGCAATAACAGTAGCAAAATATGTCGAGACACAGAGTTTTAAGTCGGATTCATGACAAATCGCGTAACCGACGATGACGTTACAATTGATACAATTAAATAAATTCTATTATCCTACGTTCAAAGAATGGCATTCTTCCTTTATCGTTCTATTTTGTCTATCGTTACGGCTATCGCGAATGCAACGACCGAAGAAAGGGAAAATATCTACGGATACTTGGGAGGAAAAATTGAGAGATATAGACGAATCGGTCGCTTTTACCGTTCCACGAACTCGTAAAATCAATCTCGCGTTATTTGGAAGACACGGAAGCTCGTCGTGGGTTAATATCTAATAGCAACGAAAATGTTTAAAGTCAAGGTATCAAGGTAACAAGATGGAAATTTCCAATTAACGTTACTTGGTTAATGGAATTATCGGTTTTGTTCGCGGATCGAACCCTAATCTCTCGTAAAATTTTTCTTAGACGAAAGAACTTAAGGCATCTGCGCTTAAACTTTCCGATTGTTATTACAAAGATAAACCATGGTGGGTAAATTCGAACTGTCTGAAGAGTCCTGGTGTTAGAACGGTACACAAATAATAAATACACTGGATGAAAATTGCGATCGAGTCGGAGGAGAAACCACAGAGTGTTGCCACACGGACGATATACGAGCTGAAACTAACGATGATCGTTATTGTATTGAATTTCGTATTATTCACTTTCCGAATCCACTTCCCCGGTGAATTTTGATCCGAGGGTCGCTGTATTTAATTTAGACAGGAAGCTCGTTCACCAAATCAACCGATCTATTATTCCGATCTAATAACATCGATATTTTCGGCTACTAATCGAAAATGTCTTCTCCCTTCCTTTACTCGGATCGATCTTTTTAAAATCTTACGTTTTTCCGCATTTTCTTATCCTCTGTGTGTCCCTACACCTACACATACATGTACGTATACGTACGTGTATATCTACAGTCGGCCGAAACACATTTTACCTGTATATTCTATAACAATATTTGCATATTAACGCGATATTTAAAAGAAACGCGATTAAATCAGAAATTATAATGTGTTTCACCTTTTCAGCGATAAGGACTTGGCTCGATCATTGCTATTTACGCAAAACCTACGAATATAATTAATTATTCGTAAACGTACGAACGTAATATTACGTCTGTTACTTTTATAATTTCGCGTAAATATAGCAGATACGTGTAACCGTCCTACTTTTTTCCTCCGAACAAAGCGAATAAATCGTATGGCGTCACAACGCGTCAAAAAGATTCGCAGTGTGAACGTTCTCATCGTAAAGTCTTATATTTAATATTAGGTGTTAAGGAGCGTCCGTAGACTATCGCTGCCAACTGTACACATATTCTTATCGCGATACCCTGTCGTTTTGCGATTGTCAACTGTAATTTTGATTACAATATTAATATTATTAATCGTTGTTTATCAATATTAATATGTAATATCAATATTAATGTAATATTATGTATTATATGTATATTATATATATATATATACTGCAATGTTAATTGCAATTTTAGCGAAGCATTCCATTCCTTTAAACTTTGATCTCTAAAAAGCGGGAGCGGACAGATCTCATCTCGTATTTTTTGCTTCGATGGCCCTCGGTTCTTTGATTCGAACTCCACCTTGACCGTCGAACACGTCGGAGAATTGCGAAAGAATATCCGTTCTGGCATGTAAAGAACTATATAAACATCGTGATTGACGAGAAAATCGACATCTCTGTTGTTTCCATTTCTTTCCTCGCGCGTTTCGTATTTCCCTGTTTCTCTTTCTTATCCGTATTTTCTCGCGAATATTTCAGACATTATAGAGCACGATCTCGCTTATTAAGTTTATATAGCAACCTCTCGTAGTCTCTCGTATTTACCCCTATGGCTATTTTATTACGCGCCATCGATCGATAATTCATTCGTATTTAGCGTTTCGTGAAAATCTTTTGTTTGTTCCTTCGATTGAACGTGCGTATCTCGTATCGTGTCGTATGTATCAACGACGTCGAATATTCGTCCCTCGTTCCTGTCAAATTCGCGTTTCGTTGTAAAAAAAAAAAAAACCCCTGACGCGTTTTTCTTCTACGTTGCTTACGGTTTTAGGAGACGCGATTTGAAATTTCATCAACGAAAAGACCCCTTTCTTTTGATATTAATTCTTCGACGCGGTTTCTTTCGTAATATGCACGCGAGATATTTGGAAAGAAGGCGTCAAGCAAGAAACGTGGTTTGCTTTCCAAAAACAAGTCTAAAAAGCAGAGAAATATATAGAAGAAGCCCGCGCAAAAATAGAGAAAGGGATATAAATTATTATACGTCTGAGATACGAGTTTCGCAACGAAAAATATTTAACGTGCCGAGGGTGCGTGCCGAAAAATTGATATAAACCGTTTCTCTTGCCAATGCGTTTCTTTCGTATTTAACGAATAAAACGATATTCTCGACAGATGGGTGGAAAACAACGAAAAGGCAATTTAGTAGGGACGATATTAAAATTCTGCGGTGTCTCATAAAGTCTCGTTAAGGCTTCCTATCGTTTTATGGCTCTGTAATTTCTATGACTTTTATCGCGTCGTTAAATTCATTACTTGGTCTCGATAACTCGATTAACCGTTTTGTTGGAGAACGTAATAAATTATCAACGGGTCCGGGAAACATAGAAACAATCAGGGAAACCAACTGGACGAGGAAAGAATTCGAGAAAAATAAAGTAAGAATTTGCTCTGCGAATGGTCTGCGTCTACGGAGATTCGATGCCGGCTACGACAAGCGTTCTTCGACAAACAACGAAGGAGTATCGTCGAAGAAGACCCATAGGAACCGGCAAAAGTGCAGGTAGAACTAATCAAGAGTTGATAGGAGTTTTCTTGTCTAGAGAGTTGTGCCGTTCGAAGCGACTATTTGACCGTTAAAAATCTCGTTTGCAGGCAACGCGTTCAAGCAAGAAAACGAGCGGCAACGAAGGCAGTTGGATAAGAGAAAAGGCACCCTCTGTTACGTAACCACCAACGTTTTCATGAAATTTTTATTCAGTGTGTCGACGGGGAAATTGAAAATGTACGTCAACTACGAGATGAGAGGGTGTAATATGCGTGCGATTTCGCCTGACTCTTCGTTGAAACGCGCATGGCCGTGGAAACGGCGCGTATTTAAGGGCTGATCTCTCGCGTATCTCCTCACTATCATCGTATCTTTGGATCTTACCACAGACGTATATCGCACATCTGTCCCCGTATTCGCCATTCGTCCAGTGTCCAGTGAATCGAGCAGCATTCGCAAGGATCGTCCACGTCGCAGTTTCTTCGACGTTCGTGCGTTACCTTGGACCTCTGCGTTCGTGAACAGGCAACAGGTATTTTTACTCCCAGATACCTGCTGTATCGTTGCGTTCCGTTTCCATTAGATCGCGAGGGCGAACGTTAAATCCGAATCCCCCGAATAATTTGCAAATTACGAGTCATGGGAGAGCCAGGTACGCGAGTTTTGGAAGGAGGCTGCGTTTTATTCATAAACGTAACGGAAAGTTGAAACTTTGATGACTCCCGGGACTCGTTACTTGTTGCATGAGAATATTCGTCACGTCCCTGCCAACCCTCGTTAGGCTTTTTAATCAATTTTTTAAATTAAGTTACGAATCAGGTTTTTCCTTAAGCCTCTGTAATCAAGTTCCGAGCCAGCGTCTTATTAATCTTCTTTTCAAGACTTTGATTCAGTTTTTAACGAGCAGGTTTTATCGAACATTTTACACAACTTTGTCCCCTATTTGGCGAACGTTTTAACACGTCCATTACCTTGATACCGTCATTCTGCTCGTTTCTGTGCTCGGAGGTTGTACAAGTGAAAAATTCCAATCGATCGCGCACCTGCACGCACGAACATCGTTTTTACGCGACGGGGGAAGAAACGAGCTTGTTACAAACGCAAACATTAATTTCGGTGTACGACGCGGAACATTCCGTCTCGGGGGATAGTTCGCAACGTTGCCTGTCCTTGTAAAACACCCGGACCAACGGTACAACATACGTTCGCGAAACGTTTGTCGGTCGAAAGAAATTCCAATATATATGCATACCGTCGCGACATTCTTTGCCCACCCTCCGACCTACGATTATTTACTATTATTTTGAAATACTTCTCCCCACACCCGACCACCTCGTGTACATACGAACGTACATACACACAAACGTTCCTCTGTTCTACGATTTTTCGTTGCAAGAAAGAAGCGACGAACGATACAGGAAATTTGATATTTTTCAAGACGTTGAACTCCTTTTCTTTAGAGTGGCTTTAGAGTACGACGAGTAATTATCCAAGATATTTAGTCTCATCGTAGAGATATAAATTATCGTAGGAAAATAACGGGTAGACACGGGTAACCGAAACACAAAGAAACTGAAATTTATAAAATCAAACGATTCCATTATGCAGATTATTCGCGATATACAAGTTGTCGCGTGTTGTTCCAAGCTTTTTTCCAGATTATAAAGTTGAATGTGTTCCATAGGGAATAGGATATAATTGCGCGTGTCCTTCCTTCCGAATAAATCTCGTTCGACGTTCCCACGCGATCGCATCCTTTACGATCGTCGAGTTATTCTTCGACATCTACATAGGAATTCTTTCAACGGTGATCGTATAAATCATATTATGCTTTTACCATATTACTTCCATCGTGCGTGAGTTATAAATTCTAGCCCGCGAATCCCTCTCTTTTACAATGCGATTTACCATTGAAATTCAAAATTCAATTTCACCATAGACGTATCCGGCGTGAACTTTTGCATCGCAACGATTAAAACTGCCGAGTCACGCGGTTTAACCGTAATTCCTTATTAAACATTATATCACCAAAGTCTTTCGTAAATCTTTCTAATCCCGTAGCGACGGTTTTCATTTATTCTCGAAGACTGGCAGTACGGGATTAAACCCCCGATATTGGGTTAATTAGTTGCCAAGCTATTGCCAACAAAATTATTACAAAACACATGGTAAAAGATATTTAACATCGGTTGTATTTATACTTCAAGATATTTATAATCTCGCGGAGGTACGTTTTCAAGATATTACGAAAGAAAAGAAGAGGAACAAAAAAAAAAGAGAAAGAAACACGCACGACATAATAACAAGAAATTGCGAGAAAAGGACGAGGTTGAAACAAAAGTTTCGTTCAAGCTGCCTGATCGTGCACGAGGTACCGTAAGCGGCCTTGTTATAGCTTGCACAGAGTTGACATCCCGGACAGTCTATTCGTGTCTATCGTAAGGATGACCAGCGATCGAGCATTTTATTTCTCGGTTCAAACAATTTTCCTTTCTTCTTTATTTTCAAACGTTTCACGTACGAAACTTTATTATATTTAATCTACGTTTACCTTTAATACCGCACATCGTACAACGTTTACGTTAACACGTTTCTCCCTCTGCCCAAGACTATCCAAAGACAGCGCTACTAATCTTTCGTTGGTGAAAATTTCACGGTCCCACGTTCTTCCCAAATGTTTTCCTTAAACTTCCATTCGTTTCGTCACTTTTCTCCCTTCTTCGCATCGCGCGATAGAACAAGACCGTGAACTAGTGCGACGATATTTCAGATACAAACTCGATTAAGAGCTGACGTTCATTTCCTCTTGAAATCTCCCGCGAGCGATATCTGTTCGGTTTCTTGATCGATCTTCCGCGAGGGTAGCTCGAGGGACAGCTCGCCGAGTGTCCCAAGCTGTTCATCAAGATTTACATAGGTCTTCCTAAAACAGCGCGAGCAAGTAATTCCAATGAACCTTTGTTAACATCCCTTGCTTGCAAATTTAATCATTGTTCGGTCCAAAGTGTTTAGAAGATAAACGTCCGTTGTTTTCGAAGCTGGCTCGAATTTTAAGCCTCGTCGGGGAAAGAATCGTGTGCTCGCTGTGACGCTCGATCGGATCGAAATCGTGGGCGTAAAAGAAGATCCTGGTGGATGGGTCGATGCGAGAAAGAGTCAAAGACTGTTCGTCGGTCGTTGCAGGCGTTATTTCTTTAAATGGACGATCGTCAAGCTCTCGCGTCGTCCTTTTTCCGCGCGTTAACGGATCTTCCGATGATATCTATCGCTTCTTCGAGTTGAGACGAATTATGGACGTACGGATACGTTTGATCGATTCATTTTTTTCTCGTCCGAGAAAGAAGAAGCGTCGGACTGTCGTAAAAAGACAAGGCGCTTCGTTTTATCGGCGTGGAAAGGAGAACTTAAGATGTTAAGTAGTAAACGTCGGCTTCGGTCAGACGTTTCCACGTATCTCGCGCGTTTTGCTCCGACTCAAAAGCATAAAACTTGCACTATGTCCGTTTATGTACATCTTTTCGTCCTTTCGTATTCCATCTTAGCCGTCTCGAATATTTCAGAAGCGAGAAGCGCGTATCTCGCGAGCGTTTGAAAATGTTGTAAAAGACCAATTTCCTGCGAAATCATACGTGCTGCGCGGTATCTCTCTTAGTAAATTACCTTTTAGCAAAATTAAATTAACCGGAAGCGATTCCAGTTGCCTAAAGGAGATGGGGCGACTTTGATAACGCGATTACCGGTCGACTGTTTTATATAAAACAAATGAAATTCGTAAAGTTTAAAAGCCCTATGGTATTCGAAAGGAACTTTGTAAAAACGAGTGAGCGAATTGGAATTTGTAAAGGTTGCACCGTTGGCAGAAATTACTTTAGTTATAGAATTACGCTTCTCTCGTTAAACAAGCTTCGCTCCAATTCTTCCACTCCCCTTTCGAACACGCTAAAATGTCGCTCGCTGCTGTATTACAAACATTTTCTAGCCAACGATTAATCCTTTTGGATGTTACGATTGACAAGTTTGTGATACGAGTTTAGTCGAGGCCGAAAGGTGGAAAGGCAAAAGGAAAAAGAGATAATTTCTTGATCGCCGCAGGGGGTGGAGGGCACGAGGTCACCAAAGCAATTCCAACCGATTCTATTCTGTTAATCAACCGTCGATAGGCGTTCGAATTATTTACGAGTCGATCCTTTCTTACTTCCTTACCTCTCAAAATGCTAATTTATCGCTTTCTCCTCTTTCCACCGCTTTGTCGTTCCTACAAACGTACAACTGTTCGTTCTATTCTGTGCGTTTCGTTCGAACGTAAATAATTGATTTTTTTTCTATCGACGTCGCTTCGCACGCGGAAAATGTTCGAACATTCCGTCGAGCTAGAATACAGCTAAACTTTCAAGAACACGCTTTAAGCTGGTCGAACGGAATGACAGAAAGCTACAAAGCGTTCAAATTCAATTCCTGATCTCATTCCGAAGATTCTGTCGCGCGCATCCTTCTCTTCCTTCTTTGCCGAGTCTACTCGACGACAAAACCAAGAGTATGGCGAATCGTACCATGGTAAAGTACCGTTTAGAACGTTACGCGTGTACTATATGACGCGTCGCAACAACTCGCTTTCGAGATGCGTAATATTTCCAAAGAGGAACTTCTCTTATGTCTCTATACGACGAATAGATGACACAGTGGATATACGATATACTGCAATCAAGCGATAATTACATTTAGATTTCTCGGTGTCATTGATATCTGTTTACAAATACAGAACAATAGAACTCGAGTATATTCCGTGTATATAGTTACCTCGAATGACTCATTGCTAAGGATATCGATGGCAACTGTCCGCTATTAATATCTGAATGATAATACGCTTGGGGCATTACTATTAATCAAACGCGCGATAAAATCGCTCAAATAGGTATATACTTCCGTTTACACGTACAACGTACGCGTTAATCGATTCGTTGGTACTTTAACGTCTTTTAAAATTTGTTCAAAAGCAACCTAAGGGTTTTTCATACGACCCTTCTTCGACAGACAATTTTCTTTTCCCCTCTTTATCTTTCAGCCAACAAGTTGTACACAGGCATGTAAGTACATACATAGCAGCCGGCATTCTTCGGCTTCTTGGCCATCGACTACGACAAAGGCGCGTTTCGTTTGTCCGTTTCCTTCGACGTCGATTTAACTCCCGTGGTGTTCGTTTTATATTTAGTTCGAATAAATTGAAAACTACTAAACATTCCAGTCACGTAGCGCTGGTAATACGATTTCCCGACTCTCAGATCAACTCGGAGATCACATCGGAATCGGCGTATTTTATTTCTCCGATACTCCGATTCCGTCTTGTGTAACGCGATACATATCCTAAACAAACATTAAGCGATTCTTTTTCAACCATTTTCCTGTTAGATGTTTTACACTATTCGCGCGATTCTGCGCGTTCGGACGATTCTTTTATTTCTTGGGATAATTTTATTTACAAATCTGATTATCACTCGGTGAAGCAAGAGAGTAAAATATTTGAAATTGTCGTTTATTTCGCGAAGAACAATTTTATAGTTTAACTTGGAGGAAGAACAGCTTGGTCCAGTTGTACGATAGTTGTTAACGGCGTTGATAGCCGCGTTAAAGATACGTCGTCGAACCGTTAACCACGTACTCTTTATCGGAAAGTTAATTCTCTTCTAGGCTGTCGCGTATTCATAAGAAACGAGCTAATTCCCTTGTCAGCGAAACTGCCTCCACTTTCTTTCGTTTTTAATCTCCTTGAAACTTTCTTCGTGCGAAATACGCGTGCAACTCTGTCGAAATCTTGCGATATATTTAATAGCGCTTGTACGAAAAATGTGTCAGGGTGTATTTTTTTTTTTTTTTTTTTTAAAGGATGATGAGCTCAACGATCGTGATCCTCTTTTCAATGACAACCATGGCCATATCCTATAACAATGTCCTGGCAGCTTTACCAACCCAATGTAATCCTGGCTTCTTGGATGATCTTCCACCGAGGATCCGGAAGGTTTGCGCCGCTCTTTCAAGGATATACGAACTTGGTTCAGAGATGGAAAGCTATATCGATGACAAGGATAATCATATATCAGGTATTTCTTCGTTTTAAAACATTCGCAATGTCCTGACTGTAGAGATAGAACTTCAATTACGAGGAAGAAAACAGAAGAACGTTTAATGAAACGATCGTAATGAAATTATGATTTATAGGATTTCACGAAAGCATCCCGTTACTAGACAGTGGCGTTAAGAGACAGGACGTGGATCATGTTTTCCTACGCTTTGGAAGGCGTCGTTAAACATGACGCAAATGACGCTTCGCACCTGAAACGATCCAACAGTTCAATTCACCGCATCGCCAAGCTACAAAAGAAGAAAGAAAATGTCTGCAAACCCCATTTAGAGATCCTTACTTGGATTCATATTGCATATATCAATTTGTGTTTTTCCTTAATATCGAATAATTAAATCTAATAGTAACGATAAGCGAGCAAAAGTAATGGCTTTGTAATTAAAATCCCGACAATTTACTCGTGTATCGTGCAGCTTCTGATTTCATTTAAAAACTGTTTAAGAAGTTTCTTCTCCTTCCATCTCTTTGCTAATAAATTCTATAATGATAGCATTAACGAGTTGCACTGGTGAACACTAATTTATTTCTTCTTTATAAGACGCGATGACTCTTTCGTTTTTTTTTTTTTTTTTTTTTTTTTGATGAAACAATTAGTAACGTTTTCGCGTGATCATGTCGCGTCATCGCGTTACGATGTAAAATTGAGAAACAACTTTAACAGCCAGTTTTATGTACGTATTTAACGATTTAAATCATTTATTAAATTTCAACGTTTAAAATTATAATAAAGTCGTTGTACGATATCATCTTTTTCTCCTCGTTAAGAAGCAAAGAAAGTACAGGATGCTTTAATATCAAAACGTAATTTAAAAAAATTTTAATATTTAATTACACGACGATTTTATTTAATCACATTGCAACAGAGGGATTAATAATTAATAACTATGTTAAAATAAAACACAAACACATTTTACAATGCACATTTATCACGTCGTTTAGTTCTCGCAGAATAAGCGTTAAATCGATAACAATAAATTAGTACGACTATCGGCAAACAACGACCAAATGTAAAGGATTGGAGACACATGCATAACAATCCAAATACACAGGATACTTCGTAAGCCGTACTCTGTCTCGTAATCTAATTTTGTACATTTTACGTAGCTTTGAATTTCGGAAAAGATATTAGAAAGATGTTACACTCTTAGACGAAAAGGTCGTAAAACTTGAATTTCTCTCGTCCCATAACGATCAAGCTTGTTTATATGTATATACCCTTCTCTTATTCTAATATCTGCAAAATTATAAACAAACGTTCACTGGCAAATTCGATTGTTATCATCCTTTGAAGAGAACGGACGCTTATCCACGCTAACATCGATCATCGCACTTTCGTCTGTGTCAGAACTTGGGAAGTGTCTACCGTCTTTCCTTTTTATCGTTACCGTTACAATCGAACGAGAAATGGGAATCCATTCAGATGCCTGAACCGTACAATTTGCCTCCAACGACCATCTACTTCGTTGGACAAAAGAATCGTTCGCAAATTTCCTGTGCAATTTCCAAGGCACCTAATCATCGAAGCAGCATTTAGAATTCTTTGAAAGGCCTACCTAAGACCGTGCTGAATCGAACATGTGCGTCTTGTAACACAATTATCGTTTTCGTTAGAGAAAGCCGCTTGACTAAATTTACGAAATTTGACAAACTTATCTAAATCCATTAATCGAATTCTCGTCACTTATAGTACTTATACGCTAAAGATTCGAATATTTACAAACCCTATCCTATCACAGGATTGCAAGATAAAAGATACGATCTGTCCGAAACGATTAATGGAGTTCGTCGATCAGCGAGAAGTCAAATCTCCGACGTTGCTTCTCGGAGTGCGGTTGTAGCTATGGAGGTGCAGAGTGCGGAGGTTGGGGTCAGCAATTTGAAACACCACAGTGTTTTTCGTCTGTGAAATACGACACGGATACCACATCTCCGCCGACATTTATCAAACATTGACCCTAAAATATAACTTTCCCTTAGCCATTTATTCCACTTATTCCATCAGTCGAACTTACTAAAGGTTAAAAAAATTGTACGTACTTGGTTTTTGTGCGGACTGTGGAGGAGTACGCACTTAGTCATAAAAAACGCTACCATCGCATTACCACCCAAGGCCGTAATATGCGCGCGAACGATTGCCAAAACTTCCATCACAAAACTATGAGTAAATCCGCTCAGACCACCGTTCTGTAATAGATAGAAGATTATTGTTAATTTTCCTTAATTTGTTGTTTCTTATATCCATTCGTGTAAAAAAAACAGTACTAACTTCTCTGATGGATGTGCTCTCACGAATGAAGAAGAAGTTTAAATTTCCTAGATACCTTTCTATGCGGCCACCAGGTAGATAAGACAGAGGTGTTATATCTACACCGTACCTTCCCTTTAAAGGCACCTGTTCGTTTTAATTACAATTTATAATGAAAATCGTCTCAATCATATGATTCATAAGATAATTCTTCTCGCATCGAAACACTTACATGTTTGTGTTTACGTGTTGTAAAAATCTTGGATCGTAATGGCGAACGAGTTCGGGATTTCAGCGATGGAGCATGAACTAGGGTAGTTGAATTCATATTACTGCTAGATACGTTATCCGACGAGACTTCCGTATGATCCACGTCAAGATTGAATATCATATCGCTATCATCTAGATATATAATACATTTTAATTAATAAATACTTCGAGTATAACAAGAATTTGTAAACAGCTTATGGTACCTACCTTGTCTTCTAACTTGGTCTTTACTTGCAGAATGACTTATCAGCTTTTTCTTAGATTTATTTATTTTTACAGGATCTCCTAATCCAAGGGCCATACCAATTACTGTGAATTGTATTTCATCTGGCTCGGGAAGCGCCAACTTAAATTGCATGTCGCAGAGCGCGCAGGGGATCATTCTTCTTAATTTGAAATATACAGACTGAAACGAAAGATCGATAATTCAATCTACGATTAAATTAATAATGATTTTATTACGCGTCAATTAACGATCGAAAACTAAATACAACGGTACCTGAAGTAACTTAGCGAAATATTTAGAGGGCATTGATGCAAATTGTCCAGCGGGGATTTTCGTTCTCGAAATTTGAGTAAACATTTGCAAATTCCTCACGATTTCCAAATCGTCTAAACCAGGAATCGTTTGAGTATTTACTACGTGGAAATCCTCCGGAGGCCTATCATCCATCAGTAACGATATTCTATCCATATCTTCGATGTCATCGACTTCTAGCACGCAAGTATCTCTCGGACCTACGCTAAAATCTAAATCTGGGAGATCATCGTCCGATTCATCGGTATCAGAAGTTGTGACACGTCCATTTTCAACATCCTATAACAAATACGTAAGTTGATTATTGATTATTTTCAATTTCAAAAATGATCAATAAGACACCCACCCCAACAGATTTGAGCCGATAGAATTCTCTGTTCTGTTTGACTGTTTCGACTAAAGTTTTCTGAATTTCTGCTAATTGCTCCTCTTTATGCCAAGAATTTCCAGAGGCAATCTGTGGAACAGAGGGCGTGGGTAAAGCGGTTAAAAATATAGCCGTACCCACAGCCATACCAATGATTAGTCGTTCACCAACAGAGATCTGTAACTTCAAGCCAAATATCGAATTCATTCCTTTGACTTTTAATTTGTTTAAGAGTAAACTATGCAATTCGTATTCTAAGAATGGTAAGCAATCGGATATCTCCTTGGCATTTAATTCTCCTCTGAGATCTTTCTTGGCTTTACACGCGGTAGCTTGAATGATGCATCCTCGTCCTGTCATTAATACGTTTTCTGGTAACTCTATAGTAGTGAACATCACATCCGGCACTCTGGCACGTTTGCATATGCCGCATTTTGAGACGTTTACACGAAACGGAAAACTCGCTTCGTTGTACGGTAGATGACAGAGACTGCATTTGCTTTGAAATTGGACATCTCTCTCGTGATCTCTACTCTCTGACGTATGCCTTACTTTGCAGGTTTGCGTAGAAGTTGGCACGGACGTATCCGTATCGCTTTTCTCTACTTTTATAGGTGCAGATTTCTGTTGAGCTTTCTCGCGTTCTACTTCCGTGGCATTAACACCGGGACCAGATTGTGCTTTGCTAACAAAAACATTGTCTGCATCCTGACTTGAGCTATGAAGATTAATTACTGCTGCAGTTCCATATGCATTTAACACGCAGACATCATCACTACAAGAAAAGGAGTAACAGTAAAAAGCGTAAAACAACGTTATTATAAACTACGTTTAAATGTCTCGTCCTAATTTTTACCAAATACTAGTTTCCTCTTTGTAACCAATCACTACGTTACACGCTAATGCTCTCGCATGCGATCGAACTTCCATTCTAACTTCTTTCCACCAGGCATCACGACTCTCGGGTTCTTCTAAATTGCTGATCCTTTCGAGAAGTTTGACTGATCTTGAGCTTACAAGACCACCTGTCTCAAAGTACACGCTTTATGATTAAACTTTGCGACAAAATCGTAAATACACATAAATTGAGGTATCTAAATAATGAAATGCTTACCGATATGCAAAATAAATCCTGGCGGGTACTGTTGCATCGTAATAAATGGATACTCTAACATTTCAAATGCATCTTGATTCATGGTTCTTATCACAGCAGTGGAAGTTTTCAGTAATCCAGTCGTTGATCTATCATTCGCTCCAAATGAGTTGCCTATAATGTACATTGCACTTTCTATTTTTGTTACAAAGAAATAAATTAATCTAAGAACAAAATATTTATTGAAACATGTATTGTAATTACATGTCGTAAAGAAAGAATGTCTCATAAAGTGATTCCTTGTTCAGCAATGTAGATATTCAGTAAGTAATAAGCAAAGAAGGAGATAAAGAAAATGATTTTTCAGGAAATGATACTCTTAATCATACGTAAATTAAAAAAGAAATTACCTAGAACCATGTAGGATCATCATGAAATATGCTATTTTTGTTTCAGGAATTTCTTCTTTGCTGGCTATAACTCACTTTATGAGGCACCCTGTAATTTGAATTTTGACCCATAATAAATCACCTGCAGATCAATGAACTTCGTGAATAAAGTGCACACGTAGCACTACATTAAAAACAACTCCAATTATGTATATCCACGAGTCATTCCAAATTGATCAAAAATGAATACGTTCTACATTCTCTATCTTAACTTAAGTTAGATACGTGATTAGTGTATAATTAAGGAAACTCACCTTTTGGAGTAATGCTCAAATCAGAATCGCTGGATCTTCGATGCAACGGGGCAGTGGGTTGTGCCTTAGTCGTCGGTAATTGGCATACTTTTGAAACCATAGGAGGAACAGCCGGAAGTGGATAAGACGGACTTAGAGATGCCTCATCTTGTTGCCTATGATCGAGGGAAGGAGGGGACACACACGAGTTGTAAGTCATATTAGCAGTGTTAGTAATATTAGTTAATTCATCCTGATCTAATGCTTTTCTTATATTACAAATGCTATGACTCTCATGTACCGCATGATCTACAGATGTGAATGATGTCGAATGGTTAGTATCTTTTGGCTTTAGTCGATTCATTTCTATGGTGTTACTATCATTTTTAAACGAATCGCTGCTTTGTGTATCTAGAGTTAATTCTTTCGCAGCACTCTCGTACGTTTTCGGATCGACTGTAGATCTTTTGGTTATGAAGTTATCTCTCGAATAAAACGACTCGGTTGTTCTGCATAAATGTGATCGAATTAGCGTGTCGTAGATGATTATACTCTCGAGAGAGGAATTGTAGGACGAGGTGTCAGGTGTACGCAATGTTGGCATGGATTCGCCTAAGGGAAAATCTTTAGAGAACGAGGACACACGTGTAACTTTTGCCCTTTTATGATTGCGGAGGTGTTTTTTCAGAAACTGATTATACAAATTCTGATGTAAATTCCGAGGGTTAATATTTCTGCATGCTCTATCTCGTCTTTTCCTTCTAAAGTGACCATCGTTGCTATTATGATGAAGCGGATGTACCATCATTTTCGTGTCAATTATTCTGATTAAATCTAACATACGACGTTGTCTATTCTTGTGAATTACATCAAAAGTTTCGTTGCACGAAGATTGTAATAAACTTTCGATGCTAGACGAAGTTTTCGACATAGTTTCTGGCGTTAGTTTATTGTCCAGATCTTTTCTTGAATTTGACTCTTCGGTAGAGAATTGATACTGTTGTAATGATGGAAGTGATCGTGTTAATAAAGTTAATTTTAATGCATCGGCCTCCTCTAATCTTTCAATATGTTGCTTATCTTTAAAAGAGTCTTTCATAGTGATTTCATCTACCTCATCGATCACAGAAGGAAATCTTTGAAAGAAATCTCTATCTATCCGCCTAGGTATTACCATCTTATCCTTACTTTCAGTTTCACTTGCACTTTGCAACAGAGAATACGCCGAGATAGGTACTTCGGCATAAGATGATTCATTATCTTTCACATTGTCCACACCATTCAAAATATCTTTTGAAGTAGGTTCCCTTATTACAGAAATTTGATTACATTGTTTAGGTTCGTCACATTTTTCATAATCAGTAACAAGAGCAGTTAATTTTTTTGCTACATCAATAATCGAAGAATCCGATTTCGTTTCTTCTACAGAATTTTCTACAGGCGTACTCGTCGCGAGCGGAAGGTCTTGTGAATTTTCACTACTTTGCTGCCTTTGTAAAACTTTCCCACCTTCCAGATTTTTATTTAACCCTGCTGCTGTTGTTTGCGGATGATCTCTCCTTATTTCCGAACTTGCAGCAAATTCGAAATTAAATGTCAATATTTGATTCATAGATAGGCATTTAACAAGTGGAGGGGATGTACTGTCTTCGTGAAGAGGACACGTATCGCTATCTGTTCCCTGTGACGTTACTTGCGTTGGTTTTCTTTTTAATGAAGGGAAAGTATCGGCTCTGCGAAGTTTCCTAAACTGATCGATTACGCCCAACTCTTCGTCGGTTGAAAATTTTGAATCGTTTAAAATATTATAACTAGTACTATCAATTGACGATTCATTCGAAAAACCGTTAGAGCTAGATGTGTTTTCTTCGAACGAAGAATCGTGTTCCCTCTTCATCTGTTCTTTCGGGGTTACGGTATAAATTTCGCCTTTAAAATCATCCTTATTTATTCCATTTTGGATAGCATGTTCATCGATATCTTCGCGTTCCTTCGTATTATCAGACAGAGAAAGGGCTGTTGATAATTCATGATCTTCCTTAACATGCTCCAAAGGAACATTATGTATAGACTTTATTAAAAGGGCGGCAACTCCTTCTTTACTGTCCTTAAGTGCTTTCCCTTTCTTTGAATATTGAATACTTCCAACGGAAGACCTAGCTGAACTATTTAACCAGGAAGTACTAGATTTACTTTCTGTGTCACTTGTACTAAACAATCTCCTCAAATTTTTGCGGACGTCCAATATATTTTTACTTTCACCTCTTTCATCCTCCAACGCTAGCATCATTCTTATGGACGCATCTTGAATAATGGATTCAGTTGAAGTTGGGTATGAAACTGGAGTTTTCTTTAAATTATTCGTGTCTGATGACCTCTCAATAGCTCTTACGCCGTGTAATTTACGGCAAGGGCATTCAGTCTTTGTTATAATTCGCCGAGGACTTCTAGATATCTTTGAATGATGTGGAAAATCATCCTTTACACGCGTGGTTTGTGTACTCGCAAAACGAGGATCAAGGATATGAGTGGAAGTAACGGGATATAACGGCATACTCTCATCGAGTCCTGTACGTTCCTTTTGTGCTTTGTGTTGTGAAAAGAATGCCCTATATTGACACATGCAGGTGGATAGAAAGAAAAAGGCCTAATTAGTTCGTATATAAGAATTCTCAATATCTTTCATTCAATTAAAGATCACTAATCTTTCTTACTATCAATGATCAAAGTTGGATGCGCGTGTAGCGTACCTACTTATTTCCAGTCTATCACAGTGCCCCGTTTTCTATACACACATCGTCCTGGTTTTAATGCACGCGCATCAGACCTCGATCTAGCTTCTACATACCGGGTGTCCTAAAAAAATTATATACTGATTAGAAGTTTTATAAAGTATTACTGTAGCTTCTGTAGTCTATATTTTTACGCTAGCAAACGCATCAAAAAATGAAACGTTTCTCAAAATAAATAATAAATAGCACGTAAACGGAATATAGGGATAAAAGGATTATTGAAATATTTGTATCTTTTTATGTAAAAGTAACGATTCCAAAGAAATAGGACACCCAATGCGTAGAAGTTGAAATGAGATCGAATACGCTTGAAGTATGTGATACGCTACGAATGTAAAATGGTTAAAACCTATTTGGTTCTTTTGTATACAAACGCATCAAACTTTAAACCATATATTTGAAAATGAAATAAATACACATTATCAGTAACAAGTACTTGTTGACTAAATGTTAATGTTTATTTTTGAGTAATAAAAAGTTTAATTAATATTTTATCACCTACTAGAATTAACTAAAAAAATTAGTAACTTTTTAATTGAAAAATAATAGTTTGATTTCTTTTACATGCACTTAGTTATGAATAAGCGGTATAAAAATTCGTACTTGTACAAAAAATGTGCAGTAGGACAAACTTCATCCCTCAGATTAAATAACCAGCATTATAATTCACAACACAGAACACTTCAATATATTTTTAGTATTACCAACATTGTTATATTAAAAAATACTTGGTAAAATATTTAAGAGTGTAAGAATTAGGGCACGATTAACGCAGAACTGGTCTATAAAAGATTAAGCTAAATGCGATATAGTGAACAGTATTGTATATACTTACTCTTCTATATTGTCAGATGAAAAGTTCAAGGTATCTTGCAATTTCACAAGCGTAACGGCTGTACCTATCCCCCGAGCTACAATGCCAGATTCACCTTCCAGGTCAAAATTTTGTAAATACCTAATTATGACAAAATAGTGTGATAAAAACTTCTTAAATCAATATCTATGCATTATGTCTGTAATTTACCCAATAACAGCATTTCCACCAAGGTCTAGAGCTTTCAAGCCAATTTTCCTTTGAACTTCCCCACTTAGTTTAAAAAATAACGTTTGCCTTGCCTCATTTGAGGCTCTGGGTGTTCTTATCTTATCAATCCATTTGTATTCAGGATCATCGCTAACAACTAATTCTTCTACAAAACCGTGTATACTTTGAGTATGATATCCGTGAGGTATATTTGGTGCTGAAAGAACATTATACTACATACCAAATCTAAAAGAAATAATTTCTAATGCATGATAAATATTCTATGTATTTACAATAAAAAAATTGTACTCCACAGGAAGATTGTCTGAATCTATTAAAATCAGAAAATAACTCTACTTTAACAATAATATTAACTTCGCCACGAATTCCATGCATTGTATCATACACTGGTATCCATCCAGTCATAACAGAACCTAGAATAAAATCTTATTAAATTTGTTTGAATGTTCTACCGTTAAGAACAAATACACACCACTCTGAGAACCAGCATTGGTATTCATTGCAGCCTCTAATGTCCAGATATTTTTAACTGTGGGAGGAACACCAGGCAACAATAATGGATTTAAGTTTATATAAACTTTGCCTATTGCATCGTTCGCAGAATAGGTATCATGGTCCATTAATCGGATCTGCAATGGCTCATCCTGCAGTTCAGAATCATCAACTTCAAACCTGTACCATTCTGAATTCCATTGAGGATTGAGCGATTTTCTGCATACGTCTGTTTTAAACGTTATATTGCCAAATTTTAATTCGACGTATGCATCCGTCGTATCGCCAGAACGATCCATTACTGGCAGATTGCGACCCGCCAATACTTTTACTTTTATCTTCCCTGGCATCCTGACGGATAACTAATTTAATAAAATCCTGAAATCAAAGTAATATAATTTTCGCAATCATATAAAAGAAATTTGGCCAGTATGCCATCATTTTTTATATCAATAACGACACGTTTATTTGTATATGTAGTAACAGCGGAGGTTATGTTTTAAAGAGTTTTATTTCGAGGAATATGTTGATCGATATGAAAACTAATTTTATAATACGTCGTAATCACATTTCCAGGAACAATAATACTTACTTTCGTCAAAACAATTTACGAGCTTTAATACACGTTTTCGCAATAAATTCATTTGACGTGCAAATTATTATTTGTTACATTCGTACATAAAACTTCAGCTCAGCTAATATATATCAACGTTATATTAATCATTCTAGCGTAAATTATTTAAAAGTCTATTAAGTAACGTTGAGCTGACGTTTGTTTACAGCCACATCTTTCAGGTAATTACGTGCTTGTTATCTTCACAGAAAAACTCTTCAGACGCATTAACAAATTTATTTCACACATTCTATAATTTATACAAAATAATATATAAGTAATACTTTTACTTATAGAAACGAATAAAATATATAAATTTCTACGAACAGTACCAATTATTAATTTTATCGATTAATTTATTCTCGTTAATATTCAGCTTACCTATTATTTTGCCAATAACGTTCGAAATCCGAATATTATGATTGTGTGATAGAACATTATAATTGGAATTGGATAGCGTCCAAATTATTACTCTTTACAAAATTCGTATGGTTTATCGCGTTAAACGTGAAGTGCGATTTCAAATTTCTTCTATATCGCATACTTCTATTTTAGGTTAGAGGACATTGAGAAAATGATATGTGCATACTTCAGTTTCAAATTTATAACTTTATTGCCCGCTGAGCAATTTTAATCGATTATAATGATCATTTTTGTATGCAAGTAGATTAATGAAACTTATATTATTACGTTGATTCGTAGCAGTTCCCATTTGCCACGAGAAATGAAAAAGGTTATTCGATAGTTGTTTGTTACCTTTCGATTGATACTTGATACCTACGCTGTACTATGTTCAATTTAGCCAAGTATTAAATAAAAGATACAATTGCAAATTAAATACAATCTTAATCTTTTCTCTCTGGTGTTATATTTATTGCTACCTTTATTTAGGATAACCTGAACATATGTCGAAACAATCTTACAGAATCGACTTATATGCTATATTGAAAATTGTAGTCTACCGATGCGTGGAAAATTCCTCATTGTTTGTTACTGCAATTTGGCAGCATTCGGTTCGCTGATGCATGGAAATACATATGTATATCAGCGATTCGGTCGATGTCAACCGTCAATCCTAAAATTCTGTATTCTAAATGCATCATCTACTATACCTATGTATGTTTGTACGAATATAGTTGTATCATTCCTTGTACATACATATATTTTATATGTGTTCATACGCAGTATCTGAGTTACGAGATCAATATGGCTTCTTCCGTAGCTGCTGCAGCTACTGTTCGTGCTGTCAAAGGTAGAAAAATACTTGCTACACGAGCTGCGCTTACGTTAGTAAGTGAATAATTAACATACACATATATAAATATGTGATAGTTTAGAATATTGGTACATGGTGTTAGTTAATATTGCTACGAACGTATGTATATTTTGAACACTGAAAGGTTAAGATTAAGTTTTCAATCTATGTTGATATGATGATGTATAATTCTTATTCTTAAAACCAATGTTATCACATATAATAACACATTGACTACTTATTTATCTTCATAGAAATTCCCATGATTTTAGCTGTTTATAATCTTTACAAAACAATAAAAGATATGTATCAATAATTAGCTATTAATTTGTGTATAAACATATCTTTTTGTAGCTATGAAATATCTTATAAGAACATTGTGTAGTGAATATTATGTTATTCTCTATTATTATTATGATTATATCCTTTTTATGAATTTCGTTCGTATACACATATATCACACATTGTATAATTAATTACAGCATATTATTCCATTCAATGGAATATGTGTTCATTTCTAAATTGTGAGAATTATAGTCCTGTACCAATTTGTTTATCTATAAAAATATTTGCCATTTCCAAATAAGCAAAGATATTTTAGATTTTCATGCTATAATTATTTTATTTCAGACATCAAGTGCAGTAAACAAAGTTAAGGAATTATTAAAAGACAAAAACGAATTTGTGAGTAGACAGTTTGACCTCTACTTTAATACCTTCTTATTTATTATAAAGTAACTAAAATACTGTGTTTATTTTAAAATAAATTTATTTTCATATATTGACCATTTCAATTTTAAAGATTTGAATATTGTTACAACTAAATACTAATTAAGTTGATTTTGTTCCAAGAACAATTGTTGAATTATAAATTGTACAAAATATTAATAATTGATGTAAAATATTTTGTAATATAAAATAGCTGACTTTTTAGAACCAGATATTGCATAAAAACTACTTCCTATTTCAGATTGGTTTAAGGGTCAGTGTGAAACAACGCGGATGTAATGGTCTAAGTTACACTCTTGATTATGCCAAAGAAAAATGTAAACTCGATGAGGAGGTTGTTCAAGATGGAGTTCGCATTATGATCGACAAAAAGGCACAGTTGTCTCTGCTAGGTACTGAAATGGATTACGTGGAAACTAAATTAAGTTCCGAATTTGTTTTTAATAATCCAAATATCAAAGGGACTTGTGGATGCGGAGAAAGTTTCTCTGTTTAGTAAACTTAAAAAATCGTAGTTAATACAGATTACTTAATTATCACAAATGTTGATAAAATGTAACTTCACAAAATAATAATGTATAATATAATATAAACAAAATATTTTACAAATTTCCATTGGTTCAGATGTATAGATTTATATATTACATTTGTTCTGTATACTGTGAATTAGATTTGGCAATATTATATGGCTTGTTATCGCGGTAAATTCATTTCATTATCTTTTATCTGCTTAAATAATAAATTTTGTTGATTATATGTATACGTATATAACTGTATACTGTATGTATACATATATAATGAAAATCAATCGATTATTAATTCAAAAGATTCTGATTCCGGTACAAAAACATCTTTCAACATTATTAACGTTTTCTTGTAAAATATTACTACATACATAAATCATATTTGTTGATAAATTCGACGAACAGATAAAATATGTGAGTTGTATTATATGAATTATTGAATGTTTATAATACTGTATATTTATTTTGCGATTCAGTACTGTATATAGAATGCTTCATATGATATGTATACATTTATAATAATTAACATGAAATAATATCCTGTCTGTTACAATAAGTCTCCTATAAAAATTTATGTATCATTCAGCATCGTACGTGTGTACTTTTGTATTTCGACGATTATTAGGATTATATGCTATACGTATTTATTAACAATAAATATATGTGTATATAATTATACATGTATATATATGTGCGTGCATATATGTATATATATGTACAGCAAGATTTATAAAAGAACAAAATAGTGCTCAAAGAGTATGACAGTGAAATCACAAAACGTAATAAAGGCACTGTTCGTTCAAACTTTATGCGGTGATTTTGACGTTGATGTGCTTGATTCATTCTGATTTATTGAGGTGTACTAGCAAAGTAAACAATTGCAAGGCATTGATAAATCGTGTTAAAAACTGTAAATAGTTCAATTTTAACGTAAAATATATTTTCACGTAATACTAACATATTGCGTATATTCGTCCTGTTTTACCGATGATAAAAAAAGTAATTGATTTGAACTATTACATTCATTATAAAAAGAAGTCTCTATTAGGATTTGGACCAGTTTCCTTCGGATCTTTAAATTGCATTTTTTATCAGCTATTTTTATTTTTGTCAATTATATTATTACATTATATAAAAAGATACAAAAGAAATTTATCTACACTGCCGAATGTAAATATTAGCCTATCTATTTGTTATATTTTGTCAATATAAGCGTCACTCGTGTAAGACATAAAAGCTTTTCATTAAGAACATCATCTTATTCGTAATTGTTACTAAACATTGTCTTATGTATGTTTTCTGTTCCTCAATTTCATCAATTTGACTGTTTGAATACGATAAATTTGCGCGCGCTCGTATATACGAAAATCGAGCGCTCCTATTGGCGCAATATATTGCGAAATCAAATCGAGCGTGACTATTGGCGCAGAATATTGTCAAATAAAATTGAGCGTTTCTATTGACGTTCCTATTGGCGTTCCTATTGGCGTTCCTATTGGAGCGTTCCTATTGGAGCGTTCCTATTGTCACGTCAAATGGAGCTTTCCTATTGGTGCGAAATATTGGAAAGTCGTAGTTTCGTGAAGGATCGCGTCGTGAGGTGTCATTGTACTCTTGAAAGTCGTGGAGCGAAAATTCGTTTCGTCGATCGTTACCTTCTCATTATTAGTACTTTCATTTCGACTTTATCAACATTTCTACAATTCTATCTGCTTCATTTAAATAGTACGTTCGTATTTAATCACTTATTAATAATAATTTTAGTAAAATTAAGAAATTTTCTTTTATTTTCATCGTTAACTGCGTACTTGACAAGTTACAATCGTCGATAGCTCATATTATCGGTCTTTGAGGCATAATTTGGGTTATATTATTACTTTATTTCACTATAATTGGTTTCATTATTGTAAACTATACATTTATTCTTAACTGTATTTCTGATGGTTAAAATGATCGAAAATTCACATTACCGGCCTTTAAGGCAAACTGTGGATTTTATTATTCCTTTATCTTACTATAATTTGTTTAGTTATTGTAATATTATTGTAAATTATTGATTTTTTGTCATTCATTTATTTGAAATTGTTGGTTTTCTTTTGTACAGATCATTATTGGCTGGTCACGTGACTGGAAAAATAGAGGTTCACATCACAGACGCCACAGATGATTAATAATCGATAATTCGAACTGGATTCGAAATGGATGGCACAGATTAATAATCAATTCGTTGGTTTCCCATGCAGATTTGCTAACGATTGAGTTATTGTAACAAAGCAGACATATGTACGTGATTATTTTCTCTTTTCATTGGATCAATGATAATATTTGCTGTATAATTACTATGCGATTTACAATTGATATATAATGATATATTATTTTCTAAATAATTGCATAATTTGTTGAAAATATTAAGATGAAGAAAAGATAAAAAAATCACTTTTCAACAATTAATGTTTTTATATCAATATATACCAAATTATATAAATTATTTAATTGTTATTAGAAAATAATCTATTACAAGTTATTATATTTTTACGTATTTGCAAGAGAGATTTGTATTTCCAACTAATTAACATCATATTTAAGAGCAAATTATGATATTCTATGCATTGTTACAGTTCTTTCCATGATAGAACTGCATGGCTCCTCTTGGATGACGTTCTTCACAGCATCGATGATTACGTTCCTCGCATCTTATCGTGAGTCGCATGCATTTTTGTTCCTCCGGTCACTCAATCATGTCGTAGGACGAAAGGTCCGGATCGACACGGGTGACTGGTTGTATTACGTAGAATTTTTTTGCGAGCACAGTAACCACGAGTATTTATTATATCCGTGAGTAGTAACATTTTCTTTTTCTATGTATTATTTATTAGTTCAGGATAGGTTTTCTTGTACACTGCGTTTTCTTTTTTTTTATATTAATTACGTGATACTGAAAAATTTTGTGTTAACAATATTAGTAATGGTACTAAGCGATACAAACGATATTATATTAACAATTAATTTGAATATTTGTGATCGAAGATATGTTCGCTATAATTACTTTTAAAGTCGGATTGTATTAAAAATATATATTTACAGAAAAAACTTGCAATGACTTATATATTTTGTAGTGAAGAAGTCGGATACCCTCCGACTTCGTGGCATTAAAAATTGCAATTATTGCGTATCTATTGATAATGATAATAAGTCATTTTTCATTTTCACCTTCTGTTCTCTGATAGCATTATTTCAATGGATTTAACAGTTTATCTGTTTATTTATTTATTTATTTATGTATGTGCGAACGGACAACGGACAGCGCCCGAAGAAAAGAAGAGGTTACATCTAGATAATGGAAAGTCATTCTCGTTACTACTTTGTTACTGTGCTCGCCTGTAGTATTTGTTGCAGTATTAGTTGTGATTTGTTTGTTAGCCAACGTACACCTCGTCCCATCGTCATGTTGGGCTAATCGCGGTCTTTGAAATTAGCGTTGCGAGTCTAAATTTTGTGTTATCAATCAGAGTTGCGAAAAAGTACTGATTTCGTTTCGCTTTAGCGTTGCGAATTATAAGATATCGCGATTGTTCTTAGTATTTTCTATCGTGAATAGTTATTAGAATTTGTCGAAAAGTAGAATTTGAATTTGTCGGGTTTTCTTTTATTTAGAGGCGAATTAAAACGACACGTTAGTTTTGAATTAATTTTGTAGCGTTGCGATTTGTTACTATCGCGTATAGTTGAAATATTCTTTTTTTTCATCTATGCATAGTAACTTTACATTAAAATTATTTTAAGATGTAGCGTTGCGTTGATTAATTGTCGCGTTCTTATACGTAGTGTTGCGTTAATTAATTATCGCGTTCTTATAAGTAGTGTTGCGTCTATGAAATGCCCAAATTTCTTCCACTGGCATTGGGGCATATAATTACTAATTGTACCATATGATACGATATAATTATGAATTATATAGCAAATAATATAGGTTAATTGGCTCCTATCTCGATCATGTTTTTTGTACTATTTCTAACTCTGCTTTGTGTCATCGTACAAAATTATAGTAAACAATTAATTTCTCTTTCTTAGGCAACTTGCAATTAGTTTCATTATTGCGCGATTTTGTCATTCTTATACTTGTCTATCTCGAATAGAAAAATAGATATGAACTTTTCCGTAGAACCGTACAATTAGATAGGTTCTTGTAGCGTGGAACTCGATAGATTCTTATCTATGCTAGTGTGCAATCAAACAGGATAGATCCTTAATTTTATGGGTTCTTGTACATGCTAAGATCAATTAAACTCAGCACTTGGTTGCATGGTGCAGCACTAGTCCGGGAGCAACCAACTCTATAAGCGTGAGCACTCTTATTTCCTCTCTGGTGATGTGAACAGTTGTGTGCGGTTTATTGTGGCGTAGTTCAACAGTTTAACTCCGTTTTCGTTTCGTCAACAAACAAAGACTTCTAATGCCTTAAGGAAAAGTGTTCTATACAATTGAAACAAGAAATGACATATATTTATATATTTTGATTAAACTTCGGTTTAATGGATATAAACGCGAGGATATATACATATAACTTTTGAATCGCTGTGCTCCTAAAGTTAAGAGTTGCATTTTTTTAATTTTACACATTGAAAACTATTACATTATTATATTATTAACTATTACATATTCTTCAAACTTAACAAACTCTTTAACCACGCAAGAAACTATAATTGGACTTAATACGGTTAACTTTCAATAGATGCTTATAAAAGGAATGATAAGGAAATATCTTCAATATACGTATATGTACTATAATAATAATTGAAAATGGACACTTCATGGAAGAACACTCGTGACGCTTTAAGAGACTTTGCAAATGTGTTGAAGTGTAACAAATGGTAATATTTTAATTAAAACAATTAACAAACTTATATTTATATTGTCTTTTAAATTTTCTCACATTTGCGTGTGCGTGCGTGCGTGCGTGTGCGTGCGTGTGTGTGTGCGTGCGTGCGCGCGCGCGCGTGTGTGTGTGTGTGTGTGTGTGTCATTTATATGTATTTTATCTTTAAGTTCCATTATTTATTTACTGAATAAAGATAAAATTTGAACTTATTTTTACAATCTTATTAAAATTGTTTTTAATATTACAATTAAAAAATATGTCCAAAAATTAATATGCCTGATTAATTGTAATAATACATTTCATATTTCTTACATAGTTTATCTCATATATTTAGCATTGTTTAAAATGTATAAACAAGTATGTTATAATTTTCTTCACTTTTTTTATGTAGTGGAATTAAGCCAATAAATGCAACAAGATACACCAATTGTGGTCATTTCTTTTGCAAACAGTGTGTTGGGAACGATTCACTATGTATAATATGTAAGACACCTGTACGACCCATTGAAATATGTAGCGATCATCTAATTGAGAGTCTTGTATCTCATTGCAATAATATTGCAGAAATAATACAGGAAAGGTATTATAAAAGTTAAAGAATAAATTTTCATATTTCTGTATTTGCATTCTTTAAAATATATTTAAATTGTTTCAAGTACGTGAACAAGTGTATCTAATCTTATGAGACATTATTAATATCTGATTATAGTTAATTCCAAAATTTTATACTAAATATGTCTTATACATACAAATACAATTTTAATATGATATGCCCTACTCAATTTTAAATTAACATAAATTTAATAGAGATTTATGGAATGCAGCCACAACTTCAAATTCGATACTGTCACCTAGCAGAATCAATTCTTCAATATGTAATTTAAAATATCACATACCAAAAAAAAACATCAATAAACAGAACAGTAAAGGAGAAACACAATTACATACTGCGTGTTTGAAGGTAAATTTTTGATGCTCGTATATATATATATATATAATATAATATAATAATCAATTAAAAAATAAAAGATACGACTAACTTATGAAATGAACATTAGGGGGAGATGCAAGAAGATCATATAAAAGTTCTATTAGCTGCTGGTGCAAATCCAAATACAAAAGATTATAATGGTTGGACTCCTTTGGTAATTATTACATTATAAAATAACTTTTAAAATTGAATTTAAATAATGTAAATATAATTTGTGCAGCAAGAAGTTGTAAGTTATGGTCATACCAACATATGTCAGTTATTATTAGAGTGTGGTGCATTACCAAATACACCTGGTGAAGGAAACAGAACAGCATTACACGAAGCTGCTAAAGCAAACAGATTGTTAGAAGCAAAAATGCTATTAAAATATTCAGCTAATAAAAATGTGTATGATGATTGTGGAAGAAAACCTATGTATGTGTTACTTGATATTGATTTATTAAACTGTTGAAGTAAATATTCTATATATTATATACACATATGTTGATATTCTCAATATCTGTATAAAGTTGTTAGTAATATCATAGTTCTTATATATGTAAACTTCTCTTCGTATTGTCATTATATATTTTCATTTCATGTTATATGTTGTATTTTAGAGATTATTGTCAGCCACACAGTGAGATGTGGAATATTTTGAAAGATGAAAATGAATTGGGTAATGTACTTGAAACCACCACAGATCTTAGTCATACTTTAAATAAATCACTTTCCATGGTATTCAATATGGTTGTTATATATGCATCAGATTTACAAAAAGAGAATAAAAGACATCTGAATGAAATAGCGTCAAAGAACAAAATTAAAATTGTATCTAAATTTCAGTATGTTGATGATATTTTTAGCCATTTTATAGTATATAGTATTATATTACATCTTTAAATGTAAGAGATTATAAATATTACAAAATATGTTGTAGATCATCTGTGACTCATGTCATAGTAGAAGCTAATAGTGAAAATGTCGTACAACTGTCATATGACGTAATGATGGCACTTTTACATGGAGCTTGGTTACTTAATACAGAGTGTAAGTTTGTTTCTAGATTAATACATTGTGTACAGTTATACAAATAAATTTTTATAGCATCTATTGTCATAAAAGGGATTCAATTAGGGATGGATATAAATGAAATACTAAAAGGAGATTTAGAAATATTTGAAGTTAGTGGCACACCGATTAAAGGTATCCCAAAGAAAGCTAGAGAAAATGCACAAAAACAGGTAAAACTAATTGCAAACACATTATACAGAAAAATTAAATAATACATTGAATGTTTCTGGTTATCCTTTTAGAATCCAGGTCTCTTCAATCAATGTTATTTTTACTTTTCATGGCAGTCAAAAAACGTTTATGCAAATGATATACAATTAACAAAAGAGGCGTTAACAGCACTAGTGCAAGAGGGTGGTGGAACAGTTTTGAAAAGAGAACCAAATCCAGAAAATATAAAGAACCAGGGATTATTTATTCCTTTTCACATTGCGAATGAACCTACTCATTCTTTATATAAATGTACGCATTATATCATATATGTACCAGAAAGAGACGAACCACGTATAAAATATAATATGCCTCATATAAAAACACTTCCGCTTGTATGGCTAATTGAATGTATAGAAAAGTTTACATTAATTGATCCATTGCAACTAGGTCTACTTAAATTTTAATTATTAACATGTTTTGTGGTTATAATTGCTGTACTAGAACTAATGAAGAAGTGCTATTAACTAGTAAAGTGTAATTTTTATATTGAATAGAATATTGTATATTTTGATATAATTAAATACGTTAGAGAATTTGAAAAATGTGAAGAATTATTTAAATATACTAAAAAAAAATGTGTTTTTACAATTAATAGTCATGTAAAATATTGAAACAAATAATAGGATTTCAAGTTACTTTCTTGTTTGAACTTTTTAAGGAGACGTATGTTAATGTAGTACTATGATTACGAAGGATTGACCGTTGCGCAAAGAACGATAAATTCCAAAGGGAAATATCGTACGGTATCCCGTACATTTACGGGTAAAGTACCGCTAGTCGTGCACATATACTTACATATACATGCGGTGAGAAAGAGAGAACGGAAGAAAAAAGTTATAGGGGAGTGAGAGAGAGGCAAAGAGGAAGAACAGTGCGAACATGAAAGATAGGGAAAAGAGAGATTCTAATATAGTTGAGATCAGATAATAAGGAAAATCGAATATAAGTAAAAATTAATAAATTAGAGAATATATAAAGCAATAAATAACATAAGACGGTAATTAAATTTAATGAAAGAAAAACGAGTATAACGATCATCATCGGGATGGTTTACGCCTATTTGTGTTATATGTTAATGTTATTACGCTAATTTTATTAATAATATATGCCAGTAAATAGCTCATTCTTCATGGTTTGTAAGTATACTTTGATTCAAAGCTGTTTGTTAATCTTTTGTCAAAGAAGTGAGTAAGGTAAACAGGAAACAAACATATACATATTACGGATTGCTAATAAATCGTAATAGCAGAATTGTTCATATTTAAAATATCGTGCATAAATATTTGACGTTGATGCCAACAACCCTTCCCCCTCTTTTTGAGTAATTCTTAGTGAGGTCGTCGACGATCGTTCTCTCTATTTCTCCGCCTTCGTTCTTTTCTCTCCTTTTTCTGACTGGCGTAAAAGAGGGGACCCGCACCCTGACCCACAAGTGGGCCCCGGTACCTCCTCAGTCAGTCAGTCAGTCAGTCAAACAAGTCTAACAGGCAATGCGGGCCCACATAATACCGTGGCTGCCGAACTCGCGGTAAAGTAGTTTGACACGCACGTGTTCGAACCGGGTAACGACACAGTGTGTCTTTCTTTAACTGTTTTTGCGGTTACCTTTTTAAATTGAAGAAAAAGAAGCGGAAAAGAAAGAAAAAGAGGAAGCAAGAGAGAGAGAGAGAGAAAGAGAATGAGGAAAGCGAAGATGATACTAAGAACAGTCCCTGGGGGCATCGTCCTTTTCCTCCTACTTAGCGGATCGATCGCTGCTCAGGACGACGATTCTTTGGCTGGCAGTTTCTTGTCAGGTAAATCAATTATTTCTTCTCACTTGGATACTATTGCATTTGTAATTATATACCCCTGTAAATTTAACATTTTCGTTCTTACTCTTAAATAGTTTTTTACTTTTATTTGCGTTTTTTTAATTTTTACACACAACATACACACACATATATATATAGTTTGATATATCACCCGCGAACAATAAATAATAAGGAATATCTAATTCAATCTTATACGATTCCATATTTTTCTCGATATATTAAATGTCTCGATTTCTTAAATTTTATTTATCTATTTATTTTTTCGTTCTTAGAATGAGTTGTTCGCTATATAATTTTATATAATTTTTAATTTATTTATTCTGCTTTCTCCTTCCCTGTAGAGAGATTTGTTATGTTATTTAGCTTATGAGAAAATAGAGATACATCTAAAGTATTGTCTCAAGAAATAGAAAGAATTTTCAATTACAACATTTGATATGTATGTACATTTTCCCTCGTAGTACAAACATTTTTGATCGATTATATAAGTAACAGCATTTAGTAAAAGTATATAGAAAATAGCCGCAAATAAAATTAGTTCGTTGCAGAGGAGGTTTCGAGAAATAGAAATTCGCATGCGTGAATGTATGCTGTGTACGCTTGTATAGATAGTATCTGGAAGGATGTGATTGTCCTACTTAGGAGTTGTACAACGCTATGCGGATGACGCTCAAGTTCACTGTTGGTGAGAAGGCCATTGGCAAACTTGAAAAGTACGCGATGATACATATGTATATACGACGTACATAATTAGCAATCGTTCGAATTTCCTGTCTTAATGGAAAAAATGTGAACTAGAAAATATTAGATGCTTCGCTAGCTTGTTGTTACGTTGTATCTTTTTTTTTAAATGATCAATTTTTAAATGACCAATACAAAGATATAATTCAAAGCATTATGTAACAAACAAAGATTGATTTTTGAACATTTTGATATCCAAAATATACAGGGTGAATCATTTAATTTCATTACTTTAAGTTTGCTTTAGGAGTGGTTATATAAAAAATCTTTTTTCAAGCAAAAGTTCTATGGTATCGAGGGGATTGTGTTAATATAATAATTAGTCTCTTGTTATTTCCCCTTTTTATTTGCATGTAAAAGTTAACTTGAGTTTTACAAATGTAACGTATAATACTTGCATAAATTATGAAGGTATATGGGTCAAAGAGCCAATAATTATTCTTTAAACGATCGTCTATATAAATAATTCTTAAAGTCAATGCAAGCTCGTGATCGCAGTAATTCGATCGTTCGTATCTTCGTGCATCGTTGGCAGCTCGCGATAAACTTCATTTTTCACATATTCTCGGAAAAATATATACATATATACATATATACATATTCTCGCTTATGAGTCCTCCGCGTTCAATCCATTGATCTCCGTAATACCTTACACATTCATTGTACATAGCAACTGTTGTGTTGGTGTCACATTGTCAAAGGAGTTTCACATGATAAATTATCTAACAAAGTGATAGTGTTTTAGATACAAAGATAGAACATTTGTGTCCTATTAGCGAGCCAACAATAAAATTTATTTGTCTGAAGTTTGTAAATGCGAACGTGTGATTAGGATATTTGGTAAAAATATATTATTTTCGTTTATGTAAAATATCTTCGGAAACCATTGACAAAGTTTCGCAGGGTTTCCAAAATCTTGCCGATAATCGTGTTGATTATGCATTCGTTGTGATCAGTGAATCGTATCGATTGCGATGATTGCTCGTAGCAATTATAGTATCCAAATCTCTTTCGTTTCTTACTATTTTTAGTCGTTTTACGTCTCGTATTGAGAAATTGCTAGATTTTCCAAACATTTCACTAAGCACTTAAGACAAACAATATTTTAACGCATACAACGATTCGTACTCGTAAAATTTTCTTCACAGGCACCGTAAACGACGACTGTATCTCAGTTTTTCACTATTGCTTAATTTCATTGATACAGAGATATTCTTCACGTTTGCTTCTGTAGTTTAATTTACTACCAATAACTTTGGTCTAGATGTCTAGTCGTGTTTGTAAACGCTCTAGTCCCCCTTTGCATAGAAGGACGAAATATCTCGCCACGTTAGGTCTTCGATGACACGCTTTGGACGAGATACCTCGCAATGCCGTGTCGTTCATGTGATATTTTGTACTTGGTATCTCGCGACGTAATATCGTTCGTGTGACGCTTTGGGCGAGATATGTCGCACATCTTTTCATTAAAACTCGAGGTAAAAATAGTCAATTCGTAAGGCACTGCGTTTATGAACATCGAAAAACGGGGACGCGAATTATTTCGTTCAAAGCGTCGCACAAAGCGAGATATTTCGTAGCGTAGAATAAAATGTTCTCTTCGAGAATATAAAGCTTGAATATCAGCCTAGTGCGCACATACTCGTCAAATATATCGTTAAACTATATCGTTAAAACTTGATGTTCTTTTTACTTTGGAAACACATTTCTAGTTCCAATGAAGACGCAAAGAAAAAGCGTAAGTTAAAGAGCAGTTAATTTCGTTTGATCAGTTACCTTCGTATAACAGAGAATTATCTTTCCATGCAATTTTCTAGAGTTGAAAAGATATAGATACGATGCTAATGCAATCGTACAACGCTAATTGAATATGTGTACAGAATATAGATGTGAGTCTATTATCAATCCAAGACAATTATGTTAGAAAAGGCACGTATGGTATCAAAAACGGTCATGCGATTAAGTCAAGCTGTTTAATTAACTACCGTTATGTTTGTTTGGGCCGTTATGCCTGCTAAAGTGAAAACACCTAGAAGTCTATACTATGAGACGAATTTCTTGAAATTTACTTACTTGATCATTGGAAAAATTTAACGATCGTTGTTCATTGGCTCAAAATAAAAAATTGTACATTTTTCCTTCACTGTAGATCGTTGATTTAAATAATGTACATGTATTTTCAATCGTATGGCGCGTTCGTCTCATTTGGCACGTTGCGACAATTGCAAAGCGTATTTGTGAAACGGCACAGTAAAAATTCTTGCCCAAAATACACTTTCTGCTTCAGGTAGTTATCGTAGAAAAACTTAAACACGTAGTTTTATTTAGTAGGCAAAAGAAAATAGTTATCGTCACTTTTTAAATAAGGAGACATGCTCCAAATGACATAGTTTGGTCTTATTTTAATCAAAAAAACCTCGTAGTCACTTTGATAAACATTTCACTTGATAAAGATGAAAAATTTAAAAATTCTATCCTTGCATTAATATCGTCTCATCGATATGTTTCTTTTAATCAATTCGACTCTCCGAACTCTTCCTCCTTCGCTCGCGATGTCCTTTTCTACGTTCGGGGAAATCTCGAGCCTAATAATAATTAGGATCGATACACTGTATTTTTTGGACACTTGTCCAATTTTTACCACATTTATTTGATTTCCGTATCGGCAATATTTTCAAAGAAATTGTTTTCCAAGATGTCTTCTCACTCCGTAAATTGAATTACATCTTCATATCATTATCACTTCTGTATTGATTCATCATCGTGCTTTATGGCTGGTTGTAAATGTTTCGAAATTAGTTCCCCTTTCCACTTTCTTGATACATACTCCAACTCTTCTATCGCCAGAATAAATGCTAAATTTACTCTCGTCAGCTAAGATAATGTTATTCTAGCATTGACTTTCTTTTGAATTAAGCTCTTTTACGAACTAAAATATTTTTCGTCTGTTGAATCGATGCATGGCCTTCTTCCGACAATCTACATATTTGTCCATTGTAGTCCTCTTCTTGCAATCTTTCGTTTCTAATCATTTAACATTTTTTGAGAGTGCACTAATTCTGCGTCCTTTCTTCGGCATTGCTGTCAATATTGAAACATTTATCCGTGGTTCTTCCATAATTTTTCCCATAACAGTGGTGAGCGAAGAGGACAGTTTCAACGAATTATTAATTTCGTTTAGAAGTTCTCCAACTGTCAACATCAAATTCAATCACGCTTGACCATTTCATTTTATAAGTGGAGCGTAAGATTACGTATGCAGGAATTTCTCTTGACTCACCGTGCCTTCGCACCTGTACCCGATAGTTGATGTTGAATTTATAATACACGTGTTACTCATTATCGCGCATAAAAATATCTCACAAGTAATCTTCGCAATAAGGTATTATTAAACAATTGTCGTTTCTATTGAGTCATAAATTTATAAATATTAAATGCTTGAGTATAATATTAGTAGGATTTCCATCGCGATTGACACTCTAACTCCACTGATCTCTTAATATTTGTGCTAAAATTTATGTGTACAGCTTTACAAACTTTCTTTAACAAATACATATTGTTAGTAAAGTATAATATGTGAAATACTCCATTTTAAATACCTTGAATATTCTTAGATACGTAAAAAATCCATTTCCTAAAATTGTTTGGTATCAATGAAGCTCCTCCATACACATCAGTAGCAATCCTCCCGTCATGAGTAGAGATTTTAACGATATTTGCGTCTTCAACACGAACGTAATGATCCAGAAATGTGGTGGAGAGGTACACAAAGTCACAAGAATTTCATTAAATAGATCTCACGTGGATGTTTTTATTTTTTTCTCAGGTCTGTTAGATTCCATAACAAGTACAGCCAACAGTGCAGACTGCCCAGGCGTGTGTGTACACGAATTTGCAACGTTAATATGTTACGATGTTCTTGAGCATGTAGAGTGCCCTAGTAGTATGCGATGTTGTATCGAGGCACCTATAAATGGTACCGGAACTTCTGAAAGTGCTGCCCCTCCTCATGACGATGACTCTACTTCAACTATTATCACTACCGTTAAGACAACGACAACTACGAGCACAACAACACCTTCAACAACTACAGCACTTACAACCGTACCTTCAACAACTTCCGTAAAAGCTACTTCTGTATGTTCACAAAATCGTATTCCTCGAAACGATAAATATATATGTGTTATGTCGTATCAGTGAATGCATGTTTGATATTTGAAACTTGACCACTGACGTGTTTAGCGTAGTTATTATTATAGAATAGAGAATGCACAGAATTTTGTTTCTTTAAAATTGATTGGATTCGTATCGCAATTGCCTTGTTAAACAGTGGAATTATTATTGTTGAAAAATTTATACGCATACAAATAGATATACTCTTTGATATCTATTTTACTAAAAATAAGGACTAAAAGTATATAAACGCTTTACTTATTTTTCAGGAAAATCAGAAAGAAGCAGTGAATAAAACATCATGTATGTATCTTTTATCTTTAACTATATATTAAAAAAGCAAGATATATAATAAAATATAATATCTTCATATAGCTTCTAAGCTTCAAGCAACAATCCTTTTTGAGTTTCGAATTTTGTAAAATTATACAATATCTTTCCGTTTCTTTTTCTCTGAAATTAACGATTAAATTTTCATCCAACTGGTACATAATCACAGTTAGCGATTAGAGTGGGTATTTAATCGTCAATTAGATCATTGGTTAATTATTGCAATCTTCTTTCTTGTGAGATTGACGTTTTAATCTCTAATGAGTATCGCCTCGGATCTCGTGTGAATCGATTTTAATCGCTAATAGCATTCGTTTAACATAATGTACATTCTTAAATGTCAAATAGAATTTAATTTAGAATTTAATAACTTTTAACAATTAATTTCTTCTAGTCGTAAGCATCGATCAGTCAAGACAAATGAAGTAACTTTTACCAATGGCTTTTAATCAATTAGTGCTCGATCCTGCCTCAAATAAAGTCATTTAATATCTTGCAATCAACGATCCAACGGTATTTATCACATAATTATTTTCTTTTAGCAAAAACGTGTTCAGGGATTTGTATGGCAGAGAGAATTGCCGATTACTGCGATGCGGTTCTGGTAATAGACACCCTTTGCAAGCCAGGATATAAATGTTGCGTATCCAGAGATGCGTTTGGGGATTCACCTCCGCCAGAACTACTAGTCATTGACCGAACGAATTCAAGTCGCATCGATGAAAAGACTGGTCTCAATACATCTTACAAAAGTTCTTCACCTTTTACAACTGTAAGATCAAATATGATTACTTCTACGAGCATAGCTAGCACTACGATAGCAACGACTACTACGATAGCGAAACAACCAACGACTACGACAAGACCAAAGATTACGGTGAGAAAGCCGTGTAAAGGTGAATGCGTTAGCGGCTTCTTCGCTCTTTTATGCGATAAAGTGGATGGAGAAGCTGAATGCCCTGATGATGGATCTTGTTGCGTTATCGACGCTTTCTTAAAAACTGTAAGAAAGTAAAGCTGTAGAAAAATTAATATTTCCTAAGAGACAACTTCATATTTACGACCGTAATCCGATTGAACAGGAAACGACAACAACAACGACGGTTGGACCAACCACGAAACCGCCGGAACCAAAATTACAACCATGTCCCGGATTTTGCTTGTTAACCATTATGGCAGCCTTCTGTGAACGGCCAAACGCAATAATAGCGAAGACTTCGACTTGTCAATCCGGATATATTTGTTGTGACAACACGAAAAGCTCGCCGCAGGTGATTCTATTTCTTTTTTACGGTAGAACCCTTTCAATGGAACGATTAAATTGAGGCAAGTAAGATATTGGATAACCCATACGAAAAAGAAAATTGAAATTACTCGCACATAGACAGTAAACGTAGTGACACCATCTTCTCCGTATCAGACACCAAGGCCAAGGCCAAGGCCCACACCGAGACCATCGATTACTACAGTTTCTTTACCACGAGACACACGCGCAGAGTGTCCTGGATCGTGTATTGTTTCCTATTTATCATTTACTTGTTTCAGTAAGTATTTACTCTTCCCCTTTGCTAATATTTTATTTTATTCGTTTGAAAACTTATCGTTACCATAAAATATTAATTGCGTACGTTATACAGCTAATGACTTCCTTGCGTTAATACATTTTTTGTAAATATCTTTTCGTTATATCTGCATCGTATATTTCGAAACTGTCTCGCTTCTTTTTTCATCAATAACATATAACGTAAAATAATAATAATAATAATAATAATAATGGTTATAGACTCCCTTAGAAATTCATTCACAGATCCCTTATTTTCTTCTTGGCTTGTGCTAAATTTTATTTTTTATTTTAGATGTACGATCTTTTAAGCGACTTTCAATTTTAAAGAAACGAACAATTTGCCTTGAAAGTCTTAGTAATTTTAATTAAGGTAACTATTGATTTAATTTAAGGTAACTACTGATAAACTCGTTAGCTGGATAATTAGAATTCAATTGACATTTCCAAAGAAAAAGAAGACTTCGTTTCGTCGATTCCGTTGATCAGAAATTACCCAGAATTCTAAATACCAATCCACTGAAGGTCAAGAGCACACATTTAATATTCTCTCAACGCACTTTTTCTTGAAAATTCCTTTTCTTCGGTTTGACAACGACACAGTACTTCAGCATTGACTATTCGATTATTGAATCGTGACAACCGATTTTCTAATTTATCCTTTAGAAACTCTTATTTTATGACGTTATTTCTTCGCGCTATTGAGGGCGACAGACACGAGTTTCTAAAAACTCTGACTAAACAATTCTATCTTTCTTTGATGTGTTTTGGCATGCCTAAGCAACGAATAAAGACTAAAAAATGAAAAATAATTTTAGGGATGATAATAAGAACTATTTGATCTGCTTGTACACATTCTGACGATAGTGGTTCTGTATTTATACGTAGCTACATTAACAGTGTATCAAAGCGACATGATTTATTATTCACTGTAAGGATGCAAAAAGTTAAATCTGTCTTTGTTCGAGCCTCTTTAATTAGAAAAATGCTAACCCTCGTACAATGCCTCTTTTCAAGTCGTTTTGCTTTTTCAGACTTCCTTTATTCGAAAAATTCGATAAGGTAAAGATAAAAATTCCAGTAACTTGAAAATTTTAACTCTCTCCTTGAGTTTCAAGTCACCGAGATTCGACTTTATTATGAATTTTTTCGTTTTTTTAAGATAATGATGCAGCACAATTTTCGCAAGCACGGACAGCTTTGAATCTTTAAAAGTTATAAAAATTCAATTCATGACTCGTACAACTGTTGTAAAAATACATAAAATTTAATTAGTTTTGTAACATTTATCTCCATTCCTTCTCCCTATTTCGCTGCTCTTTTAAAAGTTTGTATAGAAATTTAATATCGGATTTTATGAATTTCTTACATATGAATAACATTTCTCATTGCTTTCTTTTCTTTATAGGAAACGCTGAACTGACGAATTTGTTTAAATGTAAGAAACAAGGGCATCAATGTTGTGCTCCAAAATCATTGATACGAGAAATCAACGGTGGAAATTCTAGCGAGACAATCTTGACTAATAGAAATGACACCATGTATGTTACTTCAAGGCCATACACAACACCGTTTACAACAGCTATATGTAAGTTATACATTAAAAGCATTCAAGTTAAAGATTTATTCAAGATATTCGCACGAGCGGTTTTTAATTTATCTTGTAACTTTGAAAGATTTCGTACAACATACTACAGCATACAACGTTACGATGTATTTATCCACAATCTTGTATTGTCTTTTAATACAGGAATGGAGAATTTAAGCAAAATTTATTTATATGTAAAAAATTACGCTAACTTTGTAGATGAAACAACAACGATGATGACAACTATGAGAAGCCCCGTGTACAGTAAATACGTGTGTGGTGTAAAAGGAACCTCCCGCGGACCGATTCAAGCACGTAGTCTTGAAAGAGGAGCACGAGTTGTCGGAGGGGAAGATGCTGATGCCAATGAATGGTGTTGGCAGGTTGCCCTGATTAATTCCTTGAATCAGTACCTCTGCGGTGGTGCACTCATCGGCACACAATGGGTCTTGACAGCTGCACACTGTGTAACAAAGTAAGTTTTATCGTGATCAGTATATTTTGAATTTTAATACATTTACCACTGTATAATATTAACTTACTTACTAATCTTTCAAAACGTTGTAAAGTTACAGACAATGAAAAAGTGGATATTTAAAATGATTATATTACCTCATTTTTACTTGTAGTATTGTACGATCTGGGGATGCGATTTATGTAAGGGTAGGTGATCACGATTTGACGAGAAAATATGGAAGTCCTGGTGCTCAAACTCTGCGAGTGGCAACCACTTACATTCATCATAATCATAACAGTCAGACTCTTGATAACGATATAGCGCTATTAAAGCTTCATGGACAAGCAGAGCTTAAGGATGGTGTTTGCCTAGTATGTTTACCTGCACGAGGAGTTAGTCATACAGCTGGTAAACGATGTACCGTCACTGGTTATGGATATATGGGAGAAGGTAAGATTCCCATATTGTTTTTGTTCGTTATACATATGTATGTACATGTAGCAAAGTTCCGAACAAATTGAAACTTCTTAATAAAATCTTTCATCAAAGTTAGTAGTAAATAGATTTTGTTATTCTGAACGTTGTCTGTTGCTTATTTCTGCGTCAACCGATTTCGATGAAATTTTCAGCATGTACATATTTATATAAGTCGACATAAATTGACATAAATTGCCAGTTATTTTATTGCAGCGCGTACTACAACTGTGCGTAGTTAACTTTTACTCGATGAGTACAATAAAGAGTTATTTTCTTTGTGAAGTAAAACATGTTACACTTAATCGAGATAATTTCTACATAATTCTATGCACTTTTACCAATTTCATATTCCTAAATATACGTATATATTTTCCTATATTTTCATGTAGAACGTATATGTATATTTAATAAGGTGTGTCTACTTCTGTATGTAGCTGGTCCTATCCCGCTTCGAGTACGAGAAGCTGAGATACCAATTGTAAGCGACGCAGAATGCATACGTAAAGTGAACGCCGTAACTGAAAAAATTTTCATTTTGCCAGCAAGTAGTTTTTGCGCTGGTGGCGAACAAGGAAACGATGCATGTCAGGTAATATTAATTCTGCTTTATATATATATATACATATATCATACAGTAAAATCTCCGTATTCGCGAAAATAACTCACAAAATCGATCGCAAATATAGCTGATAGTAGCAGCATATACGATATCACATACGATATTTATCTGTGGCTCGTTTATTAATCAAGCGCAATTAGATATTAACAAAAGTAACTAATAACTGTATAAAATGATACAAGTTTTGTGATAATGATACAATTCCTACGCGATAAAGTGAAATGACTTCTACTTTTTTTAAATAGAATGAAATGATATTTTCTACATAGATCAGAAATGAAAGAAATAATAGTTCGTACATTTCATGATATTTACTATTTATTTGTAAATATAGTTTACTGGTCAAGGATATATTTTATTGGTCAAGCTAATACAAGCAAAAGCACTGTTTATATTTTACTTAAACAATTATGTATAATAATTGCCAAAGCTAATATTTGATAGGGCGACGGTGGAGGTCCTTTAGTATGTCAAGATGACGGATTCTACGAATTAGCTGGACTGGTGTCATGGGGTTTTGGTTGCGGAAGATTGGATGTTCCTGGAGTTTATGTCAAAGTTTCGGCGTTCATTGGTTGGATCAACCAAATTATTTCCGTAAATAATCTTTAGCTTTTTTATGTTCTATTAATAAAAGTTAAAGTATTTATTTATTAAGGAAACATTGTAGTACCTTTACGCGCTTGATGACGTAACATCATTATGTTACGTATCCAGCAAAGATATCTAAGAAACATCTTTTCAAATATTATTTAATTATATCAATTAAAATATATGAGAAGAAAGAAAAATCTTTTTGACGCATGATAAGAATGCAACAATTCGTGCAAAGGAATTTAACATTGAAAGTGTTACGATACTCGTACTATATTTATAAATATCGTAATACTTGATAATTACCTTTAATAATTAAAGGTAACTAAAAATTTGTTTTAGCAATATGGTTTTATATAACTAATGCAGTAAACTTCCGTTTATCCAATTTTTTGAATATTTGAATCACCACACTTCAAACATTGAATTATTTTCGCCAAAGGTAACAAATACGTATCTATAATTTTTTGTGAGCTTTAAAGTCATAAAATCTTGGTAAGTAAAAATTACGTACTTTTAAAATACCAAAAACAAGCTTAATTCTTAAAATTTTAATATCGTGACAACAAGGTATGAATAGACATATTTATTAGTTATATATAATATATTTTGTAAATTCTAATAAGTCTTGTTCCTGTAATTATTCAAACATAATTTTATGACATAGGAGAAACGAAAGTTTATTGTATCTATCAATTAAATAGAATCTTTTAGAATTTAAATTTTAATGTCATTGGTAAAATATATATAATAAATAAGCTTAATCTATGATTTCCTTCTGGTAATTGTGCCATCAAGTGCGTCAATTTTAGATGAAAAAATGCTGTCTTAATAAAGATTCTTAGATAATAATGAAGATTATACAATAAATTATAAAATTATTGGTAGACATAAATTTACTCGAAAAACATTAATTAAAAGGTTATATAAAAGTACAAAATACTCTAATTTTGTAAAATACTAAATATAATGTAAAAATATTAAACATTAGTGTATTATTACAATAATACATATATACGATACGTATGTTAAATGTTAATAAGATACATAAAACAGATTTGATTATTGTAATAATTATAACAACCTTCAGACATTTCTTATGAATTTTGTCGAGTATAGTTAGAGTGATTAAATATAAATTTTTTTACTATCGCGCATAACATATGTCTGCATATAATATGCGTAGAACTACATGTTTTGTCAGTTGCTTGTCACTTATTTTAAACGTTAGACAAAATGTTAATAAAAAGATAAAACTTATAATTTTAATTTTCTTTGTGTCTTTACCAACAATTTTATAATTCATTGTATATATATGAGTATATATATATATATATATATGTCATTTATTTGTATTAAATGACATACTACAAGTGAAAGTCAATTTCATAGAAATTAAAACGGTTTTGTTAAGGCCAAAATATAGTGATATTTAATTACCATAGTAGAGAATATATATATATATTTAATGTAATTTTTTAATAATAATTTATGTAAGACATTGCAACTGATATATATATGTATGTATGTTTATTTTTATTATTATATATGTATATTCATCAGTTTTGTTTTATGAAATTGGCTCTTTATTTTATATATATGTTACGGGCGAAGGCTGCAAGACGTACAAAATCGGTTTTGCCGGTTTTGGACAATGGTTTGGACAATGTCAGCATTATGCACCGTTGCCTGGCAAAGTCTGAAGAAATAGTTGAATACGGATTATAGTTCAATATAATGCGAACAAAATTTACATTGCTCACCACTGCGTGAACAGCGTCGGGAATTATTATGTATTTTGCGAACTTTGCCAGATTTGAAATGCACATTGAGAATAATGATAAATCAGCGTGAGCAGCGCTACACTAATAAGTTATACCTGTTTTATTAATCTCAGTCACACCATTCCTTTTGAAACTAAATATCGGTATTGGATTAGCCATATAAAAATCTCCGGCCCGCAATTCTTTCGCCAATAGCATGGAAACGTCTACGCATGGAAAAACACGATAATAGTTTTTGGCCGTAATTGTGATCCCGTGCACAATCGGTGAAAGAGTTGCTAGCCAGAAATTTGTATATACCTAATCCTATACCGATACTACGTTTCAAAAGAAACGGTATGACTGATGTGGGATGAATAAAACTGGAAGAACTTAGCGCGACGCTGTCCATATGGATATGCACAATACCGACTTTACATTTCAAACAAATAATAGTCTCCGACATTATCCACTCAATGGTGAGATAGATAATCATTGGACTTGGACCATGTTCGCCATTGAATTATTTCCCCTGACTTTGCCAGACAGCGATGTGCGGTGTGTAATGCCGATATTGCCCGAGCATGGTCGACTTCGCCTGTAACATACATATACATACATTGTTCAATATTTACATTATGTAGATTCAGTATATTTGGGGACAATATCACATTGCTTTGTACATTATTGCATCACTCATAATATATTCTTCAAGTTATAATTATAAGAATGTTTTATCGATTTAAAAAAAGAGTGAAAATATTAAATGTGAATATCAAAGTTAGTTATTAAGTGCTTTAAATCTATAAAACATTACTGTAAAACATTATTGTAAAAAATCTTTTATAATTCAACGTAAATATTATGTACCTTTAAAAACTAGACATTATTACAAATATAAATTTTTTATTACAAGTTAATAACATAACTTGTTATCGAATCTAGATGCATAAGAAAAAATTGCAGAATTCGGATTATTTATATATTTTTTGGTCTACAGTCTAGAGTAGAATTTAGGCTGATAATCTAACTTATTTTTAATGTCAAATATTTTTCCACAAATGCAATATAGGAAGATAAAACATTAACTTACAAAAATTGTGACATCAGTCCAATCGAAGCAATTAGCTTCCCAAGATGGATCACTGGATTAATATGTAAAAATTACAAGTTATTTTAAGGACAAATATAGAGAAGTTCAAAATTTTATAAGTAATTCAACATTATTTGCGAAACCTCATAGTCGAGAATCATCTGTTTTCATCTTGTTTACGTCTTGTAAATATTATTTTTATTAGTAAGTATACGACTTAATAATTTTAAATAATTAAAACAACAGTGATAATAACAATTTTAAAAAGTAATAGGGAAAATGAGTATCTCAATCAGAATTATTAGCAATTTTAATTATTAACAATTCACAGCTGACAGACAATAATTATTTTTAGTAACATATAATTTATATATTAAAATCATTTTTAATACTTAAATGTAAGATATACATAAAATAATCAAATAAATTAGAAAATTTACAATTTTGACAAACATATAACAATATTTTTAACCATTTTATTAGCACAACAACAATAAATATATCTATGCATATATATGTATATATATCTAAATTTCTTTACAATTGAATTTACATGAAAATTATATTTTAATAGAAAAACTAGCACCACAGCTACAACCTTGTTCAGCTAATGGATTATTAGTTATTCTAAATGCAGAACGTATCAATTCTGTGTGATACTCTATTGTCGATCCTTTAATATATTCTAAAGATGTTGTATCTATAACTACTTTTGCACCATCCTTTTGAAACACTCTGCAATACATCGTTGCATTTAATTAGCTACCAATGACACTATAGTCACATAAATAATTAAATTATTTTTATGACACTTACTTATCATTTTCATTTATGTTTGTATCCAAATCAAATTTATATTGAAAACCAGAACAACCTCCCCCTTCAACTGTAACTCTTAAATAAGCATTATCATCTGTAATTTCCTTTAAACGTTGAACACAACTGTCTGTAATAATGATATCATTTTCGGTTTTTAGTGTACTTTCCGTTATTGTTTTATTTAGTAATGAATCTGTAGACACACTGTACCACTGAGAACTATGAACAAAAATTAATTTCCAGTTCATTGCAAATATAAAATAACACTGTCAAATTTTGCCTCTTATGAATGAATCTCATATTCTATAATCAAATCGAAATTGTTTCATATGAAAAGAGATTCAAACAAATGTAATATAAATTAAACAAAATATTAGTTTAAAACTTACGTTAACAAACGCGAAAAATATCGATTTGCAACAAAATTGGAAGAAACATTCCAAATCGCGCGTTTCAATTTCGCCATGTTTTCAATGTTTTGTGTGACAGTCATAAATATATAATATTATAGACGTGAATAAAATATTTATTTGACAAAGACAGATTTATCACCTAATTCATACAGCAGACAATATTGTAGAAAAATTCTTGATTATATATATCAGTGGATTTATTGTAGAATGCAATTTATTTCTGCAAAATACGATAACTGATGGTATATAAAAACAAAAGTAGTATTTGTTAGGATAATTGACATGAAATATTTATAATATATTCTAATTTTTCATACTTTAAGTTACATACACATAATATTGTTGCATTACTGTGCATCTGCATTGCATAGATGCCTTAATTGTTCATAAGAATTAAGCACGAATTCTAGACTGTTTTATAAAAGTCACAACATAATCCTATATATTCGCTTGTATTATCAATGCACAAATATAAACTCTTCATTCATAAAACAATTTACCGTTGTTTATGATAGTAACCTTAAAAACACCTACTAAAATAAGAAGTCAACAATACATGTAGTTAGCTCATAACAAAATTGAGTTAAAAATCGAAAGATTTATTAGTTAATATCTAAATTTAATCAAATTTTTCAATAATGTAATTCGTTAAAATTTTGACATAAATCTGTAACTGTAGCTATGTATATATCTGCGCAGTGTAAGTAACTACAACGAAGAGGATAACTATTTATTTAAAAATATAACAGTGAAAATATAACATTAATATAAATTTATAATTTTCATTTCTTTTTAATGTAAACGTTACAACTATATACTCTGTCTCTGACTAAGACTATAAATTTATTTGTATTTTCTAGAACGGTGTTGATAATTGAAGGCGGATTCACATGTCCGCTTTCTGTCGCCCGATGTGTGCGACTCTTGTTCCATTGCGATCATTGCACCGTTCCGCGGTAGGCAATAGAAGCTGTTACTAGCTCGCCACAAATCAGCGCAAGAGCATTTACAAAACAGCGCACCAAGTGACTTTACGAGGTACTACACATTTTAAATTGATGTTTAAATTGTAACGAATAATCTGCATCATTTTATACAGTAGTTTAACTGCAACGAAAATCAGGATAATTTAAATAATAATAAAGATGAACGATACACGGAGTGGAAAGAAAGAAAAATGTCAGCAGATACAGGTATTCGTTCGTGTTAGGTGAGTGATTGAGTTTTTTTTTTAAACTGTTGTTTTAGAAGATTATGATATTAATGTCATGATATGAACGTAAATTTTATCTAACGTTTATTAAATATTAAATTCGTATATAGAATTAGTTTATATTATTGTAGCTTCTATGTTATATAGAGAAATATCAGTAGAATATGTAAATTACAAGGTTTCATATATAACGAAAAGATTAAGAAGGTAAAAATCTAAAGAATCGAAAGACACCTGAAACGAAATAAATATTTAGTAATAATAGCTATTGATATGAAAAAATAATCTTTGATATTAAAACATTTATATAAGTTATACATTCATGTAAGCATTAGTTGCTAGGATATAATTTATTTTTACATGAAAAGTTTGGTATCTTATGACTTATTTTCTAATTTTAATTTTCGTAGACCTATCAATAATTTTGAGGAAAATAATAAATCTACATCCATATTAGAAGTTCCAAATAATAGGGAAATAATAGTACATGAACGTCCAAATGACAAAGTTTCTAAAAAATTTAAGTTTAATAATGTATTTGGACCTTTGTCAAAACAGGTATATGTTTATGACTAATGAACATGTATATTCAAGGATAAGTTAGTTTATTACATATTTTTCAATTGATAGATCGATGTATATAATGTCGTTGTTAGTCCATTATTGGAACAAGTATTGGCTGGATATAATTGTACAGTATTTGCATATGGTCAAACTGGTACAGGGAAGACATACACAATGGAAGGAATTAACAATGATCGAACATTATATTGGCACAGTGTAAGATTTTTTTTGTATTCTTCTATTCATGAAATATAAAATTTCAAATATAAATAAAGTGGTAATAATTTCTATAAATATTTAATGAAACAATGAAAAAAGAAATAAACACAAGAAATTTATATGTAAGTATAATTTCCCAAAAGTATTCCATAGTAAATTACATATATAATGATAATGAACATATTCATAATATATAAAATGTCAGTATTAGTAAATAATATTTTTATAAAATACAATAGTGATAGTAAACTAAAATAATATCAGTTATTAAGTATGTAAAATAGATTTAATAATTATGTAAAGTATAAAGGAAAGAAATATTAAATAATATAATATAAAAGTGTAAAGTAAAATATGAAAGGATATTATTTATACTTATACGAGACTATATAATTGTAGGACTCGTCTGCTGGCATGATACCACGTTCTTTAAGTCACTTATTTGACAAATTGCAACTACTGGAAACACAGGAATATACAATTAGAGTTAGTTTTCTTGAACTCTATAATGAAGACATATTTGATCTTTTATCATCTAGTAATGAAGCATGTAAATTGAGGTACGTAGTTCAAGTTCTGTAAACTAAAAAGAAATGCTCAAATATTTAGTTAAATTTTTTTATTTATTTAAATTTTGATAGATTAACGTATACATACGCACGTACACATCTAATATAATGATAATTGAATAGGCTATATGAAGATGCATCAAAGAAGGGTGCAGTAATCATACATGGATTAGAAGAAGTAACAATACACAATGCAAGTGAAGTTTATAAAATTATTAAGAAAGGGTCAGACAGGAGGCAAACAGCTGCAACATTGATGAACACTCAATCTAGGTCGTTATTTTTTATTACTAAATTTAATTTTTATGTATTAGAAATGTCTGTAAATATGTATCTTTGCTTAAATATTAAAATAATCACTAAGTGCTAGGAGATATGAAGAAGAGTTAAAAACTTTTTCTCTGTCCTCGTGCAGAATATTTTTTTATATTATCTCATACAATATTAAAGTGAAAATTCATTATTTGTAGTTAAACGTTATTTCTATGCTATTATACTTTGCATAAAAATAAAATGTATTATTTTACTCATATCTCCTATATTTTACTAATTATTTCAGATGGTATATGTTTGCAAACATTTTGTATATTATATAAGTTTACATTTTAAGTATATTATTGGTTCCAACACATGAAACGTCCAAACATGATTACAGCCGGTCCCATACTATATTCTCAATTACTATACATATGAAAGAAAGTACTGGTAATACAGATGGTGAAGAGATTCTGAAAATGGGGAAATTAAATTTAGTGGATCTGGCTGGTAGTGAAAATATTGGAAGATCTGGCTCTGTTGATAGGAGAGCAAGAGAAGCTGGTAATATTAACCAGTCTTTATTAACTCTTGGCAGAGTTATAACAGCTCTTGTTGAAAAAGCACCTCATATACCTTACAGGTGACAAAAATAAATATCCTGATTTTTACAACAAGATCAGTTATATAATTACTTTACATTATTACTTTTTACATCACGTAGGGAATCTAAACTTACAAGATTACTGCAGGAATCATTAGGTGGTCGGACAAAAACGTCAATTATCGCAACAGTATCCCCTGCTAGCATTAACCTTGAGGAAACGTTATCAACGCTAGATTATGCACATCGTGCAAAAAATATCACAAATCGTCCAGAAATAAATCAGAAACTTTCGAAACGAGAATTTTTGAAACAATATACGGAAGAAATTGAAAAGCTGCGAAGAGATTTATTAGCTTCACGTGATAGAAACGGTGTTTATCTTGCAGATGATAATTATAGAGAAATGGAAACACTAATTTCACGACAGACTAAGGAAATAGAAGAAAAAATTAATCATATAAAAGCGCTTGAGAAAATTATGCAAGACAAGGAGGTACATCTTTATTAACGAAGAAAGTTTTGGTTCCTCTATCTTATTGCCTATAATTTTAGCATATTCTTTTTGTTCTTAGAAAATATATAATGAACTTGAATTGCAAAATATTGCCCAGACAAAAGAATTAGATGAAGTTAAGACTAAATTAAATAATTTCTCTGAAGCTCTACAGTCGTCAAATTATCGATTAAAATTAACAACGCAGGAACGAGATGAGCATAAATATTTAGTAGAGAGACATATGAATACAGAACAGTCTTTATTGGATCAGGCTCAAACTTTGCTAAATGTTGCAGATACAGCAATAACAGATTCATATAAATTACACGATAAAATTGACAGGAAAAGGTTTGTCTATTTACATTTACAGCTTTTTTGCTGTAATTTGCTGTAAAATGCTAATTTTATGATTTTTGAATGCATAAAAAATCTCTTAGTAGGCATAATATTTTATATTTTACATGTTATTGTACAATGAAATAATTTTTTTGCTGTCTTTCTTCTCCCAAGTAAAACAGAACAGAAATTTGAAGACCTTGGTAGAACCATGAAAAGTAATGTTTGTGAATGTTTGCAAAATATAGAAAAGAATATATCTACATATGGTGAAAAATTAAAGACATTTTTCCCAGCAATGAAAAATGACATTGGTAAGAAATACTTTCTCACATTATAGAAATTCACGTGTATATTTCATCTACTAATTTTTATTTCTATTTATTCTGTTGGATATAGAAACCTCTATTAAATGTAACGGTATTGACACGATTATTCATCGAAATGCAATGAGCAATTCGAATCAATCAGATACTACTAATTTAACAAAAAATATAAATGAGTTTGTATGTATTGTTAATTCTTATCAAGTAGCATATTTTATTTCTACATCTCTTGATTTCCAATTACAAAGATTTATTGTTTTCCTTTAATATCTCAGCATTTAGAGTATCAGAATTGGATACAAAATGAAGTAAGAAATGTGGTTGACACCGTGGAATCTGAACATGAATTAATGAGTGTCATTTCTCTGCAATTGGCTGAAAGCATCAACAGTATGATAGAAAATGAAATAGCTAAAAACCTGGAAATCATAAGGAATAATGTATCTGAAAAATTAAAACAAACTTCGACTCTTCTAAAAGAAATGATAGATACTTCTTGTAAATATGAATTAGAAATTAATGATTGTATGAGCCAAAGTGTCAAAAGTATTATGGAAGCTGTTGAAGTACTTCGTAAAAAACAGGAATTTAGTGAAAAACAACAGTTATTTACTAAAGTATAAAGAATATATCTTTATTCGATTCCGAAAATATTAATGTTGATTTCAAAATTATAAAATTATGATGTTTTAGATGATGGAAAATCTATTCTCACAGTCAAACGAATTACATAAAAGTCAAGGAAAGCATTATTCTGCTACAATTGACAAATGTGATTATATTAGCAAAATTTGTAATGAAGCTAATGTTCAAGCAACAAATAGTTCTAATATAAATGTTAAAATGAGAAATGATTTAAAAGATCATATACAAAGTGATATAGAGAAAATTGAAAATAACGTTATTATTACAACAAGACAGGTAGTTTTCGAATTATAATCCTTCTTATTAATTCGAATAAAAAAAATTGATTTTTATTTTGTCAACAGAATGAAGAAATTGCAAATGAGATTACAAAGCGAGGAAAGGATTTAATAAACGAATTAAAGTCAAATATAAATGAAAGTTGTAATATGTCGAAGCAGTATACAAATGATATGGAATGCAATATTAAGGAAGAACGACTGAAAATGGATGCAGATAAGAATATATCCCTTTCATTAATCAATGTAAATATACAGGAAATTTTTTATTTAACATATTATGAAGTATCAAACATTAACAAATGCAGTGTCATGTTTATAGGACGCACATGAAGTAATTTCAGATATAAGTAAAAACCATGCAAGATTCGTGAAAGATATAAAGGAAAATACTGGATATGTGTCTCAAAACGTATCTGCCCAATTAGAAAACCAAATAATGGAATCAAGTGCGAGGAATGATAATATTATTGAACAGTTACAAATAACAGTTGGTGAAATTAACAAATTTTTTGATGAAGATTTGCAACGTGATGTCGCAACAGGTCTGTCATCGTGCGCAGGTTAATAATAAAAAAAAAAAAGAATTTTCGCATTTAATTTAATTTGTGAATTTTTTCTAGGATTAACTCCAGTAAGGAAAGACTTTTCCTATCCTCGTCAATTTAAGGTAACGTCTCCACATGAACAAATTCTTAAAAAGTTTAGAGAAAGCAGAAAATTCCTTGAAACAACAGATGATGATGTAAGTGATACATACATGTGATAAAATATATTTTATGTACACTTAATATTATCTCATATACGTCTATCATGTTTTCATATAAGTCTATACAAGATGATACAATCATCAATGGTGAAATAATGAAGGGCATTGCAAATTCAACTGCATTATCTGACATTACACTCGTATCTTCTGCAATTGATAATATAACATTTGATACCTCTATTTCAAGCAGTAAATTTATGGATTCTCATACCGAAAATGTTACACGAACGTTAGATGTATCTTCAAAGTCGATACAATACCATACTCAATCTGAATCTGCAATATACAGAAAGGTAAATACTTAATTACTTATACTCTTGATTTCTTAATTACTTTTATATAATTATAAGTAATGTTTCATTTGATACTCATTAATGTGTTACAGAATGAAAACAAGGAAAATAATAACTAATATACAACAATCAGAATGATGAAACAAAAAGTGAAGCTGATAGAAATATTTACAGTATAGAATCTTCTCTACTTAATTTCTTCTAATTTAGTATATTTTTATACAATCTGTCCAATTAACATTATGTTAGATGTGTGCATGTTAGTTTAGAAAACATATATTATAATGTCTCAGTTTAATTATTAGGTGATAGAAGATAAAATAAATTTGTATTATAGAATTAAAAGAAATTAACTCTAATCATGTATTCTTGTGCTTCAAGTGAAAGTTTTGGTCGAAATGTTATCAATCTTCGAAGTATTACAATCCTGTGGGAAAAAAATCATACAATAATCTATGTGGGTCCATTTTAAAGGCTAAAGACTCTACTTTTTCATTCCTGAATTGAATTTCTTCGATTTCTTTTCACTGAATTCGAGAAAGTTCCTTGTAATTTTTTAACAGGAAAATCGTTTTTATCGATGATAATTAAATATATAGCTTTATTTGGTGATATTTTTAGATTAAATTCTATTTGTGAAAATTTAGAAAAGAAATGAGTTATATTCTTTTAAGTTTCTTTCACATTATGTTTGTTTTTTCTGTTTATGGTTCATTTAGATAATAACATTATACATCTGTATTCACAGTGTGTGCCTCATGACAGGATCGATGCTTGTAGGGGTGAGACTCCCATATCCGCCAATTGTTTTATGCCTGGGCATGCAAAAAAATGCCAATATGGATAATGCTGTGTAGACATTCGATTATTTCTAGCTAGACATAAAAAAGTACAGCCTGAAGAAGTGAACTGTAATGGAATAAAGTAGAAGGTTCCATTGCAAAACTTTGATAGAAAATAACACATCTATAAGATGTAATCGTTTAAAGAAATTTTTCTACATAGTATGAGTTTAGGAAGATATTAAAAGAAAATGTAATATTTCAAGTATTTCACAAAACTGAGCATTTATAATGATTAATAATCTTTCAGTTAAGCTACCTTTATTTATTAAAATATAAAATTCAATGTAAAGTAAAGGAAAAAATATATTTATTATTATTTCGGAAAAATGGGAATATTTTAAGACTCTCTTATAAAAGAAGCAAATTTTCTAGTGATTAATTATTTTATTTATTATATATTAAATACTTAAGAGAATATCAACTTTGATATTTTAATTTACTTCATGTTGAATGAAATACAAGGAAAAGTTTGAACTTATGAAATAAAAATCAGTCGATGTAATGAGACTGTAAAATGTACATAAATGACAGTATTATGTATATTTCGATGCTACATAACCTATAATTTTTGTTGTTAATATTCATAAATAAAACATCAATAATAATTCTTATTTCTTTCATAAATAAGATAACATTAAGAGAAATTTTAAAATTTTCATAGCATGTTAGTTAAAATATGACGAAAAATAATTACTGTTTGTCAGGCATAAGTTGCATATGTACACAAAATTCAAATTACTAATAATTCTGATTAAAGCACATTGTTGTAGGAATGTCAATAATCGTTACTTTATAACCTGACTTGTATCACTTTTGTTTTCCCTTTTTACTGTTCTGAAAATTATTAAATCATACACTGAGTATTTAAAATAATTGCATTTATTTTTATAAGGAATTGTTACCTTATTTACAAGTTGGAATTTTAATTGTTGTATTTCTTCCGTTTGTGAAATGAGTTTTTCATTCATATTAGCAAGATGTTCACTCATAGTACTGAGTTGTGCTTTATAATTTCCTTCTTGTATCTCTTTATCTTTTTGTAGAGTATTACAATTTGAAAGTGCTTCTGTGAGAGCCGATTCACATTTTTCTCTCTTTGATTCGCTTGTGTCTAAATGAACTTGTAGAACTTCACTCTAAAAAATATTTTTCAATTAAAAATATAGCAAAGAAATATATCAAGTTTTACATACAAATAAATTGCATAAATATATTTAATTACATTAGCAGCCATAGCTAAATTTTTCACATGATAAATATGTTTTTCTGTTATTAATTTGTCGATTTCTTGTAGAAAATAATCTCGGATTTTTGCTTCTCGAGCTTCAATTTCTTCTGGTATCGCTAAAGGTACTGTTAACTTTCCAATCTGCTATAAACATTTATTGATTAGATTATTTTAAATAAAGTTCTTATAAGTAATTTGAAATAAACATTACCATATTATTTATTTCTGCAGATTGCAAAGATTCATGGTCAATCTGCACATTACTTATGCTAGCCTTTTGCTGTATTTCATCGTATTTTATTTTAAGCATATGATATTGTGCCTTCCAATGGTTAATTTCTTTTTCTAGGTCACACGATTTTGAAAAATCAAAGTCGTTACTTTCTTCCTGTACCTTAGGATGACCTTCGCCAATAGACTTTAACGATCTACGTGATACAGATGGCGATGAAAATGGAGACGGTTCTACCTCTGGGAGATTGGAATGTCCTACCTTATTATCAGATTCGTATCCATCTCGTTTACCTTCGTTACTAGACCACGATACATTTTCTTCTTGCTTTTGTCTGTCATTTAACTTTTTTTGTAAATCATTTCTTTCTCTTTCCAGTTTGTCTATAGTATTTTGATATTGACATTCTAATTCAATTTTGCATTTTTCACAATAATCTAATTTAGATTCTAGTTGTTGTATCCTTTCATTTAAGGTTTCAATTTCGCTATCTTTATCACTGATTTGCGATAGTAACTGGGCATTTTCAACTATTTTCTTTTGAAATTCTTCATCCAAGATATGATTCGGAGATGTTAGTACCTGGCTATTATTTTCCGATAATTTGTTCTTTCCCTTTTTAGATTTATTTTGTGCTTTGTCAAGTTCTTCTTGTAATACTGTTATACGTTTAGTTAGTTGTTGATTTCGGAATGATAAACTGTCTAATTCTTGTTCAGCTCTGCGAAGTTCTACTTCCTTCTCTTTCAGTTGTTCTCGTATATCAGCATTACGTGCTTGTTCATCAATCACAGCTCTCTTTAAAACATTTGCCTGAGCACGAATCTAAGGAAAAAATTCTTTGATAATGATCTTCTTATAAATATTTACAAATATCGAACTAGTAAGGGCGATAATTCTTTTTTACAAACAGATGATAGCATTAAAAATAAAAACATCTCTTAGTACATAAGTTTTCAAAAACCAAATGTAAATGATATATTGAATATTTCTTACTTTTGAATATTCTGTGGCAATTTTTTGATATTTTATTTGTAATTGTCCATTTACACCCTCCATAACGTTCTCCATACTTTTTGTCTTCAATGTGTTGTTGAAATTTTCTACAGAAATCATTAAAAATTGCTTATGGTTCTGCAGCTAAGGCACGGTATTTTCTAACAGGAAATGTATACATATTAGCACTTCCAAACAAATGTCAAAAAATTAGAAATTTTTGACAGTTTGTAATGGATTGTATTTGTAGGAAATAAAGTTAATTATTTGTACAGTAACTTCGTAGCAAAACATAGCAAATAGCACATAAACTTAACGCCCCCAAATGATATACATTGTACATATACTTTTATATGAAATTCTATATTCACTATTCACTGTCCAATTGTCAAGATATCTTACTGGAGAGAAGTTAGTTGTTAATCGAGGTACGAGATTTGTTCCATTATGTTTTATTACGCCATCTATAATTTATAACATGGCGCGGATGTAATTAGTTCGTTTGAATGCGCTTCGTTTATTTAAATAAAACTTTAGTTAGTGCCCGATTAAATAAACTTTTGGTGATTGGATTCATTTGTTCGAACATGAACTACTATTATATCGTAAGTATAGAAGTTGTAAATAGTAAGGAGAATCAGTATGATCTTAAGAGATCTTAAGATTATTGTCAATATGCAGCGTTCTCAGCGCTATATTGACGATATATATTGGTCGTCTAGAAGATCTCTTATGTACGATAACGTTGAGAACCCTGAATATTGATATAATATTGAAAATAATATTAATCGTTTGAACGCTCCATTATTATATGATCAATTGCCTTGCGACAAGTTCAAATAACCAATTAAATATGTATATATATATATATATTAAAGCTCTGAATTAAATAAAATTCCATCTTTTTCTGTTACAGATTTTTCACAATCTCCTACTTCCATATTGTGTTATGACTTCCAGTTTCTGATGACTTATTCTGGGCCGAGGTAAAATTTCTTTATGCTCTTCGCATTTACATATTAATGAATTGCATGCATTTTTATTCCTTTGATCACCCAATTATGTCGTATGACAAAAGATCTGAAATTGAACTGGTGGCTGGTTGTATTACGTAGAATTTTGTAGCGAGCATAGTGAATATAGATATCTATTTTATCCGTAAGCAGTAACGTTTCATTTTTATGTCTTTTGTTTATTAGTTTAGAATTAGTTGATTATGTGTTTTATTTATATTCAGTCAATGTAGTAGGATATCCTCCGATTTTAAAAAATATCAATTCGAAACTTCATACCGAATGAAGGACATATCGTTTTTGGGAACAATTTTGTTTATTTTTCTTGTATATAGAAGCAACACATAAGTACATACGAGTATCTAAAATACAGAAAACATATTCACGAGATATCTCGTCCGTAATTTTATTTAAATTAAAAAATAATTCCTATTGTATTCAACAACTTGTTTCTATAATAATGTGCTTGGCTTATAATAATGTTGCGAGCATTTCTCTTCAAACAGTTGTTTCGTTAGAAGAATGAGTAACGATTCTGTATTTCGTTCCTGATCATAGGATATTCTTCTGTGCTACTCTTTATTTGTAATTTTATATCAAAAAGCGTCAGTTGGAGCCACTATAAACATTGCAATCTTATCCTATGCTGAATCGGTAACGTTGAAAACCCCTGACTGCTTCTTACTAATAGTAGTCGATAAGAATATCGCAAGAGAGGAAGTAGTCTCGGTCTTTTTGGTAACTGTGGTTATAAAAAAATCTATTATTAGTAGTAATTTAGATAAATATCTATCAAAATGATTGTAACGGTAACAGAAGCAAATATTAGGGAAGGTAGAATGATTTGAGCAAATAAATTTAGATGAAATTAGTTAATGATAGTTTATTATCTGAGAACATATGCGCGTAGCTAAACTGGTCGATTTAAGTCGGGCAATTATACACACATTTAAGAGCAAGCAATTTGCACACCTGTAAAATTATGTCAAGTCGCAATAGATCGACCAATCGAGCATAATGTTTCCTTGACTATACAATATTTAAGGTATTTTATGTACAGGCCATCGAGAGGAGAAGAATAGAACGTTTATTACTATTCCTTATCTTTAAACTACTAGTATTCGCAGTTGTTCGTCGAGAACATTTATGTTTGCCCTAACAAATGCATGTTACGGTTGCTATTACAGTTTCAACTTAATTATTCATTCACTGGTACAATTACTATATGATTAAAGATGGATACGGTCGGGAATACCGAATAACATTCCAAATATTTGACGATCTAAAATCGATTTTGATGGCGATTACACTAAAAAGAAAAATGAATATCGTATAGCCTAAATCGTGTAACAAACGCACAACGCAATCTTTCGTTCGTTTTAACACTAACACACTTACATATAACATTAACCATTTATCAAGAACGGTTCTTGTAGAAACGAACAAGCATTAAAAAATTTCCGACGATTTGTAATAATTTGTAAGTTAATTAAAATAGGATAACAAGAAGATATTAAATTAATCAATCGATATATTTCAATATAAGCCAAACCTCGTGAAAGACAAAGGCGCAATTTGTTTTAGGTGAATCACATCTTATCATGTTCTATTCCGTGTTACGATCTATCGAAACATTACAAAACTCACACGTCTGTTGCATTAAATCGATATGGTCGAATAGTAACATGCATTTTTTTAGGTTCGGTCGGTTTCGTAAAACAAAATTTCCACGAGATATATCTTGTTGTCAGATTGCAATGATATAAGTTAGTATTCACAATGTCGTTCGTAGGTGGTTTTGCGATATTGTATACAATGCACACTAAATTATTGCGTACAATTTATTCGGCAGTTTTCTTCCATCGTAATACTGATCCGTTACTAGAAACGCTTTCTGGCGGATATGCACAAGAGAGGGCGATGCGAGATAGTGTGCAATCATAACCTCAAAATGTTTCGATGAACTTTATGGCGAGTTGATCATCCAAGTCTGGAGAAAAACAAGGCTGGCGATTGTGACGTACAGACTTTTTAATTTTTCGTGATTCGTTCGCGCTGCGTTCCATTGATCGTGGTGAACTGCTGCTTGCTTCTCACCTGCGATGAAGGAAATATAAGAAAATATATAAAGATATGAAAATCAAACGGTAAATATTCGCGATTAGAAACTTGTTTATAAAACGTTCGTCAAATTGAAGTGCAAATGAGTTTGTAGCAATATCGGTCGGATTTAAAGCTTTCATTCGAAAGATTAAGTTTTGAATTAGTGGAAAGTTCTTAAACATTTTTAAACTTAATTCGATCAATTCATTTGGTAACCATAAGCTTGCCGAAATGAATTACTTCGATTATGCACGAAGTCCTACTTTTGGAACAGTAATTAATCTTCTATGATCTGAAGTAAGTAAAGTTTTAAATTGGCATCGCACCAATTGGAATGTTTTTGATCTTCAATTATACGAATGAAACGAATAACAGATTACTGTCCTTTTTAATCAAAATGTATAGTTAGTTCAATCGGAATTATTTAATTGGCATAAACTGTTTAATTTAAACTAGATTGAACATTCGATAAATGTAATATGGTTCTTACGAGTAAATATCGATATTTACGAAATTTAACAAATTTCTCAAAGCCGAAGCAACATTTTCGGAAGACATTACTCACAAATTTAACAAAATGTCCCGTCATAATCCGATGTTACGTTATCCTTGATTTCATGGTTGGCTTTAATTTCGATGAATTTTGTAACGACGAGGTTTCACAATAAATACCACTCTGTCGTTTACTATACCGTAGACGTTTACTTAAAGCTGGTTCGCAAATAGACTAACGAGGTTAAGCATTCTATACGATTGTTAAAAATTTAACCAGAGGCAACGGTTTTTATGATATAATAAACATGGCATTTAGCATGTGGATGTGACTGGTCGTGATATTTCGCGGATTTTTCCTTCGAACCAGCTACGTTTCGACGATCGTGTAACTTACAAGATGTACCTAACCTTCAACGTGCATTTCCACATTCTGTGTACGATTTATTTTAAAAATGAAAAAGTCGACGGGGTATTTAATAATTTTTTAATTTCTTAAAAAAGTCGTGGATCAAAGTAAGGAAAAAAATATTGATTTGTTGAGTGGCAATTAGAATTCTGACGATGTGTTGTATATAATACAAAAAAGTACCTAGCGCGCCCACGTTTTAATTTTTCATTAATCCTCTATTTATGTATCTTCGCTATTTCAAACGAACCTCGCGCATTTTTTCCCGAATCTCCGAATTTTGTTTTAAATTCCTTTTCGATCGTTTAAACATTAGGTTTTCTTTTTTAAACGTTGTTCCTCGACTCGTTTTTAAGCCTCTTTATTCCACGTTTATCTAGCTACCACGCGATTGCCTCAATTTTCTGTATTCTTGGTAGAACAAAAATCCTTTTAGAATCAAACTTAAATTTCGAACGCATGACCTTTAATTCAATTTACCATTCAGGACGTGAATATGCACCGCGGCGGTACTAAATTGGCTCACTGAACATGAGTATTCGCCGCTGTCAGTCTTTTTCGCCTGCTCGATATATAGCTTGGTCACCAGATCTTCGTTCGACCTGAAAAATCAGTTGTCACGTTACATATCGAATATACTTGTATATTTCCGGTGTTTGATCGTAGGATCGTAGAGTATCGACAAAATTACGAGAATACAGTGAACTATGTATACCGCAGAAACTATACATATTGTTAGCAGATTCCTAAAATCGGCCACTACATCATAGCAGTATCCCGAAATGCAGCGATACAGATTGTAGCCAACGCTCGATGGATATGAATTTGTTACATTTAACGAGACAGCCGAGGTTCCTAATCTAGTAATTTAGATTCTACGGAAACAGATGCAACCGTACTGAATCCCATCATAAAGGCGGACAGTCGTTTGACAAATAAAGATTCCCTTAACATATGTATCGTATCTTGATCGGTTAATACAGAATTTGTTAGTCGTACAGATTGTAATTTATAGCTACGGTAGGTTTAACGACTGCAATTTGAAAAATTTACAAAATCATGTACGAGAGTGGAAAAATTAGGAAAATACAAAAAATGATAAAATTTACTTAAATCGATGTACCGATATCGCGCGATGGAATTCTTCATCTATATCTTAACGAAATCGGTCGATCGTATCTTGATCGGTTAATATAGAATTTGTTATTCGTACAGATTGTAATTTACAGCTACGGTAGGTTTAACGACTGCAATTTGAAAAATTTACGAAATTATGTACGAGAGTGGAAAAATTAGGAAAATTCAAAAAATGATAAAATTTACTTAAATCGATGTACCGATATCGCGCGATGGAATTCTTCATCTATACCTTAACGAAATCGGTCGATCGTATCTTGATCGGTTAATATAGAATTTGTTATTCGTACAGATTGTAATTTACAGCTACGGTAGGTTTAACGACTGCAATTGGAAAAATTTACAAAATTATGTACGAGAGTGGGAAAATTAGGAAAATTCAAAAAATGATAAAATTTACTTAAATCGATGTACCGACATCGCGCGATGGAATTCTTCATCTATATCTTAACGAAATCGGTCGATCGTATCTTGATCGGTTAATATAGAATTTGTTATTCGTACAGATTGTAATTTACAGCTACGGTAGGTTTAACGACTGCAATTTGAAAAATTTACAAAATTATGTACGAGAGTGGGAAAATTGGGAAAAATACAAAAAATGATAAAATTTACTTAAATCGATGTACCGATATCGCGCGATGGAATTCTTCATCTATATCTTAACGAAATCGGTCGATCGTATCTTGATCGGTTAATATAGAATTTGTTAGTCGTACAGATTGTAATTTACAGCTACGGTAGGTTTAACGACTGCAATTTGAAAAATTTATAAAATTATGTACGAGAGTGGAAAAATTAGGAAAAATACAAAAAATGATAAAATTTACTTAAATCGATGTACCGATATCGCGCGATGGAATTCTTCATCTATACCTTAACGAAGTCGGTCGAAACTTTGCAACTTGTGCTCAGTGCCATCGAAAACATAAATTACCAAGAAGGACAAGATAAGGAACGTATGTGAAGGCGGCGGCGGAAGCGACAAGTAGAAATGGAAGTAGCGATTGCAAGAGCACCGAGCGTCTCGCAAAGCGCCTCCAGGGAGATTAAACGGTTCGCTCGTTATCAAGAAAGGACATAGGTGAAGGGAATACAGCTTTCGGCAGGCAGACGAGCCGATAAAACGTTACGTGTTCAGTGATACGTGGACACAATTGCACATCGATGAACGAAGGTAAATCGGAACGTCGGTTATCTATCGTAGTTCTGTTCGATCGACCGTTTTGCTACTCTATATGCTCACCCATTAATGTGATAAACGTTGACATGATCCGGCAACGTTTCACCATTTTTCCTCCAGACAGGGTGCGGTATCCTGGAGTCGGGACAAGAAGGTCGAGCAACGCAAGCTAGCTCGATACCGCTTCCGGTTTTGTAGTAACGATCACGTAGTTCGTGTCTAGCTTCGTCCAGAATCCTGATGTCTGGAGCTACAAAACGAATGTGACGAATCGCATCTTACCAAAAACGATGAAATCTTTGTCGTGATTTGACTGTCTGTTTTTCCGATATATCGCGAATACGAAGAGACAGAAATCTTCTTCGAAGGAAAAATTCAACTATCGTTTTGGAAACGGCATAGGGCAAAGTACCGAAGATGTTTGGCACGAATAAGGAACATCGGATACTCGACTATTACATTGTGAATTTTTACGTATCTATGGAAAATTCGAAGATGCATAAATAAACAGAATGCTATATTATGTTATACAATGCAAAAATATTCAGAGTATTTAATACCCAGTGGATATGTCAATTTTCTGCCTAACTTCCATTTTCTAAGTTATATTAATAAAAATATGAATTTGCATAAATACCTGTAGTTTAGCAATTACGCATAAAATAAAATAATCCGAATATAGTAACGAGCAGTATAAAGTACTTGATATAATTGTTATCTTGGGAGGATTTAAATCTTTGGGACGATGCGATTTCTGGCGAAATTTGGATTTAGAGAAACCAAGGTTCCCGTTCGCAGGTATAATTTAGCACGAGTTGCATTCTCCAAGGATCGTCTAATTCTGGTCACATGGCATTGGGACACTGGGTATTGGGAAACACGCGGCCTGCGTAAGCTACAAAGCGCTCTGTCTTATTGCTCGACCACGAGATGATGCTATTTAGGATTTAACAACTCTAGACCGAGAGTAATCTGTATTCAGGAGCGCTAAGGGGTACGGAGCGAATCTCGGACTCACGTCTGCGGATTTCTTCGAGTCGATGTTCTTAAATAGTAGCTTGGCGCGAACCCTACGAATCCGCGACGAATCCCTGGATTTATCCGCAGGATTTCCTAATTGCCAAGTTCCTGCAACGTAACCTGTTCGATGCTTTTCATCTATTTGGTCATCTAAGATAAAGTCCTTTTTTCTTCAAACTTGTTCCAAATTTTAGAAACCCTTAAATTCAGTTCAATTTTTCTTGACGCGTAATGCAGTTCTAACACGAAGGAAGAAATTCCAAATTAGTTTGTACTCCTTGCTGCGTCTGTCGTTTCTGATAAATGGACAAGATCACAGTAGCTCGTCCTATTATCTCTCGTGACGGTCCAACTTCTCGTACAGTTAGTTATTTCGTTAACGCGTATAGTCGAAATTCGATTTCCTACAGTCATAATCGTGTGATTCGTACGAAGCCACGCTATGACGCTACGAGCAAAGTTCTCCTATTTCCGGGAAAGCAGATTTTCAGGCAGCCGCGCGTTGTTTCCCCCAGACGTGCGTTTATTCTTTCGCGAGGGCAAGCAGCTCCCATTCGATAATTAGGTAGGGCGAACGCGAAGAGAAGTTTGAAGGGAAAACGCGCAACAAGGTGTTGCGTTCCTTTGGCTGAAAATGAGAAGGAAAATAAAAGAACGGAGGGTACGTGACACGGTACGTGCTCTCGTTTCGGCTCCCTCCCTCTCTCTCTCTCTCTTTTTCTCTCTCTCTTTTAGGTTCTGCAAGATTCCCCCGACGTAATTGAATCTTTTCAGGCACGAAATTCAAACTCGTTTCAGCATAGCCGCGGAAAACACTACGTTCCGTGCGCATTTCCAATCACAGACCGGTGAATGCGGTTTCCACCGCACGATCGTGTTTGTATACAACGTACACTGGCTCGCAAAAGCGTTGGAACACTTGTAGATACGTAACACTCGAATATGTTATTTACGTGATACTTGTACATTTAGAAATTTCATCGGCATTGTTACGATAGCGACGGGTTGGTAACGTTTGAAACGTGAGAAAATATATGGAAATTAGGGGCATTTAATAAAGGCAACCTGTGAAACGTTTATTGTATTATGTATATGTAGTTGAAATGATTTTGGACTGGACATTTGAAAATGTTAAAAGCACAGCTGTTTGGCTAAGCTTCGTCGTCGATGACGTTGTCGATAAATTTCGTTATTATTCGATCGTGACGGTTAGTTTGATGAACCGGTTCAAAGGATATATTCGTCGAAAGCACGTGAGAATGTAGTTTGTTCACTGTGTAGTAATTGGTAACTGAAATTCATTCACAACGTCCATTATTTCGATATCGTACGTTGTCTCTTTTGTTTGAAATATTTCCTTTGCTAATCGAATCACCGAAGCATCGAAAACTGACAACAGTTGTTTGGCTCTTGACTTTTTTAAATCGAAAGTGTCACAGTTAAAAGATGCGTAGTTAGAAGATACGCGATGGAAGGTATAAGTTTATAAAAACTTGTAAAATGTCAGCGCAAGAAATTGACGGACGAGCTTCACCAGAAGATCATATTTCGTCCCCGCAGAAGATAAAACTTCATAGTAGAGCAACATTTCATCCTGAGCGTATTTTATGCCTATCCGACTCTGTACGAAAAGGATCATTCGGTTGGCAATGACAAACGAATCTCAATCTCTGCTATTCTACCATAAACTTGATCTCTGAAACAATTCCAAGCTCGTTCGAAACAAATTACGACAGTTATGCATTCGGACGAGTCGTCTTCCTTACGCAACACAGTTGCAGATATAGTTACGTATATGGTTCCATAAAACTCAAACCGAAACGTCTCTGATAATGAAATTAACACTAGAACTCTCACACCAGTCGAATTGACTGGTTTGTACAATTTTATTTTAAAATTCTTACTTCGCGTTATATTTTTTTTCCGCAATGATGTAACGACTTTTGAAGTCGAAGGAAAGAACAAAATTATTAGACCGAGGACTTTTATGCAAAAGCGTATTTTTTTGCAAACGATCGCGTCTAAGTAGAGTTTCTTTCGCCTTGTAAATATTTCGACAGCTTTCGTATCTCGGATATTTTGTAGATCTTCGTACGTTACGCGCGAATGCTATGCATTTTTGCACCTGCGAGTTTCCTAGGGAATCGTGAAAATTTAAATGTTCGCTTGTTTGAATATCGAGTCAATTTTCGAAAAGGTTTAACACTAGAACTTTGCGAGCAGAAATCGTTGGAAAATTTGCTGTCGAGTGTCGCTACATGTTTAAATAAATATCAAGTATACGGCGAGACGGCTTCTGCGCGAAAAGACAATAAAATACAAGTTAGACTACGAAGTTTTTAGCAAAACATAGAACATTCCAATTCTTATTCTAATTCTCGTAGTCTAATTCGAAAATAGTTTGAAGTCCACGGGATAATTATTACGGGACGCTTCCACCGCTATTGACAGAAGAGGTCGAGCTTTTTCACGTTTCTCTCGATCACCAAAACATCGACATACAAAATCCACAGAAATAACGAATGTTTTCTAATCTTAGGGCAATTGCGTGGCTCGAACGGGCGACATATAACTTTTATCGCCTCGTATATTTCGTATTACGCCTATCGTTACTCGCATCTCCACTGCTTTCTTATTCGCAATTGTACCTTTGATACGATTCCACTTTGCCTACCGTCAAGAATGACATATCGTATTTGCCTCGTGCTTTCATCTGCTCTGAACAATTTTCAACATCGTCGATTCACCGTCTATAAGATACACAAGCGCAAGGAAGTAGTAGACGCACGTACGAGCATTATTACCGTACGTATGTTGGAGAGTTTGCACGCTGAAGCAGACATAGTCTGTCAAAGCAATCTATCAGAAATAACAATGGAAAACAACGACAAAGGCGACAGTGGGATAATTATCTCCGCTCGTTTGCGAGTAGAATGCTGAAAGTGCTCAAGTTCTCAGGTAGAATGCCGCGAGTGGTAGAAAATATCGAACGATCCAGAGGACGAAGGAAGCGTGCAGTCGCGATTCCTTGCCAGAGGAACGTGTCTTAAGTACACCGTTGAACGGGCGTTGACAACGATAAAGGCGGCTAGAAATCATCTTATTGTGCTTTCGCGGCGTACTATCGATCGACGAAGCTTTACAGTGCAAGCTTCCTTCGCCACGACCTAATTGAACGCGCGTCTTGTACGCGAACAGTGATTCATATCGCGTGCGAAGTTCGACTCGCAAGTCTTCGTGTCTTTCCACGTCGAACGAGCGCAAATTGTCGCGCCGCTCCGACCATTTGCCTCGTCGATCGCTGAAAACTCGGCTAAATACGCGACACGCGCCGTAAGGGAAGATTTTCCAGTCCAATCAGGTTTTCCTTCTTCCCTTTTACGAGCGTGGCAACTGTGGCTCGATATTGCGACAGTAGTCGCAGCCAAATGATTGTAATTGCACATTTTTAATTTACATTTTATTTTTTATATTTTTCTTAATGTTTCGGAATACATCGTTTTGTATCGTGATCGTGTGCAGTTAATCTCGTGGAATTAGCAATCGATATTGTTACGTCGGCCGACTCTACTTAAACCAGGCCACTCACCGCGGGCGAGATGGCATCCAGATGTCTACACATTCTTATTGCGTACCATCAATAGTCTTAAGGACCGACCATAAATCTCAGGAATTTTCTAGCTAAGGTCCTTCGGACCGAACAAAGATTTTTTTATTAAAGCGTTTTCTAAAGTTTATCGTTTACCACGAGAAGACACGGGAAAGTTAGTTTTTCTCACGTACGATGCTTCCCACTAGCAACATTCTATCGAGGGCTAAGACTCTTCCTAGTCCACCAACCTTCTCATTATCCAATCACAAGCAATGTCTACTGCCCTCGCTTTCCTAACCAAAATTCTCACGAACAAATCCGATGGTCCCGTACGCTAGACAACACCCATCGCTAGCTTTCCTCCGCCACAGCATCGTCGCTAAGACTTTGCTTATTCTTCGTCGTTAGAATAGTCAACGCACATCTGTAACGGGTCTCTATCCTTAAATCAATCACTTACTTAACTTGTACATACGCAACAGCGTAACTATCCTCTTTTACAAAGTTGTTGGAATAAACATTATTTTACACGTGTTAATTCAGTGTAAACTCAATTCAACCACCCTTATTATCCTAACAGAAATAAGGGGATCGATCAGTTCGTGGCGTCGATTATCTAATCGTAACGGGAATTTACGACTCCCGTTGACGTGCTTCCTCGCGATCGCGTCTCTCCGCGAACGGTCGACTAAACAGATATATCGCGATAGGTTGCATTGCTTTCGACATAATTTTTGGAAAAGCCGCGTTACTTACCAGACAAATAATCAGATTCTCGGTTCAGAGGATACAGAGCGAGAAATTTGTTGCTGGTAGTTTCTCGCGTATGTTGCAAGAAACCAGTAAATCGTACAATCTTTAAAATTTCCTACCATTAAATCATTCACACTTCGTACAGAAAGTACGAGGAAGAATCATCTTTAAATACGTTGCTCGTATCGTTCTAACGTCTTTTCATCGACAGATACTTTTCTTCGTAACAGAGGTGTAATATCTATATGTCGGGTTATCACTGGAGTTAGGGGCGTATAACGAATCTTCACGTGAATTGGCTATCGTTATTATGTACTATCGATGATACTTATTGTTACAAATGTGATTATTACAGAGTTTAGCAAGTAATAGCGGTGATTAGATAATCGGGATGTCGATGACAATGGATTTAGGTTCGATAACGAATTCACGGTCAACGGGATGACGAATGCGATTTCTTCCACAGTCTAAGTCGAACTCAACTCACTGATTCACGATTCGGGCGTGACTCAACGTACTTGTCCACGGTGCAAGTGGAACTTATCTGACTGAACCTCAGTCCAGGTGCAACTGCCCTTATATACTCCTCTCCTTACCTCTCTGTACCCCTCGGTTCAATCTTTGTTTTTAAGGAGAGCTATTTAATTACTCCATACCTCTGTTAGGTACACGTCCCTCCCGTGACCGTGGCTACGTTCAGCGACCCGTTATGTCGCTTCGAGCCCAAGCCCACTGTCGTTAATCTCGGGCACCTATACTCGGATTAGATCATAAACAACTATTTCTCAGTTTTATTATTTAAATACAGCTATAATAAAAAGTCTGGACTAAAGTATCGGGGACCTTCCCAAACGTTTCAAAAGAAAGGTCCCCGATGTCCTTTTATCTCCGACATATACTTGTGTAATTCGATTTTGATTATTCTGATAGTCCGTTGTTAATAAAGTAAAAGCTGGCGAAAATCGTTCAAGAATTAACGAACGAGAGTAAAGTAACTATTATCCTTGAAATAGATTGGACTAAATGTATTTCTATTTCCTTGATATATGCAGCAGAAAGAAAGCTGTCGGATGGAAATAGTATTAGCCCCGTTGATACTCTAAATAGTAACGCGTTCGATCGATAGTATAGTTGGTTTTCCCCAAGTGTATCAGGGAGTTCCATCGATCAAGATGTTTCGAACGATATCGCGAGAAAAGAGGGTCGAACGGTGTTCGTGTTTAGTTTGTTCCTTTTCTTGTTCTTGTTGGAGATAAAAGAGTTCTTCGGGGTTTCGCGTGGCACACCTTATCAGAGCTTCTGTTCGCGAAAGGATAAAAATCGCTGGAACGACACGGGTGGTGTCGATACACCCTGGGTTTTTGCATATCGCGTTTATGCTGCCGATATTTTCGACTTTCGTCGTGTCTCGAATCTGATGGAAATAAATGATGGATCTGAAATCGAAGCTTCGACGCCACGCGATAAGAAGAATACCCCAGAGTGCATCCTTCCTTTTTTTCCTCGTCTTTTTGCTTTTGCTTGGCAAGAATCTTCTTGCGTTTTTTCCATAATGCAATCGATTCACGCACATTTACCATAATAACCTGTCGACGATTTGTGATTCGTTTTACGCGCCAAGAGAAATTCGTCTAACGACGAGGCAATGGTATATCGATGCGTCTAGAAGGATGGTGGGCGGAAATGAAAATAAACGAAGCTGTGATACGATCTACTCGAATCCATATATAATCATTTGCAACCGTTTGCAAAGTAGGATGTGTATCTAATAATTTCCAGAGATAAATCGCTATCGCGTTCGTTATATTGGGTTGGCAACTGAGTGATTGCGGATTTTGTCAATACCACCTAATGACAAAATCTGTCAAATCACTTAGTTGCCAAGCCAATACATAAATACTCGCCGACGGTGATATTTCGAGAAATTTCGGAATAACATTAAATTAATGTTCGCGCGAGAAAAAGTTAACTTACGTAGTCGTGGTAAATAAAATAAGACGACGTAAAATCGTAAACAGGTTTGCGGATTTTGTCAATACCACCCAATGACAAAATCTGTCAAATCACTTAGTTGCCAAGCCAATACATAAATACTCGTCGACGGTGATATTTCGAGAAATTTCGGAATAACATTAAATTAATGTTCGCGCGAGAAAAAGTTAACTTACGTAGCCGTGGTAAATAAAATAAGACGACGTAAAATCGTAAACAGGTTTGTAGATTATTCCGTGTTTTAGTTTGGCGCAATTCTTTTATTCATGGTATTAATCAAACGTTCATGTAAAATGAAAAGTATTTCGTAGAGTGTGACGTTTAGCCAGAGATGAATTATTCATCGGCAGAGAACTCCTTGTAACGTAATCTATGAAACATCCTGCTCACGTTGACCCTTACTTCGGATACTATCCTTGCCTCTTGCTTACCTTAGATATCGTGCTTACCTCGGTGTTGTTGCGAAATAGCTGCGAATCATCTTTAAATAAACCACCTTCGTTCGCTTAAGAAACACTCGCCGTTTTCGTACGAAATTAGCACGTTGTAAAACCATTTAAAAGATATTCTCGTTACCTTTGCGCGAATCTAATCTTCCACAAAGCTAACCACAAAGACGGAAATAATCGAGTAATCCCTTGAATTTTAATTTCCAAATAGCTCTTCCTAGAACGTTCCGTTTGATTATTTACATTGGAAATATAATCTCGTTCGGTAAAATTTACCGCGATTTTCTGTAACAGATTATCGCAACGACATAATTCTCCGGTTGTATCTTAATCCTCTGTTGAACAAAAATTCATAATAATTCAAACTCGGATTTTTACAGAAAATTTCTTTTCATTTCGTATGTGACAGACAAGATTCCACGTAAATGTACACTGTAAGTTTGAAAAATAACACGTATACCAGAGAAGATCTTCTTAAAATTGCGCACGATATGTTGGCTGAAACTTTAAAAAGAATTTCTTCAAACATCATAGACGATGTAGCGTACTTTTAACAAAATTTGAAGATTCTCGCAATTTATCATTCCTATTTCGGCTATTCCTATTTGAAATGACTACGTTCTCTTCTCTGTACATTGAAATTTTATTTCATCCAATTATTCAGTTTCTACTATTAACGATGGAAATAATCGATCTCATACGCTGTATTCCGAATTTCTCTTCCACCATTCAACCTTCGCCCTCTCAACCTCGATGAAAAAACGAAAATTACCGTCGAAATACCGCCGATTCGTTTACCAGGCGATTTATTTAGTCTGCTTTATTTGCAGCTTTTTGGTTCGATGCCTTATAGTTTTACGAATTTAATTCCGCCTAACGAGCACGCGGAAGCACATTAAATCTCGACTAATTTGGTACATAAAGGCGGAGACCCCGAACGTATTGACTCCCGATCGAACGTATCGATCCATTGGCTCCTGCAAAACTGGCCGACATACACGTTCGAAGCCGTTGAAAGGCGGCAGTGTTGTTCGCTTTTGTTGCGAGCCACAGCTTCTCAATTAACCTTTTATTATCCTGCTCATAAGAGCGATCGGGCAACTTGCGGTCGTAGTCGCGAAATTACTCGAAAGGGAATGTGCGACGGGTTGCTGGAAAAATCCGAGTTCGGCCATCTTCTAATTAAACGGATACTCTCCGGCTGCCGATAGCCTTGGAACGAAATAAGAAGAACGGAAAGGGAAAAGAAAAGAGCGGAGAAACATAGGCTGGACCCAAGTAGTCGCCTGGATATGGACACAGAAGGCGAGTAGAGAGAAAAGGGTGGGTCGAAAGCAGTGCGAGGGATGAAAAATACCGTGTCGGGCTTAAGATTCCGTGAAGTCCGACAGAGCGAGGACTTCCCGGCCGGAAGCTTGCGGGAAACTCTTGCTACTTTTAACTAGATTAAACGGAAGTTCCGTGTTCTCTGGTCTTCCTCCGTTCCGACAACGGCTATAGAGAAAACCGTGGGAACGTCGCGGAGACATGGAAAAAGGGGCGTGTTGCGTGCAAGCGAGCTGCGACGAGCGACGATTCGGACGAAGGAGCGACTCGCGACAACGTCAATTTCGTTTCCTTCTCGCTTTGTTCTCTCTTTGATATCTTGCCCCTGGAATGCGAATCTTTGCATTTTCGCGGTGCTCGTGCGGCGGCAACAGTCGAGCGAAAGGGACATTGATCAAAGTTGGCGGTGCGACGTATTTGCGACGTATTTGCGACGTATTTGCGATGCATCGGAGAATTTTTCCAGCGGGTGAAAAAGGTCGTGTGGGCTTCGTCGAGTGGAGAACGCGCATTTGTCATTTTGTCGTGACTTTTTGTCACGGGAATAAGGAGCACGCGATGATAGTATTTTAATACGACGTAGTTGAAACTGAAAAGAATCTTGAAAGGAAGAAATAGCGAAAGAAGACGGTTTTCGAAGATAGTCGATAGATGGATAAAGTTTGGAAAAGAGTTGTTTGATATTACGAGTAAAATTCTTGAAATTACGCAGAGAATATAAAAATCAGGGAGAAGGAGAATTTTGTTAATATAGCATCGATCGACAGTTTACCGAATTGTGCTACTTTCGTCGCGCCCTTTCTCTCTGTTCTTCCTTTTATTTCCTCCCTTCCTTCTTCCAACGAAGAATGTCAATTTTCTCCTTCGTTATACCACTGCTCAAACTTTTTATATTTCCACGGAGGAATCGTATAATTGTCCTACGCCATCTCTGGCAATAATCGCGAACGAGAGCTGGAAGGAATTGACCCAAGTAAGCATTTTCTGCCAGGATGTAAAAACGACCCTTAGGAACACCCTGTTTCAATTGTCGTGTGTATACAAACGAAGGGCAAGAAGAAACTGCGAATAAATTTCCATCGATAAACCGAGGCTCTTTAACTCGATCCGATACTCGGCCGAGGTCTTTTCAAATTTCAGTAAACTTGCAAATTCCCCCTTTCACTAATCTCGATGGGGCATCTAATAAAGTTAAAAAACGATGGATCGATAAACGGAAGAAAGAGTCGTGTTCCGTGAGCAAAAGGTCCACTCTGTTACTTTCTCGTGACAGGGTTGTCGCGAGTTTCCTATTAACCGGCGGAATAACAATTTTTCCAGCGTCGAAGCTATGCCTGGTGAATTAAAGATCAAGCTGGCTCGCGAAGCTCGGTAAACGTTAACGAGAATTTAAAATGGGCCATCCTCGAGCGTCCGTTAAAAGTTTCGACGTGGTCCGGGGGACGATCTGTAAACCGAGTCGCGAAGAGAAAATAGCAATTTGAAGTAGGCAGCCGCTTCGTGTTCCGATGTGGAGAGCCTCGGAGAGCTCGAGAGTATTCGAACGCATCCTCGATACGCCGCCGGCCCAATGGTTTTTCGATTTAAAAAGCGAGAACCAGTCGATAATTCAGGAGGACTCGGTCACGAAAGGAGGTCTTTATATTGAAAGGGAGGACGGAAAAGCGGCGTGCGTGCAATTAATCACTCGCCTTTCCTCTCGTCCATTTCGAACCGGCTCTCGATATGGTCCCATCGATATTCTTTAAAATTATACTCGTGCTCCTCCTGTTTGATCGGTCCCTGTTCTCGTTAGAATTGTTTTCGTATCATCAGGATTGAACGTTTTTTCGTAATGGAAGGTTTAAAGCTCGTTGACCAGGTTCGTCGATCGATTTGCCAGTTTTATGCACCACGGCCAAATTTTCGCGATCAAGTGGATTTTATCTAGCAGCGCAGTCTACAGTCAACGTCTTTTACGTAGATAATTTTAAAACGATAAAAGATACTCGACGAATAACGTACGAGTCGTTGTAATTTTTCCAATTTTCCTGCGTCTTGATGTGAAATAGCACGCGCGGTAAAAAATAAATCGATGGAAACCACTGGCCATTTGAAATTACTCGGATGAAATTGGTTCAGGTTTGCTAGGAACCCGTAGGGCTAAAATCCTCTAGAAGCGTCGAATATTTTGCTCCAGATGTTGAGGCATTATTTTTATCCGAGATTTTTCTTTTCACGGTCTGTGATACGAAAACTGGAACACTTTGCGCCGTCGAACGACGGCGATAAAGAATATCATTAGAAAAATGTGATTTGTAGACGCTAGGCGAGGTGGGTTTGTAAATTACGACCCATCGAGGACCTTCAATCTGACAAACAATCAGACAAAACGAGCTGAAAGCAGCGATTTCGTTGAGTTTCTTGGCCGATTATGTCGCCGAAACAAAGGGAGAATAAAGGAAGTGCGCAATCTAATTCACAGCCGGGGAATTGCAAATTCTTGTATAAATACGTCCCGCCGCGCTATAAAATCAACGCGCGCGCCCCTTGGCGTGTTCCACTTTTGTACTTTTGGGAGACGCTCGAGGCGCAGCCTTGGCGAAAACCTGATCCTGCCATCGCGTTAAACTTTCGGTACAACTGTCGTTTGAAACTGCCTCCGCGTGCGCGCCAACTTGATTAGCTACGCGATACCGATCTCTCGATAGCAAATTTCCTCGTTGCAACCGGGATTTACACGCGGCCTGCATAATTAACCATTTTTCACCACGTGGCTGCTGTCTCGTCTCGCTGTGAAACAATTGGTCGGCCGAAATTTATTTCCTCTTTCTCGCCAACGTTTCAAATTTCAACAGCCGATTTCTAAAATTTCTAATAAACAGGCCCTGGACGTTTACGCAATTCGTAGGAAATGTAAAATTGCAAGAACGCGCAGAATGCATTGGTGAATGCAACAACGTGGAAACGAAGCAGAGTTTTCAAAATGAATAGTTGATAATATACATGCGCGCTTTGATAAGTAATATTTAAGTAGCTGGCTTACGTGGAAGTGAATTAAAGGTTCAATTTTATTCGCGAATTTCGTATAAATTTCGAAAGCGAATTTTCACGAGAAAATTTTTACGAGCAAGCGAATCGAAAGAAAGAACGAATACAAAATTTGTACCTTCTTGTAAAACTTTTGATTCTCACATTTTGCTCGATTTTTATTAACAACGCGTGATTATTATTGATAACATATGAATTAATGGCAGATGAACGATCAGAAGCAACGAGTATCTCGCAATGAGTATCTTCTTCTGAAATTAGCAGCTGTATATCGCGTGAAATTTAAATTGTTTCTCTAAAATCTTGTCAAAGTTATATTTACGATTCGTCTAAGCGTCAAACGATTGTAGACGATATTATCGTTGAAATCAGTTGCGATAGTCTCTCGAATAGTCTCACTTTGAAACGGGTCTTGTTTACAGCATGACAACCATACGAGCCGAATATAACGATCTCCTTAAATAAAATACTGCAGCTGCTTGACGTTTATCAATGGCGATCTTTTTATTGTACGATAACGCGATATTCTACGATAATTCGAACGAAGGGCAAAGTTTCTCTTCAGAGTCTCCTCTCTATTTTTGTTTGTAATTTTCTAGCTGATTCATATTCCGTCAAAAGTAAGTAACCGCGCATATCATTTTGGGCGGTAATGTTACGCGTTTGTCTCCCTCTTAGGAAATAGATAGCAACTTCTCGAAAAGTCATTCTAATTAACTAACAAGCTAGCTGCACTTGGAACCTTGTTAGTTTCCTATTTACTCTCGAGACAGGTATACGAAAGTGCATAAAGTTCAATAACAACTCATTCATTAGACAGAGCTACTTTCTGCAAACTCCCTGACAAATAATTATACCACGGGGTTTCTGATCAATGATATAAACAGAGAAACATTTGGTTTCTCCTGCTGTCCCGGTCTTAGTAAATCAAAGAACTTTGATTAAACTTCTGGTCGTTAATATCCTTTTAATTCAGAGAGGTTGGCAAACGTTATTTGTTACGCTATTGGTAAGGAAAAGGAGCAATATTGGAAGGACCTGTGCTTATTAAACGCCAAAGACATAGATGGATGAGCGAATTTGTAAACACGATGCTTCAATTACTTTTAGATGAAACGCATCGCAGACCATTATAATATTTTAATACTCCTCTTGCAAACGCTATACGTATAATTATTTGGAGTGGCTGCCATCAGTTTGAGCGATTATAAATTGTGATTGATAGCTTGACGCGATATTTATGGAATATACTTGGAACAGAGGTATCTCGCATGTTTATTATCCGGATAATCAATAATACGGCATTAATAATGTCGTCAATTTATTTTTGATCAATCTCGAAAATATCTATACCTTGAGAAGTTTGGAATATACGTATATATATGTAGGGTTATCATTAGGGTTAGGGCGTGTAACGAATCTTTCTTCGGATTAGACATTGTTGTTATGCAAGAGCGAAGATATTTACCAGAATTTGACAAGTAACCGTGGTAATTAAATAGATACTCGGGACGTGAACGGCAATGATCTTAGGCTCGGTAACGAATTTACGGTCAACGGGATGACGAACGCGATTTCTTCCACAGTCCAAGTCGAACTCAACTCACTGATCCACGATTCGGGTGTGACTCAACGTACTTGTCCACGGTGCAAGTAGAACTTATCTGACTGAATGTCAGTCCTCTCTGTACCCTTCGGGTCAATCTTTGTTTTTAAGGAGAGCTATTTAATTACTCCATACCTCTGTTACGTGACCGTAGCTACGTTTAGCGACCCATTATGTCACTTCGAGCCTAAGCCCACTGTCATTAATCTCGGGCAATCACAATTGACTTAACTCATAAACAGCTATTTCTCAGTTTTATTGTTTAAGTACGGCTATAATAAAAAGTCTGTATTAAAGTAGAAAAGAAACATTAGAAAAGAAAGACTCCGATGTCCTTTCATCTTCGACATATATATATATATAGATTGTCCATTATTTCTAATAACAATAATAACGTATGCAATTTGAAAAATGATGGCTACCGTGTTATGCAGAAACTTGGGTAATCGATAGAATGAAACTTTGGTATTCGACATGTTGTTAAGTTATCTCATAAAAGAGCTCAAGGCATTACATTTAATGGTGAAACTTTAGATATTTGCTTCAGAACACATGGGATATGATAAAAGTGGATCTAAACTTGTATGACTAATACCTATAGACAGGCACAACACGATTTATTTGTTGGAAAGTTGAGCAATTTGACACCAATTTGCGGAAAGCTTAACTGTATCGAATTAATCCCACTAAATGTTACGCGACGTTATACTCGTAACACGTAGGATACAGTCATTTATTCAAATTGTATTTACCTAATATTCGAACAGATTTCTAAAAGTTGGAAAGTTTAGAATAATTTGGAAGTTAAATGTCGCACGGAACGAAAGAGATCCAAGGGTCTGAGAATCCAGTCGGCTAATCCGAAGGCTTGAAAGCTTATTGCCAACATCATTGATTCAAGAATTTCAAGAATTCAAGAACCTCGAAAGATTCAGAGTATCTGCTAGTCGTCCAATCTTGCTAAATTTCCGGCAATCTTGGCATTCTTGAGATCTTGGCTTCTAGAAAATTTACGCGTGCTGCGCTGTTTATTTGCCTGTCGGTGGCCTGTGTTATTTATTTGAGAGTACGTCAAATTCACAGAATAAAATCGAAAATCCATCAACTTTAGACTAGGAGATCATCGATCGTAATTACTATGAAAATTCGTGCGCCAAAAGCACTGGATATTTCGTAACAGTTACTAACTAAACGTTTCTCTATATTTTGTTATCGCGTCAAGTTTAATTTGCTTGGATGAATATTGGTGATGTTATTACAGTTGACTATCTATATATTTTGTAACTAATAGAGAGAAAGCGTTACCGAGAACAGTGACGTTAGTGACGAGCATTCTCGGAGGATGCGTGTTCACTTGACAGACGTACAATCCACGATCCTCCCTGCGCACCCCGGCGATTGCCAGCCTCCAGTTGTTTGGATATTGGAAGCTAACGCTGTACCTGGGATCGGAAATGTGAGTGGTATTACCCAGAGTTAAAAGGGATGCCCAGTCGGCGTTGCGGCGTAACCACATGACCTATAATTGCGACACACATTCTACAGTTGCATGTGACTCTGCGTGAGAAGTTGTTTGGTTAAAACACGAGGCTTTAAATCAAGTTACATCGTAAAACACCGATTGCGTGGCAGGCTCTGTGTTACGTATTTACAAGATTCTGCAACAGTCGTTTCAAGCGATTTCTATCAGCTTTGACTCGTCAACTCGTTAAGCAGTTTCTCTAATTTCCAGTATTTGTTACATTCTAACTAGTCGTAGCTAGCGTGTTTAACACTTTTCTGCTACAAATTATTTCCATGCGCGATTAATTCTTTTTATCAAATTAATTTTTGATCGTAACGCAGCCATTTCGCGACTAATTTCTCTTAACACGCAACGATAAAATCTCATCTCGATGAAACACGAAATCGTGGAGTTAGAATCTTTTCGTTCGTTTGTTAATTTTTTCTCATCTCTGTTTCATTACGATAAATATCTTTCCATTTTATCATCGGTGTTTTAGAATACTTGTTTCGCAAGTGGTGATCAGTAATCTGTAAGCGTTTCGATGAAAATCGTACAGATTCGTGATTGTTCCTGCTCTGTTTCTTCGATATGGAAATTTATGAACGAATACCTTTTTGCCAGAGAGCATTGCGACGCGACAATCGAGAAGAGCAGTCGCACCAAGATGCAACGCTACGTTCTGCGATCCATTGATTCCCTGGCCTTCTGCATTTTCGAAGTACGGATCCCAATCTGTCACTCGATGATGCCTCAATCGAGGAATTCGAAGGGGTGGCAGATTAGCAATTATTTCCTCTGCAACAAATCCATGAATATTTAATGAGTTTCTGCCAATGTTATTAAATCTTCATTTTCATCTTCCTTCGTTAATACACCCATATACCCGACAAATTAAAACAATTTCAACCAGTTACTCTCCTCTTTCACTTTGAATATTTTTCCTTATTCGCATGCAACATCAACGCGTTGATTTATGTCACGAAAGATCATTAATAATCGTCGTTAGAAGGAGCAATTTAATTTAATTCGAACGATACATTTACATAGACAAAGTGCTCATCACATATTCCGCGACTCGAAACGCGTTCATTTTTTTTAAACGAAGGAGGAGACAGACCATGCGTTCACGCGTGATATATTTTTCCCATAGCTTTACATTATTTATTATAGTTCACTATAAATGTAGAAAGTTGCCCGTCTTATATTAGGTCGTTCGGAAAGTGTCTTTCTTTTACAGACAACATCTTTTACAACGATGCATCTTTACACAAACATGAAACCTAATCTACCAAACGTTGTGATCTTTATCTTGATAGAACAAAATGGACCATACGTAATTCGATAAAATAACATAAAACGAAAAATGTCATGCATCCATTATTTCCTTATAAAAGGAAAGAAACTTTTCGGACGACCTAATATCTTCCTAACGAAGGGAAGATCGTGTCCCGTCGTGCTACGAAATGGAAGTAAAATAACACGGCGATTCTAATTCCTGCGAAGGTACAATTTCGCCAAGATTTTCCGGTGAGCTGCAGACATCTGTCTTGCATGGCGGCGCTGTAATAGGATTTTTACGGACGCGTCAGGCTCGTATAGGGAAAAGCGCGAAAAATGCGAGCACACCGTTCAAGTAAATTGCACTCTCATTCCATGAATCATTGCGCGATCGTTGATTTATCAGCTGCACCGTCGTTTGCTAACAACACTATTTGCTGCCGCGTAAATCACGAGAACGCTTTATTAAAGCGTTATTAAAATATACCACTTCTGATTTATGATGCTCGGAAGACTTTTTCATAAAACGATTGATCAATCCGAGCAAATTAACTCGTACGGTTTTCAGAAGTCTGTTGTATCATCGAAGCTCTCCGTTAAGAAATTTCTATCTATCCTTTCGTGCTCTCAACGTTAAAAAGTTTATATTCTCTTTTCTTATCAAACACGCGGTTATTAATATCGAACACGATCGGTTTCTCGATTTCCGCACAAGATAGAAATTTAATGCATTTTCGATAAAGCGTTTTATTATATCAACAAGTGCATCGTATTCCTTAAATAAGTCGCCACGAATGATCATCGATTGCTCGGTAATAATTGCTTCAGATTTAATCTCGATTCTTAATTAACGATGAAGAACGTTGCAGCGACGCGAACTGTAATTAATGTCGTCTCTGCATTTCTACAAGTAACCTAATAATACGTGAAGCAATGTTACGTGTCAAAGAGATCGAAGCACTTTCGTAGCGAACAACAACAACGATCGATTGGATCATTAAGCGCGACTGCTGTCGATCGAATATTTGGCAGAATATTCCGGGATACGGAAAAGTAAAATTCTTGGGACGCTCGAGATTGTTCGTTGAACGCGTTCGATGATATTTACTCACAGAGCTGAGTGAAATATCGCAGGTTGTGTGGTTTCTGGAACGCGAAGAATTTATCGGCACAGCCACCAATTTCGTGCATAAGCCGCGCGTTCATTTTCCGCCAGTTCTATCACAATTTGTTAATTGTGTCAGTTTTCGATAGATCGCGTTATAGCGTTACTTCGTTTCATCCACGTGTCTCTTCAACTGACACAGTCAGACTGAGACTAGTCGATACTATAAACCTGTTATTTCCTATTCATTATAGTTCAAATATAATTCAGCGTTTCATTTAAAAATACACAAATTTAGATCATGTCTGTAATTGACATAAACATAGGAAACGTATCGTTTAAATTTTCATTACAGATTCGTTAGATAAGATGGTTGTAAAAAGAAATTTGTACTATTTCTTTGCAAAATTTCTTTCACGCGTTATCCATTCTACTAGTTGTTCTAATCTCCCAAAGGGACTCGAGCAATTTATTCGTTTGGTGGCAATTTTGAAGAAAGTTATTCCGTTTTAAAGAGCGTCCAAATATTAACGAGAGCGACGATAATCCTATCAGAGGGCGAATTGATCGACACCACTGTTGATCGATTTCTTAATTTCATTACACGAGCACGCGATTAATACTCAGTTTCGAGGAAACAGATGTCTTACTTTCACGAGTTGGAGCAAGAAAATGACACAAATAATATAAATCCCGAGAAGAAACGAAGAAAGCAGCGTTCGTATCATCGGTTTTCCGTACTTTTCAATTTACGGAGTTAATCAATGCGTATCCTGAACAGCTTCTACCATCCCCTAATTACAAATTTCATCAAATTTCGATCGTCTTTTATTGATTTTCTTCGGATCACGATTCGTGCAATTTTTCACAACAGCCCAACCATATCCTATTTTAAATGAAATTTCTTTGATAAATTTATCAACGTTTTAGTACAGCGAAATCAAATTTCCAGCATACGGAACTCGTTGTAAAATACTAAATTTCATTCGTCGATATTTGAAATTAATTAAGCGCCTCTATCAAACACATTGTACGCGTAAGATTTTGTCACCGATGAAATTCCGTTTCAACGTCTACTCGAGCCAAGCTCTTCGAGACATTTTTCACGCTTACTGTCGCTTCGAATTTCCTGTTCCTTCGATCACCAACAAGACACCTTTGTGGCGAAGATGAAATCTACGGATCGACCAATCGATTCTAGCGACAGGCGACATTCTACGAAGAGGATTCGTTTCTTCGAGTATTCAGATGCGATCGCTTTCGCGACTCGACGCAACGTTCGTTGAAAACGCGACAAAGCACCGAAATCACGAAATCCCAGAACAATCGAGAGCGGTCTTGATAAGACGAGAGGGTGTCGTGGCAAAGCTGATGAAATTTGTCTACGTGCAAAGAGACAGAGATAGGAAGAGTCAGAGGGGAGAGAGAGAGAGAAATAAAGAAGGTACTAAAGCGAAGAAAACCGAGAGCAGAAGAAATGAGGCGTGCAGAGTGGAAGGAAGGTAGCAGAGAAATCGTTTCTCGTCTGTATTAGTCAGCTTTTTCTTTTTGTTAATTATTTAATAACGCCGTAATATTCTGAAACGACGAGTGCCGTGGATCGAAGCAATAGGGAGAGTACAAAGGAGGATGGAAGATTGAAACTGACCAAGGACAGAATAGAGCGAGAAGGACGGAAGAAATCGCAGAGACCATGGGTCTGATCCACGTTTCGCCACTTAACCTTTCGACCTTTCGCGTGGATTTAACTTGGAACGATTCTTAGGATTCGCGTTCGAGGGGAAACAGGAAATATAATTACGTCCCCGTGAATAGAGCAGAAGTTGCGAAATTTAATACAAAAGGGAGGAAATCCTACCGGTTTTCGAAGTTGTACGAAGTTGATAAAAATAATGGTAGAAAGGAAACGTTCCGTTTTGTTCTTTTCTTCCGTTCGTTTTATGTCGTCGACACAAAGTTCACGTTTTCCGTAATCAATCGTGCTGTTAGGTCTCGCTTCGTTTCAAGATTGTGTCACGTCGGAGACACAAGAAATCGCGAAATCGATAGATCGCCGGTGATCTCCTCGCGTCGCAGTTCGAACGTTTCACGAATAAGGCGAAGAAATTGAACTTTGTGTATGATAATGGAACTTTTATTATATAAATCCAACAGAGTGACGGTTCAAAGTGTTACAACAGAAGAATGTGTCGAGCGCTAATTTAGGAGAGTTTTTATATCGAGATTTTAGTCCCTTTGGAGGGGTTTCCGTCGGATGTGTCTCAGAGGCGGCTATTCCGTTACCGTTTGGCTACTATTTCGAGGGCTGTGGCATGCAGCACGTTTCGTCTACCTGGTTACCGTTTCCGAGCGAGCGGCCTTCTTAAGAATGTGACAATTGCAAAACGTTCGACGATTGCTTTCGACTGTGTTTCAAAATTTCGATCCTCTTCGATTCCTTTCGCCGACTTTCTCCAACAATTATTTCCATTTCCCAAAAGGAAAAATATTTTTGGTACCGTGGCATGAAAGGAGATGGAAAGAACGTCGCAAAAGTCACTCGTCTCTCAGGTAGAGATCGTATCATCGTCGTTGATAGTTTACGAGAAGGCAAATTAGTTCGTGTACGATAGCGTTCAACGATCGAATCAACATCCGAACGATAAAGCACGTGACATTATCGGGTGGATCGCGTGTTGACACACCGAAAAGCGCGAAATTCTTAATTCGTGGTTTCTGGTTACACGGTTAGGCGACTAACAGAGGGTTTTCTCAAATGTGGTGGTTATACGTGGAGCGCGAAAAGGCTGCGCTTTCGTCCGCATGGCTACCCACGTCATGAAGAACCAGTAATTAAACTTTGTGAAAGTTGTAGAACATGTAAACCGGCGCTTTCTAATGCATTCGTCGCGTGCGCTGAAACGGTCATTGCTGTATAACGGATACACGGTTATGAAATTCGCTGGCCGTAGAATATCTGCACAAAGTTTGCGCGCGATGCACTCGTGAAAAGCCTCGTGTGCCGCAGAACGTGATTCGTTTACGAAAATTCGACGTTTAATGACATCTTCAAGCGAGAGAACTTTGCGTCTTACCGCCGAACGTTACGCGTCAAAGGTGGTAATTTCAACGTTGAATTTTAACAAAAATATACTTCATCGACTGGTCGTTGATGCGAATACGAACATTTCACGGAGCCAAAAATCATAGCGGTCTAAGATAAAGTTTCGAGAGTTTGAACTTTGTCGCGTGTTTCAACTCTTGAAGGTGTCGTCATTTTTTAATTAAGTTGTAATTTTATTCTCTTTATGTTTTCGTAACCCTTTAATGTCAAATATACACGCGAGCTGTACAAAGTGGAGAGCGCTCGAAGACTTGTAAGACAACGTTTTCTTAAAACGTTACTTCGCGTTTAATGTTTGCAGTCACACGAATGCGAAGATTACAGCGAATTCCAACGAATTACTCACATTTCACGTTGCGAATTTCAGCCAGTCGTTCGCAGAAGATTTCACGTCGTAGTATTTTTTCTTGGATATTTCCCAAGCCGCTGGTAGAAATATATTATTGAAAGGTAGGGCGAGTCAAGATGATACTTTTCGAACTTGTAACAGGCTCCGTGCGGAGAGTTCGCCGAGATCAATCCCTGATTTTCTTTCGGACCTCGAGAACGTGCTATCCAATACGTTGTTACGCCTACGGTCCATACGAACAAGTCCATTTTCAACCGAGAGAAGATCGTCGAGAACAACCGAGTGGATTACATACAGAATTTTGAGGAAAATCTATTTGATCAAAAAATCGGAATTACTTGTCCTGCGAAGAGAGGAGTTTCCATCAACATTTTCAATTTAATTGGAATCCTTTTATTTCTCGTAATACGAGACGAGCGTCGTTCTTGTCGTTTCAAATATTATTTATATTTGTTTAGGGTATTATACGTATCTTGGAAGATTTGAAAGAAACTGGCAATCTCTGTAACTTCATCGTTAAATTTCGTCAAACTCTTTTGATAAGTTAAAGTACGTTCGCCTTCGTTTCGCGGAGTGTAACATTTTACTTTTCGAAATTTAATTAAAATTATTCGAAAAACGAGATACCTAAAAGTTTCATCTTCCACCTTTTTTCTTACTCCTTGCATTCTCCTAACTTTACCAGGCTTCTTTGTAATATGGCGAAATAGCTCGAAGGTTTCGATAAATATCAATTAATATCAATAAACACCTGAATCGCGAACAAAGTAGAAATATCTCTACATCGAAGGAGAAGATGTATATAAATTTTAACTTAAAATGCAATGAATTTCATAAAAAATATAATTTATATTTCAGGTATTTTTTCACGAACAGACGATGCAAATAACTTGCCGCGTTACATTAAATTATAGCGTCACGCTGTTTATCTTTAATTAATGCTGTTTAATTAATGTTGTTTGGTGACAACGAAATCTCTCTCGTCATCTGATGTACACATTCGAATCTCTCTGTTACTCAAACACACCGTCTTCCGTTTGTATCACGGCAGACAAGTTTTCAGTTATCTACTGTCGTTTAGTTAAGTCGTGGTTGTACATAGAAATACGGTAAATGAGGAGAAAACAAATATACTGAAACGGTAGAAATATGTAAAAATGGACAAAGCGATGTAATTTCATTTCGTTTAAGTATTACTTTTCTTTGCCGTACGTATTACTTTGTAACTATCAGGAAAAATTGCAAATGATTTTGCATGGAAACAGTTAAAACGCAAATAGTTGAAAAATTCTTAAAAAATCTCCGAGAGCTAGATAGAAGCCTACGCGTTGTTTTTAGTAAAAATTTTCTAAACATCTGCAGGAAACGTTCGTCTCGAGATATCTGTTTGACAAACCCGTGCACTTTTACTTGCAAATTGCGTTTTTCTTATCGAGACAGCTTCACCATCCAGATTTATGAACGGTGTTCCCAGGGGAATTCTCGTTTGCCCTTTACAATCTTGCTACCTTTTCTTGAATAGACTGGTCAAGTTTTATGAAACGTATAACGGAAAAAGTGAATAAATATGCAAGCTCTTCTCCATATATGCAGATTTCGTATAAACAGAAAATTTACACGTTGATATTTTTACGTGTGCGAAGATTCCATTATTATTAAACGATCAAGCGTAATTCAGACGGTATAAATCAGCGAAATTAACGAAAAATCAGGATTTTAATTTTTGCTTGGCTATGAGGTAGAGAATCGCTGTGCGTTTCATAAAAAAAAAAAATGTCGAGAGGAAATTTTGAACATTTTACGAGATATTACGCGGCAATCGTCGCACTGGCAATTATTTTTGAAACATCTATCGAAGAAGTAAAGTACATTGATAAATCGGTGGAAAAGTTTTTCCACGTTTATCGTAATGATGCTTTTCGTTCGTTCCTTTGTTATTCGTTTTGCTCGTTATCTGCCGAGATGCTGTATCGTGCCATAACATAAATAACGCTGGAAAAGAAAAAGCACGAAGAACGAAGGAACGGAGACGACGATTAACGCGGCTAAGTAAATGAAAAAAGCGATTCGCTTGATCACCGATACCGAGGCATTTGCTCTCGTAACTCACCGATCGGAAGATTCGTCGAACACACATGCGTCAAACACGTCGTGAGACGAAGTATCGCGTAAAGAAGAATTTATCTCTCCACTTCGATTCACCTTTGTACGCGCGAAACCACTTCTTTCCAATTGCATCGTGGTTCTCGCTGCGTCCGCTACGCTGTATCCTATTTCACAATTCCATTAAAGCTTAAAGCCGGAAGAAAAAAGCACGCCTCCACCTATTCGATTAAAGAGGATAATCTTGAACGAGAAACGATAAACCGGGCCACTCTTAATTCGCGAAACAACGAGATTGTCATCGAGGAAGGCATCGGACGTAAACAATCGGACGTAAACAATCGGATAGCCGAGCTATCGATTCGACGAGCGTAGAAAAAATACGGCAAAAAGAGAGGAAAATACACAGCGATGGATCCTTTCGGATCGAACGACCGAGTTCCTGTAGCGACCGAAGGACTGAAGGGCCTACGAGAAGAGGAGGGTGAAAGGGCGAAGGGTGCACCCATTGCCGAAGACATTTAGTTCTCTACTCCGTTAACCCCGAGTACTCTGGCACAATCGAATCAACAACGGATGGGTAATTTCCTTGGAGGACGGAACAAAGCGGGCCACTCGCGAGATATCGAGCCTGGCGGAAAAATGCACGCGGACAAAGAGCCGATAATTGTAATTGCGATCTACCAGTTCCGGGAAAAGCGATTTATCGTCGGCGGGCCACCGGAAACTCGTCGCGGTCTGTTAAACACATCCCTCGAGAAAAGATGTACAACTTTGTCTTTGAACTTTTCGCCATTCGATGACACATATTTGGTAATTTCAAGCGAATCAGTTGCAGAGATAAATAACAAGAATCGCGGTAGAAACAGCAGGAATATCGATACGCGACTTTGCACAACTACGAATATAGGTCTTTAGAATTTTTCATTTTTCCTACTTCGAATTGATAAAAATTTAATAAAAAGGCAGCTAGTTGTCGTATTTTATCAGAATATCGGACGAACTTGATGCGTCGACCCGACAAGTCGCATACGCGTGTTAAGAGCGACGCACGTTTCAAATCTCAAGAGAAGCGAAAAATGATTCGCAAGTTGAGTTATTTACCGAGACGCATATTGGCGAAATGAATAGATCCTAGACACAATGGTCGAATAAAATACTCCTCTGACACAGGACTGAGTTTATTTTGAATTGCGGCACATTTGAAACGCGCGTGAGAAGACCGTGCATTACGGACATATTCTCTACTGTACATCTGGTCGCGCATACGGCGCGATCTCAGCATATTCTACTGCGCGTTTGACGACGCATACGGTACGCCGCTGACGTGCGTGCGTAGAATCCTCCAACTCACTGAAGATACTAATAACGAATACTAAATTTCGGATGTTTCATATGTTTTCGTATATTGCGTGTCTAGTAATAATTGACAAAAATTCGTAGTCTAGTTAATAAGTTACATCTACGTGCATTACGAGATTAAACTGGAATGAAACAAAAGAAAAAAAAAAAAAAAAGGAAAAAGGGAAGAACTGCGCGGATGTCAAATTCTCCACGAGATTAAAGTCACGTAGAAAATACGATCGTCAAATAGAACGTGTCAATGTATCGTGAACAACGCAATTCGAACGTTACTCTTTTCACAAGAATGACGAATAGAGAAACTGGCAGCTGGAGCGATACAACGTCGATATCGATACTATGAATGGTCCTAGAAACAAACAGGCCTGGACGTGCTTTACTGGATTTTTTTCGAAAGCTTTTCCAAGATTCGTTAATATCACAGTCTTGCAGGTACAATAGCTTTCGCCAGCTGCGATTCTCTTCTTAATTTCACAGCAGTTTTGACAATACGATTTATCGTACGAATTATACCGCATCGATCAGATAGAAGAATTGTTTCAACAAATTTTGTAAATGTTCCTCTTAATCACAATGAATTTCTTTGTAAATTTCGAGAATTTTGGATCTTAATTGCCGAAATAATGGTATAGGAACGCTAAATTTACACTTGGAATTTATATTAGAATAGTTATATATTTATTTGATAAATGATTCCGATGATATTCATCGATACACGTTTGCACGCGTCTCACCTTCTTCCATATCAGACTGTTAACTTAACGGTTTACATTCCATTGTTTTCGAAATGCCGCGCACACGCATACTTCCACACACTCATATTCACGTACGTGTATCACTACTACGCAGCTAATCTAGTCTAGCACATAAAATCTCAAATACGTATGTCAATAGTAAATATAAATGCTATTTCAGTATCGTAACTTTGCTGGCACTAAATTATCCCTTAAAAGCTGACGCGTATGTTTACGGCAAAATAAAAAAAGACCGCGTCGCTTTTGAAATAAATATTAAATTTAAAAACCAATAGCTTTCGTCACGTGGCAGATAAAACTGACGTTTAAAATGGTCCGGATTTTTAACGCGAAACAATTAAAAATAATTCAACTAAATGGAGCGCTAACTAATGTACAACGCAGCCGAAGGAAATTGTGCACGGACAGAATAAATATAAAATTATATATCGTGCTAGACGGAAGCGCTTAATTCATTTTCGCGGGGAACAAGTCACTCGTAATTTTTTTAAAAACTATGCGCCAAGCGGGCGATTAAATTAACTACACGCAATACTCGAGGGCGAATGCACGCAAATTGCGTCCATGAAAAGACAAAACTGTACAAAGTTCTTCTTTCTTAAAGTTGGCTTAGTGGAAACGTGCGCGAAGGCTACTTGATTTTCTAGCATACCAAATTGGACAAAATATCGTGCAGAACTAGAAATATTTCATTGGCAGAATTAATACGCTGCTATGAAGGAAACGATACGAACGGAGATCGTAGGTACGATAATTGACGAAGAGAAATATAGCGTTCGTTATGCGGTCGATGCAAGAGCAAGTCAAAGTATCTAACTAAAGATTTAGTTGTTCTTTGTTTAAAAAAAAATATCGACACGATTCAATACGTTTGGTCCGATTTAAACTGTGGAGGAGTTGATTTTACGGACGTTCGGTAGCATGACAAAGTGTCTATTGAAAAGAAATGTCACGGTTCTCTGTATTTTAGGATACAGAATCAAATCGACATTTCGTCAACAACTATCTGGATTTTCGACAGAGCTAACGGGAACGTTGGCAGTCGTTGGAATACTTTCGCGTTTCGACTCGATTTTCCAGCGAAAACAAAACCCTCTGTACACCGCGAAAATTCCAAACTATCGAAATAGTTGAAAAAATGCAATCGTGTTATACGTGTTAGAAGTGAAAAAGTATTCGGTCAAGCGTCGTGGAAAGTATTTGTGGCCGAAAATCGAACAAAGCCGATTGCACGACAAAACCTATGAAACTTTGCACGATGCAAAGGGATAATTCAGGATGGGGGAAATTTAGTTAAACCGTGCGCGGAAACACGAGATCGATTCGCTTGGAGAACGAAGTTGTATCCTTGAACCGTGGACAACGCCACTTCCGCTCGTACGTTTTCATTTTTCAAACGGACCTAATTTGCCCCAATTAAGGCGTCGTATTATTCGTATGCTACCAGATCGATGGCGTGTTTCAGCATCGATCTGGTCCAACGACGTTTGCCTATCGATGGCGACTGCGATATTCATTAATTAGAATACGCGGGAACAAAAGGTTCGTGCCATTTATGGAAAATTTTCTCATGAAACCGGGACACCGTTGTCCCGTGACCGAATATTCCGCTCATTGTCACGCGTCAATGACACGCGAAATATTCATCGGCTGCTTCCTCGGCTGACGCGTATCACAGAAGGTGGTCCGGCCCCGAAAGAACATTAATTAAGCTCCGCGTGTCCTTCAGGCATTCGAAAACTCGTGTATAGTCGGGGTGGGATGAAAAAAGAAGAACGAAGTCGCTGCACGGATCTTTCATTAGCGCTAATGGGAAGCGGCTGAATTCGTGCTGAAAAATCTCTCCCCTTTCTCCCAACCCTTTTCTCTCCTCCCATTGCCATCCCTTTTTTGCCAGTCGATTCTTGGAAAAGATCGGGATTAAAGCGCCTCGTCCAACAGCACATTGCCATCGATCGGAAGTTTCGCGCCGATCGAACCACCAACCTTCGCATTTGCTGATTAGCACCGCTGCATTACCAAAGACGACGAATCTCAAATACAGCATCCGCTAAACGCTGTTGTCTTTACCCGACCGTATCTCGATTTAACCAGCACGGATTGCGAAATTTGTCTTGAATTTTCCTATGAATTTCTCGAACAGTCTGACACAAGCGTATTTTTATGAATCAAACTATTCGACAGTTGGAAAATGGGGCTTTGCTTCTTCTAAGAGAAAACGATCCGGGAAACCCGGCATAATTTACCATGGCAGTATTGGAAGCGCATAAACGAGCGAATGTATCGTAAATAAATTTGTATTCGCTAAAGGATGCTTATTTGTTGGAATGTTGAGAGTGTTCGTAATGTGGTGAAATTTACGATCGCCTATTACGTATAATATCGGAAACGTTTTTTTAAAGAGGTCGACGGCCGTTCATAATGCTATTTGGAATATTTATAAGCGATGATATAAAAAGCGGGTTCGAGGAGAGTGATTTTAAAGTTTAATCTACCGCTATTATACTACACACTGGGAAATATTAAAGCGGAAGGATTTGTTGTCGTCATAAAGGACCCGCAATTTACTATTCACCGTATAAACAAAGAACCCTTGGAAAACGGCTTTCATAAGCACGACGAATTATTAAACCGTGACTACTCACTTGTTCGTGGCTGATGCGCGGTGATTATTTTCTAAATGGAGCGTCACAGTCTATTAACGTGGAAAATTTGTGAAAAAGAAAAGGCAAACTCGCGGCAAGAAAGGCACGCGTATTCGAACCGATATCAAGCTATACAGTGCAAATACGAGAGATAATTTTGGAGCGTATCGTGTCGACAAAAATTCCATTCAAACGATCCTTTCGAAATTGTATTATTGGCTTAAACAATTTCGCGTGGAAGGTGCAGAGCGTCGATTACTCCTTGTTTCATAGGTAATAAAAAATACGCATAAATCTTTCTCCGATAAATCCGTCAATTTAAGCCACGTTTTTCAAACACGTTTCAATGAAATTTGTTTGCGTTCTATCTTTTTCAATTCTATTTTTACGCTTACAAATCTGGCGTCGTATCAGCTTGATAGAAGTTTGCAACGCGCAGTAACGTTGTGACGCGAAAATAAACAGAATTACCAATGAATTTATCATCAAGCACTGTACAACTACGGATAAAGTCGTGAATTAAAAATGAAACGCGCATTCTCGATATGTATGTTGACTTATTCAAGTCGATTCTGTTTCAATCGCGAATGACGGAGACGACGGGGGAAATTGTTTGCTCGCTGTCTCCAGCTTTATTTATCGAGCAGCTTCACTTAGGTTGCGCGTCAATTTCTATAGATTTGAATTTCATTAAAAAATTTCCTGTTGGAAACACCTCGTACGAATGAACAAAATTTTATCAATTACAAAATCGTTCGAATCTATGTATCGAGATATGTATAATTTTATGTGCTTGACTAGATTAGCCGCGTAGTAGCGATACACGTATGTGAATACGAGTGTGTGGAAGTATGTGTGTGCGCGACGTCTCGAAAACAAAGGATCGTAAACTGTTCGGTAAGTTAACAGTCTGGTATGGAAGGTGTATCGATGAATATCTTTGAAATCACTTATCAAATAAATATATAAATATTCAAATATAAATTTCAAATGTAAATTTGGCGTTGCTGTACCATTATTTCGGCTATTAAGATGCAAAGTTCTCAGCACTATGAAACACGCATCCGAGAGTATATATAGGATGTATTTATTGCCCTTTCTCGATAAGTCGATAGCAAACACGTTGGTCTCTCAGGGATATTAATAGTCTTCGTTCAATCGACGAAAGCGTGTCTGCATAGAAAGCACTTCCTTCGATGTACGAACGGAAGAAATCGAATTAATTCGTTGTCCGAATCGCCGTTGCTTTGAACGTAATAATTCATTTAGCCAGACATATCCAATCTCTTTAATGCATTGTTACGTTTGCATCAAAAGTATATTACCGTATTCGCGTTTGTAAGGACAAAAGTGAATAAATTTGCATTCATCAATCTTCGACGTGGCGTTGAAAGAAAGTTCCTGAATAAGAACCGATCTATTTAATATCTGGTCAACGAGTCTCTTTAAATTCTCAATTTACCTTGTTCGTTCCCCTTCTCCCGGTTAGCTCCGTAGAAAACAATATGTTCCGTTACACATTGCTGCTCGAGACCTGGCTCTCGTTCCCAAGTATCAGAACATCCGATAGTTTCACGAGAAACGTGAAATTTGAGTCCTGGAAAACCGCCTATTTCTGCAAAATATGGGGGGAGCGAAACGCTACAGAGGATATATCCGGAACCGTAACAAGTGAAGTCAGCGAAATAATCCCATCCAGGTCGTTGTTGTGCCGGAGTCCCCTTATTTTCCTCGGTCGCGACAGCGCAACGTTTCATTGGAAAGAAACGCTGCGACAAGGAAACCTTTGTCCTCCGAGTTCTTTTTTTTCCCTCCCGTGTCTCGGCCTTCCGCGCGCGGAACCGACGCATCCAACGAGGTCAGCGCACGCCTCGTAATCGAGGTCGTCGCAGACGTTCCGGCTCGCCATCGACCATGTAATAAATGTACAACCAAGACGTCATTTGTTTCCGAACATTGCCTCGCGGCGAGGAGAGCAGCGGGCAAACGGTGGAAGACCATTCGTCTTGTCGGTCGTTTTTCATCGGGGCGAGTGCCAGCAGCCGTGGCGCTGATGCCTTTCCTGTACCAACCGAAATGACGTTCAACTGCCTCCTTAAGCTTGTACCGCGAATATATGAAACGAAAGGAGAGGACGAGACAGGCAGAGAGAGATAGAGAGAGAGAGATAGAGATAGAGAGAGGGGGGGGGTGAGAAAGAAAGACACGAAAGCTGCAGACAGGATGCGGCAACTCAGTTTTAAGTGTTACTGTTTCTTGGCTTCTTGCTCGCGCTTTGACCGTCACTCTCGATCTTTTTCCACGCTTGAGAAATGACGGTAAAAAGCTTGACAGACTCGACCGCGGCGAGTGCAAAGTAGATGCAGTGGAGGGGAACTGACGTTAGTCCTACGAGCGAGCGAAAATCTTCGGTACACGCGTGGAAATTGGCGTTTGTTGAAATCTATCGGCTATGTCGGTGGTTAAATGTCCGATGTTCCGGCGTAGCTTAGGATTATACGGTGAAGAGGATTTTAATTTTTGCATCTGTTTCGTTGCCTGTTTCGAAGTTACACAGCGCGGTGTATCTAGAAAACCAACAAGTACGGCGACTGTTGATGTCGTGAAAAGTCGTGGTTCTCCTTTTAGCGCGAATACAAATTTAATATTCTTTGCGTTTCGTTCGAGTTTCTAGTCGAGCTTTATCGCAGTTGAAATATTTTTGGTGGATTATTGCGTTGCGCGTAGCCTCCTCTCGGTACAGGACTAATTCTTCCGTAAAAAGTTTAAAAGCTTCTTTGCGTTTGTAAATTTATCTCGTGCTGTTTGAACGAAGCAACTTATATCTCGATAAATGCTGATAAAACGGTATGGTAGGTGCTTTCGAAGATATAAATGGTTTTCAAGAATAATTTATTAGTATCGTGAATCAGTTCGCTGGGAATCAGTCGACACCACTTTGACCCATTTTCCTGTATGCGACTTTCACAAAGAAATTCAACAAATTTACATAGGATGCCCTATTTTCATCTATGAGCGGATTTATCTCGAAAAGTACATTCAATCGGAAAGATTGAACGAACAGCCCCTAAAGGAATTCTGTGAAATCATTAGAATTCCGCGGAGGAAAATCTGAAAACGGGAACATTCAAGATGTTTCACGATATTCTAAGTTTCTCCTCGAATTACGTTAACAATCTCGTTAAGAAAATACAATTAATCGACTTGCATAATTCGTAGGATGGTCTCTAACGCACAAAATTCGTATGATCGTCTCGTAACCGTGTTATCGTATTTTAATCCTTCCTCGGTTCAGTACATTTTTTCCAAAACTGGTTTATTCACTTTATCCTTGTAAAGCATCGACAAGTTTCCTAGAATGGATTTTTCTCTCTACAAACTTTTATTTTCGAATATCTGTACTATTTTTGAAGCAAAAGTAGAGGTTCGAATATAACGTGAATTTTACTCTTTCTTTTTTCTGTTTCCTCCCCCTTTTTTTTTCTTTTTGCTAAGACAAATCTTTTCTGTTTTAAAATCATCGTTGAATTGTACGAACGAGCAGAGTCGTCGCAGAGGAAGCATCCCAAGTCTGGCTGGGAAACGCACGCGATATTAGTAGCTGGGCGACGTGGATTAGTAACTATAAGGGCATATAATTACCTATCTTATCCAGAGCGACGCAAACTTTCGTACTTGTACTTTGCCGATACGAACTTGTTTAATCAAGGAAGTACATCATGACTGCGCGTGATAGAGAATTTCAAGAAGTACATTCGCTCGCTATTAGGCGCGAATCTTTGGATCAAGTTTGCCAACTCGAGAAGAAAGATCTTGATCTTATTGACATGCCAAGGTCATCTATCTCGAACTTACGATCTCATCGATGAGAAGCTAACTAGTCAAAAGATTAATTTTAATTGATAACAACGTTATCTCGGTTTCGCTATCGAAAATCTCTCGCGGATATATTTGAATAATTAAAAGATACGATACGATCGTGGTACGGATCTTTACTTTCCCCTGGCTTTGCTGACTTTTCCTTAGTAAAAGAATTTTCCTTTGAGAAACGGAAATTAATTTTCGTATCTTCATTCGTGCTAAATGTAAAAACAGCGTAAAATATGAAAGAACGGTAAATCTGAAGGACCAAAGAATAGTCTAATTAGAGTCAGGAAAACCTGTGGTTGTTGCTTTAAACGGTGAGACAAGTGTCCTGCAAAAACTGCAGGAATTGCATGAAAACGTGCAGCCGCATTTTAACAATTCTTGCACGGTAGCGAGGTAGATTTTTAAATTTGGCGCACGTCGTCGAAGAATACGCGTAGAAAGTTAACTGGATGGTTAACCGAATCGAGTAACTTCGTAAACGAAGTACGCGATAAAAAAAGAAGAAGGAGGAAGCGTCGAGTTATCGTCGGAGGAAAGGATCGATTCAACTTTTACTCGATTATTTCGTTTTCCTTGATACAGCGCGTAATTTGAATAGATTGAAGATTCTCCAAACGTTCGTACACCTTACGAATCGATATAGATTTCCTCGAGTCTACAAAAAATACTCGATCATTAATTTCTAATTTTGTTTTTCTTTCGTTGGACGAAGGTCGAACATTCGTGTAATTTATTTTAGCGATTCATTTATTATTTATTATTATTATTTATTAGGTTGTCCGGAAAGTGTCTTTCTTTTACAGACACGTCTTTTACAACGACGCATCTTTATACAAACATGAAACCTAATCTGTCGAACGTTGTGATCTTCAGTTTGATAGAACAAAATCGATCGTACGTAATTCGATAAAATAATATAAAAGCGAAAATGTTGTGCATCCATTATTTTCCTATGAAACGAAAGAAACTTTTTGCAGACGACCTAATAGTTGGTAGATATCCGAACGTATTTATGAACAAAACTGGACAGAGATTTTGAGATTACGTATTTGTGAAGAGTTTCAAGAAACAAATAGCAGGGTTTGATAATTAGATTGTTTAAGTTGGTGAGTTTCGTTCCAGTTACGAAGCTCACATTCTACCAAGTTCTGAACATATTCGCGGTTTATGTGTTAAACAACTCTCAGATCGTATTTACGTTCATACCTGTCTTCTTTGCACCTGTAGTTATATTTCTCTCGAGTCGTAGTTACTTTAAAAACTAATTTCTCAAACTGGATATGAATTTTGGTAAATACATATCTACGGAATAGAAAATTCAAATTATACGTCGTCGTAGAACGTTGTTGTCTCCTGTTCAATCTGACGTTTGAACATCGAAATATCGCAAATGATACATCACTTTTGGATAATAAGATTTAGTATAGAGGGAAAGGGGGTTTGTATAGCCAGGTAACACTGGACTAATTCTCTGGCAAGGCGACATGTTTCTCAGTAACGATGAAACTTTCCACGTAATCCTCTCTGTAATCCTCTAGCCGATGCACGATATTAAATCTCACGAGATTTCGTTCTCCCAGCAAGTCCCTACTTTACAACACACGTTTTGATATTAATTATCGCAAATTAGTGGATCGTTTAGTACCGTGATTCTCTTCTTAATCGTCTTCGATATCGAGTTCCATTCGCGAAATTCTAATAACGAAAGTAATTTCCGCTTTGAAGCGTCCGAAAGGCAGCAGCGAGCATTCGATTACGATCAATTTCATAATTTTCCAGTTTTAGTACTGAACGCGAGATAAATTGCTGTCGCTAACAAGCGAGATCGTGCTGTAATAAATTCATCGGTGTTCACGATGCTATCAAGTACAATACTCGGTGCAAGACAATGCTTAATCACGGTTCAAGCAACATTTAATCGTTTGTTTGGCAATACGGTACATCGTCGCGCTCGGTATGTAAATTTCCAACGAAAACAGAAGCAAACGTCGATCACGTTAAAACCTACAAACTGTACTTTAATACTTTAATCCATCGTCAGAGAGATATGGAAAACGGTGGTGGCTTGACGTGGATTGATACAGTGCTCCACTATCCGACGAATGTTTTGTCTACCTGTTAGTTATCCCTGTGCTCGTTGCGACCAGATAGTACGACCTCACCGTTCCGCTGTCCACGCTCTCGCGCTGTTTGTTCTGTTTCTACCGTTGCGAATCAACAACTCGCTGCATATATAGTCGTTGGCGATCGCATTTTGCACAGTCGAACCTACGAATCGATGAAACAACGGTGTCTGCATTTCGGTTTCTCTGTGTCCATGTGCATCGTTTCGGATACCATTGTTCACGAGCGTCGTATGCCTTACCAGAGATACGCTTGTACTCTGTTTTTACCAGCGTCTGATCAAAAGTATCCTGTTGGTGGGAAACGCGGATCTAACAGATATCGTTGAGCTTGCACAGACTTTCGTACGAGGACTGGAAGACAAAAGAACGCAAACAGCAATTTGCTATTACGCTTAATGTGTTTGGCGAAGTGAATACGGGGCAGATTAGTGTTTTATTATCTAATTCTCTTTTCAAGGTAAAGCCTCTTTGTTGATAATTCGCTGTTTATTGTAACGTTGTTGTCTGTCTGTTTGTTCGGAATGTTGAGTAGCCGTCCGTTTATGGCACGGACAGGCCCATTCCCTTCTTTAGGAAATTCCGAATTACATGTCCTCCCAGAGCTATGAACCTACCTAATGTAGTATCGTGGACGAAAGGCCTAAGAGATATCGGGTGAACCATAAACAGTGTCGCGAGAGAGCCGAGGCGCTGTCAGGCCCGTCAACGTGTCGTCGGTCCTTCAATTGAATAACGAGCGGATGCGGAACTTGTGCGTGGTGGATCTAAGAAAAGACAAAGGGATGCTAAGGGAGAAAGACGAATTAACAGACAGTGTCAGTGGAGAAGCCAGAGGTGAATCGAGAAGTCGGAGAGAGCGAGTTGCGTTGTCGAGATAGTGTTGCTAGTGTCACGACCGAGGCACGCTTCAAACCCAATGGACTGATGACGGAGATAAAGATGTGGCGGCACTCGGGGACAATGTATTATATATCGTCGAAGTGCCAATATCCCAACGATCCTTCCACCGAGCGTGGCAACGGTCGCGGACGCCTAACAAAACGCGTGGATAGTGGGGATATTGAGGGGTGACAAAGAGAAAAAAAGAAACAGATCCGATCGAAAGTCAAAATTGTAAGAGCTTCGGTCTTGGAAAGTCACGGCTGGAGTTCAGAAGTAAATTGTACTCAGTGTAAACCAAGTGTTAAGAAATGAACTCTCTTTCTATTTTTTATTTTTACCTTTTATTTTCATCTTCGATTTCTCTCTTTTATTTCACGTGACACTAGCATTGTCGAGAGAGCGTGGTCCGCGTGAGAGAAACCCGTGGTGACGAGAGTTGCAAATTAACTATTGAGTTGTCTAAATTATAGTACGTCATCGCGATTAGTTCACGTTAAACAACCATCGTTTCCTGTTTAATCAACATCCATTCGTTGTAAATAAATTATAATAGTTTACGATACTACACTAATGACTCCGAGGTCAGGTAAAAGAACCCTGGGAAAGCTCAGCCGGAAGGGCACGATGGACAGACGAAACCCAAGGGAGAATCAGCAACGTAGGAGGACGGTTCGTCATCAGACATCGTATCGTGCGGGTGAAATACTTCACTCCCAACAAGATCTTACCACCGCCGTGTTCATAACATCACACGTTACTTTTATATAACAAATGCAAATACAGTGCTAGATTAACACTCGATCTATTAAACCTCCCCCACCTTGAGCGTTAAGTCATTCGAGGTAAGCGATATCGATCGATCGGTTTGGCCTGACCGGTTGCTCTTTAGTCGACAATTCGCAACACTGTTTATAGTCTCCTCGTGTATAACGGTATATTTATTAAGAAGATTCGAATGGCAATGGTTATAACGCTTGACAGGATTTTACAGCCAGTGAAAATGCAAATATTATTTCGCTGGAGACAATCGGCGAAAGGACGTTCATCGAGAGAAGTAGAACCTGAACCTCGTAGAACGTTCACGACAAAGTGTATGCACAGCGATCGTTATCGTCCTTGATTTAGTAGGAAAGTGCAATAAGCTAATGTACGTCGGTGTCTGACCAACGACTGACATTATCTACTGTTCATTTGCGCGGCGCGGCGCGCTTCCGTCTACCGTCAATTTCCAGACGCGCGAAATTGTTTCGGAAGCGTGATGCATTAACGAGCGCCTGAGGAAATAATACTTTCATCAAGAGCTGTGAAATCGCGTTCGAATGACCGCGCGAATGCAAAACGGCAATTACTCGAGGAACAGCAGTTTGTCGACGTCCTTTTTTCTTCCGGAGGATCATCGATCTTCGACTTGAACGAAGCTAAATTGCTTCCATTTGTTATTAATCGTGTAATATTTGTCATATGCTACGTAGAATCGTTACATAACGTAGGAAGAAACAGATCTCATAAAGTTTACCGTACAATTTTTGACTCGAGAGAAAGTTCGCTCAACCGAGAGATCTCTAGCAACTTCCCGCTTCTAAAAATACTTAATAGCTTTGGATACTTCGCTTCTTGCGCCAGTTTCCGTTCTTAGACACTTCTAGACATTATAATACTTTCAAAAGACCGCGAAATAGCGAAAATTGCACGATGAATTCATTTTCTATTTTAATACGAAACTTGCAGTAAGTTCGTGAAGCGAAAGAAAATATTCGTCTCTTTTGAACGATATTTCTCTTCTTTCATCTTATGAATACTTATGAAGATCGAGATACCATGTTTAAGCGGACCTCTTTAAATCATAACGACATTTTAAGCTAAGTATCGACCGTGTTGACGTAAAAATTGGTTCGTCAATAGAATAGACGAGATAAGAATGGACGAAGAATTTCGAGCGAGCTGAAAATCGTAAGATGATGGCGATTCGCGAAGCTCGATGTGCGCATTATCCGACGTTATTCGCTATGGTGAACCAACGTTGCACGGACACTTTACAATCTAAAGAGTCTACGATGCTGTAGCCAGCGGCAAGTTGTGGCAGCGACAATGACCATTGTGTCCTGGGGTGCTCTCGACGCAAAAGTACGTCTCTTTCCACTGGCTACGCCAGAAAAAATATCTCTCCGTCTCGTATATCGTGCACATGAAAAAAACTTGAATTTTAATCGACTTTGATTATCGTCCTTGTACACCCGGTAAGGCTCGCTCATCGAGCATTATAGCGTTCAATTTTCCCTGAATTTCGTTGAATTTCTTATTCCTTTCATTCTCTGTAGAAAATGTAGCGTGCACTTGAGTCCTTATCGCGTACGGTTTGGTTTGTAGTAGGGTAATCGTGAAAGGGTTCGCAATGTTTTGAAAAGGAAGAATTATCAGCGAATGGAGAAATATCGAAAAAAAGGAAAATTATAACAAAGAATTAATGGTTCTTTCGAGGTAAACGATATCTTATGGATGCAAAGGAATTGTTGTGGAAAAATTAATATCGTTATTCGAGCAAAATTTAACGGGATACACAGATACTGTGTCCAAAATATAATATATTTAATTTATCTGTTTCATAAACCAATATTCGCAAAAAAAGGACACACACAAATCATTTTGACGCGTACGTCGCTCGCAAATAATTACCCATAAATAAGAGCGCGAATCTATCGTATCGTGATTTATAGGTTCCTTTTTGATGAATTCCCTTTTAAATCCCCCTTTATCGAAGCGTGAGTTACGGTACGCATGCATATATCTGCGGTTGACAATAGAAAAGACTGAATTACGAGTTTTCGCGAAACTGATTGACTAAACGCGACAAATTAAAAAATCGCCAGTCAGTAAAAAGTTTCCATTAATTGTGCCAAAAGTTAGACATATTTTAAGCATTAAACGACTGGCGCAAAGTCTATCGAAGTTATGCACTTTACGTACGCCGAATTGTTCGTAATATGGTGAAAAATTTCGAATGTATCGACTTCTTGGCCGGGCACCAGCTCTGAATTATCAATCACTATCAACACCGATGAAAGGTGACATTAATCCCTGAAAGCCGCGAACCGCTACAGACGTTCGGAGAGCTTTTAGATTTCTTTCGGGGTTACGACATTTTCTCCCATCGTTCGCCAACTTTTCCCTAAACGTATAACTCCTTACAAGGCTGTGCAGATTCGAAAGCCGATTTCCTTCAAATCGATTTGCACTTCGTGCCCGTGATCTGCTCGGCCGACGTGTTCGCTATGATGGAACTACTTGAAAACTTCTATTCGAGGAAGTGTCTTTCATTGATTGAACTAACGAGCGGAGCATCTGCTCCGATGCTCCGCATAATGACGCTATTTAGAATAATCGCGAGTTCTTTGCTTTATTAACTTGTACAAATTGGGATAATTCTGCGCCCGTAATTACGTCGACGACCTATCGAGATTACATTCAAATTTGATAATCGCGCTAGTAATAGGAAAGATATTTAAAAATATAACATCGTTATCACGGAACAAGCGTGTTATATCTCTTTTGAAAATCGTGATTGTTTCATTTAGTTGCAACGGACTTTAAATCCATTAAATTAATTCCAAGCTACCCGCTACTTCGATCGTAAAGAGTATATATCCCCTCTTTTGCAGAATACTCTGCTTTTTAAGAGGAAGCTTGAAATAACAAGGGAAAGGTAATTCGTTAATAGAAGAGGACAACGAACGAAGAATATCGAAGAGCGTAATGCTAATTAAAGTTGGAAATATCATTGATAGAGACGCACTTTGCGGCAATGTGATAACAATCATCGTCATGTTTCAGGTATAGATGTTCGTAGAGCCTGAAAAATTTCTCCTAAATGTTAAAAGGGAATTTGATATCTTCTAAAACTCGAAAGAGCGTTGAATTAATTTGCTATGCCGCGTAACATAGAATTTTCCAAACGTCTAAGCTCCTGTTCTCGTTCTTTCGAGTAAAACGATCGGCTTATTGGATAAATTTTTCGTTTCACGTCGACGTGTTATTACGGTTTGATGCAAGAGCTCTCGCCGAAATTACACGTCTTTCGTTTTACGTGTTTAGCGTAATGTAGTGTATCGGTACAGTTATTTTTCCGCAGCTCCGCCGCGAAATTACATCGCATTAGTGTGTAAGTGGCGCTTTGAAGAAATCCCTTCAACGCGGGTCGAAATTGGACTTTCATGAGGATTTCGAGGCAGATAGTTGCCTGGCTAGCAATAAACAGGCCACCGTAATGTCAGCCACACTGTGTACGTACAACGATTAACTTGCGCTCGTATCGTTTCCATTACACGAAAATTTGTTTCTACGGATTCGTGTCAGTGAAAGAATTCTTCGATAGAACTATCTCTCGATGGTTGCAGGTCTCGGACGTACGTTACGCGTAAATTGCATATAATTTTCGTATTTTACGTCGCGCCACGCTACGTATAAGATGGCAAACTGTTAAATAAATATAATCAAGATAGAGGAAATTATCCTATCTCGTTTTAATAATAATTAAAGTATTTGTCGGGTCTTAAGCTAAATCGCGCGGAATAATTTCCTCGCAAAGTTTCGGCTTACGCGATTTCCTTCCATGTTTTCTCGAACGTTGCCGGCTAAATTAATATCGAGCAATTGAACGATTAACGATAGACGATGGATGACTGCGTGCGTTTTGTCGGTTCCAATGATTTTGATACGAACAACTGTCACAGTTGTCCCAATTTGTTTTCCAAAATATTAAATTCTACGCTCATTCCGCTAGCTGGCCAAGACGATTCTTCCGACTGGTCTTTAAAAAAAAAAAAGTAATAATAGATTATTTGTATATTTACTGATTTATTACATTCTTACAGAAGGAATTCCACGTTATGTAGTACATTTTTCGTGTTATTAATCCATCTGGGATCATGATCCCTAAACGAGGGTTCACAAATTTATAAAATTGTAGAATCAATCGTTTTCACCGATGTGGCGTTTTTAGCGTTAGCATCTAGAGATCTAGCGATCGATCCAGAATTTTTCTGATAACTGATATCGAATGATGCGCGGTAAAAATGTTAAAAACGTGTGGGAAATTGTACAAAACGGGGAAACTGGTTAATTGGAGTTCGATAAACAGATCGCAGGATCCTTTTACACTTTGACAAGTACCAGTCATTTTGACTGGTATTGGTATAAGTAGCTTTGATGCAAAATTATTTTCAGTTTGAATACATAAAAAACAAAATAAAATTCATTATATTATTCTTTTAGTTATCGTCGCGAAAGTCATTACATCATCGCGGAAAAAAATATAACGCGAAGTAGGAATTTTTAAATAAAATTGTAAAACCACTCGATTTAACTGCTGTGATATTTCTAGTGTTAAATGGCGAAATTTAAAATTATTTTCTGTATTTTTTCCAAATTTCGTGGTCAACGGTATAACGCGAAACCGCTAAAATTTTCCCATTACGTTCCGTGAAACGTTCGAGTCTCGAGATGGGAAAAATCGATTCGCGTAAAAGATTGCGCACGATACAGACAGATATCAAGTTTGCAGATTATCCGTCGAACCGCTCAAACTCACCGTAGTCCGAGCTCTTTCACTTTGCTAGTTTACTCATAATACAGCAACATCGTTGGATGGCACTGTATTATCAAACGTCGAGCAATTAAACGCGCCAATTGTTACCACTAACGAGCGATCCGCTCTCGTTGCCGTATCCATTAACGCGCTTGAAAAATCTCACCGATCTACCGATCAAATCGGAAACCGCGTTATACCTCGATATAATAGTAACGACGACGACGACGACGACGACGATCGATGGTGTCGATCGAAGAATTTCATTTGTCGAAGTTGCAGTCGGAAATTGTGGCTAATACGGCTGTTCAGGTCGAATCTAACCAACGATCGGTAATTTACAAGATTAAACCATACAACGACCGGTTGCATTGAAGTCGATTCGGAGCCGCAGTAGCCAGTCGCGTTTGGTTCGCAGCCGATCGATTACCGAATTTCCCACGTAGACTATGAAACCGGACGTCGGTGGGATGGATTGACCCGAAAAAGTCTCCAAGTTGTCCGGTCTGATGCATGTACGAGAGGCATTATGCCGCGCTTGAATTATTATCGAACGTTGTCAAAGGATTGAATCCCTCGGCCGCTGGGGAATGCGCTCGTAAATGGCTCCAAGCGCGAACGCCCGTAATTCTGGAACGCGTGCATAAATAGGTAGACGAGGATGGCTTTTAACGGCTTTCCATAAAAAAAGAATATCGACGAAGAGCCACTTTCTGAGGCCTTCGGATAGAATTTTTGCTTTGTCGCATGCTTCAACGCCCGGTTTCGTTACTGTTTCTTTCGAACAACTTAGCGAGGTTACACGCTTAACGAAATTTCGAGATTCACCAAACTAATTTCCTACGGTTACTACAAATGCAGGGACACAGTCAGTAGATTGGAGAAACTGTAAGTAGTTGCTTAACGCTAGAACTACCGATAATTAACACGAAGTCAAAATGACTGGTCTTTAAAAAATACGTAATAATAGAATATTTATATATTTATTAATTTATTGCTTTCTTACAGAAGGAATTCCATGTTATTTATCCATCTGGGTCCATGATCCCTAAACGAGGCTTCACACATTTATAAAATTGTAGAATCAGTCATTTTCACTGGTGTGGTATTTTTAGTGTTAAATTTAAATTTCTAGTTAAATAGAATTTTCTTGTTAAATATAGTATCGACGATACAGTTGCGAATAGCGTTTTAATATTTACTCTCGTAATTAAAATAGATTACTGTCAATTTTTGTAAATATTCAACGTAAAAAGTCCATACGAATCGAACAAAAGAGTAAATAATACGTTTGATAGATTTATACAGGATTTTACAGGGCAGTCTGGATTTCGTCGATATTTTTATTCCTCACTGTGTTTACGTATATTCATAGGCCCATAATAATAAATAAATTTTGCTCAAGGAATATGTGGTAAATAAAAGAGAAAAAATTAAACGAAGAAGGAATAATTACAAAAATGTGAACCGCCAAAGGGAAAACGATTAAAAGACTGACGATTTCGACGATAAACGTAGAGGTGTGGGCAATTCGGCAGACATCGTGGCGGAATTTCGCTTGGTTAACCGCTTCAACAACTTCCGCTCGATGAGGCGACAAATCACGCGTATCTGCACGCATCGTTCGGATAAATTCTGGCGTGGAAAGTGGCGTGCCAGCGCCGATATATTTCTGACGGTCGAGTGGCACTCTGTAGTCGAGCGAACGGTCTCATGCACGCGATTTGCATACATGCGTGGGCGCAGGTGACGGCACGGTGCGGCTCGTAGCACGCGGCTCGTCCACACCATCCAGTCCTGACCTAACGTTACAATTTCATTTGCGACACTGCTCGTTACTACTATTGCACTTGGTCTATGTTTCGTCTCTGTGATCCACCTGTGGAAGGATAAGTAGCGAACGCCGAAAACCCAGCTCTAACCGAGTTTTAGTTTTGTTTAAACGAATTTTGTTTCTATTACCGGGTGAACGCGTAACTGGCAGTGCGTCGCAAGTTTCACGAGGATCTAGCACGCGAATTTAACGGTTCGTTAAAGAATTAGAAATTCCGTTGAATCGATATTTTTAAGCATCTTTGAGATTTAAAGTCAAACTTTATTTGTCATATACTCTGTTGCAGAATTCCGTTAAGAACGATGGTAATACGCGTTAGGAATTCGTTGCTGGAAATATTCCTAGAATATATCTCTTAACACTTTGACTGCCACGCCGAAATCACGCGTTTCGCTCAGGACGCCGCGCGAGTATTTTTATTGTTCGAAGCATAAAATGGCAAAATAATAATAAATCGACGATGTAAGACAACGTTCTTCTCCGATGGACAGTTTATCTTATTGGTGGTCACGGCTGACCACCGTGGCGCCTTGGTAACAATTGATAGCGACGTATTGTAACAAGGCTTCGTTTATTTCAACAAACCATTCGCACTCGTTATTTCGTCGTAGGCAAAACGTGCAGAATATATCGTTGAAACGCGTAGAAGATATTAGTAAACGGTATTACGATTATTTTTATGATTTCGACGAAACATTCGGCTGAAATGGTAGAGGTAACAAAAATTATGTTTGCGATAAACCAACGGTATTGGTAGATCACAACAGAGGAACACGCGCTGGAGATTTATCAGATCAAACGATAGCGTATTCTACACCACATAGAAGAACCCTCGAGTGGTACATAAAATTAGCTTCAGAGTTTTTGTTAAATACATCAATTTCAAACGCGACGATACTCCATCAACAAGCAACAAAAACAAAAATCAAGGTATCGGATTTTAGAATGGCACTCGCAACGCACCTTACACAGTGCCATTAACCAGAGCCGTGAAATACACTTATTCGACAAAAATCGCGACGCGAAATGCAGAAGAAAGAAGGGCAAGCGTATCTGGCAGGAAAATTTTGCGGAGAGTGGTATAAAAAAAATGTTAAACAGTTAGGATGAAAAATTGCTAAGAATCGGACCAAAAAGGTGACCACGTTAGATGCAAGATTTGTTCTCATTTTATTTTATTGAAGTTCTAATAAAAACGTTTAATCGTTCAACGGGGCACTTTTTGTTTCAAAGTATCTTCCATTTATCGGTTATATTCAAAATGCCCCAACTGTCAATTTTCATACAATGTTTACAATTGTAAAAAGTTCAAGCGCTCGGGTCACCGATGACCACCGTGGCGTTACAGGAGAAACCGTGGCCAGTCGTGGCAGTCAAAGTGTTAAACATCGTCTCGATATAAAGGGAAACGATAGGTTGGCCTTTAAAAATATTCCCATTTTCGAAACATAATTTTCACGTCGTGTTGTTTGACGACATAGTGAATTTTAAAATTGTTTTTTATATAATACGAGACACGTGTTTTATGGTGTTCCTCACCTTTGGTCCTCGTACGCGTTAAATGTATTTTTACGAAAGAAATATATATTCTGTGTGTTGATTCTTTGTAAAATATTCGTAATAATTTTAAAGAAATTATATATCGTAAGATAAAGACCTGTTCGTATTATAAGAGGCTTATTCACGACCGATATTACGTCGATAACGTAAAGAACTTTTGAAATGCCATATTTTTTTTCTTCGCTTTATTATACAGATCCGGGGAGTACCAACAAAAAACTTCAAGTACACGATGTCGTATAATTTTCCTTTCTGTCCGCGGCCTACTTTCCGCCATAGAGAAAAGAGGGAAATTTGGGTCAAGCCGGTAAATTATTTTACACTTAGTAGATTTGAGAAAAGCTTTCTTCCAGACCGATTTTCGACGAGCGAGGAATGAAAGTTATCTCAAAGTAAGAATCGTTTCGGCAAAAATTCCTCGAAACAGAGGAATTACACCTCTTAACATCGCATCGTTGAATTTCATTTCCATTCCGTGTCAAAACTCTCTTTCATTCCTCTCTTAATCGCTAATCGTCGTTTCATAATTAATTATAATCGTCGTTTCTCGATATTAATAAAACCGATGGGATAAATTTAATATCAGCTTCTCCAAATATAACGAGAACTTAGTTTTTCGATTTCATTAAGCCCAGTTACGAACGAAAGACAAACCAAAGCGAGAGAACAAACGTAGAAATCACCTGTATAATTATTGTCTGCGTATTCACGCTTTCTCAATTATTCTATCGTGTTAACCGCGAACTACCTTTGTTCTCCGTAGCTGTGTATTTGAACAAACAACGATTAATTTTACAAACTTGATCCGATATGTATCTTTCGATCTATTTAACGGAATTTAACGCGGCTTTTAACCGTATCAACGAAAATCTGTCGTTCCTTTCCTTCATCGTCGTGAATTTAATTACGTCCGCTCGGTTAATTGCGAACGTCGGTCGCGTTCCTACCGACGATCTAATCGACGGAGAAACGGATCAAAGCGCAACGTGATTTTCTTTCTTCGTTTCACGGCCGGTCAATACCGAATTAATTGGAATCACTCGTCGAGGAGGTTGGTCGACATCGAGAGATCTGCAATTAAAATTTAACCATCGTGGCATCCTTCTTTTCGAAATATCTCTTCCAGTGCCCCCTGAAACGGAGTGACAGGGGGTTCAACGTCATTCAATCGCGGTTATCGAACGATCTGCGAATAATTTCGCTCTCCCTTTAATCCGTCGTTATTTCGATGACGATCGTTAACGAGACGACGTTTTCTGTGTTCTTCGCAAAATCTATTTCTCGTTAGCGCAATGTGGTTGCTGCGTCTCACTGTTATACGCCGTGGATCTGTTTAACCGATGAATCGCTACTCGTAATTCGTTCGTTGTTATTGTCACACGCTCAAGAAGACCACCCGCTAAGAAACAGTTAATAGGATGGGCTAGAAATCCTGCATATCACAGCCATCGAAACAATAACAAAATAATAACGGAATAGGCGCCTCTGAGATACACCGGACGACAAGCCCTCCAGAGGGACTGAAACCTCAGTATAAATACCCTGAAAAATAAGCGGTCGCCAGTCTGTTAAAACATTTTGACCCAGTCTCTTGTAACACTTTGAACCATTCAGTTGTGACGCTTTGAACCGTCACTCTGTCAGATTTATATAATAAATTCCATTATCATGCACGAAGTTCAATTTCTTCGCCTTATTCGTGAAACGTTCGAACTGCCACGCGAGGAGATCACCGGCGATTTATCGATTTCGCGATCTCTTGTGTCTCCGACGTGACATTATCGTTGAAAGAGCAGTCGACGAACGAAAGAGGCGACGAGACGTGTCTTGACCGTTACGATGGAAAATAGCCAGAGTTCAGTTTTCAATATCAGAATTTATGCTGCGTACGTACGTTGTACAGACGATGCAAAACATCGACGCGAATATTTTCCATATTCTACATATTTTTAAAGTTTCGTCGTTTATACGCTCAATTTGAATAATATAACGAATTCATTGTATAATATTCTCTCGATATTAACAAGTTGAGTGGCACGGTGCTTGTCGGTGAACTACGTTATTAAATTTTGCAGAACGATCAAAACGAAATAAATTTCACAGGCTGAAATTTTCAACAATGCGAATGATTTACGCAACATTGACTGGCAAAAGTGCGCAAATACGATATAATATTTTGCGACGAACAAACAATGCCGTATATTTCGATCTATTGACTGACGCTCCTAGGGCAACGTACGTACGTATACACGTAGAATTTGCGTGGTAATAAACGTGTTAAGGGGGTGTCCTGAATTAGAATGTTCTAAAACAGCGTCTTTTTGTGATTTTTTTTTAGAAGGGGAAGAAAGAAATGAAGTTATTGAATTTCGAGGTATGGTTCTATATATATTTAACGAATACAAAAAAATTTTTTTAAGTAAAAAATAAAATTAGAACAGATTTCTAAGCCTATTTCGTGGGCTGCAGTTTTCAATCGGCGTGAAAGATCCACCTCGTAATTCTCGACAGAAACAAAACACCAAAAAAGGATTATATTATTATAAATTATTATTATTATGAACTAAAAAAGTTCGTCAAAAAGTTTATTTTGTTGAGATTATTAGATGTATGTGAATACAAAGTAACGCGTGAATAAATTGTAAGGTAGAAAATATATTTTATGGCTTCGGTGCTTGAGAAAACTAAAAGACCAGATGTAGAGTTTTCTTAAAAGTGATGACCACTTCAAAATATTTAAATAATTGTTACAGCACCTTAAAGTTTCTTTTTTCTTTTTTAAAAAACACATTTTTTTCTTTTAACTCGCCAAAGTTTTTAATTTCATACTATTTTCTGCCTCTCTTTTTAGTCTCTCCCTTCTAAAAAAAATCACAAAAAGACGCTGTTTCAGAACATTCTAATTCAGGACACCCCCTTAACCCTCGACTACAAAGTTTGAACAACCGAAGTTGTTGCGATAAAACGCCGGATGATAAGAGTAACGTAGGTTGGCGCATATTCATTGAGAAACACGTGTAAAATCGCGAACGTAAAGTAGAACGATGGCGTAGAGAAATCTCGACCGATTAGCAGAAAGCCCGTGGAACGAAACTCGTTAAACGATACAATTTACTTTCGCTAAGCGGACCAGGCTTAATCAGCTTTCATTCTCATTCGCTGAAATTCCATCCTGGTCGCGTTAACACGTAACGTTCGCGAAAGCAAAGTGATTAACTGTTGAATAAGGGCGATGATGCTCGTATTCAGACGGCCACGATTTCAGAATTATTCATCGTGGCAAACGTTTCCGCTCGTCGTATCTGGCCACGATTGTCCTGCGTCGTTCCACGCGACGATTAATTTCAATGAGATTTCGACGGCAACTCGTTCCGCCACCGAAAAACCAGCCGAGGCACGTTTATCCTCCTTAACGATATCGTGACACTTGCAATTATTTAACGACGTATGCTTCAAATCGATCTCCTTTCAACTCGCGCGGAAGAGTTGATAAATTTTTGATAAAATCGATAAATTATATACAGAGTGCTGTTGATATGTCTAAGCCAGGATTACAAATATCGCTAAGAATAGATGAAAATTGCAGTGGATTAAATGAAATTGTCTCGTACGATGCGTCGTATCTCGTATTTCGGCATTGGATGCGTTTCGAAGAATCCAAGATTACTTCCATTTTTTAAATTACTAAACTAACCGACGCGTATTTTTCTTCCTATAGTAGTTGTGTCTGAAAACGATCATCAGCTTTTTCAGTAATTTTTAGTTTAGTTCCGAATACTTTCTTTTACACGGAATAAAAAGACGCATCGATCGGTATATAAAAAAGTAATCGCGAAAGCTGAGAACAACACAGAAAAGTTATTCAGACTTCTGCACTTTGGGAGAAAGCGTACGCGACTTGTGACGTACCACTCGAAACTATTCAATTTTGCTTGGCGAAACTTTCCCTCAACGTTCGAACGCCTATGGCTTGGCACGATCGCGGCAAACACTCGGTACATTTCGTTTCGCGTTTGATTGCTTGTTCTTCCCGTGTCGTATATTTCTTTTCCTTCGTTTTTTCTACGAAACCAGCATCAAGGCAGTGTCTGCGATGGAATTCCACGTTGGGAGAAAAATGGTTGCTGAATTGTTCATTCAGAGAGAACTTTTCCGCTCGGAAGTTTCTCGTATTAAACCCTCGTTCTATACGGCAATTAACTTCTCCGGCGTTTATCCCGATACTATCTGCTACCGACAACTATTAAAGCACGGTCTAGCTTTCAAGTATACTTGTTTTCTCATACCATTAGTTTCTCCTACCATTAGTTCCACCCAGTATATGACTCATTATATTAGGTTGTCCGAAAAGTGTCTTTCTTTTATAGACGCGTCTTCCACAACGACGCATCTTTATACAAACATGAAACCTCATCTGTCGAACGTTGCAATCTTTATTTTGATAGAACAAAATGAATCATAGGTAATTTAATAAAATAATATAAAACGAAAAATGTTGTGCATCCATTACTTCCTTATAAAACGAAAGAAACTTTTCGGACGACCTAATATTACGATAGAATTACAGTGGAAGTAGTACGAGTCGATGAATCAGCTGACAGACGTTTCTTTCTATTTTACTCACATCTTGTGCTTCTCATAACTCTGGTAATTGGTACTATTGAGATATGTATAATTTTATGTGCTAGACTAGGTTAGATGTTAGGTTAGTGGTGATACTTGTATGTGAATATCAGTGTGTAGAAATTGTGTGTGCGCGGCGTCTCGAAAACAAATGAATGTAAACTGTTCAGTTAACAGTCTGGTACGGAAGAAAGTGCTGAGACGCGTGCGAGCGTGTATCGACGAATATCTTTGAAATCGTTTATCAAATAGATATATAACTATTCCAATATAAATTCCAAGTGTAAATTTAGCGTTCCTATACCATTATTTCGGCTATTAAGGTCCAAAATTCTCAACATATAGCATATACGATGTTGACGTCGAAGGAGAAACGATATATTTCGATCTTCATTGTTTATAATTATTATTGGGATATAATTTTGTGTGCTAGACTAGGTTAGATGCGTAGTAGTGGTACATGTATGTGAATATCAGTGTGTGGAAGTTGTGTGTGCGCGGCGTCTCGAAAACAAATGAATGTAAACTGTTCAGTTAACAGTCTGGTACGGAAGAAAGTGCTGAGACGCGTGCGAGCGTGTATCGACGAATATCTTTGAAATCGTTTATCAAATAGATATATAACTATTCCAATATAAATTCCAAGTGTAAATTTAGCGTTCCTATACCATTATTTCGGCTATTAGATCCAAAATTCTCAATATATACCATATACGATGTTGACGTCGAATGAGAAACGATGTATTTTGATCTTCATTGTTTATAATTATTATTGGGATACAATTTCGTGTGCTAGACTAGGTCAGATGCGTAGTAGTGGTACATGTATGTGAATATCAGTGTGTAGAAATTGTGTGTGCGCGGCGTCTCGAAAACAAATGAATGTAAGCTGTTCAGTTAACAGTCTAGTATGGAAGAAAGTGCTGAGACGCGTGCGAGCGTGTATCGACGAATATCTTTGAAATCATTCATCAAATAGATATATAACTATTCCAATATAAATTCCAAGTGTAAATTTAGTGTTCCTATACCATTATTTCGGCTATTGGATCCAAAATTCTCAACATATAGCATATACGATGTTGACGTCGAATGAGAAACGATATATTTTGATCTTCATCCTTTATAATCATTATTGGGATATAATTTTGTGTGCTAGACTAGGTTAGATGCGTAGTGGTGATACTTGTATGTGAATATCAGTGTGTAGAAGTTGTGTGTGCGCGGCGTCTCGAAAACAAATGAATGTAAACTGTGCAGTTAACAGTCTGGTATGGAAGAAAGTGCTGAGACGCGTGCGAGCGTGTATCGACGAATATCTTTGAAATCGTTTATCAAATAAATATATAAATATTTTAATATAAATTCCAAGTGTAAATTTAGCGTTCCTATACCATTATTTCGGTTATTAAGATCCAAAATTCTCAACAGGAGCACTTACGATAAGCGAGCTTAACGTGAGAAGCGGAACTTGTTAAAGCTTATAAGCATGTGATCTTTATCTTGATAGAACAAAATGGATCATACTTGATTGGATAAAATAATATAAAACGAAAAATGTTGCGCATCCATTATTTGCTTCTAAAAGGAAAGAAACTTTTCGAAAGACCTGATACACGTTATACTACGATAATATCGTTACGAAGAAGATAGAATCTCCAGTTGAACGTTACTTGATTTTTTAAGCGTAATTATTCCTCAAGCTGTAAATATAATTCCCCATTTGCGAGCGTAACTTTTTAATATTTTCAAGTGCACTTCAACCCGTAATAAACACGAGAAGTGGGTTGAAAGCTGCTTTGTAATATTCTGGCGAATTTATCTCGCTACGAAACGTTTCACGCACAGAATATAAACTGATAAATGTGTATATTAATAAAATTTACATACACGCGCTTTCTGTGGTTGTATTTCGCAACGTTAAATTCGTATTAACCGCGGTCTGTAATAAATAATGGAACGCTAATTGCTTTGATCGACGAATATAGAAAAGTGTACGGTTAATTAATTATTTCAGTATTCCTTAAATACGCGCTAATGATACGGAACCTTGTCTGCCGTGAATTACGAAAATTTTAAGCTTCTGTAAGCCTTTTAACAGAGCCAATAGCAGAGGTGCTTTAAAAGTAGAATTAATAGTATCGACAGAATTGATGGACCAAAGAAGTCTTTGACGCGTAGCAATAAAAGTTTGAGTCGAAATACTTTTTCGCGTAACGAAAGTTTCCGATACGACCTATGCAACGACGTACAAATTTTCAGGAAAATCCTGAGCTCCAGATTGAAGGAAATACCAGTTGAGTCGTGACAGAGGGTATAGGACGCGTAGCCTTTGCCTTTCGGCGTGCCGGTCGCAAAGGCGGAACCACATAAAATGTCCTTACAATTCGTCTTGATGCCATCCTAACGTCGTTCCTTTTTCTCTGTCTCCTCGTATCTGTCTATCCACTTATCTCTAACTTTTCACGACGTAGCTTACAGATCTTACGGCACATCTCACGCGAGCTTTCACCGTTCTGCACAGTTTATTTGCCACCCAGTTGTAAAGAAGCTCAACAACAAGGAACCGATCCCTCCCGAAACGAGATTATTATGAAACATAATCTTCCCTTAGACTTTTGTTTAGATTTTTCTATGATTTTTCTTCACCAAGTATTTTGAGATTTAACTCGAAACGATCATACGAACGTCGTTTCAAAATGGACAAAACGAGCTGATTTATTTGCTAGACGTTCGGAATAAAAAGAACGGACAAGATTTAATTTTTCAATTCCTTCAATAATAATAACAAGTGGATGATAAAAGAATAAGATTCTTCGCAACGATATTTAAAAATCGATGTTATCATCGGTACGATAAATCGTATGATTTGCTTTAACGATACTTGGAGAGATCGTATCGCAGGAAACGATTATTCCTATAGGATACACTTGCTATACTTGTTATCAATTATGGTATTACTTTAAGATCCTGCTTCGATTAAAACACAGTCTGAAACTTGGGTTATAAATCGAATTTCTCGAAAACGATCTTCGCAGCAGTTACACCTCGTCAATTTCCGCGAGATTAATAACTTTTGCAAATTAAAGGGAGGCTTATATCGTAAAATCAAATCCCTTGCCATTTCAAGTACCGTGAAACTCTTATTCTCGCTTCGATTCCCTTTAACGATGAAAAGCGCGCGAACAAGGAAGCAAATGATTCGAAGATGAACGCGAAATTACTAATTCACCGTTGGAAATTCCAGCAGACACTCGGACGCGTTTTCAATTATTTATCCGCAAAGTTCCCCTGAATAAATTCCAGCCATTTTCTTCAACTTTTCTCATCATTTGTTTGAAAAGCTGCTGTAATATTGTTCTCTCCAACCTTGTGAATCTCAGTGAAGTACGCTAACGATAGGGCAATTAGCTTTCAACCTGATCGTATATAGGGTGAATCACGAGAAACGGAACCTCTACAATCGGAGACGAAGATACGCAGCAAACAGAGGAAACAAGCGTCGACGAAGTTTCGTTAAATATGGCTCGTTTACACAAAACTGTGCATAATTCTCTCAATTATTTGCTACATAATCTGAACCAGAAGAGTATATAATAAATAAAAGCTACCTGCGTTATTTTTGTCTCCGACTGTAAGGCATCTGCTTTATTTGTTCTCGCATGAAAAAATTTGTCAAGACAGTTGCGCTATTTCAAGAGCATTGCACGCAACGGTGAAAAAATTTCGTTTTCCGGATTATTTTTAGATATTTAGATGACCCGTTCGCCGCAGGTTTACACCTGAAAAAGGAAAGAAGAGAAAAAGGAAGACCGAACTAGGGGAGAGATAGAAAATTAAGCAGCCAGCAGCAATGGTAAGGATAGTAACCGCATTTATTTAGCATGGACCGTGGCGGAGTGGTCGGTCGATGGAGTTATGTCGTAAAAGGCGGCTGCGAAACGAAAGTTCCGGTGGCCGTAGGTTCGAATAGTTGGGCGGCAAGAAAGTTGGCTGTAACTTTCCCGCTAGACGAATCACCGCCATGTTCGACTCGGTTTCTAAGCTTAGCCGCGTACATTGATCAACTCCCGGGGAGCTGGTAATTAAACGTGCTCGCTACCTTACTCTTCGACTTCCTATCCCCACGCGTCGTTTATTATATTAAAACGGAATCGTAGATTCTCCGGCGTGGCGCACTTAATTGCGCGGCCCGGGCCGTTATTCTACCGTAAAATATCTACCGATGAACTTTCCTGATCCGTGAAGATACTCCATCGATCTGACGAACCTGAAGACTAAAAGCTTCCTGGAAAGCGTAGACAAACGAAGGTACATTAATCGATGCAAGTATTATTATTATGGAGAGGCGTGAAAGTATAAAATTCGGCGAACGTGCATCTTCGAGAAGTTATTTAAACAAGAACGACGAATAACGGAATAGAAATTAAAACGAATTAAGATTTTTCAAACATCAGCTATTGGTCGATGTAACGTCGACAATGGCAGAGCCAAATATCGTAGCATGTTATTTGTTGAAGTTATTAGATGTGTGAGCAGAGGAACGCGTGGATAAATTGTAAAGTAGAAAATATATTTTAATACAAGTAGGAATATAATTTGAGCTGGTTCAGATCCGCACGTTAGCAGTGTTACCTTATGACTGAATGCCCTGAAGCCGTCGTCGCCTGTCTACTGTTTGTGGTCTGCCTTCGTCCCAGTCTTTTGTCTCTACGCTGTCGATGCTTGAGAAAACTAAAAAGACCAGATGCAGAGTTTTCTTAGAAGTGGTGACCACTTCAACGTTATTGTATTTTGTTAAAGAAATTTCCCAAAGTATCTTTCTTTCGTTTAGTCCTCGAACGTTGTACTTTAGAAAAATATGAAAATTGATTATGGATATCCGTTACTTATCGAAGGTATTTGCAAGCAAATATTTTAGCGCTGTTAAATGAAACTGCAATAATCCAAAGCGAAATACGCGTAGTAACAAGTGTTTCTCCCGTTTAGCTCTTGAACGTTGTATTTTAGAAAAATATGAAAACTGACTGCTCCAAACAAAAACTCCATTGTTTGTATAAACTTGCGATTATGGATATCCGTTACTCGTCATAGAAGGTATTTGCAAGCAAATATTTTAGCACTGTTGAGTGAAACTGGAATAATCTAAAGCGAAATACGCGTAGTAACAAGTGTTTCTCCCGTTTAGTTCTTGAACGTTGTATTTTAGAAAAATATGAAAGTTGACTGCTCCAAGCAAAAACTCCATTTTTTGTATAAACTCGCGATTATGGATATCCGCTACTCATCATCGAAGGTATTTGCAAGCAAATATTTTAGCGCTGTTGAGTGAAACTGGAATAATCTAAAGCGAAATACGCGTAGTAACAAGTGTTTCTCCCGTTTAGTTCTTGAACGTTGTATTTTAGAAAAATATGAAAATTGATTGCTCCAAGCAAAAACTCCATTGTTTGTATAAACTTGCGATTATGGATATCCGTTACTCGTCATAGAAGGTATTTGCAAGCAAATATTTTAGCGCTGTTGAGTGAAACTGGAATAATCTGAAGCGAAATACGCGTAGTAACAAGTGTTTCTCCCGTTTAGTTCTTGAACGTTGTATTTTAGAAAAATATGAAAGTTGACTGCTCCAAGCAAAAACTCCATTTTTTGTATAAACTCGCGATTATGGATATCCGCTACTCATCATCGAAGGTATTTGCAAGCAAATATTTTAGCGCTGTTGAGTGAAACTGGAATAATCTAAAGCGAAATACGCGTAGTAACAAGTGTTTCTCCCGTTTAGTTCTTGAACGTTGTATTTTAGAAAAATATGAAAACTGACTGCTCCAAACAAAAATTCCATTGTTTGTATAAACCTGCGATTATGGATATCCGTTACTCGTCATAGAAGGTATTTGCAAGCAAATATTTTAGCGCTGTTGAGTGAAACTGGAATAATCTGAAGCGAAATACGCGTAGTAACAAGTGTTTCTCCCGTTTAGTTCTTGAACGTTGTATTTTAGAAAAATATGAAAGTTGACTGCTCCAAGCAAAAATTCTATTGTTTGTATAAACTTGCGATTATGGATATCCGCTACTCATCATCGAAGGTATTTGCAAGCAAATATTTTAGCGCTGTTGAGTGAAACTGGAATAATCTAAAGCGAAATACGCGCAGTAACAAGTGTCTTAATTAATTATCTGTACAAACTACAATTCCGACGCCCTGATATCTCGAACTTCGCGATCAACCCTAAAGGGGCGCTGTAATTTCATAAGCACACGATCGTAAGTTGAGATCTTAATCGATCTGAATCTGTCTCTCGAATCTGAATATGTCTCTTGAGGATATTACCGCCATTCTCGTACATCGATATAATTTCAATTATTACTAATATTACGCGATTATTACTAAGTCTGAATACTCTGTGTAACGAGACAGGATTGTCTTGCGTTTGTTTTGTTCCAACACGACAATGGGGACCAGCTGCAGTATGTAATTATTTGTAGATTGAATCTGGTTCAATGATTCGCTATGAACAGTTACTAGACGCAAGATGTTTCATTATACAGTGTTTTAGACAATGACGAACCGGGAGAGACGCGTCGTTGCTTGAATAGTTCAACTTAATTGAATCCGTGCGCTGTAAACGACAGCGTGATACGTTAGAATTTCAATCGCCCAAAGAAGAATTCCGATAATTGGTGAATCTATAAAAATTGTTGCAAAAATCACGATTACGGAGGATATCTATCGAAATATATATTGTTGAAGGCATAAGATTGAAAATATGAATTTCACTTACTACGACGTAGATAGATACATAGTTGGTTTCACCTGTCCAGTTAAGCAAAGCTGACGTGAATTTATGACTTTCGATGACGCACCTGTAGCATCTGCAAGCGGTACATTTTCGCCTGATTTTTCGCTTCAATTTGTCGTGGATTTATTAACTTCGCAACTAAACGAAAACAATACGCAAGGCACAATATCGCGAAAAACTTTTTTAATTTGCGATACTTCGTAACGAGATTCCGGGGCGTTAAATAACAGTTAATTATATGTACTTAGTTTTCGCCGACACAGCTAGCGCCGTTTTTTTTCACGCGATGAATGACAATGTTCAACTCGGCAGATAATTAAAACGAAACAAAACTGTCCTTCGTTCGTTCGTCTCTCGTTTTCTTCTTTCCAAGCCTGTGCAGACATCGATCGTACGATTTATAACGCTATAAAGGAATAAAATCGTAAATACATTTGCCAGGATGCAAGACTGGTTCATGAGTTACGTCATGCTTTAACGACGAGGCGGGAAATGAGGCTACAAAATGGGATTAAACGAGTAAAATAATTCGCCCTGGAAAAGGAAAGAGACGATCCGCTTCTCGACAAAAGCGTATTTAAACGCGTCCTATTCGTCATTGGCTTTCTCCGTATTTGTTCTCCATTACTTGGAAATGTTCGCATAATAGGAGATCCGGTAACTCTGCAAACGCTCTTCGCAACGCATGGCTTGCAGAACGATTTTAATTCGATGTAACGATGTTTGGAGAGCGAATTCGCGACATCGATGTTTCTCGGTAGAGATCGAACTAAATAGCGTGTAAATCTTGATGATTCTTGAATTAGTATTTCTTCTCTCCTGAAATAAATTTTATCTCGTCATAGAATCTGATAGGGAGAAATTGTCGTGTTACAATTGAAGTTGCTCTCCTTAGTTGAAACATTCTATTTGGCATTTCTTCGTTGTATAAGATACTTTGATGTTAAAACGTTTCCTACCGCGTATTTTAAAATTACGAGATTATATCGTTACGATAACGCTGCTAAGATTATTGTTACGAGATAGCGACTGAATATTTTATTTAATATTCGAACGAAGAAAAGAATAGAAATGAAGAAAACGATGAAACTTCGCAACGCTAGATGGGACATTTTAACCGAAGAAGATTTTTTGAACATCGAAGTTTAATATTCCACGCAAATATTCCAATGACGACGTCGTTTCGTTTAAAATCCTCGAGCTTCTTCTACCCACTTCTCATCTTCGTTTTCTCCACGAAAAATTAACTCACACGAGTAGAAGTTTTCCGTATCGGCAGTTCACTTTGCGCAGAATTTCTCTGAAAAGCGACTGTTTGAGAAGAAAGTTGGAGAAAACCCTTTACGAGAAACTTTCGCAAATAATAAAAATTCCACGTGGATTTGTCCAAAGCGTCTCTGTCTGTAACAAAAATTTCGAAACGAAGCTAACGCCCAGAAAGCGTGCGAATACTCGGAGGTGCAAGCGGGTTAAGAAGTTTGTTGAAGCGTATTTTCATCGTTGTCGCTCAGTCTGGCGGCTGAAACGCGAAACAATCTGACGGCGAATTTTCCCGCAGGTAAATCACTGATAAACTCGTGAATCAGGCGGCGGAACGTACGCGTCGGACGCAGAACGGCGTCGACGCCATCGAAAACGACGCGCCATGACGTTGCCACTCGTTTTTCATCGTGGCTCGATACTTTAGCCGCGTACCCAGAAATCAACGTTGGCGATACGTCCGCTCCTGTTCGGTCTTTGACGTGTTGCTCGACATCCCCGAAATTGCTTTTATGACTGTCTATTCCTTTTTTTATTACAACTCGTCTTCGTGCAGCTTTCCTTTGATCGAGCTTTTCCTTCGTTAAACACGTTGAAACGTTACGAGTCGCGAGTTACAAGTTGGCGGTATCGATAAATATTAAACAGCCTTGCACAACAGTAACTAATTTGGTAACAAAGGAAATGGAATTTTGCAAATTTCACTGTAGTCCAAGTGGAACTGCCTTTATATACTCCTCTCTGTATCTCTCGGGTCGATCTTTGTTTTTAAGGAAAGTTATTTAATTATTTTATACCCCTGTTAGGTACACGTCCCTCCCGTGACCGTGGCTACCCATTCAGCGACCCGTTATGTCACTTCGAGCCCAAGCCCACTGTCATAAATCTCGGCCAATCACAATTGACTTAATTCATAAACAGCTATTTCTCAGTTTTATTGTTTAAGTACGGCTATAATAAAAAGTCTGGATTAAAGTATCGGGGACTTTCCCAAACATTGCAAAAGAAAGGCCCGGATGTCCTTTCGTCTCCGATATGTAAATAATTGTTAAATATACAAGTTATATTAACCCTGTTAATACAGCAGTGTTAAATTCATTGAACCACCTCTGTTGTCTTAACCGAAACAGGGGACGACTAATTCGCGGCGTCGATTATCCGAATCGTAGCGAGAATTTACGCCTCTCGCTGACGCGTTTTCCTGGCGATCGCGTCTCTCCGCGAACGGTCGTAACACGAGTGTTTCTTCCTCTCGCTGTCACGAACCATCACCTCGAAATCATAACAGTTTACGATACTACAATCTATAGGTCGAATACGACGTTGTCGTATGTTCGAGGAAAATCTACGTACAGGGACAATATGATTTCTAAAAGCAAAATTATCCGAATTTTTACTTGCAATGTTTTAATTGTGCCTTCGTTTTCTGTTTGCCTTTTCTTGTTACGGTCGCAAGTAAATTGAGAACAGTAAAAGAAGAAAATGCTTGGAAGGACGTAAAACATACGTTGCCGTGCTTTTTTAGTCCCGTTGCGCGGCTCGTTTTTTGTTGCACGGTTAGAAAAAAGTCTCGAAAGTACGACTCAAAATGGTATAGCTGGCTTGCATACGTTCCACTTACGACCGCAGAAAAATTAGTAGTGCTTTAAATGAACGAAGAACTTATCGTCTATATAGCGATCGTTTCATTTGCTACTTCCGCTTCGATTACCACGGTTTACAACTGCGCTACAACTGTTTGCCCCCAATTTTTTTCCAAACTGAAATCAGTGAACAAGAAATTGTACCGAATTAGGCCATGAAAGAAGTTCCGAAAGAACGACGAGTCTGTAAATGATTGGCTTTATGCTTGCGCAATGTTTTTACTCGACGCGTCGGTTTCTTCGCGAAATATTTTTCAGGTAGCTCCGACGCGCGTATTCGGCGCACGTTTTCTCGCTCGTAACAATATCAATTCGGCGTGTCCAAATGTAGGGAATTGGCGGAAACCTCGTCTACGTCGCTAACTCACGTTTTACACGAGATAAGAGTTCCCGTCGTACGCGAATATTCTCAACAATTGGAGCTGATATTTCTAAAAGACAAAGAGAAAAGAAGACGAATTAGAAGCTGTCGCTATATCGAAGACACGTTCGAGTTTCAAGATTCCTACGTAGAAACGCGGATTAGTGGCACAACTGGTAGAATACCAGTAAAATATGGAATATGGAAAATACAACTTTGTATTTTACACATAAAGTGCAGGTTTGGAAAATCGAAGCCGACGAAATTTCTAAAATTTAACAACGCACGTTCGACGAACGAATCGAACGAATATGAATAGTCCGAAACTGAATTATCGAAGTGGGCAATCGCTCGCGTTTAAATAGAACTTACCTTGCAATCGAGTGACGTTCCTGGTGACTTTGTGGCTGTTAACGAGCTGCTCGCGCAAATGAGTCCTCTCGCGATGTCGCTGATAATTGCCGATAACGATCGTGGTCGTCACCAGCACGAGAAACAACTTGGGCCCCCAGGCCGGTCTCATCGACATCGTCCTCCGGTTTTCGCATCCCCCGAAGCTTCTGATATTTCGCGGCGTCTGTTGATTTTACCGGGCCACCGACGGAAACCCAATCCCAGCCGTTCTGCTGTCTCTGAAATCCAAACAGCGGCTTGAAAGTCCAACAGCGGTAGCCATCGCGCTGTTTCTTCGACGTCTAAAGGAAAATTCGCGAAAGCGAATATCCGATGAATGCGCGTTCCCGCCAAAAGCGGCGCATTTTATGTACTTTGCGGAGGAAGCGGCTGGGAAATTGATATTTGCCGTGTGCGCGTTTGCAAGATTTTTGCCAGCTGATCTTAATAGACGAAGGAAGTTGATACGGTACCGTGGCGAGTCTGTTGGTCGAGAACTGCGGGAAAATTCGGAACTTGGTTGGATCACCAGCGACGTAGTTTGTCCATTTCCCGGAGTGAGTGGAGGATCAATATTTACACGATGAAGACTTTCTACGACTTCTGGAAAATCGAGATAAGAGACGCATGGAAATAATACGAGTTGGAATAATTAGTAGAGCGCGGATATTTGAGCAGCGGAAAATATGTAAAAGAACAGGCGAAATTTATGCGCATAACGAAATATTCAGCTTTTCGTTTGCGAAAATATTCGCTATCTACGAAATAAAAATTGCCGCAACTTTGTGATGCAAATTTTTTTGTACCGCTGCTCGGGTTTATCGAAAAAAAAAAAAAGAAAAAAATAGAAAAGTGGCATTCTGCGGCCAAAAGATAATGGAAATATATATTTCAAACGCTTGTCACATGTTTAATTTAATCCATCGCGCAATCTGTGGTTTCTCGAATACGAGTTATGCCTGTTCAATATCAAGCATCGATATCAAAACTGTAAATTTCCGCTTCGGTACAGATCAATAGCAATATTATTTTACAAATGTAGGTCAGACTAGGATATTTTCATTTTGTAAAATTTGATGCGAAACTCGATACATCGGCGCGCAAAGTATAATTACCCTATTCGTTTCAGACACTACGTTACGTTGAAACGAGATCCGCTCATAAACTAAATACCGTAACGCATAAAACGATGCAAAGTAACAGATCGTGGGAACGCGGTGGTAAAATCAAAACGACCCAAGTTTTCGTCGAAATAACGATTTTATTTGGCAATTTCGTCGACAGCGGAGATAGAATCAACGTTTTATCCAAAACTGACGATGACGAATATGGCGATAGCAAAAAGCGCGATTACCGATGGAATCGTGTTACGTCATAGAACGCTTTATCATAGTCAGATAACTATTAACACAGGCAATCATACGTAGTTGGTAATAACGTTGTCGAGAATGCAATAATAACTTGGATTGCGAATGGAAGTGCGTTTGGCGTATGATTCGGTTCTCATTGATCATAGTTATGGCTCGATTCCCTCCAGATGAACGCGAATTATCGGCAGAAAGCCTGCAACGATGGATTAAATGCAATCGTCGAGCGAGATACACAATTTTCACGAATATTTTCGCGAAACTGTTATACGCGTGGTACGTCGGTTCGCGCAAGTTTCACAAACGTTGTACGATTTAATCCGCATAATAAACATTTGTAGCCGACAGTCAATTTGCATTTCGTTAGCGAAGAAAAATTACAGAAGATGCAAATGGAAAACACGAGCTTCTCGCGTGTAATCCACTGCGCTCTTTACCGCGCAACGCGATATAAAATTTCTGCAATCCCTGGCAATCTACTTGCGCGCACTTGTTTCTGCACCATCTATCCCTTACGAGATAAGCTGCTCCTCGGTGCAGTACTTAGAGAACACGAATGCAATTTCGCTGCCGCATCTCGAATCGAATTTACGGTTGCGTTTACAGCTACGAGACAGGCTCGTGTCGACGGTTGAACGAGTTTTGTTGCTGCGAAGATGCGACACAAGTGACTCTGTACGAATGTCGATCGTGGAGCCCAACGTGAGACCAAAATGAAAATACAGCGGGCAAGAAACGCGCAAGTGGACGGGCGATGGTAGCGGATATCGATAAAGTTCGATCGAACCAGCGTTGGTAGTTTTATTTATCGTTTATAGTTTTATATTCTTACAGTACGTAGATCGTTTGTTGAATAATCGAAATTAACGCTCACATTCTTCTAAACAACTCGTATTTAACCGTGTCGATATCTATTTCCGTTATCCGTGCCCGACTGCACGTGTCAGTGTGATGCATTAGATACGACGCGATCAACGCGACAAATTAACTTTTGGGTCAAGTAATTTTTCAAGCGCGTCATCGTTTGACACGAGCGGTCGATTCTAAACGATTTTTCGCTAGCGCGTAAATACTGTCAAAGTCTCGTTTCGAAAAGCCGCGATCATTCAAAGCTTGTAAAGCGACGAACAGAGGACAGGGACGGGAGAGACGGCAGGAGGCGGCAGCTATTCTAACGGAGATGTGATCAAAGTACGAATGCACGCCATTGCATGCACCCTACACAGATGCAAGTATCCGTCGATGCACCGCACAGAACATTCGGCAGCCCGACCGAGAATGATCTATTCAAGCATCCAGGTCGTCGGCGTATCCCTTTCATCCCCGTGGCATCTCGAAAAATCGCTGAAACTCCGTGCAACTTGGCCGAAGATCGACGCGAATTTCGCCGACCAAGAAACACCCATTCTTCCTTTGACACGTTCGCGAGAAAGTTTGCGAGAAAGGATCAGGCTTTCAAGGGTAAATGCCGATATTTCGATGCAGGACAGAGGATCCTTTGCAGTCTTAAATTTAAGGGATCGTAGGTTAGAAATTAGCCAGAGTATCGATATATCCTACGATCGTTTGAAAACTTGCTTATAGAATTGCATAACTTTTTGTTATTCACTCACTACGAGTTACAATATGTCGACCGTCAAGTCCAAGCTCTTATCTAGTTTGCATTGCTTGTCTCGAACAAAAGTGCACGGTGTACCGCGTTTGATGCTTAAGAAGAGACGCGATATATTTTGCTCGCGTGGGATGCAGAGAAATGAAAAGCAGAAATAAAGATCGTTTAAAATCAGAATATCGAAGAAGATATCTCCAGGTTTCCTACATTTCGGCGAGACTTGTACGGAAATTTTGATTGAATTCCCAAAGCGTAAAGATTCGCCAGAATTGTCATTCGAAAAGAGACTGTTGAGAATTGTGGATCGTAATCGCCGAAATAAAAGTAAAGCAAAGAGCTAAGATTGCACTTGGAATTTATATCAAAATAGTTTCAGGTTTATTTAGTAAACGATTTCCAGGATATTCGTCGGTATACATTTGCACGCGTCTCAGCATCTTCCATACCACATCGCTAACGGAACAGTTGCATTCATCTGTTTTTCCAGACGCTGTGCACACTCATATTCGCATACGTGTGCCACGGCTAATCTAGTCCAGCGCACAAAATTATACATATCTCAGCGACCGTAATGAACATCGGATAATTGGCGCTACTTGTAGCCGTTAACGACAATTAATATAACGCCATTTATGTAATTCGCGCTTACACGGAAATGGAATCGCGTTAAACGAACATTCCTTTGAAATGTACCGTACAGTTATTCTTTTCATCTCGTTCACGCGATCCGTGTAGCGACAAGGCCGAAGCGAATCATCCCGGACAGCGTTGGCGAACAATAGTTGAAAGACGTTTTACATTTCCTACGTGAAGTTTAACTGGCATTTATCCCGGAAGTTTTGAAGCGACGAGACTTCGTTTAATCATCACGCCGATCTTCATCGCTTCGTCTCGACCGGCTGAAAGAGACAGCGAAAGAAAAAGCACGCGAAGAACATTGCCGCTTGGCGACGTAATGAGTCGCGCGAAAAGTGTCCCGACTGTTGATGAAATTTCAGAAACGTATAGGGACAAGCGCAGTTTCATCCATTCAATTACTGGCTCGAACTTTCTTCTTGTGATCGTTGAATGGGCCAACAGAGTGAAAACCGCGTGCGAGAATAACGAGGCAAGCAACCGGTTAAAAAGTTAACAACGCGTCTTATCTTAGAACGACGCTTCGCACTCGACCTGTCTAGTCGTAGGCATCGATTATACATCTATTCTTCGTTGAAATATCACCGACTGGAAATATCTGCGGCTAAATGTCACGCTCCTATCTGCATTTGGTGGACAAGCGTATCTATCAGAATAGCAAGCAACCGGTTCGAGGATACTAAATGTCGCCGGTCGTTGAATAGCACCATTATTATTCGAAACCAAGTTACGGGAATCACGGCGGATTGATGGTTTCCTTAATTATTTATGCCGACTGTCCGATTTTACGTAAAACCAGGTGTCCTAATATTTAAGGAGGGTATTACATTGTATCCGTTTCGAACGTTGTATTCGAATTTGACGCGCTGTTACCGCTGATCGGATTTTTCTCATCTACAGAGGCTACGAAAATTCGTAGTGTTCGTGTTGGAATTATTTCCCATCGAGGCGTTCTTCAAATGACTCGAAATTTACTACAGTCGGATTTAATTAGTTATATTATATAAATGAAGCGATAAAAGCAACGCTGGAAGCTATACACGGTAGAAAATATTTCATTTCAATATTTCATTAGGTTGCCCCAAAAGTTTCTTTCGTTTCATAAGTGAAACAATGCACTTTTTTCATTTTATATTATTCTATGGATTTACGTATGACCCCTTTTGTTCTATTACTACAAAATGCACCGTAATTCGAGAAAATAATATAAAACAAAAAACATTGTGCATCTACTACTTCCATATAAAACGAAAGGAACTTTTCGGACAACCCAATACAAGCGACACGGGAGATAATTTTCTATACGAAGAACAGATGCGAGATACGAAAGAAAAGCGTTTTATTCGAAGCTTAGTTTTCATCCGAGTACAGGTAGAAACCGTGTACCACGATATGTATGATGGAACTGTTACACGAGCGTCTCATAAGCTACAATTACGAGGCCAGTAATATGTGGCATGTTACAGACCCACAACGTGACACGCACAGTCGTGATCCTAACCAAACTGTAACACTTTGATCTAATTTCTGACAGCCATTCATGTAGCAGTATCCGCCGATCAGTTGCAGGATAATGAAGGGATGACGAGAGAGATACAGCGTAATTTAAGATCCACCTATGTAAACTAAATACATTTGATCCAGGTTTCTCCAGAAATTGTCACAAAATTCCGTCATTTATATTCTCAGTATAATAAGCTCGCGTGTCTTGAAGCGTCTATTTTTGGTATTAGCACGTATACAGGCGTGAAAGCTTCAGAAACGGGGGAAAATATCGTTTGCGTAAGTACGAGGGGTTCGCTATTCGATGTCAATTCGATTTGCAGTTTGCAGAACGATGGACCGTTAGATGGAATGTGGATTTCCGGACAATGAAAAAGCGATGGGAAAGAGTATAGCGATCGCGCCACCTTTTTCGCGCGAGTTTCGTGTATCGCTTGAATGGAATTCCCATTGAGAAAGTTGGCGTAAACACGCGAGTTGAATTCTCTTTCGCTTCGTTCGTTTCGTGACGAAACAAATTAATCGCGATTCGTTGTTTGAACGTTCTTTTCCGAATAAATTTCACGAATAAATATTGTTCATTCGGGAGTACGCGAAACCTACCACCGTAATTTAAATATGAACTTAATCGTTTGTCGTCAAAGAGCTTAAAAAATTTACTTGGACCATCGAATTGTGGCTGAAACTCATAGAAAAATATTTAATTAAAAATTTGAACTTTCTTTACCGCGTAGTACACCCATCAACGAGGTAAACAAAATTAACAACTTTGTAACGTGAAACGGGTAAAAGAACGTTTTTCTATATAACAGTAATTAGTCATGCCGGTTATAACGCTTTAATCAACGCTTTGTGGTAAGAAAAGATCTTTCTCCGTTTTGCGTTCTTAGAGTTCATCGTTAGTCAATTATCGTAGAAATATTTCTCGAAATTGAACGACCGATGAGCTATCTTTTTATAGAAGAAACAGGCGGCGGAAATGTATGCTTACAGAGTAAATGTGGTAAAGTTTAACGCAAGGGTAGACAACGTATACAATGAATGTCGATAACAGGCTTCTTTTCCGATATTGCTTTCTGCTCGTAACTTTTAATTTATTGTAACTGCTTGCTTAAAATAGGTCACACTTTGGCGTTTATATAGCAGCTACGGACATGGTTTCTTGCAATTAATGTCAATTTATAATCCACTATCATGTATTATATTAATACACGCGGCCACTTGCTCGTAATAAAGAAAATTTTTCTCTTCGGAAAAGTTTGCATTTTAAATTGCTATATCCAATTTAAGATGATGGATCACTTTGACGTAGAAGTTTCTCCTCAGCTTTGCCTTCGTTAACTAACTTGTATTCTTTGAAATAATTTACTTTGTTACGTAAAGTATCGTTTTGCTGTTACGAGGAGTGACGCTATTAAATAAATAATAGATAGTATAAAAAACGTTGTGAAAAATTTTAATATAGAACGTAACAATATAGAACGTAAATTAACGGTTGACGTTTATCGTTAATTGACATAGTACACGTAACTATACGGTTCGTAGAGGTAAGATTTGATAACTAACTTCCTTTTTTATTAATTAAGTTTCCTTACTTGCTACTTCAAACAGTTGCTTTCTGTTTACGTAAATCGGTCGATCGATAGAAATCGACCAGGTTAATTCGCAATTTATAACACGCGTAAAGCTGTAGATGTGCAGTAAGGAAGCGATCTTGTAGCTGTTCTCTGTGGGACGCCTGCGTGCACGTTTCTCCAGTGGAAACACGGGACAATTAGAGAGTTGGGTGGGGAAAAAGGGGATTACAAGTGGAAAAGGAATGGGAACGTGACGTGGAGTTGAAATTAGACAAACGGTAAACGCTACCGTAAGCTGATAGAGAAGGAGAAAGAAAGGAGGTCAGCGTGTAACCGAGACAGAAATTTAAAGATAGGCGGCGGGAGCTTAGGAAATATGGAAAAGAGGCTTGCAGCGTTTGAACCGCTTGACTGAGAACGAGAAAAGTAAGTTAGCGAGGCGATTAGAAGGGAAGATTCAACGAAATAGCACGAAAACGATTAAAAGTGGACAGAGAAAGGCGCGATACCGGTTAAAATCTCCCACTTGTTGAGAAAGTAGGTCGTTAAAGAAGCATTCAAAATGCAAAGTTGTAAAAAGTGTCTGCATAAAATTTGAAACTCTGTGAAACTTGTTACAAAATGCCATGTTACTTCCAATTAGGATAATTCGAATTAAACAAACACAGATAGCTTTTCGGATGGTTAGCGTCCTTATTGAAAATGTATTATTGTTTTGGATATAATTTTTGTGACGGATAAACAGCACGCCGAATATTACGAAAGGGAATTAGCACAATGGTGAGCTTAATGTTTCATAAACATTCCATATAGTTGCTGAAAACTTTCAGCGGAAGCAACTTTCCCTTCTCAAGCTGAGCAATTATGGAAATACGCTGGAAGCTGTAAACTACCAACATTTCACGCACACACACATATATGTACACATATACAGAAACCATTTTCATTAAAATTAATGCATTAAAATAATACCAACGGCGGATCAGTGTCACATACTTGCGCGAAGCACGAAAACGAAAAATTAACAGTGAAAGATATTAGATGGAAGATAAAATTCAGTTAAAATAGAGAATAATACGTGCAAGGTATCAGCGCAGAGATTAAGAAAGGAAATAATAGAAGATTAGGACGAGGATAGAGGTAAGTAAGTAAAAAGATGAGAAAAGGAAGTGGAAATAAGGGAAATAAGATTCAGACTTAAAGGATGGAATTAGGATACGCGTTTAGGATGGCGTTCTCCAGTTTCTACGAGATTTCGCTGTAACCGGTGGTGGTCGGAAACGGGAAACCGCGACTTTTCCAGCCGAACAACCGAGTCGTCGCACCGTTTTCGTCCTAAGATATGCGCGCGCCTGGTTAGCATCGTTAGGCAGCCGGACTATTGTGTCCGCGTAATAAAGTAAACGCATTTGCAATGCAGACTTTACGGTTCTTACATAAGCAACTGGAACGGTGCATTGCGCGTTCTTCGAGCGTACGCATCGAATTGCCACGTCTTTTAACGAAGTTTCTTGGATCGAACTTGCGTCTTCGTTCAGTTTCACGAGCAGCTTTAAATCCGACACGTGCTTTCGAGTGATTTGCAAATTCTTGGATTGCATTGTGAGGGAATCAGCGTTGGAAATCCAATTTCAAGATCGAAATTTGAAGAAATTTTCTAGATTGAATTCTAGAATTATGTCCTCACGTACAGTGGCTCGCGAACCTCTTCGAACGCTTATCAAGGAATTTGTTTTCGCTATATAAATGCGGTTTACACGGAACTTTTACGATACGTAACATCGTAACGAGACTCGACCATCCTAATTACATCGAAGAAATTCGAAATCAATTAAAAAATGCGTATAGAAATTGTTACGTCGGTCGACTCTCTGCCCAAAGCAGGCCACTCACCGCGGGCGAGATGGCATCCGGATGTCTACACATCCTTATTGCGTACCCTCAATAGTCTCAAGGACCGACCATAAATCTCGGGAATTTTCTAGCTAAGGTCCTTCGGACCGAACAAAGATCTTTTTACTAAAGCGTTTTCTAAAGTTTATCGTTTACCACGAGAAGACACGGGAAAGTTAGTTTTTCTCACGTACGATGCTTCCCACTAGCAACATTCTATCGAGGGTGGCTAAGACCCTTCCTAGTCCACCAACCTTCTCATTATCCAATCACAAGCAATGTCTACTGCCCTCGCCTTCCTAACCAAAATTGTCACGAACAAATCCGATGGTCCCGTGCGCTAGACACACCCATCGCTAGCTTTCCTCCGCCACAGCATCGTCGCTAAGACTTTGCTTATTCTTCGTCGTTAGAACAGTCAACGCACATCTGAAACGGGTCTCTACCCTTAAATCAATCGCTTACTTAACTTGTACATACGCAACAGCGTAACTATCCTCTTTAAAAATTTGTTGGAATAAACGTTATTTTATACGTGTTAATTCAGCGTAAACTCAATTCAACCACCCTTGTCATCCCAACAGAAATAAGGGGATCGATCAGTTCGTGGCGTCGATTATCTAATCGTAACGGGAATTTACGACTCCCGTTCACGTGCTTTCCGCGAACGGTCGACTTAAACAGAAATCACAACGTTTATCGCAGACATACAATTAATAAAAAAGTTAATTGTGATTTAATAATAGCGTAATAAGGAGACAAGAAGATAGAAATTTTATGGAGACGGAAACGTCGCGAATTACGAGTTGTCTTATTCCTGTAATACGAGAATCTTTGCGGGGCAAAGCATTGGTGTAGCTCGTTTGTCGCGATAAAGCAGACAGCATAGACACACATATGCGTAATATGTTGATGTAACGAGAAAAATGAAGATATAGAGGTCTTGAATAATTTCCAGTGTTCGCGTCCACAGAAGAATCTTGCTTTGCCGGCGCATCGTTGAGAGACCCGAGAACAAGGCAGCAACAGCCGTTCTATTATAATTACATTGATTAACTTCATGCTTTAAAGGTTAATTCGAGGAAATTAGTATCGCAAACTGGTTGCGCTTATACCGAAGTCTCGCCACGTGTCGCAGTTCGTTGATTCGAGTTTTGAAGATCGACGACACGCGAGAACTTTTCGAATATATTCGAAGAAAGCAGGGAGAACATTCTAAAACCAGCGAAGATTGAAAAACTTGGCAGCGTTAGCGAATCTACCGATAGCGGAAATTTGTTATTCCGAGAAATATCGAAGATCGATGGAGTTTAATCTTTTCTTGGAAAGCGAAGCTTATTCTTCTCTAACGATCGGAATCGTCTCGATTGTAAAATTCATCGATAATGATCACTGGTTATGAGAGAAATATTTTATTGCATAGCAATATTTTCTAATAATTTCATCCTTTGAAACATCCTTTTAAAATCCGGTAAAATCACTGTGTTCCATCGAAAGAAAAATTATCTTCTCTCGTGAAAAGTTACAGAATAATCGTCGTCCGTAGTCTCTGTTTTTCTCGATTTAAAGAAAGCTGCTAATACAGGCGGATAACTCGTGAAACAGCGACTCTGAATTATTAAGAATCAGGACGCGCGATAAGTATCCTCCCATGACTCGCGACAAAATCCGCCGACATTATCTTCTCGGAATGCGATAAAATCCCTCCTTGGCACCATTCCTACGATGAAAACGCAAATACGACGGAACAATAAACAAGCACGTGTGTACATGTAATAGAAACGTAGTACGTGAGACTTTAAAAGATTTTAGTCCGAGTAACGGCTTGTGGTCTTTTCGGATTTGAGAACGGAGTACGCTCTGGGAAGCTCGTTTCGTAACGATATTTATGACGAGGTTCGCTCCCTGCGAGGGAAATCGTGAAAACGGAGCTTAAGCAACGGTGGAACCCTTCTGTAGTCTGGAAACAAAACGGTAAATAGGATAGTTAATGTTGTTTTACGAGACAGATGAAATCAAACGTCTAATTATGTCAGGCGTAAAATAAAATTGCCAACGAGAATAATAAATTTGGGATTTTCTTAATTACGACATTCGAATATCGTAGGTACGTATCGCTAATAAAGAAATAGCAGAATATCGTTATTAACGTAATAAGAAAAAATATTCGGTACGAGGTTCTAATTAACATGAATTCAGATTTGTTTAAACTTTTGCGTACGAGGCGAATCCGTGTACGTTGCGACAAGAATAATTGTTGAAAAAAAGTTGGCTGCTTATCTGACAATTGGAATTGCTGGCATAAACCATCGGTGTATATACAGCGGTTAGATTACTGCTACAAATACATTTTGTTTGATAAAGCACTCTGCAGACAAAACCGCATAACTATGCTTCCATGCAAAAGTAAATGTTACCGAAACTCGGACAAATTGAATGCGCTTAGAGACAGATATAGCGTACCAATACATTGCACGTGCGAATAGCAAAAGAACATAGATACCCGTATGTTTATAAGAATAAAAAACTGTCGATGGTGTATGAGAAACGTTTTGCAATGGAGGAGAACGAAAGAGAAAATTCCAAATACAAGAGACTGATGAAATTAATGAATTATTACGACGAATTATCGTTAATGACGACGAATCGTTACCGATGAATTAAAGAAAGTTTGCTACGAAGGAGCACGATAATTTTATAAAACAGATTAATTTACACTTACAGTAAACAGTATATCTAGTCGTAGGAAGATTTCTAATCAATTACAAATTTACAGAAACGGTAACTTCAAAAAGGTACTTCAACCTTAATCATTTCTTACAGCTGCGAGTAACTCGAACCAAATTTCCAACTCGGACGATAGCTTTGATGATAGACAGCGTTTCCCACGGTGAATACGTATTACTTCGACATCCACAAATGTGACAATAGGGAATCGTACCGAAATAGTACACAACAAGTGGTTGGAAAGCCGCATCTCCATAAACGAAGCGAGAGACGTGATTCGCAACATGCTAGAAACAAGGAACAAGATCCGAAACGTTGGCAGAACGAGGATCTTGGGATAGGCCACGGCGAGATCAATGGTGTTCGACGTATATAACTTGGAGATCAAAGGACACTAGACGAACCATCTTGCCATCGAGAGGACAGTCTCTAGCCACCTCGGGTGCGATAAGCACAATATTTATAATCGCACGGAAATAGATTTCTATAAGATCGTACGATTTTGATGCCTATGGACCAATTACCAGCTATTTCCAAGCTGTAAGACATATCGTAAGAGCCCCGTATCGTCAGCCATCAGCTTACGATTCTCATAGATTCGAGCGAAACAATCAGAAAGAGGAATATAACAGACTACGACGCGGGAATCCAATATTCATGAACGCGGATATATTACCGTTAACGCAGAACGACGATACAAACGTCTAATGACGCACGAGGAACCTCGTCTAAATCATCCAGGTCTCGTATCGTCTGTAGATCTGCCATTACAAGGTTGGAAAAGCTGATCTAGATCGCTCCAGTATCGAAGAACCTTGACACCTATAATTTCGAGGTCGAGAAACTCGATGCACACTATTGTAGGTCAACATACCACTTGGGGTTTGTAAGGATCAGCCCCTGTCATAGATATCGAGGTTACTAGAACCACATTTCTTGAGCTAAGACGTTGTATGTATCGAGGTCTACTATTCTAACGGTTATTCTGATAAAATTCCGTAGTCTGAAGAAAAAAGTCTGAAAAACGGGTATTTCCGTGTTGCTATGTTTCCAATCGTATCTTTTGCCAAGTTACAGTCTCCGTCAATTCCTTTGATCTTCGTGTACATATATACAACGAATGTAAGGCCTCTATAGCTTTTTGGTAACTTAGGTTGGACCTATTGTTTCCGAGGTCGTGGATGTTAGAGTTGTAAGAGGTCGTTTTGCTTGGTTCTTGGACTCTGGCTACCGTAGTTTCTCGATGTTGAGCTGATCTTTCCGGTCATCTGTCCTCGAGGTTACTCGTATCGCGTCGGATGACACTTGGTTGCATTCCTCGTCCCAGTGGCCATTTCAGTTGTTTGCTAAACTTTTGATTAATACGGGTTACAGTGCAGTAGTTTAGTTGTCTTCATTTATTCATAGGGTTATGTTCTGTAAATAATCCGTTTCTCGAGTTCTGTGTTGGATGATCGAAATATCGTGTTTACGGTACCTATGTTTGATACTATTAGATTGTCCGTAAAGTGTCTTTCTTTTACACACTTTTACGTCTTTTACAACGACGCATCTTTATACAAACATGAAAGCTAATCTGTCGAACTTTGTGATTTTTATCTTGATAGAGCAAAATGGATTATACGTAATTCGATAAAATAATGTAGTATCGTAAACCATTATAATTAGTTTATTAATAATAAATGGATTAAACAGATGTTAATTAAACAGAAAACAATGGTTATTTAACATGAACTAATCGTAACAACGTATTATAATCAAGACAACTAGATAATTAATCAACAACTCTCGTCAATACAGATTCAACTCTCTCTCAACAACGCTAACAACACTATCTCGACAACGCAATCCGCACTCTCTGGCTTCTCAACTCATACTCCGGTTAATTCGTTTATCGTCCCTTAGCAACCCCTTGTTTTTTGTCTTAGCCTCATACCTCTTGTCTTAGCCCCACTACGCACATGCTCAGCAACCGCTTTTTATAATTCGCACGACAGCCCCCAGGCCCCTTGTCCACGATATTACTATAATATAAAACGAAAAATGTTGTGCATCCATTATTTCCTTATAAAACGAAAGAAACTTTTCGGACGACCTAATACCATGCGTCATTTGTATATGTCGAGTTCACAATATGATTAGGGTTAGGGGCGTGTAATGAATATTCTGAATCGACAAGTAACCGTGGTAACTAGATACTCGAGATACTAATGACAATGATCTTATGTTCAATAATAATTATATTCACTGATAGTAAAGACGTTGTTTTACTCGTCGATGAGATCGCACGAGAGTGACTTTCCGTCACGATGATGCTGCAGAGGAAAACTATGATGGGCTGTGTCTCAGGGCACGAGATCATCGGATTCGTCGAGGACAACCCTCGTTCGGAAAGCGAGGGAAATGGACGTTGCTGTTAATTGGTTAATTTCTATGTTGATGGTTAGAAAAGGATGCTAGCCGCCCTTGAGAGGAAGTTGCTAGCGGAAAGCGTCGTTCGCGAGAAAAGCAGGTTTCCCGTATCTTCCCATAGTAGGTGGTAGATTTAAGGACCGTTAGGATAAAGACCGTTTGTCCATTCGAAGGACCTTAATTAACTAAATCCTAAGATTTATAGCGAGTCCTTAGCCTAGCTGAACATGTCCTGTGGAGATGCATCGACATTTGGCAATCATCTTGCCCGAAGAATATGGTCTGTGTGTGGCGAGCCACGGGGTAGAAACCATTGGAACGTTTACCGTCGAGTGCCGCTACAACTATTTCTTTTTAAGGAGAACTATACAATTACTCTCGCCTCGAGTCCGAGCTCGTTATCGCAAATCTCGCACAATTATAATTGGGTTAATTTATAAAGACTATTGGGAATTTTCCAAAGGATTCCAAAGGGAAGGCCCGGTGTCCTTTCATCTCCGACATATAATTTATATTATCTTCGAGGTAAATACCAATAGCAAGATTAACATGTCGTGTGTTCTACTGTTTTGCAAATATCTTTATTGCTCATCCTCTAGACATTTGTCTAGCGAGCAATTCATTTAATCTGCGTTGCCGCTTGCCAGTCGATTATGAAATTCATTTTAATAGATCATCGAAGGTCGAATGAGCTCGATATAACGAATTCTCTTTCGTCGACAACAGCAACTTCATTAGCAGTAAGTTGTATCAGAGATATAATCGAATGTCAGCATCCTTATTGCATAAACCCACTAAGGGTGCTATTATGGTGACGTTTACAAGGATCAAGTAACCCGGTCTTTATAGGGATATATCTCATGAAACTACTGAACCAGAACAATTAACAATGGGTGGGTCGAAACAAAGGGCCAGAATTACCATAGCAGGCAACAGCGATACAAGCTGTTGGATTTTCATAGTTAAAATTTCAAAGTTGTACGGAATTTTGATACCCGCGAAAAACTGAAAATATGAACAGCTGGTGTACAACAATTCTAGAGAATTCGAGTTAATGCGTAACAAATTACAGGACCTTTCAATTATTACGTTGTATAAACTATTGTGTTCGCGTTATTACCTGTATCGTTTTCTTGTAAATGATAGGTTTTCTAAGAAACACAGACAAAGACGCAGTTTCGCTATCGTTGAAAATTGACTAAACTTAATTATCAAAATCTCTCTGTTACATATCATCGCGAGAAATACTGAAAACTTCAAAGTACTTAAAATTCTCCAAATTTCAAATTCAAATAAAAATAATAATAAAAATAAAAATATTAGAATCAGAAGTATTACAGTAAATGGAATTACCCAGAGAAAGAAGGGAGAAATGGTTAAGAGACAAATTGAGACGATTCGATCTTGTAACGATCGCCAGCTGGGATTCTCTCATAAAATCGGTCGTTATTTGCATATGTAACGCGAACATTTTCTTAGTTCTTTCTAGGTTCCTTCCGAGCATTGTTAAACCACCGCAATGAAGAGAATGCGAGCTGGTCGTTGCACAAAAGAGAATCGATCGGTAGAGGGTTGTTTTCAGAGATGAAACTCTCACGAGATCTGACGATAGTGTCTACTAAGGCCCTTTTAGTCGTCCAAAGACGTTCGTTCGATGAACAGGGTAACCGAACGAAGAGTAGAAATCCGATTCCTTGTATTTTACGTACAACTTGCGTTGTTTTTTCAAAGAAAACCTGTAATTCGTTTTATGTATAATCGAGTCTGCAGCTCGATAAGCGTTCAAATAAATTCCGTCAAGTAGAACAGATTTATTAAATAAGTGGTGTTATCTTCGAAGCAAGTAGATAAAAGTAAAGTAGGTGGAGTTTTTCGAACGGCGAGCCGTAACTCAGCGCGTAAAAGAATTATGAAATTTCTAAAGGAGTTTATAAAAAATTGAAACTTTGTCAAACACGCGTGTGTAAGAAGGGCGCTTTTTTTGTAAAAAATTATTTTCTTCAAAGATAGAAGACGACTTACGACATTAAATGCAATTTTTAGCGTTGTTTCTAATAAGAACTATCCCATTTACATTCGATGATATTTGTCGCTCGCAACACAAATAAATATTTCAATCTAATATCAGATCCTATTTGAAACATAAAATAAAAAAAAGAAATATATTCATAGCTTGCTCTAAATTTCCCATTAAACGCGTTTGACGCGAAATATGCAAATTCGTAAATATTTCAGGATTCATACATCAATCGATGCAAATTCCCCAAGAGCAGATATTATACGATGCTCTAAACCTTTATGCGTGTATCGCTCAAGACCAGAAATAGGCACGTAACGCTTGTATTTCGCTATATATCAGCGAGTGCGAGAAATTTCGATATCTCGCGTATTTTTATATTATTCGTACTATTTTATCACCACGAGCATCTCTCTTCGATAAATGGATCGTTAGAAGAACATTTTCCAAAAGTCGTAATCAGGCGAGATTCGAAATCTAAAATAACTTTGTGATTACCGAAAGCAGTTTACGTCGTGATATCCTCTTTGCTTACGATATAACAACGGTATATTGCTATTGTTCTGACGAAATGAAAAAAGGAGTAATACGATAAGAGAAATAAAGTGGATTTCAAGTATAGAAATAGTAGTTGAACGGAGTGATGGAATACTTTACAGTGGAATAGACTAAAACCCAATATCGCGTCGATATTAATAGGGCAGTATCGCAACGACACACACAAGGAGAGGAATATAACGTCGAAAATGGTTAAGTGATTTCAAAGTAGACGTTAAAACGCGTTGCAGACGCGTCGACGAGTAGTCTGCTGTTCGGCTATTGAAATATTTGATTCTATCGGTGAGACGCGACGCGAAACGAGGCCTTTACGAATACAAATTGTTTCGGCGGTTTAATTTTAATTTCGAACGAAGTATATGCAATTTATTCCGCGCCCTTTCAATTATTCATCGCCATTACAGCGTCTGTGCCTTTCGTGTTTTCACGTTACGCGTTCGTTTCGCGAACCCAATGAAATCTGACAAATATTTGTGGGGAAACGTTTGGGTAGGGCGAACGAAACTCCACGTCTTGCGTGTGTACGCGCGTAATTTATAATTATCGTTGTGAGGTTTTGTAAAGAGAATCGCTCAACAACGTTCAAAAATCGTGTTCATTAAAAAGAAAAGGCTACTCTGCTTTAACGAAGAAATTACCACCTACGATGTGTCTCGTCATCCACCTCTCATTTCTCTTGGCATTTCCCAAGACACGGTACATTTTTAAAGAAGAACTCGCTGAAACCGTTCCGCACTTGCACAACGTTCAAGTATCGCAAAAACGGCTACGCGAAAGTTAAGGGGAACGACAAGCGGAAACTTTTTCACCGTCTCATCGTGCGAAACGAACGCGTTGCCGCGACCGAGCTGGAATCATTGGCGTTTCAACTCGATGGAATGCGGAGTGCGACTTGAAATTTAGAGAAGAGTTTCACGGAAAAGAATAAAATTAACGGGCGAGACGTCGATGCTCGAGGTAAAATATAGCGAATGAGCGAAGCTATAGAAAAGCGTCGTAAACGCAAGAGGATACTATCGCGACTGCGTTATTTCAACATTACGTCGCACACTCGACCTCGCGTAATGATGACTTTCCTTGCTTGGAAATTTGCCTTTCTTGCAAACGACTTTCTTTACGAGTAAATAAACAGCTTAGCTAGCTTGTCGTCTTGTTAAACTGACATTACCATTTCCATTTCTAATCAGTTTCGGATCGTTTGAAACGACCGAATAGCATTCCTTCGAAGAGACGCAGCTCGAGTTACGTTCACGTAAAATTGCTCCAACTTATCGTATCTTAATGGAAATGTACTTATTGGTTTTTCGTTTCCATCGTTCTTTATTACACAACGAATTGGCTAATTTGAAAGAAACCACGTGCAATATGCAAACATATGTTTTTTAATCGACACTTAATCAGCAGATAAATTCGACAGGAGAGGAAGTCTGAAAAGCAATCGAGCAACGAGAACTTGAAGTGGAAGTTGGAATGGAACGAAAATGTTTTCCAGCAGGAATACTATTGCCAGTATCACGTACGCTATTGCAATTCATAGAGAACCTACCATTTTACAAATGGCATCCGTATGTGTGTAACGAAACTGAAACTATTTGAAAGATTCGTCATTTGTAACGTAACTTCTTAAATGCACGTGATCGCGCGTAATGCTTGGATGTAATATGGTTGTTCCGTGACAATCAGCAACTTGTTGAAACGTTAGCCAGAGCTTTGAAGCGAAGCTAGCTGGTGACCTTTGAAGGGAAAGGTAAATAAAAGGCAATTAAAAATGCAACACTCTGGCATTGTTACCATGACGAGGTGAAAATGGAACAATACTTAGCTTTTCTCTTCCTAATGTACACGCGAATGTTTGCTTTCACGAAGGCAGCTCTGTAATGGAAATACCTTCGTTTTTTCTGTGGCCAGAAATGCAAAGGAAATATCAAAGTCACGTAATTCCTGTTCTTCCTTGCTTTTTAACGCGATACCAAGTCTTACAATCCTTTGTGAAATAACGATCTGAAATAAGTAGATTCTGATTGAACTGTGAGCTCGTAGCAAGAAGCTTCAAGTTGATAATTTTTTTTTTTTTTTTAGTTCCTTTTTATTATTCGCTTCGTTAGAGCATTATTCTCTCATATTCATTGACTTTGATACGACTAAGATATATTTTCATCGTTCGAGTCGTTTAATTTGTTTATCCGTTGTTATTTTTAATCGCAGTGCAATTGCAATTCGTACGATAAAAGATGTTTCATTAAATGTAGCTGTGGCAAATTAATTTTGACAATTATTAAATCATCGCCTGTCGATATTTCACAATATCATTTTCATGATATTTGTCTTGCATTGGTTTTCGCTAATTATTTTCATATCCTCGTTTAAATTAAATTAAATTTAATTTAATTTAATTATGGGTAAGTACTAAATTTCATTGCGTATTGTGTGTATAATTGTACATCGTATTGTTGTATCGGCAGATAAATCAGAGGTATCGCAAAAACACGTCATTCTTCGATCTTAGAATATTACAGCTGAGTCGTCGATTCGTACGGATAGCAAAGAATATTTGACATTACGTTGCATACATTACTACGCGAAAGTATCTTGCAATTTGTACGTTTTTATAAAATTTCCGAATTTTTCTCGTAGTATCCTTTGCAGTTTATAGCTGCTCATTCGATATGCATACGTATGAATATTGATTTTAATAGCCAGTACTTGCAAATTTTATCCTTATCATGCTCCACGCATAAAATAGATCGACCTGTTTCCTGTCAATCGATATTCTATGGCAGAGCAAACCGTGTTACAAATAAATTTTATCACGTTCTAAAATTTTAGGAATATTCTGCACTTACGTAGAACAATACGAGGAACTCGGTCTATTCTGACGCTTTCAAAGCGCTCAGGCAATTTTCTTTTTATTAGAACCAATAACGTGACGTTTGCAAACGTAATTTTTAGCAGCTATGCCGATCGACTTTATAACTTGACGCAATTATAAATGCTGAGATTATTAGACGTGTGAACAAAGGAACGCGTGGATAAATTGCAAGGTAGAAAATATATATTTTAATGCCGAAGTGTAAATACAAGTCGGAATATAATTTGAGCTGGTCCAGATCCCAGCAGTGTTACCCTAAGACTGAAAGCCCTGAAGCCAACGTCGCTGTCGATGGCTTCGGTGCTTGAGAAAATGAAAAAGATCAGATGCAGAGTTTTCTTAAAAGTGACCACTTCAACAATAAATATTATTTTCTAAAATTTGCTCACTTACTTCTCTGCTAATCAACGATAAAGAAATTCACGAAAATAAGTAATTTGTTTCTCAAGATTTGAAATTCTAATCGCCTGTTTGATTCACGAAATTGACAGCTTCACAGAAAGTGAGTGGATCAGTTTGACTTTTGAGAAGCTCGAACAAGGAACTGCATTTTATCTCTGTGAGCAAGGCAAAGCAAATTTGTTCGACGATCAACGCGTTAACGTTGAAACAACTAATTATTAGCTTGTCTAGATTCTTCACCTTGAAAAAGCAACGCGCTCTTTGCCAAGCGCGTGTCTATAACAAACCTATTTTATTTAGTCGGAAGAAGTTTGCTTCGTGAATTTCAATTTTAAACGCGCACAACAAAGATCTTGTTAAACAGAAATCTATAATGTACGTGTTCACGGTGCTAATGTCGATGCTCGGGCTGCAAGCTACACGATCCGCTTTTACCATTCCAATATGCATCTCGTGACTGCAAACTCGTCGATGAATGCAAATGAACAGGATTCTTTCTACCCTTGTTCCGTTAAACGTGATCACGCGCGACGATAGGACGCCCGCCCCGCCTTCGAAACAATCGTTTCGCGGTATGCATTCCGACATTCGTTTAATTGAATCTCACGGACAGCTGGACGCGCATTACGGTCATTTAAACCGTGTGTTTGGCCAACTGATTTTCATGGCGCCAGATTGCACGGAACTACTGCTGCTCCGCTGCTGTTCACCGATGTCGGACATAAATTTGGCACGTTTGTTTCGGAGGAAAGAGCGAAACAGCTCGGTGCTCGCGAGTTTTTGTTTCAACCAGATCTCTAGCTTTTGTAATTTCTGACTTGCGAACGACGAACGACAATCCTGACTTCTGACATCTTCTTTGCAGATGAAAAATAATTATTCCACATGACTGGAAATTGATGTTAAATTTCAATGGACATTAGGCACCAAAATATAGATATGTACAGGATGGTTGGCTGAGTTGTTGTTTAAATGACGAGATAACTCGATGTTAAAACCGTCAGATAAGTTTAAAAATAATTAATAAATACAGAGAATGTTTGCTAAGACGCAAGGTACTAGCTGGTTCGCTAATAAAATCCCTCGAGATTGAGACTGAAAAATTAGTCACCTTACGATCGCGTTCTTTTATTTATAGTGGTCGGGGGTGTTGAGGTTATTAGATGTGTGAAGAGAGGAACGCGTGGATAAATTGTAAGGTAGAAAATATATTTTAATTCAGAAGTGTAAATACAAGTAGGAATATAATGTGAGCTGATGCAGATCCGCACGCTAGCAGTGCTACCCTATGACTGAAAGCTCTGAAGCCGTCGTCGCCTGTCTACTGTTTATGGTCCGCCTTGGTCCCAGTCTTTTGTCTATACGCTGTCGATGACTTCGGCGCTTGAGAAAACTAAAAACATCAGATGTAGAGTTTTCTTAGAAGCGGTGACCACTTCAACAGGGGGAGTACCGGAAAATCTAAATTCCACTTTGTTCGACGGTTGCACATAGCGGTGACATTGTTTTGCCCGGAGTTTATTTATTCTTACATTATGTATTGTAGTATCGTGGACAAAAGGCCTAAGAGATATCGGGTGAACCATAAACAGTGTCGCGAGAGAGCCGAGGCGCCGTCAGGCCCGTCAATGCGTCGTCGGTCCTTCAATTGAATAACGAGCGGATGCGGAACACGCGTGTGGGCCTAAGAAATGACAACGGGATGCTAAGGGAGAAGGACGAATTAACTGGCAGTGGGAGAAGCCAGAGAGTGTACATCGAGAAGTCAGAGAGTGCGAATTACGTTGTCGAGAGACTGTGGTCCGCGTGAGAGAGAGAGAGAGCGTTGGACCCGCGGTGACGAGAGTTGCAAATTAACTATTTAGTTGTCTAAATTATAGTACGTTATTGTGATTAGTTCACGTTAAACAACCATCGTTCCCTGTTTAATCAACATCTGTACGATCCATTCATTGTAAATTAATCATAATAATTTACGAAACTATAGTACGTTCTAACAATGTTGATACTCCGAGGCAAAACAACAACATGATTCGAATTGTTCTCTAGCTCATGTGCCGTTACAGGTAATATTCTCAAGTTGTCGATACTTCCAATAAAAGTATTAAAAGTAACATTTGCCTACCGATATAAGAGACTTCTGTCTGCCAAATAATTCAATTTATTCAGCATTCCCTGTAGCACTCTGTAGTCGATTTCTCATAGAACGCGTAAGTACACAGAAATATATTGCTTTTATGCACGATCCGAGATTGCTCGTAAAAATTCCCTTTCATGTTCCGCTAGCATCGGGAACGTATCTTCTCAGCGTGTAAGTACATCGCGATATCGAGCCACTTCGGTCAGATGGTCGAACAAAATAATAAAAATGGACATTTACGATGCACCCATTCACCGACGGTCTATCGAGAATGCCCCAACTCGAACCACAGACCACTGTACTACAATTTCAGGATGCATTTTCGTGTTACGTGCACGGATTACCGATTCTTCCCACAGTCACGCGATACAAATTGGCAGCTCGCAGAGGATTTTATTTTATATCAACTCCTCCTTCACCATCGTCCTCTCGTCTTCACCTTTGATTTTTCATTCGATAGTTCTGAAAACTATTTCGAAGCATAATATTTAACACTTCGTTAGTGTGACTAATTAGTAATTATGAGGTGTAAGTTGTTAGTAGTTTGTTAGTTGTGAGTGATAAGTGCTACTTGTTGGCGTAGAGGCCGCTGAGGGGTTAACTGCTGCGAGTGTAGATATCGCTTGCTGGGATACTGCTGCTTTTTTTTTTTTATTTAGCATGTCGTGGAAGAAAAAACGGTCCTACGTCGCCGGGATTTGAACCCGGGCCCCGAACGTTCGTAACCTAAGGCGCTAACCACTGCGCTGCCATCGTCCGACAATAATTGTTGTCGAGTGCCGCTACAATTACAAGACTGCTATTTGTATTTGTTTGTCGATAATATTTGACGTAGGTTTTATCGTTCATTTTTCATTACATTTCGTTTTATCCCTACGTTTTCATCCTAGAACTGTATGATTCCAAAGTTTTCCTGTCAGAGATTCACGTTAGACATATATTGCAAGAAGAAACTTTATAAAATATTCTATGGCTTTTCCAGTACTAAGCAATCTTTTGTTTAAAACAACCTTCTATAAAAAAATAGCTACCAAAAAGGAAAAAAATTAGAGTTTATTCGTGTTGAGGTTGACTGATTGAAGAACGAGAGGATGAATTTGTAATAGAACATTATATTGAAATAATTAAAGGTATAGGAATAAATATAAGTTTATGCTGATTCAGATCCTTACTCTCTTAGTGTCACTATACCATGCAATGATAAGGAGCACGTTCATATATTTATACTAGAAGGACATTACCAAAAAAGTTAACCTTGTAGCTTTAGCTAAAGGCTACAAAGAACATAAATAGAAATCTGTTTATTAGTTCTTTTGTTCCTAGACTTTGCAACCCAAAACATAATGTAAACTCAAGGGTACAATAATATGCACCGCTTCTTATTTAGAATATTTTTGCGTAATGGCAGTCTCCAGGTCACGGATATACATAAACAAAGATTTTTTTTTTATTTATTGTTTGTTTACATTTTACAATTTGTCCATTAGGACATTTGGTAAAATATTATAATTTAATATTTGATAAAATATAGCATGTGGATGGTTACCCCCAGCGGGACTCCATCTTCCAGGTTGTTTATTGTTCTATTATGAGGTCTGCAGGATGCTTCTTCTTCAGTCTTCTCTCTATTATTGTTTTATTCGTTTCAGCAACCAGCTGATTTGGGTGTGTTTCAAGTCTTTCTTTATACTTTTTTGCATATCTGGCGATTTCCTCTTTAACCGTTGGAGTTTTTAAGTCTTTTCGTATGTCTTCATTTCTGACGTACCATGGAGCGTTAACTATTGTTCTTAAGATTTTCATAAACAAAGATGTAGAGTTTTTCTCCAAGTAGTTACTTCAACAATTCGAATTACTTGGAAAAGCGACATCTCCTTGTTTCATTAACCTTCGAATTTATTAAACCCGAAATGCACAGTGTTGTCACAGTTTAATCCGAAATCTGAGAATCTGTGTGACGAAATTCAGACACTCTAAGGCTACAGCCTAATTAGAGAGCATTGACGCGCGCAGGATAACACGATTTTCCAATAAATTCGTTAATCCAGACCGCGAGCTGACCGATGAGTGGTGCGCGTTTAATTAAAAACTCAATTCCAGGAGAGTGGCCCAAGGGAAGCGCGAGGTACGGTCTCTGCATGTCTATTTAATGTAATTATTAACAGCAGACCGTAACTTTGAGTCGGGTTTCGGTGTGCGCCCATACAACGATCCTAAATGGCTACACGAAGAGCTACCAGCCTTCACCGTTCTTGATTATAACGATTGCATACGGTTAACCAACTACCCTGCATCGGGTTTCGAATTTCATAATTCGGAAACGAGACGACGACGACAAGCGATATCGATAGGTTCGATACCGTTTCGTCTTTCTGCGTAAGTGTGCCAGCGTGAGTTTGTCAGTTCGTTACCAAAGCTGTGAATTATATACGTCTGACGATACTTCGTGACGAAGGAACGAGTCGTGGACGCTATTTACCTCGTGCCACTGTAATTCGATCGTTCGATCATAACTTCGTGCGTGGGAGAATCGAGCGTCTAACGATATAACGCCTCGGAAAATCGAAGGGTAATAATTTTACGACGTAGAAGCGTCGTAAGACCTCTCTGTACCGCGTTTCACGCAACCAGAAAATTTCGTGGCGATGTGAAACACGGAACAAGCGAGTAGGCTTTTGATCGAAATCGTTGAAAATCCTCAAATGAAATCGTAGACGTAATAAGTAAAACGTAGCGACAGAATGTTTCGATCTGCGTAACACAACTGTTAAAGTAACGTTTCTAATGCTCGATGAGGTATAGAAATAAAAATAATTGCAAAGTGATATACGCAGTGAAGAAATTTCGATTCTTAGCAGGCGAAGACAACGAAAGAGAAAAGACTGATAGAGAAAAATATGGCAAAGGAAAAGTTGACGGCGAGTACTTGATCGCGCTTCCAATAACACCTAATATTCATCAACTGTGGCGCGCGAGTTTTAAAACAAAGTCATTATGAAAGTTCGGCTGCAACTTCTGGTTTAGCCGGTCGAGTTATCGCGTTCTTTGCAGCTCTGTTAACGGCGCAGCCGAACGTATAAAAGCGCTTGGGAAACGTTTCATGCGTAAATATTAAACTCGTGAAACGTTCTAAACAAAACGGCATGGAATGAAAGGAAACAACGAGCCGAGGGCACAAAGGCAAAAAGCAGCAACGATTTTTACCGTTGCCTTCTCATTGTGGCCGATCGTTCGGGGCCTTGGTATGCACCTTTGTTCGTTCGAGTTTCGTTTATCGGATACTGCTTTAAAAGCTTGGCTCCGGTCAATTCCGGTGTCATTTAACCGAAGACAAAGTGTGCCCGGCCCGTATTTCCTGAAACTAACCTGCGAGAGGTGGCGAGGCGAAACCTTGCGCCAACATTCACCAACGCCATCACCCAGCAGTTCGTAATCCAGCGAATTTATAGCAGGGATCACCGAGTACACGCCAGCCACAACGTGCGAGCCATTTTTACCTTGCAAAAGAGGAAAAAGCACCACTGATCCCTTTTTCCCTTTTTATTGGAATTACGTAAGGGACCGATTGATTGGCAATATGATCGAACGGAAACCATCGCGTGGAATCTTCGAAGGGCAGATTCTGTTTGATGGATAAATGTTTTCGCGCTGAATTACGAGAAGGAATTACGACGAGATATCGTAGTTTGCGATAACACGATACACGCGAAACGAGGAAAGTCGTTACGATTATGATTCGCAGGTTTCGATGAATTTCTCAAGTGAATTATACTTTTTCAACAAACCACGCCGATTTCATCGACTTTGATATATATGTTTGTCGAGGTTAATGTTTCGAGTAATTTCGCTTTGTACATATAACAGCCGCCTGACTTTAGTTGCGATGACGTATGTACGTCGATATCAATGAAATTTGTAAGATACGTCCTTCCGTATACAAGCATAAAATGCGGTATGGTATTTGATGCGTTATTAAACAGGTTTTGCAGTTCGATATTTAATTGATTCACACAGATTCAGTTTTTATATTCTGTATTTCACCACCATGTACAGCCATATGAACACACCAGATACACTCAGATAATTAACACATGGCGGACGCCAAAACAAAAGAGCGTCGTTAGAAGTCGTACCAACTTTGCATGTAGGAACTAGTGATCATACCAACCTAATATTTTCCTCGACATAATGCTTGATACATTGAATGATATTAAATATCGTTCCATCCATATCAATATATAAAAATCAAATATTTTTTCACACGCCCTACAAATTCGTGGTCAACCAATATTCGTAATAATAAACTTTTGTGTTTCTACACGTGGAACCTACACCGCTGTCTTTCTTTCGCTAAACACGATTCAAATATCGCAGCTACATACCTCCTTGTTACTGCGAATCGTTAAATTAATATTGTTGTAAAGTACTTTGGATATCTACGTTTTATTAACGTTAAAAAGTATACTCAGCTTCTACGATGATATATTCAGGAAGTTAGGAAGGAAAGCATAAATAGGAGCATACAGTGTACGGCCAAACTATAATTTTCCTCCCGCTTTTCGTTCATATATTTTTCACGGGCACCTCTTCCGTTCCATTGAGAAAAAACGTCTCTATTACAGGTAATACCGGCGCACGGCATACCGCCATTTTTCTTGAATATAACTGGGGTCACGAATGATTTTTCTCAGATATCTTTCAGTTGCTACGCTATTTGTTTCTTCTTCTCTAATGAAACTTCTGCCAGGGTCGACGCGGTTTGCTCTTTTTAAATATTTAGCATCGGCCACGGCAACAACGTTCTAGTAAAGTATACAAATTTTATTCGTACAAGCTTCTCTTCGTACGTAATGAAATCAAGAGCGTCATGTCGCTTCTCACGAAACTAGGCATCGTCAGTTAGAGTCATCACCGATAGACTTCTTATAGTCGCAAAGTCTCGGTTAATTCCCCCACTCTCTGGCATTACGTATCTGTATGCTATAGTTAGCATGTGTGCAAGCGTGGCACGCGTGTTAAACAAGAAATATGACGTAAGTCTAGCTAGAGGATTTTTCACGAACGATGCGATACGGACCATGTATCACGCTTAAAAGAATATAGAATTATCTACGAACACGTAATGAATAGGCTACCGGAACGCGAAAAGCGAATATAAATTAGAATCTTTTCGTTAGCGACAAGGAGCGGTGAAGTTGTTTCAGCATTTGAGATCTCGGTGCATGTTTATCGAATCGAGTGTGTTTGATAAACCAATGACTGCAATAATAATTTATCGACGATGAGATAACGAGCATAATTCATTTGTGTCGTGTAAATCTAAAAATAAGCGGAGAACGAACGAATGAATGGACATTAATGTTGTAACGTACTATGCAACTTGTTCAATAAAAATCAAGAAGTTTTTTACGAATCGTAAACATCTGCAAAAGTATCGATCAGTGGAAACGCGAATGTGTTTAGTGCGCCACTTTGATATGACAAAGTATCGTGGAAGTTTGCAAATTGTTCCTTACATAGACAAGATAACTTCATAGACATGATCATGTCAACGCGGTAACAAGATCTTGCAGCTAAGCGCATTAATGTAAATTACCTGGAAGATTGTAACGTCCTCCTATTTACCCGAGAATCGATACTTCGTTACAACACTTGTTATAAAAATAGGTAGACGAAGGTGGTGGCACAGTGTAAATGCATAATCACTGCTTTACACGTATCATTTTGTCGACGGGTGTATGCGGAATATGTCAGGGACATTGAAAAATTGTATCAACGCGAGTCAAATGATTAAATCACGTCTGAGTTAGTAGGTTACTCGTTTATTTATACAAATACGTAATGCAAAATTAATTTTTCAATTTTTTTTAAATCAAATATTCTAACTGGCGTTATCTTAATGCATTGCTTTGCTGATCTAATATTTTTAATCGGATTATCATCATCGAGAATTGCTATTCGTAATAATACGCGTCTCTTCTTTTTTGAAGAGAATTTTATTTATACCGCGATCTGAAAACCATCCGATTGGAAAAACGTTTACATTTCCCTTGTTGTCGAGAAGTATCTCGTAAATTATTGCTAATATATTCCATTTTCCACGTCAGATACGCTTGCATTCGGTAAAACATTAAGAAGAGTCTACTCATTGTTCTTTTCGCCGAGTAAATTTATGCTGCACGTTTCCTTGTTTGAAGTTTCGTTGAAATCCGTTTCCGCGTGTATATGCACACGGCTGGGTATATTGCTTGCTTGGTGCGCGTAACGATAAAAGAAAAGGAGGAAAAAGGGTCATGCATTCTTGTATCAGAGGTCCGATAAATTTAAATTTTCATGAGAACTATTTCCAATTGTGTGTTGCATATCAGCTCGGCTGAAATTGAAGGTAAACAACGTTTGTAAAACGCCAGCGTTCTACTTCGCTACGTTCGATCATTTTTCTTTTGACCTTTCCACTCGCCTTGCTTCGATATCGCTGGCTTGCAAGTAATTTCGATCTCTTCTATTGGCTCCACCGAAAGCCTATTTATTTTTTTAATCCGACACACACGTACACACGGCCAGCCACGGTTTGATCCTGATGAGTGTGCAGTTTTCATTTCGAGGGACTGTAGTTCATCAGTCGCCTACTGCAACGCTTTTCTCTATTTTGTATCGCGGTAAAAGCAGCACTTTTATTCCGCTGGATTATGTTTGGCCCAATAGCGCTACTCTGTGTAGATCACGCGTGAAAAGATACGCAACGCGCTACAGACTTTTCCATAGCAAGACACATATGAAGCTTAAACATCGTTGATATTTGTTTCAGGTTGTAAACGATATAAATTTAACAGTTTTTTGCCAATAGAATCGATCAGGTATACTTTGTCTTGAAACACATTATTCAGCAAAGTTTTTGAATAAAATTCTACGGGACAGACAAACTTCGATTTCAGAATTGAATTCAATACTTTAAAACTATACCTTTTTTTCTACCGACAGCTTTTGATACGTTAGTCGTAGCAAAACACTCGAAAATTTTGACAAAAGCGAAAAAGTGATTTTCGCTGAATCGCTTTTGTTGCGTTCGTTATATGTAAAGACAAATGTTATTGTTTCTCTAAAGATGAATATGAAGCTTACACATACACAAACTCTCTGTCTGTCTCTTCCACTATTCTTTTTAATATATCGAAAATATGCCGTCAGGCTTTTCGCTGATTAATATCGAAGGACAGATTTATGTACTGTATAATAGATTAATTGTAAGTCATACGACCCTCAAAGCTAATTATTGGTAGAAACTAATTACGAGATACTAGGTCGTTCGTAACAATATTTGCGATAAAGACAATAGAACGTTATGGAAAACACAGTTTGCATATCATTAGCAAATCGTTATATTCCGAATGTTATCCGCAGAAATATCAATTTTCGATATCGCGTCTGTTGTCACAGATAACCGAATAATCTACAATTTAATAGAATCGAAACGGTTTCGATAATTATCAGCATATGATTTTATTTCTGGTTTCAACCAACGATAAAACTCGAACACGAGAAAACTAACGCAAAATCGAAACGGTCTATGATTAAACGAAAAATCGGAACAAATGCACGAATCAACGGTATCTCGGTTAAACGAATGAAAAATCGGTATATGCGTGTATAAAAGTGTTTGTTGAAAAAAATAAAATGTGAAAAAACGATTCGACGGGAAACGAAAGCAGGGTATCGAAAAGCAACGCGTGAAGCAACAATTTGAAACAGACGAATGCTTTGAATAAATTGTCAGCTTTCAAGAGTTTCGAGTATCGTTCGGCCACTTTGAAATTGATGCTATTAAACAAGTATCGTGTGATCGTTGTTTTATTCGAACGAATGTTAAGCAAACGTCATATCATCGTTGACTTATCCAAACGAATGCCAAGCAAATGTCATATCATCGTTGATCGATCCAACCAAGTCGTCAACGCAGAGTTTAATAAAAGTATAGCTTCCATAAGTCACAACGTTCAGCTTTTACGTCCCATATATTCTCGTTATGGGTTTTCACCGCAAAATATCGCAAGTCTCGGAGCGTGTCGTTTCACGGTAGACGTATTTCACCGCTTTTAACGTTACGCGATTTATTACCGATCTAATTTCCATTGATTAAACGTCGTCGAAGTAATCGTTAATTTCCCTTTTGATTATCGGCTAAACGGTATTCTAATTAACCAACGGTTTCTCTCTCATTGGCCGGCAAGCTGACAGGGTTGCAGTTGACAACTCTGGCCAACAGAGCCGCATCGACGCCGTGTTATCTTTTCAAGCCCGAATGGCTGTTTAACGTTTGTTGTTTTCAATTAGATTGTCTGCGTGTCGCGTGCCTCCCTGGCCAATGCAACTCCACGCCTATAATTAATGAGTCTGAACGGGGTTAACTGGCCGCGTTAAATTTCACAGCCACGCGCTTACTACAATTTCGAACGTTGATCCTCGCCCTGTAATCGCGCGCCCCCGCTCTTTAAAGCTACGCTTTTCATCAACCAACGATTTCGTCCGATCAACTTTCTGTCTTGTGCTTTGCGACGAGAATTAATGGCCAGATTCGATGGATCGCGTTATACAGATTATATCGTTATCCCGTCTTTAACCGGTTAAACTGCTCGTCATTTGCAAACCAAATACTTTTTGCGATCGCTCTACATATTTATATTCTACGAAGAACGAATTATTTCTTAAAACGTTCCTTCTAAGACAATGGAAATAAAATTAGAAATAGTCTCACGCGTAAATTTCACGGTATATATTCCGTAATATCCTTTTCGCGCACATTTTTCAACGTCTCCAGTTTCCATTAGCGAACAAATAGAAACGAAGATAGAGGAAATGCATTTTTTTGCCGCGATGTTCGCGCTGCTCTTTCTCCTCGCTTTTCGTCTATACGCAACAAGAGGCACGCGCTATTCTTTTCGCATGGCCTAAGGCGTATCATTTTTCGCGTTTGTATTGTAGCATCGCGTTGGCCAGAAATTTCCCTCCGCGTACGATGAAATCACGCGTCAGCAATAGCAACTTCAACAACCGAACGCTGGTACTTGGCGGTCGTACGTGTCAAAGATATGCCGGATGAATTCGGAATGCATAGATCTGCACCGTGGCAGATGCACGGGCTAGGAAAATAAATTGTTTACGTCTTTGATTTCCCCCACGTAATAAAAGATGCACCGAAACTCCCCGACGCGCGGTCTGCCGCAGCAAAGTTTTGCAAGCGGTATCGCTTCGTTGAACTTCGTGAAAATTTTAACGCGACCTCGAATTATTGAGCCTCGGTTCGTGTTCATCCGTTCGTGTTCCTACAGCAAGCAAACTGCTACTTCACATTTACGAAAAAACCTACACGTATGATTTCATTGTTCGATGAAACGAATAAAGCGCGAAGTTGGATCTTTCTTTAAGTAGCCAACAGTATTTTTACGAACGTTCTGCGTTCTACGATTCTCCTCTTCCGAGACTATCTACACAAGCGTCAGTAGGATTTTTTTTTTATTTATTTCGTTGCAAATCGGCAAAATTGTTTTTTCTTTGGACGTAAGAATATCGACGCGTTTCTTACTAAGAATTTTGTTACGCCCTGAGACTTACCATAGGCCGGGTTCCTGTCTTCCTTGGTACTACAGCGTCGCAGACAGATCGTCTTACATGACCGGCGAAATATATCCTGTCGTCAGAGTTCTAGAAACATCGATTCGCCTTCAGACCGCTGTTTTACACAAAGAAGGTGGCATACGCGATCATAGGCGCAAACAGTTGCGAGACGCGAGTGTCACGTAATATAAAATAAAACTACGAGGTTTTATAAGAGGGCGAATGAGGGATAGCTCATTCGTACGCTTTATTGACTGCAGGTTACAAACTGAGCTTACTGACTAAAGGACCGGGGTTTTTGTCTTTACATTACCACTCACGTATCTTAAGAGTGGGGGTCTGGCTAGTATATTTTCTCTAGGCTGTCGCACGACTAGGTCCTATCGGCATATTCGATGTCGGCGGATGCCTGGCTTTTGAGTGGTCGTTACACGAGCGTGCTGGGGGTCGTCAACCAGAGAAGACAAAGAAAAGATTCGAAGGGCAGTCAGTATCATTTGAGGATTCAAACGGAATGCATCGAGAGGTTAGGACGAATAAAATCCGGGTCTCTCAGTTCAACGAATACATCGAAAAATATCATAAAGTCGGGTCGAATTACTGTACCAAACTAATTGCATAATCGTTAAATAATTTGTGACGTGTTCATTATAATTTTAAATATCGTTAAATATACAAGTTTATATTAACCCTGTTAATTCAGTGTTCAAATCGTTCGAACTACCTCAGTTATCCTAATCGAAACAGTGGAACGACTGATTCGCGGCGTCGATTATCGGAATCGTAGCGAGAATTTACGATTCTCGCTGACGCGTTTTCCTCGCGATCGCGTCTCTCCTTTCACCGAAATAAAAACGTGGTTATCAGACTCCGGATATCTACGCAGATTCGCGTCCTCATGAACGCAATTAGAAGAATAGGATCTAGACAGGGTTTTAGCATTTGTTTAGTTTACCAAATACTGTAACAGGTACTATAGGTATTTTGGATATTTTATCTATGTATCTTTGCGTATCGAGTATACATTTCTCCGCCATTAAATTTCTCAGAAATGTGCGAAAATTCGTTGTGCAGCGAACGTACTCGATTATTTCCTTCGCGTCACGTAAATTTGAATTATCATGGAAGATCGTCGATAGTTCTACCGTTAGGTGTGTCACGTTAATTTAAAATCTCTCGTTTTAGCAAACACGTAAGTATATAATTCCCTACTTAACCTATATAGCAGGGAAATAACATAAATCTGAGGCATATTAGTCATCGGTGAATGTTATTTCGAGACTGATAAGAACGATAAATCTTCATCTTGCTCCTTCGTACGCTTTCATCATAAGGCATTGCTACACTTACGTACAGTAATAACTCAGAATTAAACGTACGGCGATGAACACGAGACACTGTTCTACGTAAATTTCAAGTAACACGAGTTTCAGTAGTACGTGACACATATTTGTATCACGAGATGCGAAATGCAAAATACTCGAGTCACGTGTAAGAAAATGGCCATCACCTTCGTTAGATACGCGATAGCGGACGAAATTAATAAATTTGAGAGATAAATGTCACGAAAGGGCACCATAATTTTACAAAATGAAATTATATTTGACAAGAGTAACGAACCAATGTAATGTCTATATATCCCAGTATAGGTTACTGTTGCCGATACGATATTTCAAAATATTTAATAGAAAATTTAACACGCTTGTAAAATAATTTAACAATGTTTTTGTTCGTTACTGTAAATATACAATAGAATTTGTAATTACGGGAATTTGTGATTAGGCGAATCCTCCTCTAAAACATGATTTTCAAAAGCACTGTTCGCACATTGGTCGTGATATTGGGTTGGCAACTAAGTAATTGTGGATTTTGTCAATAGGTGGCATTGACAATACGTTGTTTATGAGAAACCAACCATTTTTCGGTACAATTTGATTACGCTAGAAACTCGCGGGAAACGAAAAACGTTCAGGAAGATGGCGTTAGTCTTTTTTCAGTTCTATCGTTATTTCTAAATGCCATTGACGTATTCCAGTGTTAACGTAGCACGTGAAGTTAATCTTACGCCGGCACGGCGGACGGAAATAGTTTATTGGCAGACCGACTTCCTACGGATGATGAAACACTGGCTCGGGTTATCGCGCGAATATAAAGAAAAAGGCTGAAAAAAGTGAAGTGCCTTCCGCGATATATTTCCTCGCTTCTCGAACGGAATACGTTAAAGTTTAACGCAATTTCATAGTGGGAAGAACGTTTCGTTCACCTTCCCATAACTCGAAGGTGTATTGCTCTACACATGTGGCCCGTGGCATTTTTTGACACCTCCGGGAATCTGTAGAACGGAGGGAAATAAGAGACGTGTGTTGCCAGGGATGGCACAAATTGTCTTCGCAAGAATATACGGCTTATTTCTTTGTCGACAGAAATACATAACGAAATCTTTGTTCGACTGCGTTCTTAGTGGAAAACGAGAAATTTTAGTTTCGCGTGGATGCAGGTTAACGACGAAGAAGAGATGTCGTTGAAAAATTTGATGGACTGTTCGGTGCAAGCGATCGTACGTTATTGGCCATAGAGTGTTTTTAATGAAATGTAACGTATTTCACGCGAGATTACAACGAAACAGTCGGCGTGTTCACACGCGTTTTATGTTTAAATTTGGGTAACATAATTGGATATTTATTACGCAGAATTGTAACACTCGTAACAAAATTATTTCAGCATTCCCAGTTTTCCCTCAATTACGTTTTAATGAATATTGGCAATATTTTTGTAAAATACATTGTATTCGTAATAGTAGTTGAATAAATGAAAATAACGAAAATAAATCGAGTAAAGGTATCTCCATGAAATTTCACCTCTTTTTTTTTTCCTTTTTTTTTGATTGAGCCATGCACATGCATAAATGCAGCATTTGAAAAGAGATATATCGACTGTATTTTTTCGATTTCAATTTAGCACATTGGAGCAAACGGAAGAATTGTACTTCCGTTTCCATTATACAATTTTGCGTGTATAGAACGTCGTTGGGAAAAATATGATAAAGAGAAATAAGGTTAAACACGACGTATAGTAGCATTTATTTTACAGATTTGAAATACATCTGCAGCTTGATATTAATTTAGTACGTATATTTAATCCTCAATAGCGTATTCGGACAATTAATAGCGCCATTATCACAACATATATTTGCTATGGTATTTAATTGTTGGGATATCGACGTTGAAGTGGAACGCTGGCCGTCGATAAACAGTATCAAAAGCGTTCATTATACCAAACCACGTAACAGATCGATTGATGGCTGTGTGCGAGCCAACGATAGATTAGAAGATGATCAAGGTAACGCCAATCAAAGCCTACTCGATATATCATTTGGAAGTAAGCAACCCATCACAACCAATTCCAATTGATTGCATCTGACTGCTTTGATCGTTCGCAAAGCGGTTTTCTTTATTTTATCCACGCGTATCGTTGTTCTGTCAATGGATTTTTGGTGAAATTAACAAGAACCGTGAAATCTAACTAAACCGAGTCAAAGACGTTAAGAAATACAGGAAAATTGAAATTTTGCGTAAAACGCAGAACATTGTAACGTAAATATTATTTCGGTTGATCGATAACAGAACAACGTGTTGGTAATTATCGCGAAAGTGTATGGATAATATGAATTTGAAGTGAAATTGATTGGAAAATGAATATTGCCATTGTGTCTGATCATTGGTCGACTTGTACTACTTGCTGGTACGCAACAGTTATGCGATAGCGACTGAGACACGTGTTTCTGAATATTCAATTTAATATTGTAATACCTAGGTCCTATATCATGTTTCGCCAATTTGAAAACGTCTACTAAGACAGGATTTCATTTTATTTAAATTTCATTCAGCTGTCTGTTTCGATCGAAACTCGTCTAAAACTTTCCGTGAGATTTATTTCAAAATACTGGAATTATATTCTACTAATTTCAACGTTGAAGAGTAGACAACGCTGCAGCATATAATATTAAAACAAGAGCAGTGCTCTGTTAACAAGAATGATATAAATTATGCTACGAAGAAAAAAGCTTGCTTCCTGCATCGTATTTTAAGTACTTAAAATAAAGAAGTTGGATTAAAACGACTACTGTTAAATGGAGAAAATAAATTTAAAGCGGGTTGTAAACTCGAAAACACCTAGCATTTATATCATAAAACGCAGTAATATTAAGTTGTCCCGAAAAGCTTCTTTCGTTTTACGAGGAAATAATACACGCACGACGTTTTTTGTTTTATATTTTTATATTTTATCGAACTACGCACGATCCATTTTGTTCCGTTGAGACGAACGCCGCGATATTTCACAGACTTGGTTTCACGTTTGTATAAAGGTGCACTGTTGTAAAAAAACACGTTTGCGAAAGAAAGACACTTTTCGGACAATAGCACCCCGATATTCGACGTTAAAACAGTTCTACAATCTAGTTTCTGTACTTTGCGTGTTTAAACAAATGTTAATGGAAATTGAAAATGAAATCGTTAAAAGTTTGAAACTTTAGTGGTCGATAGGATAGAAAGCTTTGGTATTCGAATAAAAATGAGTAAAGATTTAAATTGTGCATTTTGTAATTTGCTGATGAAACAGGATTTAGCATGTTATACGTGCTATATATGTTGTATGAATACATTTGTACCGAAAGTGATTTCCAGAATGCGATATCGAGCGTCCAGATAATTTTCACGTACTAATGCGTAAAGTACGAGGGAATATTAAACATTTTTAAGTATTTACAATTTCAGCGGAACCATCGTTGAAATCTACTTTTATATCCGTACTATTTTACTGATATTTTGTAACGATTTCGCGTAAAATTCTTCTATAGAAGCTATTTTCCTAATATCTTGCGCTCTTTATCTGTTCCAGTAATTTAACATTTTTAAGTTCGTCAGCAGCATTTTCTGCCAATCCTTTACGTACTTTAAAACTTCGATACCTGAAAACTCGTATAATTTCGCGGAAACTGGACGATTCGTTCGAAAACACCGACGTAATTAGTCACAATATTATTTATTAACAAACTCTAAATTAATCGAGTCTAAATTAATCATCTTGTATAAAATCTCCGTATATTTTTAACCGTTTTAATATTTTAACGAAAACCCTGATAGGTTAAAGTCGTTTAAAATAAGCAATTTGCAACATGTTTACTTCCTTTCTGTACTCCTCCGCCATTTCTCGCTCATTTTCAAACAAGCAAATGAGATTTCGAGGTCAACAAACAGTTCGTTTAAAATGAAGAACATTCTCGCGAGTTTGTTAAAGTAAATAAAAGAAAGCCGAGACAAATGTTTATGTAACTCGATGCTCCGTTATATGAGCTTCATTTTAACATCTCGTGGAAAGCCACGAATATAAAAAAGTATAAGATACTGTAAAGCTTCTTTAACAATCACCTTCCGCAATCTTCGTTTCCAATCTTCCTTACACGGGACCATTTTCGAGTTTCTCATTAATCGACGTTCCGATGGACGATGGTTCTCTTAAAATCGGTATTTTGATAATGAAAAGTCTACTTTGTCCGATATTTTGTCATTCGTGGTTTCAAATTAACGTTGATTCCTTCTTAAATTACCCAAATTCCAAATCGTTCGAGAGCGAAATTTATTATGCAGAGACTTCATATTTCACTTGAAAAAGAGATGTTGAACACAATTATGAAATACCTGGCATAACTTTAAGAATGTAGGGGATAGCAAATGAGAAATTACAAAGACCTCTGACCGAGGATTAATAGCACAAAATATCCCAGTAATCTTAAACGATTTAATGCTGATCCCTTGGCTCGTAATATCGATTGCTTCGATGCTTCTCACCGGTGACCTAAATCGGACAGGGGGGCCCGACGTTTAATTATTCGATCAATAAAGTAACGTGTCCGATGATCGAAATTCGTATCGGTATCGGTATCTCGGTCGATACGATCGTGGATTCCACGTGATTCTACGTGGAGGGAAATCGTCAGGTTGGATTGCGCCGTTCACGTTGACACGTTTGTCAAGCTCGACTCTATTCCTGCCGATGTACAGGTTCGATGGAAATTGAACGGACGGCTTACGAGCTCCGTTCGCTGTACCGAGTCGTTTACATGCTAGACTGGAGTAAGATGGATCACCGATCGTGTAAACCATTATTCGACATGGCGCGTGGAATCGATTATCGAAATAACGCGTCCGTTCACTGTCTACTGCCACGTGTGTGCTTCAGCTGATCGAACCTATCGAACCTCTACAGCGTATTGCAGACCTTTCCAGACGTAATTCTTCGCTTGGTCCGAGAAAACTCGGTTCCAGAAATTCCCCTGACACTTTGATCTTGCCACCTCGACCATAAAACTCATAAAGTCTTATTGAAATCAGCGTCGCGTTCCAGATGAAACGCGAGGTTCGCGTGTCAAAGGATCGACCAGTTCACCGCGCCATCATTTTTCAGAACGGCTCGTGACATTCAAATTTCTCGACTTCCTTCGAAAGGATGCGGCCAAAAAAGAAGAAAGATATAGTTGAAACTCGGATGATCGACGCAAAGGAACCTGACTTCGTTCGTTCATATCGTTTCGATTTGCCGATCGTTTAAGCCGCGTACTTGAGAGTTTCACGCGCTATGAGATTGTCGATTGCATTTACGATCGATCGAAGAAATTGACATAAAGTTTCGACATAAAGCGTGTGAACTATAATTTTAGGGATAATAAACTTGGAGATAATGGCTGGAATCGATCGATCACTCGTGGCAACACTCGACACCAGCGAAATTTAAATATCTCGATCCTTGGAATTTCTATGGCTGAATCATTACATTTACATAGTAGCTTTTTTTTTTTATAATCGACTTTCTAATTAGATGTTTATGATAATTTTACCTGCGTGATTTATATGAAAAGTTTAATTACTCGGTATGAAATTCCATTTTCTAGGAAATTTGTCTTAAAAATTCAGGATGCGATTCCAGTAACAATGTTAACCGCGCTGTGCTCTCTCTACTTGTATATGTACATGTATATGCATGTACATGTATACGTATATGTAGTATTTTATCGTCTTCATATGCTAAACGCGGAAAGCTGCAAGTCAGCGCTGTTAGCAGAAATATAGCTCAATCTTACCACCCTTTTATTTTTCTAATTAATAGTCCTGTGAAACGTTCTTCAACATAATTTAACTTTATAATTCTCCAACGTTTAAAAAATTCTTCGTCTTCTATTATAACATATTTTGCAATTTTAACGATGCGAAAGGTTGGTGGAATATTTTCAAAAAATACATTCGCTATTAGCGGCTTATTAAAAAAAACTCTATTAATATTACACGCGGATTTTGATTGCGGAATCGCTGAAAGTTTAACCACGTACGGGAAAATTACGCGGATTCTCTAAGTTTTCCATTGTACCGTTCCAAATAAAATATCAAAGAATTTTTTAACAAAAGATACACGGGACAAAAGAGCATATTTCTATCCAATATTTCGTTCAATTTTATTGTATTCTTATATTTTTTCATAGTAACAATTTATATATACGTGTCAAAAGGAATTAGACGCATCTCTCGTTTGTTGATCATAATTAGAGCGCGGAATTTATGCAATAGAATTTGCGCGAGTTCATATTTGTTTACGAAAATAATTAAAAAAAATGGAATCCACACAGAAGTTTGTCTTCCGCACCGAATATCGTAACAAATACACTACGTGTTGCATATTTTGCCGTATTACTCGCATTCCGTGCGTTTTTCAACCTTCACACGCACATAAACGCATAAAAATCCACTGTCTGACGATATTATTTGAAGATACGCGTGAAAAAAAAATATTCTTCGATGAATTATACCATGGAATAACGCGTCGATCGTTCGCGGACGAAATATTTCACGTGCAAATTGCCACGAAAGGATACGAGAGGAGCCAAGGAGAAGCGACTCTCGACGCAGAAGCTATTCTCAGGTCGGTGGTAACCTGGAATGGACAAGCATGGAAGCGGAACGGCGCGAGCTTGCGGCCTTTGTTAAAGGAACAATTAGCATTCTGCATACTGTGAATCTGGCAAAGGCGCGACATCCTGTCAGGAACGTTAAGAAAATGCCGAATGGTTGGCGGTTCGTTGCAACGTGGTGGCGATTTACATTTGCCGGGGGACGGAAAGCGGGGTCATCGGCGACCCATCTCCGATTTTCTCTATTTCCGGTTCCGTGTTTATGCGACAAATTGCTTCTGAAGGGTGAATTGAATTCTGTTTGTGGATGTTCTCGAACATCGTGAAAACCTTTATAAACGGAAGAGAGCGCCGGCATTTTATCCGGCGGAGGAGGAAATTGCTGTCCTTGTTTTTCTGGAACTTTGTCGAAGTCTATCGAACTCTAATTCTATGGTAATCCCGAGCGAACGTACGTCGTTTTAGACGAACATTCAATTTCGACACCGTGTACGTATCGAACACGTAATGAAAAATGCTTTTGTTCGTCGGAAAAAAAAGGAATTTTAATGAGGTGGTTTTCAAATCGCGGCCATTCTATCGAACCTAAGTGCTCCTCTCTCTCTCTCTCTCTCTCTATTTCTAGATTTTTCGAGCTTCGACGAACGGTAATTTTTAGGCCGCGAATTCGCGCGGATAATCAGGATATCCGAATTCGATATCAGCTATATGAAAATTTGCATGGATTATCGAACGACCCAGCCTAGTAGCTTGCAACAGACTTCTATAGTTTGCGTTCGCAGACCATTCTTCACGACATGTTTATCTTTCGTACCGATTCGCGTTCTTTTGCATATTTCCGGTAGGATATATTGGATCGGCAACCAAGCGATCGCGGATTGTGTCATTAGGTGGTATCGACAAAATCTGCAATCACTTAGTTGCCAATCCAATAATACCAACGTATTAACAAAGTTTTATAAGAAAGTTATCGAGAGGGTCTCACGCGTTTTACGAGTTAGGATAATTTTTTAACGAAACTTTCTGTTCACGCCGTTAAGCAACGAAAGTAATCTTAATCTGAAAAATAATGTTTGAGGCTTGAAAGATCGTGTTTAATACCGCAAACATCTTTGCAATAGCGTAATTCATATTTCCAGGTTAATATGGAATAAATTATTCTTTGTACGAGTGCTTTAAAAGCGGATCTACGAGGGAATAACGGTCCAATAAAATGTCGAAGATCTACTAGCGAAAAATACGAGTAACCAGATGAATTATAGCCCGTTGGTTTTTGCGACAAAAAACATGTCTTTGAGAGATGTATCAAATATATTAGCGTAATGTTCGTTCCTAGTGGAATATTCGTGTCAATTATTATGCGCATATTGCGCATTCTGAAAGCAAATGGTAAAGTAAGTGATACACTCTGCAAGTAACGAGAAACATTAAACTTCACTTTCATATCAAACTGCACAAACTTATCCATCAACATCGTACCACAAATTTCCTTAACCTCGAACGAAATAAGGTGAAATTATTAGAATGCGAAACACAGGAGAATAAAGGGATACAAGGAATTGATTAAACGTCTCTGAAGCTACGTAACTATTTTTCGTTCTTCCGTCATTCACAAAGTCACGTATCAGTTTTGCTGATCGTTGCTGCGTATGTTTCAAGATGTGGACTATTGGACTAAAATAAAGATTAACTTATATACGATTGACATTAACGATAAGGCATCGTAAATGGAAATCGAGTGGCTGCGAAAGGTGAAAGGTAATTCTTGCAAACTTGACGCGACGCTTCAAAAATCATCAATTATTCTCCGAACGACGTTTGCAATTTCATCCGCTGTACCGTCGCGCTTGTTCGCGCTAACAAGATCCCAGCGTAACGACGCAAGTCGTAGGCGTATTCAATCCCACGGAACAAAAGCAAGGAGCAAGCAAAAACAAGCAAAAAGGAAAATCGAAATCAAACAATCGTTGCAACTTTGCCCGTTCAAGCTGCGCCGGGACGACCCGATCAGGACAATCGAAACTTTCCTTATCGCGCGAAAGCAATTATTATAAAAATCTCGCGAGCAAAGTTGCTGCGCCTCCTAATACGCAATTTTCAGACCGCAGTTTCCGCCGTCACTTTTATTCGAGATATCGCGACTGGCAAGGAAGGATTAAATTTACGAGCGCCCAGCTGCGTTGTTATTGAATAGCGTCGTAGCTTGCCTCGTGTAGCCTTTGACAAGGCTTGCTGAAGTGTTTGATGAGACGACCGGTCGTTAGACGAGTTTTCGAGGTTTCTATTTAAGTTGGCGCGTGCTCATGAACCGCGTCAACGTTCGCCGCGCACCGCGTCTTTCCGCCGCTTTCTCAATCTCCAGCCCTCTGACACCACATACGTCATAATTATCACGAGTTAAGACGTCCCGAGCATTTCTTTTTTCTCATCCCAGACACCGTTCAGGAAACTAATTAGCTACCGCATAACGAGCGTCGCGCGAACAAAAAGAAGTCGCGTAATTAGTCACCGCTAGGGACTCGAGCCGCGTATCGATCTCCCCGCGAAAGATGCACGGTCACCGCGCGAATATCATCGTATACATGTTGAATGTAAACTGTGATTATAACGAGAGGTGCCGGAGTCTCCTTGTGGCAGCCAAACGAGACTCGAAGATCTAGACGACGATCGCATACGCGGCTCAACTATTGTCTGTGGCCATCGAAGTGCGCCACATGCAGGAATTTCACATTTTTCGCTACGACACCGTGTCCTTGGCTGGTTAAATTATCGTCAGATATTTAGAAGATCGTGCGTGTGGACAGCAATTAGTTTATCGCTGTTGATTCTTCGCAGAATTCTTTAGACGCTGTCGATACGACGAGATTATATATTGTAGAAACTGATGATTGCGAAATTAATAAATTCTTCGATATTATTATACATCTGATAACATGGAATTTCTATTTATCAATATGGTTTAATGAAAAAAAAAAAAAAAAAAGAGAAACTTGCATTGCGTGGAAAGGGTAAGTCGCGAAAAGAAAATTCGCTGAAGCTTCGGTCCTTCGATTCTTCCGCCAGAGTTAAAACTTTCTAAACGAATACGACAGGGCATGGCTATCTTTAAAATCTCTCAACTTTCCCGCGCAAACAAGTTCTCCGTACGAAAAGTTGGAAACTTTCCCAAAAGTTGGTCGAATGACATCCGTCGCGCTAATTTACAAAAGAAGAAGCCGATCATTTCTCTGTGTAATTTCAATTCCGGCGATTTCTACGTGTAAAAGTTTAGCTTGAACACATCCAGCAAATTAATTAGATAAGAGCCGCTGAAAAATACAAATTTCTCCGACCAACTAGACACGAAATGTAACATTTTTCCCGTAACGAAGTGATTCTCGCGCAACCAAAATCGTTTTAATTTAATCGTTCGACAAAGTTCAGGCAACTCGACGAATAAAGTTTTACTTTTGTTGTTAAACTTACCGACAACGATGCACAGTTCGCGGTTTCAAAAGCTGTCACGGTATTACGAGAACGATATCTCCTGCGACAAAACACGACAACATAACTCACGACTCGTGCAGCTCGGTCGGCTGGCGACTGACTGCTCGCAGTTTGAAAGCTCGCAAGTCTTAGAAGCGACCTCTGCCACCACCACGTGCTTCCGATGGATCCGGCGACTACAACGCCGTAAGCGGTGATCCTACGAAGCCCTCATTGTCCTGGAAAATCTTCGTAAGCTCGAGCTTTCCAAGCCGCAACACCCGATCCAGCAACTTGATATCGCCCCGATGATCAACGCGCCAACGTTGCAAACTACAAATAAAAGAGGGCTTTGTCGTTGCGGCCGCGGTAATCCGTTTCCAGTTGCAACTTGCATTCATTGCGGCAACCTACAGGAATTTACGATAACGCTACGTGTAATTCTTTCTTCCCTCTTCTTGTTTCTATTCTTTGCCAGCTACGTTTCTGCTTTGTTAAAATCGATACTTTGTTCAAGCGTTGAACTTAGCTTTACGGAGAGACTATATCAAAAATTTGTTGCGACCAGCGATGTTTTGAAAATTTTGGAGATGAGAAAGAACTAAATATACAGGCAATTTTGATAACGTAAGATTGGCAGCCTATCGACCCTTAAATCTGCTCCCACGCTGAATATAAGAAGCGCGATTTATCGTGTTTTCCCCTTGGAGTCATCGAGATTCATTTAAAAGAATCATTTCACTGCATTTCGCGTCGTAGAATTCTTACGCGAATGGGCGACCACTGAAAACCACTCGAATTTCTCCGTTTGGAAATGCTTTCGTGATAAAATATAGAATGGCTATGTGTTTGGAATTTTCACGAAGCACGATCGTGTATACTAAGTATAGGGACAGGCTTCTTTCCGATTTTTTGGTGAAATAAAAATAAATTCGTCGGGAGCAACTCATTTCTATTAAATAGCTAACGCAAGAACGTCGTAAAATAGTCTGGAAAAATCAGTTCGCGTGAGCGAACGTTGTCGTTGCGATGAACATCGAACGGAAAAAAAGGGATGCCGATAGCGAAAGCGTTAATTGAGATTAGATCCTTTGCTGGAAGCAACTCGTATCGCAAAGGGGCAAAGCGAAAGCGTTCAAAGCGCGAATTACAAAAGTTAGAGGCTTGCAGCATAACGGGAAACGGGAAAACGACTCCGATCGTTGGTTTTATCTATCAGCCGAAATGAAATATCACCGGTCGTTTAATCGCGACGAAACTCTCGCAAATCTCGCTCGATCTTCTGCATATTTGCCAGGGATGATCCAACGAAAGGAACATTCGAAGTTGACGAAGATTGATGATCGATTTCGGTTGAATGTATCGCTCGCGTGGTATTATTCGTCGGAATTTCGCGGTGGTTCCTTCGACCCCAAAATAGTCTTTTTCGTCGTGTGCGGCTAGCATTCTCTCTACAAAAACAAAAGCACGAATCACTTGTGTGGGACACACGTGCTCGTAAATCTCCGAGCTTGTGACATGCTTGCGACCTTCCAATTACATTCGACGGATTAATCTCACGATCGAATCGTCGCTCGACGTTTTCGGGTCGTCGACCTACAACAAGGCTGCCACGCTTCTCCTATCCGCGTGTTTTCTTCTTCTCCCGCGTCTTGCTCTTTTTCCAATTATTCTCCATGGTGCGTCCGTGGTGTTGCGCGATCGTGACACACTCGCGCGTACTTGGTCCTCTGGCAGCTGTTGAGCTTGTCCATCCGTTTAAAAAGTCGTTTAAAGTCCTTCGATCGATACAGGAATTTTCGGACGAAGCCGGGGCGTAGAAGCAAGGGAAGCGGAAGATTCGTCGCGATTTTTATCTTCCCTTTGCCGTATTTGTTTCGAGATTGGATTTTTATTTATAACGAGAAAACCATTCACGTTGTATCACTTTATCGTATCGATGTTAGGAAAATCACCGTCGTGCGTACGCGACCGTTCTTCCAAGGGGAAGTGAAATTCTGTCGCGGTTTCTTCCTTATATCGATTTACCTGCGCATGTGGTGTACACGGAGTTTATTGAGAAACGTTAAACGTTAGCATCGACACGGTATGCGATTTAGAATCAGCTTTCCCTGGACGACGAAACGAATTAAAAATGTTCATCCGGTCGTATATTCTGCCCGATAAAACATCGTATCGCGCGTACAGTAAAACGTAAACGTTTAAAATTGACGATACATATTTTCTATCTTTTATTCATACATAGAACATTATACTTTATAAATATTCGCAGAAAATTATATTCGCTATAACCTTTGGTATGGATACGTCTATTCCACGTTGAAATACAAAGTCCTTTTTTTTTTTTACGCAATTATTAAGGGCACGATACGTCAAAATCGAACTGCATATTAATGAAATGCCTAGAACAGCGGGCTGATCACTTGGAACGTGGCAGTACCCGTAGAATACAGATTTCCCAGTTTGTAACAAAACATTGGTTTAGGTCTTACCGGTATCGAATTTGCTGTAATTAAGCATCGTTTAATCCCCTCTGCAACACCATGTCACATACGAATTGCATAGCTATAGTCTCGCTCTGTTTCGCTTTTATTTCATTTCGCTACCATCACGTTGTATCGTCGTATTCTTTGAAACATACGCAATTTTATCGCTATCAAAATCGCTCTGGTTTATTTCTACTGGTTAAATTTCGCATTCAGCGCACAAAATTATAACGAGTCGTTTTTTCGTTCAAGCTTTCGATCGTAGATGGTTTTCTAAATACGGAAATCTAAGATATATTTTTATAAATATTACGCCATAAACTTTTTTCTATGTCTGGCTGCGTGACGAACGAAAACATTCGAGGGTAGTTGTTCGTGTTTCGCGAATTCGAACGAAGCTTTGCTCGAAAAGCTTTTACCCCTCTTCACGACTTCTAAATCCACTTTAGTCCAAGTTGATAAAAGATTTATACACCCTTGTAAATCTCATAAATTCGCGATAGCGTAACCTGTTTTCATCGGCGATTATTGTGTACCGCGTTAAAAATGAAAACGCCTGATCACGATAACGAGACTGTTAATATTATTCATGAATATATCATGCGTATTTTCTTACCCGGCCTCGTTCGAATAGCAAAGATGAAAGAAGTTTGATCATAATTTTCATTTAAAGCTACCTTAACGTTTTCAAGCTATCAGTATATTCAGCACTGTGAAATAGTCAAGATATTTCTTCTTGTTATTTTCGACGAGTGTCTAAGAATTTAGATTTTTAAAAGATAACAGGAAAATGCCCAGAAAGTCTTGAAAGAAATATATTTATACGTATTAGATATTAAACCATTTCGCACACATATTTTTATAGCGCCTTTATTTATCGATGTAATTACGTTATACCAGTCAATATAATTGTTGAGAATTATGGATCTTAATCGTCGAAATAAAAGTAAAGAAACGCTAAGGTTACACTTAGAATTGATATTAAAATAGTTTTAGATTTATGTAATAAACGATTTCCAGGATCTTCGTCGATATACATTTGCACGCGTCTCAGCACTCTCTTTGTCTCAGCATCTTCCATACCACATCGCTAACGGATCAATTGCACAATTTTTACACACTGATATTCACATACATGTACCACTACTACGCATCTGACCTAGTCTAGCGTACAAAATTTTATCCCAATAATAATTATAAAGGATGAAGATCAAAATACATCGTTTCTCATTCGACGTCAACATCGTATATGGTATATATTGAGAATTTTGGATCTAATAGCCGAAATAATGGTATAGGAACACTAAATTTACACTTGGAATTTATATTGGAATAGTTATATATTTATTTGATGAATGATTTCAAAGATATTCGTCGATACACGCTCGCACGCGTCTCAGCACTTTCTTCCATACCAGACTGTTAACTGAACAGTTTACATTCATTTGTTTTCGAGACGCCGCGCACACACAATTTCTACACACTGATATTCACATACATGTACCACTACTACGCATCTGACCTAGTCTAGCACACGAAATTGTATCCCAATAATAATTATAAACAATGAAGATCAAAATACATCGTTTCTCATTCGACGTCAACATCGTATGTGGTATATATTGAGAATTTTGGATCTAATAGCCGAAATAATGGTATAGGAACACTAAATTTACACTTGGAATTTATATTGGAATAGTTATATATTTATTTGATAAATGATTTCAAAGATATTCGTCGATACACGCTCGCACGCGTCTCAGCACTTTCTTCCGTACCAGACTGTTAACTGAACAGTTTACATTCATTTGTTTTCGAGACGCCGCGCACACACAACTTCTACACACTGATATTCACATACAAGTATCGCTACTACGCATCTAACATAGTATAGCACATAAAATTATACATATGTCAATAGTATACATGCAAAAATCGGAAGCTGCCTGAGTCGATTCCTACGTGACGTCTCGACTGAAAAGTTTCCGACTGCGCAAGGTGGGTTACGAAACTTATCGATAGAATCTCCTGAATCGGTTTATCTTGGCATCCGGATCGAGAATCGCTATATCGTTGGTCAATAGCTGTTCCCCTCGCTGGCCTTTCTTGTTGTTGCATCCGCGTATCGCCATCTTCTACCGGGAAAATTTCCTTCATAACTCTCCTGGCACGTAGATTACGTGATTCCATCGTACGATCAACGATCGTCAGATTTAAGTCACAAATTCGCAATATTTCGTCATTAATGGTTTACCTCTCTGTAAATTCTTTGCGTAACATTTTTCATTAATTTTATTAACAGGATACACGAACTTTATCAGTTTTACGAAGAACAGAATTTCCAGCAGGATATTAATAAAGAAATGGATGGCAAATAAATGGAACATAATATTAGCGTTGGTAAATGTTTTTTCTTTCCTGAATTAATTTCCGTTCTTCGGTTATTTAGAGAAGTCCATCGGATTGTATAAATTAAGGTATTTCCATAGGAATCCATGTGAAAATATTTTCCAATCGTTGATTTACCTAAGTATTCTTTAATCGATGAAGAGTATTTACGCGTGCCTCCGTTTTCCAATGGAGTGCTTTCATTGGTTTCATTTTATTCTTCATCGTCAAAAAATAGATTAAAAAAAAAAAAAGGGAAATGATACAAAATGATACTAAATTTACTAAACGCGGATCTAATTAATTAATACGTCACAATAAATACAACGGCGTGTAAATATATTTCGTAGCCACTGTATTTGTTTCACATAGAAATTAAAATGTACGCGATGGAAGAAATACAAATTTGCGCAATTTAAATTTATCGAAGAATTACGAAATCTTATCGTAGAATTACATTATTCCGTTACATTTTGCATATACAATTACATCAGCCGTATGTACTATTCCCGTGTCTATATGCAACGCAGGAAATATTCCTGTTATCCCGTACAACAGCGTATTCGGTCACAGATTATGCGACATGCACCGAATAAGATTTATGTTGTCATTTTTCCCCTCACCATCTTTCTTCATTCTCCGAGAAACCGTATAAAAAGTTGCGACTTCCATGGGAACCATGATTAATGGTTATCCTTGTCTTAAAGTGTACGCAAAATCCACGCATTCACGCGCTGAAAGTCGACCCATGGGGATTATCGATAACGATTCCTGTAGGTGGCCTTCTTAACGCTCGTTCATCCACGGTAAGACGATGAGTTTCCAGTACAAGGTAAAAAGCGTTTTAAATTGAAGCCATCGCGGTAAAGTTTATCGCTGGGATAAACGTAAATCAAGTTGCGTGTGACGCTGCCATCTCCTAGATTGTTTTATTTCACGCGTTACGAAGGAAAAAGGCGAATTGGTTCTTTAAATACAAATGGGAAAACACGTTTATTTCGTAGAATCTGTTTCGGTTTTTCAGCTTTTTCTCGCTTATTTCAATCTTGTAAAGTTCGAATTTCTTCTCTCGGGGTAACGATCGATTCGGGACGTGAAAAATGTGGAGAACGTATTTGGCTTTGAGCTTTCACATTTTCTGTCCCACGAACTGAATTCAACCGGAAGTTATTGTAAGGAACGTTGCTGCTGATCCTACACGCACAATTTCAGCCAATTTTTGCTCTGCCATTCTTGAATTATATTTTCTTATAATACTTTACGCAGGATTCGCATTTGTATATTTTACGCACACGTTTCGAAGACTTTCAAAGATACCGAAAATTCGAAGAAAATGGACGTCTAGTGTCATTGATTTTTACGTATCTACATAATTTTGTCGTGAAATTTTATAGCGAGTTTCTTCTCAATTTTAAAAACGTGGACGTACTCGAGAGATTTGTGAGTCAATAAACTGACCATTCAAGCCCTTTCCATATTTACATGCAACGCGTTACATAGAAACAGCTCTTGACTTTGTAGAATCTACGGCAACCGAAATTTCCATCTTGGCTAATTATCTATGCAAGGAGCTTTTACTTTGACGCTATACTCGAATGTAAATGTATCAATTCCACTTCATTTTCACGTCCATTGTATCTCTGTCAACATTGATTCGTACATCTGGAATATTTTAATAAACGTATTTTTTAATAAACGTAGCTTAGTCCAGTTCCATAATAGCTAGTGCGAGGCGTGAAGTAATTCAGAAATCTTCGCCTAAAAGATCTTTTTGTTAAAGGAATCTCGTGAGATTTAGAGGTGGCAATTTTTGTTCCGCTAATTACTGGTGTTTCGTGGCAAGTTGCGCATTAATTGCATAAAATACGGCCTGCAAACCGTTTATCGAAGATACGAAATTAAAGCAGCAGCGTGACGTGGCTCGAAGCTAATAACTCATGCTTGACCCTACCTGGCTTTCATTTGTCAACTGTGCTTAACGTGTCACCGTTGCATTTCCATTGTCACGAGTGCACGAAAAACTTGTATGACGTAAAATAACAAGGAGGCAAAAACTCTGACCCGTTCATACAACGGATGGCTCGTGTTTTTGTTAACGTAAATTTCCTAACTGCTCAACATAAAATCACCGGGGGACAAACTGTTCAACAGCGAATGTGAAAACGTTCGTCCGTTTTTCAAGAGGAAACCACGGCCATGGAACACAATTGTCAAGCAATCTTCCATTCTGTGAAAATCAGATTTCGACGTTACGTTGTTTGTTTTATCGCGGTTATGTTTGCTTTCTTTGTCGTTCCGTGTACTTCCCTCGGCGGGACGTTGTTCCCGCTTGCCAATGGAAAACACTGGAGAGTTTCCAACAATTATCCAAAATCGATTCTTTGAAACATCCGCACGATAATGTTTTCAAAAGGGATTCTTAACGCGACGTTTACTTTTACCGTAAAATTGCCAGAAGCTGTCCCTTCCTATAGCTTTACACGCAACGTTTAGCAGCAATCGGAGGAACAACGTAAGCGATTCTCTGGATATGTTCAAACCAGATCGATTTGTCGACGAACGACAAAAGACGAAGTCAAATTATCTCCACGTATGGAACTGGAAGTGAATGTTTGCAGAATTAAGCAGATTAAATAAAAATGTTTACGTAAGAAGTTACTAGGCAAACTAGATTCCTTTTAGACGAATTAAACATTTATCAGTATTGAGATATGTATAATTTTATGTGCTAGACTAGATTAGCTGCGTAGTAGTGGTACATGTATGTGAATATCAGTGTGTGGAAGTTGTGTGTGCGCGGCGTCTCGAAAACAAATGAATGTAAACTGTTCAGTTAACAGTTTGGTATGGAAGAAAGTGCTGAGACGCGTGCGTGAGTGCATCGACGAATATCTTTGAAATCGTTTATCAAATAGATATATAACTATTCTAATATAAATTCCAAGTGTAAATTTAGCGTTCCTATACCATTATTTCGGCTATTGGATCCAAAATTCTCAACATATACCATATACGATGTTGACGTCGAATGAGAAACGATATATTTTGATCTTCATCCTTTATAATCATTATTGGGATATAATTTTGTGTGCTAGACTAGGTTAGATGCGTAGTGGTGATACTTGTATGTGAATATCAGTGTGTAGAAGTTGTGTGTGCGCGGCGTCTCGAAAACAAATGAATGTAAACTGTTCAGTTAACAGTTTGGTATGGAAGAAAGTGCTGAGACGCGTGCGTGAGTGCATCGACGAATATCTTTGAAATCGTTTATCAAATAAATATATAACTATTCTAATAAAAATTCCAAGTGTAAATTTAGCGTTCCTATACCATTATTTCGGCTATTAAGGTCCAAAATTCTCAACATATAGCATACACGATGTTGACGTCGAATGAGAAACGATATATTTTGACCTTCATGCTTTATAATTATTATTGGGATATAATTTTGTGTGCTAGACTAGGTTAGATGCGTAGTAGTGGTACATGTATGTGAATATCAGTGTGTGGAAGTTGTGTGTGCGCGGAGTCTCGAAAACAAATGAACGTAAACTGTTCAGTTAACAGTCTGGTATGGAAGAAAGTGCTGAGACGCGTGCGTGAGTGTATCGACGAATATCTTTGAAATCGTTTATCAAATAGATATATAACTATTCTAATATAAGTTCCAAGTGTAAATTTAGCGTTCCTATACCATTATTTCGGCTATTAAGGTCCAAAATTCTCAACATATAGCATATACGATGTTGACGTCGAAGGAGAAACGATATATTTCGATCTTCATTGTTTATAATTATTATTGGGATATAATTTTGTGTGCTAGACTAGATAAGCCGCGTGGTAGTGACACACGTATGTGAATATGAGTATATGGAAGTATGTGTGTGCACAGCGTCTGGAAAAACAGATGAATGCAACTGTTCCGTTAGCGGTGTGCTATGGAAGATGCTGAGACGCGTGCAAATGTATATCGACGAAGATCCTGGAAATCGTTTATTAAATAAATCTAAAACTATTTTAATATCAATTCTAAGTGTAATCTTAGTGTTGCTTTACCTTTATTTCGGCAATTAAGATCCAAAATTCTCAACAATCAGTTATTTTGCATTTCTATGTGTTGAAGTGATCAAGACTTCTCAGAAAACTGGACATTTGGTCTTTTAGTTTTCTCAAGCACCGAAGCCATCGTATAGACAAAATACTGGGACGAAGGCAAACCATAAGCTGTAGACAGGCGACGATGGCTTCAGGGTGCTGATTTGGATCAGCCCATATTATATTCCTTCTTTGTATTTACACTTCAATATTAAAATATGTATTTTCTACCTTACAATTTATCCACGCGTTCCTTTGTATTCACATACATCTAATAACCTCAACACTATGGAACATATTTTTCTAAGGTTGGCGAACAGATCCTTGGTATTGAAGCCGTGTTTCACTATATGACGAGAGCTCTCTAAATGCACTCGGAAATTCGGCGTATTTCTGTGACGCGATTCTTGGCGGGAAATTGGGCGAGTCGTAGGACCGAGAATCCATCCTGCGCACCCAGTTACTGAACGTGCCTGAACTTTTAAAAGAGCTGCGGCTGCGAAACGTAGCGAGCAGACTTCTTCGAAATTTCGCTGCCAAAATCACGCGACAATTTTCACGATGCGAGTCATCGGCACGGTAAGCTCCCGATCGACGCTTCTTCCTTCCGTCTGTTTGTAAAAAGGAAATTTGACGAATGGATAGACTCTGGTTGTTAAAGTAACAGACTACGTAAAATATTTAGCTAGGAGAAATGTTATTTTTACGCTCGTTACTCAGAGTTATTATTACTCGGTTAATCCATTGAGTATAGTATTGGGTTGTCCGAAAAGTTCCTTTCGTTTTATAAGGAAGTAGTAGATGCACAATTATATTATTTTATTGAATTATGTTTGATCCATTTTAGTCTATTAGTACAAAATGGATCATACATAAATCCATAAAATAATATAAAATAAAAAATATCGTGCAGCTATTATTTCACTTATGAAACGAAAGAAACTTTTCGGACAACCTAATAATTCTTTTACGTAGCTATTTGTTATTTTCTGTTAAAATAAGTTAGATATATTATATTCAAGCTTTCTCACGCAATTTAGCTTTATTAATTTTAGCCAATAATTTATTAATTCTTTATTCTGTGATTATAGAAACTTCTAGCTACGACCAGGCTAACAGCTTAAGTAGAATAAGGAAGACGAGTCAGACATTGAACGCATCGGTTTCGATAATAGAAAACGCGTGATGCCACTAAATATTTTACACAGACAGTTGATGGTAATCTTTTCGAAATCTGCAAATTGGGTCCATGTATATCTTAAGAATATGCAGATGAAATATCAAAACATCCGACAGACTACAGTGAAGTCTTTCGGGTGAGAAATAGTCCGATCTACAAAATATATTTTGTTTTTAGAGATAATGTACAGTTGGCGTGTGTGTTTGAAACTAGATTCTGTTAGCGGTGTTCTTTTTACTAGGTGTCATTAGGACAGAATCACGAATTGGTCAATGCGCAAAATAACTCGAATTACACGAAAAATAGAATGTCGATGTAACGTAATTCGCATTTGAAAGCGTTCTCTTTTAGTTCGATACTTTACACACGCGCATAGCGAGAGAGACAGAAAGAGGATCCAGAGGTTTTTTTTTATTTCCATGGTCCACTTGTTCTGGTTGCACTAAGAGTATGCAAACATTGTGCTTCTCTTTGTTCGACGAAACTAAAATTTCACGGAGTGTCGCATCGAAAAGCGAAGGCAGATGTTCGATATACACCAAGGGAAACTCGAAATACTTTTCGGGTCGCGAATAAAGCGAATTATTTGACGTACGCTCGATGACACTTTAGATTTTTGGTCCCAGTAACTCGTATCATATAGATCGTGACATTTATATCCTGACATTTCTTTTCAAATTTGATCGTCCAGTTTTCATCCTGAGCAGAATTTGCACATTATACGAGTCGTCGTAAAACTTCAACTATATTTTCGTTGCAGAACTTTAAAGCGACTAAAATGTAACAATTACTTTTGAAATAGCTTTGAGACGAGAGAGTTTGACGAGAACAATCTCGCCGATAGTAAACCAGAGAAGCATTCACGCACTGACAAACAGCGATCTTAATTCTTTGACAACTGACTCGAAGATAATTTGACAATCCGTTTTCATAAGAATTGATCTGCGATGACCCATTAAGGTTCAACCTTTTTGCAATTCTTTTTCAATCACTTTATTCGCGTTATCGAATTCTGTATTTTAATATTGCGATTACGACTAGTTTCTACGATTTTATCAAACTTAAGTTCAATTCTAAAGAAGTGTTCTAATCTCATAGTGAACTACTGCTCGGTTCTGAATGAGTTAACGTATACTATACGATACACAAGATACATCAATTTCAAGTAATATGATTAACATGACGAGTATAGAGATATTTACACGAATTACTTTTAGATTGCGGCTACGATTAGCTTCTACGATTTTATCAAACTTAAAGAAGCTAAATTCTAAAGAAGTGTTCTAATCTCATAGTGAACTACTGCTCAGGTATGAATGAGTTAACGTATACTATACGATACACAAGATACATCAATTTCAAGTAATATGATTAACATGACGAGTATAGAGATATTTACACGAATTACTTTTAGATTGCGGCTACGATTAGCTTCTACGATTTTATCAAACTTAAAGAAGTTCAATTCTAAAGAAGTGTTCTAATCTCATAGTGAACTACTGCTCAGTTCTGAATGAGTTAACGTATACTATACGATACACAAGATACATCAATTTCAAGTAATAGGATTAACATGACGAGTATGCAGATATTTACACGAATTACTTTTAGATTGCGGCTACGATTAGCTTCTACGATTTTATCAAACTTAAAGAGGCTAAATTCTAAAGAAGTGTTCTAATCTCATAGTGAACTACTGCTCAGTTCTAAATGAGTTAACGTATACCATACGATACATCAATTTCAAGTAATAGGATTAACATGACGAGTATAGAGATATTTACACGAATTACTCATCAATCGAATACTCTGCAAAACGATAAATAGAAAGAATTACTGAGATTATGAAAAAGTGGAATTGACCAGTTTGGCCTGCGAGCGAATCGTATAGGAAGAAGAAGGAAGTTAATCGTCGAAAGAACGGAGGAAATAAGAAAATAAAGGAGATTTAAAGGGAAGGGGCAACGATTTTGATTGGACAGGCGCACAACTCCGTAAGATGATCTAGTTTTGTCTATTGCACGATTCGTAGCATTAGGCATTGTTCGCGGTCGATAGTTTCCCGCTTGGCTGACGTATACACCAGGGCCTGGCAGTTGACAGTTTTTGCTTGATTAATTGTAACGCACGTCATCAGCCTACGGGAATAGTTTAGTCTGCTGCGAGCGAGCTTGTTGTTCTCTCAGCCCTCGATTCTGTTCTTCGCGTTACGAGTCAGCAAGAAAAACCGAGACTTTTTACAGATTGCTGTTTAACATTAACACCGTGCTTGGTCATATCGTTTATGAAACTGTTTTTAGTCACGTCTAACGGAAATTAAGAGTGAAACGTTTTGCACTTTCCCGCTCGAGGATCGTAAAGTTAATTAGAAAATTAGGCAGTTCAGTAGAAAATTATTGTCTACCTTTTGCTTTTATCGATTTATTTATTTGGTTGGCAACTAAATGATTGCGGATTTTGTCATTACCACTTAATTACAAAATCCGCAATCACTTAATTGCCAACCAAATAAATAAATCGATAATAAACATTTTGTAATTAAGTGGTAATGACAAAATCCGCAATCAGTTGCCAACTCGATATAATACTAAACTTTTGTTTCGTTCTATGCGATATCGCTTTGTACGAGAAACAAGATTTAAGTGATATATGATGTCGAAAGCAAAAGCCGGTTACGCCGGTGAATATGTGCACGTATCGCTTTCAACGGGACAAGAATGTACATTAAATAAAACCAGATCGCTCAACTTCACCGGAAATAATTTGATTCTCGTCCGCGTATTCTGCGATATTTTGAGCATTATAATTCCGCAATTGGAAAGTTAGTACGATATCGAGTGTAAAATGCCGTTACTGCAACCATGAGACTATACTTTACTGTAGATTCATATAGCGAGTCGAGATTTTTAACGCAGTATATTCGTTCCTACATATTCCTCGTTGACCGTATTCGATTAGATTCATTTCGACACAAGTAGAAACTTCCATTAACGACAAACTTGTCGAATTTATCGTTAAACGCGGCAACGTTCGCTAGTTGCGATTATCTTCGTCTAACGAAATTCCCCCCAAATAATATGATTATTGAAAAATGAGAAAATTTCCAACGGTATACAGTAGCTGGAAACTTTATACGATTCGTCGATAATTCGATCATTTTGATGAAAATATAACAACTTGCGCGCCATTTACCCGATTGCTGACGTCACTACAGTCGTATATTACTTGGCCGAAGATGAATTATCGCGTAACAGAACGTGTTCGGTGAGATAGAAGGGCGACGAAACAATAAATTACGCGTAATCTCCACTTGACTTAAAAATATAGCCACGTAATCACATTCTTCCGCGTTGTTGAAACTCCTTGTTACGTCAGTCTTACGTCGAATATTGTTAGAAGCTGCTGGAGAACCGAAGCAGATAACAGAAAGAGGATTGTTATTGCTCGAACTAAGCGAGCGATTTCAAATTCTTGCCGCTTACTGTTCATGGCTGATAATAAATTTCACAATATCTTTGAACGTTGTGATTTAAATTGATCGAGTATTTTGTTTACAGAAATAAATATATTACTTGTCGATCTTCAGATAAAGAAAAATATATCTAACCTTAGAACTGACATAGAAAATTTCATTTAGTTTCGTAAGAGGAAGAATTCCATTGGCGAACCTAAAATAGAAACTACTCGTAAATTCCATTATCAACATCGATAATGTTCTAATTTGATTGCTTTCTATCGACAGACCTTCGTATTCTGTTTAAATATTAGAGTACCTGTGCAATTATCCAGCTGCATTTAAACCACTGTTTACCATTCTAGAGATTATACGTAGACATTGTCTTTCATCATTAATTGAATTTCATTAATTGAATAATCGGCCGATCAAACGACACGTTCCCAACGACGTCATCTTGATCTGGAGGAAACGCAGTTTAAGAAAAGATGGATAGAATACGTTACAAGATATGTATCTTTCTGTTACACTTGCGACCAATTCGAACTCTTCCTTCGAATTGCATAGATTAAAGGGAACGCGTTTCGTTATTCCGCGGGAATGGAGATTCTGTGTAGTCTAGCTCTTTTCCCTAAAGCCTCGTGCAGATTAGTCAAGTTATTTGAATCCGAGTCTCCGTTCACACAAGTTCAACTTCGCGTTCGTATAAGTCAAGCCACTTAACATAAAGTTGTTTCAGTTTAAACGACCTTGCTTCAAGTGGATGCCTAATAGAAAGCAGATATCTAAAATGTTGGCGGAATTGAAGCACGCGAGTGGAAATAATCTGCCAACTGTTCGTCATCGGTGCATGTATCGCATACACAAGTTAAAATTCGATCTCCTTTTTCATATAAAAGCTCGTTCTACGAGTTATAGCATTCGATGAAAGCAAAGTAGACAAATAAATGGCGCGTTTATCTAAATTTACAATTACAATCGTTTCTAGTTTCTCGTCTTATTCCTTACGTTATTCGTACTTATTCTCTATCGGAGAATCTAATATTTGAAGGATCTGGACTTCTCGAGAACGAAAAAAAATAGAATAAAATGGCCGTGAAATTTGTAATTAACGAGGACGAGCGTGGAAACTCGACAAGTAATTTACGATCGAGTGAAAATGATTTCAAGTTGCTCGAACCCGTTGAATTCGTTGATGTAAACGTGGCCCAATGAATTTATAAAAACCAAGGACATAAATGTCGCGACCAAACGACGAGGAAGAACTTATTGCACGCGGTATTAGACACGCGTGTGCAGATGCACGTCAGGCACACGGATCTCGTACCGAAATTGAGACAAATCGCGGTTTTTGACGTTCAACGATAACCATGGGTCGGCGGTGTATGTATAAGCTCGCGTTTTCGGAGCGCGTCATTCTGTAAATAACGTTCCGGCGCCTAAATTATGTCGCGCTGTGTCCAGACCGCAACCCAGAATGGAATAGAATTAAAATTTCAAGCTGGTCCCTCGTTACATAAATCGGACTCCCAAATAGCGTTGGTTGTCTCCAGGGCGCACCGCGAAATTTGCCTTTCCTTCTCTCTGCCTCTGGTCCTTTTTTCTTCGCCGTACTTCTCTCGTTCGAAGTTCAGACCTTTTTTTTGTAAAATAGCGTGGCGAAGTTTTGTTATGGTAATGAGGCTGGCAATATGTTATAGAGATTGTTGTAGCGGAATTAAAGAATCCGAAGGTGAATAGCAAGGCGTAGATAACGTTCCTCGGTAGGAATCTGCAGCCTTTCGCTGTCGGCGATTATTTTCGTATTAAATTCTAGCGTACAGAGTTTTCAGAAACAATTGACACGTCTATGGACAGGATTTTTGATTAACGCGCACGATTTGATGTAACATTTTTTACCAAAGAACTTTACTACAGATTTTTCCACTAAGATTTATTTAATTTTATTTTCATTCATTTTTATTATTGATTTATTTATCAATATTTTATTTTTTATTAAGATTAATCTAAGATTATTAGTCTATTTGAAGCGGTAGATTTGTCGTGGAATCGTTTCAAATTTATACGTAAATTATTCGAATAAATAGGAGGTAAAAGTTATATTTAAAAATATCGTTCATTAGCTGTTGTTTCAGATATACGTGTAGCTTTGTAATTGCTCGGAACTTCGACTATCTTAGCAATAGAAGCCGCGATAAATTCTCGAGCAGAAACGGACAGAAAGGTTTAGAAATTCAGAAAAATCCGAAGATTCCGAGTCGTACTGCAACGACACGATACATCGCTTTCATTTACACTAGAGGATAATTCGAATCATGTTGTTCTTTTGCCTCGGAGTATCAACATCGCTAGAATAAATGTAATAATAAATAAACTCCGTGCAAAACAATGTCGCCGCTACGTGCTACCGTCGAACAAAGTGGAATTTAAATTTTCCGGTACTCCTCCTGTTGAAGTGGTCGCCGCTTCTAAGAAAACTCTACATCCGGTGTTTTTAATTTTCTCAAGCACCGAAGCCATCGACAGCGTATAGACAAAAGACTGGGACGAAGGCGAACCATAAACAGTAGACAGGCAACGACGGCTTCAGGGCTTTCAGTCATAGGGTAACACTGCTAGCGTGCGGATCTGCACCAGCTCAAATTATATTCCTACTTGTATTTACACCTCTGTATTAAAATATATTTTCTACCTTACAATTTATCCACGCGTTCCTTTGTTCACACATCTAATAACCTCAACACCCCCGACCAGTATAAATAAACGAACGCGATCGTAAGGTGACCAATCTTTCAGTCTCAGTCTCGAGGGATTTTATTAGCGAACCAGTTAGCACCGAGCGTCTTAGCGAACGTTCTCTGCATTTATTAATTATTTTTAAATATATTTGACGGTTTCAGCATGGAGTTATCTCGTCATTTAAACCACACGTCCAACCATCCTCTACACCTACGATAGTTACGATCCGATGCTTTTTAGGCGGCACTTTTGCAGCAACGAAATTAAGCAAAAGAAACAAAGAGAAATACAAGAGTGAACGGGTATAGAGAAATAGCGGAAATGGCAGAACGCGGATTCATGCGCGACGCTATCTATAACTTAGAGCAAAAGGCAGTAGTTAGCAGCCGCAGTATTTCCCTGTCAGCCGCAGTGCCCCATATGGGCCGTACACCCAACTACGTATACGTGTACGTCCGCCGTAATCATTCGACGTCTGGACACGTGCATCCGCACATGCGCCCTTACGGACGTTGCAAATATCGCAGATGCGCAATATTTGCAACAAACAAAGGGGACAACGTGCGATCGTAATATGCAAACCTGGTGCAAACAATCAAACTTTTAGAATTATGGCAACGTTCCTTTCGTATTCACTTCTGCTATATTGTTTCACTGTTTACGATATTTTGTTTTTATTATTTGGAAAATAAGTTCCTGTATTTGCTCCAATGTATTAGGTCGTCCGAAAAGTTTCTTTCGTTTTATAAGGAAATAATTAATGCGCAAGATTTTTCGTTTTATATCATTTTATCGAATTACGTTGTTACGTTCTATTCGATCGCCGTTAACTGACGTTTAATGCAACTGGCAATAAACTCCACTTTCGGCTAACTTGCTATGTGCGGGTATAATGGCACGGGAGAGGATTAAAGTTGTTCGAACGTAGATTAACAATATAAATGATTTATTCGAATCTTACTCGATTTCGATATTGACAATTGACTGACGGATAGGGAATTCTTTGGTTGACAAGTGATGATCCTTCGGTAGACGAAATGGTAGCTAATTCCTCGATAGGCAAGATGATAACTGACTCTTCGATAAGCAAAACGATAATTCGATATACAAAATGATAGCTGATTCTTCGATAGAACGAATAGTTAGTCTATAATATTCGATGAACGGTAAATATTCTCATACCGACTTCTCTGAGTCGCTACGTTTATGTCCATCGGAGATGAAAAGAACGTCAGAGTCTTTCTTTTGAAAACGTTTGGGAAGATCTCCAACGTTTGTTCAACTGCCCACTTTGTTTACAATTTGAATTGTCACAATATCGTTATAAAAACATAATATAAAAACATAGTTAGATGAGTTTAGCAAGATATAGCTTTTAGCGGCTTTAATTGCCTTTCACTTCAAATACTGTGAACACGGTTACAAATAAACGTTTTAAATTATCTCGGATTAGGAGAATTTATCAATTTTACTTTGGCATTACGGATCGCGTGAGTCGTGGGACGTGACATACGTATGATCCATTCTGTTCTATCAAGACAAAGATCACAACGTTCGATAGATTAGGTTTCTTGTTTGTATAAAGATTCATCGTTGTAAAAAACGTGTTTGTAAAAGAAAGACACTTTCTGGACAACCCAATGAAATAGTCGAAAGTTGGAGAGATTTTATCGTAAACAATGCTATGCTGGTTAAGTATTGTACGAAGTTCGTGAAGGAATAGTCGATTTAACGGTTTACTATTTGATATCTATCGATCAAATGAGTAAACTTTAATTATTCTTCGTTTGTTTCAATTGTAACAGTTTGAATTTTGGATGATTTTTTGAAGGTTATAAATGAAACAAGAAGAGCAGAAATCGTACGAACGTTGGTACATGCATCGTCAAAAATTCTTGAACAGTTACACAGAATCGGTTCTGGTAGAAGTTGAGCTGATTCAATTAGGATAAATAATTCGAGTCCGTGAAAGCGTCTATTATATTCTGCGATTACAAATTCAAACAAGTTCCACGCCAGAGTACGAGCGAAATACATATATGAATATCTTGCAATTAGTAAAATAACAAGAGAGTTAGAAACATGGGCTTAATAAATTACGAAATTACATTTTTAACAGACACTGATGCATCCCAGGAAAAAAGTTAAGCGGGACGTTTCATAAATCAGAATGCGATTAAAATCATCGCGTTAAGTTGTACTAAAGGCACGTTGAAACGCTTGTAAAAAAAAAAAAAAAAAAAGACAGTTCTCCCCAATGGCAGAAACTCTGGAAAATTATGATTTAAACGTAAACGATTTAAATATGAAAATTATAATTTAAAAAACGACAGGTATACAAATGTTTCACGAGGAAGAGGAATACAAAGCACGCGACAAACCAACGACAAACATGCATTCTCCTTTTCGTATAATCAGAAACGTCGAGGTCATTGGTGAAATAGTCATCGGAAATATAAAAAAAAAAAAGAAAATCAAAACTGGATTCAGTGCTATTGTGGACGTAAAGATTCGTTATTGCACGTGGAATTCGTCGCGATTGCTGTGCCATTATCGAAATCAATTAAAACAGGACAATGATATTTTATTTCGGCGTTTTCGATTCGGTTTGGCTGAAAATCGTCGACGCAGTGTCGTCAGTCATCGTTTTTGATGGAAACGTCAATTGCCTCTCGTCAGGCTGCACGGTGGATCCACGACGCCCGCGAAAGACAAAATGAACGAATGTACGCGGCTCGATAATTTATCTATTTGTCATATTTCCAATGGGGGAAAAAACAATTTTCGTAATAAACGACTTTTGCCCCAGCAGGCGGATACGAGCAAAACGGAAGAGTTGTGGATTCAATGCGATTTTTTGAAATGTAAACTACCCTATACCATATAGAAATATATAGGCAAAGCTTCGGGCAAACGAAACTATTTCTTTTTTCACATTCTTTGAATTTAGAGCTACTCTTGTCAATAACTTTTTTGTTTCTTTTTTCTTTTCATTTCTTTTTTTTTTTGCTTCTTGCTTCGGCTTGCTTCTGATGGTTTGCGAGGCAATTCGTTGATTATTCAGTTCGTTAGACCGTATTATGAGAGAAAGTTGCGCGGCTACTCCAGATTTGTCGATAGTCCGATATTACACGAGACTCCTTGCGATATTATACAAAATTTGTGTAATTGGTTAGTACACTGCTTTACATAAAGAAACGGATGTTACATGTTGATATTATACGCTTGGCTTGCAGGAGATCCGATTTGTTAGCTGTCGGTTTAAATAGAGTTTTTCCGTCATATCGATACAGTAATACGAATAACGTAATTTAGCATCAACCTAATTTAATACCGTATAATATTAATCATACGCAATTAAGCAATGCACGAAGAATCTTGAGATGACAATTATCATCGATCATGTGTTGTACATATGTCGTAAATAATTACCATCATCCATTAACCCTTTCCACCTATTTCAAAGCTGCGTGTCTTTGTTTTCCTCGCCAATCTTCCCAATGTTCGTTTCATCTTTGCAAACCTTTCCGAATCTTCGTACAATTTCCTCGATTAATTAGCTGCCTTAATCTGTCTTATTAACACGTTGATTTACGCGTGTTTTCAATGAAATCTTCTTCGGGCCACGAGTGTGGTATAAATTATTCCGACCAAATGGTTTCTCGTGCCACCGCAATTACAAAAGGAATCAAATGGTAGCGAAAACTTGGCATTCGACTCCTTCTGGGAATTTCTGTTCTAAACGCTTTGACGGTTTGCAAAATTGCAACAGGGAAGGATGTAAATATTAGAAGATTTAGAGAATTATTAGCTGCAAAATTATTAGAGTTGTCTGAAAATACAAAAAATTCTTGTCTTCGACTGAGTCAGCGTAGACGCGCGTGCAAACTATGTTACGCAGATAAAAGACGTCGAACGGACCGATCAAAGACACGAGAGAATTTAAAGAAAAGAACAACTTATTGTCCAAATTGGCTCGACCAACCTCAGCTTTAAAGTTTTACGTTCTAAATAATTTTCTTAATAAACTATTTTCGTATTACTTTTATAACAATTCAACAGTTTTATTACTTCCCGTCGAATATCTTTTCAAATACTTACGACGATCCTTCGCAAGTAGTCGAATAAACGTCACCCGAATAGGGTGACGCGGCAGTCAACGTGTTAATGGTTAGCACTAGAACTACCGATAGTTAACACGAAGTTGTTTCTACCACAACCAGTCAAAATCACTGGTCTTTAAAAAATATGTACCTACCTACGACATATCTACGACAATCCTTCGCGAGTAGTAAAATAAGCGTCACCCGAATACGGGTGACACGGTTCATTGGGAACACGGTCGTCACCCTAATATGGGTGACGCGGTACTCAACGCGTTGAGTCGTCTCGTCGTAAACGATTCGCAGATTCCCGTACCAATTCAGTTCGAATAAGTAATAGCGTTTCATCGTCGGTATTCAGTGGCTGATTTTTTAATGATCGATTGCAAGAACGTGAATCAAGTTGCAGTCATTTTTATGCTGCGCGTTCTGGATCCAAAACGCGTCGTTATGTCAGCGCGATCACGATCGATGCACGCACGTTCCTCTGCCAACGTAAACAGTCGCAGCAAATTGAAAGTGAAAACACGGGAACGTGAGAGCGTGGCGATGAATCGCGGCCTAATTATCTTTTAAAGGTATTATTTGGCCGCTTTTCAAAGCAGCCGCGATTCAAGCCGCGACCAAACCGCAGAACACGCGTCGCAATCGGACTTGACTATTTACGCGTCGGCCACCGAACCGCCGTACGATTAGTTAAATTCAACGTGCCTGTCTGAAAACGTCATTTACCTTGATAATTTCGAGTGGTCGCGTTACAAACGCACCGTATCTATTTGTCTAGCCTGAACAAGCGACAATGGATCTGCTAATGATGGACGATCTTCAACGGACAAGTCAGCCGTACCGTTGGCTAAAACAAAGCAAAATGAAACCTAATCTGAACGGATGAAAAGACGACAAAGATCACCGGAGACTTTCTTCTGTGGATAAATATATCGATGAGGTACATGGATGTTTGCAAGTATATTAAAACTATGTCTTAAAACTAACGACACGACTTGAAACTGAGGCTTGAAATTAGAGCTTGAACGTAGGGCCTAATTAAAACTTAAAGCCGAGACTTAAAACTGAAGCTTAGAGCTTGAAACAAAAAAGAAATTACTCTTCCTACGACAATACGGCTTAAAATTAACCTAATTTAGATCTTGAAAGTAGAACCTACTTAAACTTAAGAATTAAATAAGATCCGAGATCCAATTTACATTCTTTGACGTTCAGGACGATTTTAGAAGAATTTAGAGGCAACTGAAGATACTAATCTAAGGTACGTCAGATCGCAGCCTTACTCACAGCCTTTCTTATCATAGATCTAACCTCGAGCGAAATTAAGCAACGAGATATCTTGTTATTAAACAGGTAAATTGTGTTTATTGCTCAGATGAATGAATCCAATTATTAGAAGTTTATTTAATCGAGCATTGGGTAATGTCTTGTTTAAATAAACAGAGTGCGTTCAAAAGGACGTTCGATTGCAGAGAGCGTAATAAATTTCTGAATGATCGGTATTACAGAACATGTGATGCGACGTATCGTAACACGATAGTTTTATCGCTTTCAATGATTGAATTGAATATAATTCATATATTCGTTGTAGCAAATCGCAGAGGGCGTAAAAAACACTCTGATTTTTCTTAAGGTCGATATTTCAGAACCTGAGACACGAAATTCCATTTAGTGTACAGATCTGTGTTGCCTTAAGTCAATGACGGTAGGAAGTCACAAATTATCCTCGTGGTTGATATTTCAGTGTACCTAACACGTATTAGTAGTATAAAGTGGTAGATCTACTCTCGTCGGATGTGTAAATACGCGATACAGAAGAAAGTTTCCTTATATCTGTTCATCTTGAAACTTTGATCGAACGTAATTCCCACTATAATCAATTGTAGCTAACGCAAGAAATTATTGATTTTTTTGTAAGTCGGTATTTCAGTTCATGCAACTTTACTTGTCGCGGGTAACTGCCCTTTCGTTGATAAAACAAAGTTGATACGATAGAATGTTCACACAGACGAGGTGCAAGTAGAAAATCTACTCTTGCCACAGACGCGGTGTTTGATCCGTGCTCGACGATTTCTACTTGCGCCTTAGAAATTCCCTACATTATCATAGTTCGTTACGACATATCACTAAGCTATCGCGTCAAAGTACGTATTCTTTCTTCATTGATAAGTGTACCATAAACGTCATACATTTTTCCACATCAAAATCATTTGTTATCTTATTTATCGATTTGACAAAGGAATTGTTTAAAGAAGTAGCGCAATGCTTTTTACCACACGAATCACTTTAAGCAGAATTAAAAGCTTGTCTATCGATACGATACTCTCTCACACACTAAACGTAGAAGCACATCCGTTGATTGATTTGCAAGCTTCGTTAATCTTCGCGATACGACGACGTCGCTACGAGTTCGTCGACGCGTCAGCAGTTTGCATTTTCAACTTTTACGAACACAAACGTGCACTGGACATATATTATTCCGATATCGTTTAATACTTCCGACGTAGAATTAAAAGACAGAAGAGAGGCAGTCACGAAACTCCCATTCGTTTGCCGTTCATTTTCACGGGAACGGCGCCATTCAGCGTCGAGACGCGTCAAATCCGGCGCTACCGCATCAGCGATGCGTCAAAGCGCTCGATTGACTCGTGAAAGTTGAATGATACCGAGTTCCAGTGTATTTGAAGCTTCCCTTTTTTGGTACGAACATACGCAAAATATATTGTACCACTTCGCGTAACAATGTTGCAAAGAATCAATTTGTGAATTTACATATATTTTTTTACAATACATTATACACTGATTCGGAAAATGAAATTTTCATCGAAAAATCGTCTATCTCTGAACATTTTAAGTGGCAAAGCCTCTACCTTCGCATCCTGAAATCCAGTTTTCTCGTAGAAACTTTTACATCGAAAGACGGAATGGTATGGACGCAGTGGGTTGGCAACTAAGCGATTGCGGACTTTGTCATTACCACCTAATGATAATTGAAGCTTCCCTTTTTTAGTACGAACATACGCAAAATATATTGTACCACTTCGCGTAACAATGTTGCAAAGAATCAATTTGTGAATTTACATATTTTTTTTACGATACATTATACACTGATTCGGAAAATGAAATTTTCAAAGAAAATTTTTCGATCTCTGAACATTTTAAGTGGCAAAGCCTCTACCTTCGCATCCTGAAATTCAGTTTTCTCGTAGAAACTTTTACATCGAAAGACGGAATGGTATGGACGCAGTGGGTTGGCAACTAAGCGATTGCGGACTTTGTCAGTAGGTGTTAATGACAAAGTCCGCAGTCACATAGTTGCCAACCCAATATATCGCCGATGGTTTTTGTTGTAGAAAATTTTTCAAATTCGCGCTCTATAGAATTTGTGGACGAGTGTAGTATACATATGCAAATATTACGTGTAAATTTCAATTTGTAAAGAATTATTTTAAGCGAACAAAATCGAGGAAGATCGAGTATTACGAAGAATATTTGATCCTCAACTAATTTCCAAGGCGATCGACGAAATTTTTCGATGCAACTCGGACGCAGGACGTTTAATTGGGTTTTGCAAGTTATCCTGGTCGTCCCTCTTCTTGCGTTCGTTTTTTTGCACCGTCGCGATAAGCTGTCGTTTCATGATTCTGCCATAATACTTTTAAAGGCAGTGGATTTTCCCTTACCGCAGGGAATTCTAGCGATTTTATTCAACTGGGCCAACTTGGATCGGTGTTATACTCGGCTATTATGTTCCATATTTTTTTTATTTCTTCCATGAAATATATTTATTATAAAAACTACATTTAACGTTAGTTCATTACCGAGCAATTTTCATTTATCATGTGATAATATCCTCGCGGAGAATCGTTATTAATTAAAATTCGACGAATATCTAATAATTAAATACATACAAAATTCAATTGAGTTTTAATTGATATCCAGGTGTAATTTATATTAACCAACATTATTTTAACATACAGCAAACCTTTTAAATAAACATTATCATCGAACGTTTGCAACGTTTCACTTACTTTGTGAAAATGTACAAACGACCAAGAGATATTACGTAAACTCTTGCAATTATTTTTCCTACAACCACGATGTTCCATAACGTAGATTCGCTGAAAGGTAATCGCGCGTAAAATATCAAATTGACGAGTCTAAGATAATTATTTAGTACTTTGGATGTGTTGAGGTTATTAGATGTGTAAACAAGGGAACGCGTTGATAAATTGTAAGGTGGAAAATATATTTTAATACAGAAGTGTAAATACAGGTCGGAATATAATTACAGATCCGCACGCTAGCAGTGTTACCCTATGACTGAAAGCCTTGAAGCCATCGTCACCTACTCTGTCTACTGTTTATGGTGTTTGCCTTCGTCCCAGTCTTTTGTCTATACGCTGTCGATGACTTCGGTGCTTGAGAAAATTAAAAAGACCAGATGTAGAGTTTTCTTAGAAGCAGTGACCACTTTAACACCCTCCCTTAAACTCTACATCCCACCAAACAATTATCTCCTAATATTTTCCTAACTCTTCGTAAATATCTGAACTTTGATTTCGTCAATGCCTTCACAAATACATTTGCCAGCCGCCTTTTTCTTTTCCATTCAAATTAATCTATTACTAAAAGAGACTACGAGAAGACTAAACAAATCATGTAGAGCTTCTTTTCTTTTCTTTTTCTTTTTTTCTTTTTTTAGAAGTGAGAACCACTTCGACAGGATGAAAGTTCTAATTCTAAGAATCATCGAATACTGCTTTCCATTTGGTACTGATATTTCCGAGTTTATCTCTAATCTACATAATGCATAAAGATATCTCAACATTATAACTAAACGCAAACGTATCCGACCTTCGAACGACAAACTTTCGTCTCGAATCGTCTTTATACTGTTTGCAGACACGTTACGTTCGCGTATCTCGCGCATACGTTCGCGTTCCTGCCTCTATCAATGCTATATTCTCGTTGATTTTCGGAAAGGCATCGCGATGCAGTATTCCGCTTGAATCGTTCTACCACTGCAACGTTATCGCGCTGATATTATATCGTTGCTGCGATAAAACGATGTTGCTACGCCGTTATTGCACTGTATACGGGATATGTTTATGTAAAATTCTCGTTACGCAGATATTACAGACTTTCGTTCGAGCGGATTATTTGCAGTTATCTTTGACGAATGTTTCATAAGGAGAAGTTAAAGGAAAGATAAAATTCTTTGTCACAGGCAAACTTAGGTGGAGACTTAAAAATCTTGTCAGGAATATTTTATAAGCTGCCCTTCTGGATTATGTCAACAGAACATACCTAGTATCTCGCGTTTACATACTTTTGCTGCGACTCGAAGAGCTGAGAGTAAACGAGGGAAATGTCTCGACTTTTATCTCGCAAGATCTCGATATCTAAACGTTTCCTTTATTTTCATTAACCCGTAAGCAATGAAACGAAATAATTCGCAAACTCGTATAAACGTGGCATCGTTACAAAATATAACTTTTCGTTACGACGAAGATTAAATAGCGGCGACTTTAGCGTCGAAATGGTTTCTCGATAATAACGTGGCATTTGTCGCTAATCGAAAATTATTTCTTGGTATTAACCTGCGCTATAATCGTAATTAAGTATAATTTATATTAGATGTTTCTAACATTAAAAAACATAACGTTCTAAGGATAAAGCTAACGTTAGAAATCTAACAAAATTTCAATGTCTTACCCTTTGCACTGCGAATTTTATTTCAATTTCGTTACCAGCAGCTGCCAACGCTTTCAAGTGTCTTATTTGAAATTTACTTTAACCAAAAAATAAGACAATTTAAATAAATAAATAAAGAAAGAAATTCACTTAAATACCAGTTTTAATCACACTATTGTTGTATCTTGTAATTTTTAAGTCTATGATATATCTTGAAACAATTTCCAGGATGCAATCCTGCTTTAATTTCGCACGTTCCAAAAATAAAGGATGGGACTGAAAGAACGTCGAGTGGGACTCGACAAAGGAGCTGCTGAGATAAAAACTGACGTCGAGCCACAGTCGACATAGGAGTGCAAAGTGTTAATAATCGAGCTATTTCTTCCTGCCGTGGTCTCTGGTCTTCTCTAACTTTACAACGACATATACGCGATAATATCACATTCGAACGCTGTTATTTGAAGAGAAAAACGATCGAGACTTATTTCGGTTGTATGTCCTCGGGCAGCGAGGAATTTGCGGTGTTTTTAACAAAATCAATGGGTCTGAGAATCTCGGAAGGCTGGACAACAGCCAGGTTCGGATGTCGTCTCAGAGAGGACACTGAACTGTCGTTTCGATCTCTCACTCTGCAAATTTACCAGGCCTTTTACACGCCCGTGGATAAAAAGCGCTGGGACTCGAGCCAAACAGATCGGTAACGATTCGGGAATAGAGAAACAATGGTACAAAGGGAAAGCACACGACACGACCAACCCGTACTTTGAATTTTTATCGACGCATTGGTTGGCAAGCGGCTTGGTTTTTACACCTCGTCGAACGTGACTACACCTTGCGCCGTGATTACACCGGGATTACACCCTTCGTACTCAAATGAATCTAGCTGTTGGAGGCTTGATTTCAAAGTACCTCTGCTCTGTCAAGTTTTTTTTTTCTAATCTGTGATAGCTTTGGGTATTTTCTATGCTCGAAGGTGTTTACACATATTCTATAGTTTCTATAAGAAATACAGGCTGATTGTAATTGTTTGGGATTCCGAGTGACCCTCCGTTTATGATTTGCATAATACATGTGTCTTTCTGGGGAAAATCCGAATTGTCTACCTGCCCAAGCTGTAAACCTTACGATGCGGGCATCATTAACCCCTTGACGTAAAAATAAAATGGAATTTGAAGCAAAATTTGAAGAAAAGTACTATTTAATTTGGCTCAATTAAACAGTTATGTGCAAGCTTAGAAACAGAACATTTTATTTCGAAATTTACATTGCTGTGTAATACTTAATTAGGTTGATATATAATGTTAATGGATGGTAATTAAGTCACATTATGAAATAATAAATTAACAATTTTATAATGTATGATATATTTGAAAATATTTTAGAATATGTAGAGGAACGAGATTTTTTACACTGCCAAGTTGTTTCGCATCTTATATCATTTTTTACGTACAAATGGCATCCCTTTGCAGGATGTTCCTTTTTATTAGTCAAAGGTATATATTTTTTTCTATTATTACTATTTAATTTGTACTTTACAATTAGTCCAGCTGGACATTTGGTAAATTTTTGAACTTAATTGCTAAATAACATGTGGATGGCTACTTCCAGCGGGATACCATCTTCGAGTAAAGATTCAGGAAAATGTGCCCAATGTTTAGCTTGTGGTCGAATTGGTCACTCACTTTGCGACGGTCTGCTGCGTGTCGAATAAATAGGAACAAATTGTGCAGCATATGTTCTGCGATATTCGATCGAAAGTTTGCAGTCGATTGCTTCGTTGAATTAGGCAACTTAGAATACAGGACATAATCATTATAAATAATAAGCTATGTCAAACAGATAAAAGAACTTTTTAAATAAAATAGAATCGATGCACGATTTTTGGCATCCGCCGGAGACAGTTCCTGACGTCTCCCAGACGTCAAAGTCTACAACGGCGCGTGAAATGCATGACGTCTCCCAGACGTCATTGTATGCCAAGGGGTTAAGAGGTTAAAAAACACCTTCAGTGCCGATAGGTCAAGGCATAGGTCAACAGCTGGCAATACCAGAGGATATGCACCCACGAGAGTACAATTAACCCCTTCCCGTGCCATTTAGCTGGACGAAACTCGGACCCAAGTGGTAGGCGTCTCGTGGCGTACTGATAGGAACTAACATTCAATTACTATCAATTATATTACGATGTTTATGTTTGGCTCCCGATTTTCTGTTCGCGAGCCTGGCTCGTGATATTCATGTTTGGGCCAAAATCTTCCTCACGGGTCAGACTCGTTGAAGCACGGGAAGGAGTTAAAGCAGGGAAAACCCGGGGATGGAAAGTCAGGATGTAAGGACGAGGCTTCTGGCGAGGGTAACAACATCCTACGACAGTCTTCATCCGAGCGTCGTACTGTTCGTGTTATACTACGTCGTATTCAGTCTCAACAAGATCGTACAACCGTCGTGATGTGTCAAACTCTTTGTGCATGCTAAAAGGGTAAATAAATTACCAAACCATACTAATACTCGATATATTTAATTTACCTCTAGCTTGAGCGTTAACTCGTTCAAGGTTCGCGATATCAACCGATCGGTTGAACCTGACCGATCGCTGTTTAGTTGAGGATTTGCAACAGTTATCGTTGTTCAGGAATCTTCGTGTAAAATACAACGACGAAAGGATATCGATTCACGTGACGATCGTTGTTACTAGTTAGAAAATCTTTAGAGGATCTACGATCCTTTTAAGAATTCTTATAAAAATCGTCTTGTCGCAAGGTTGTAACACTCTGAATGGAAATGAAGAAGGAAAGGAAGTGGCGAGGAAAATATCAAACCTCGGAGCACGGAAGCGAGATATTCTCAGGCTTAAAATAGCAACTGCTATTGGACGGCCGCTGTTTGAATCGACAATGAAATGTAACGCCCGTTATAAGACGCCTGGTTAAAGGGGGGCAAGAAATTGCAGAAGATGGAAGATCTGCTTGCACTTGAAAACGGCCTCGATATAATAAGAAACCCAGGGCTGAATAATAGCGGGTTATATTTCTGGAGGCTGCGGGACGGTCTAAATTCATTCGTAGGTCTGCATAGCGTCTCTCGCATCGAATTTTCTCGCTCTCTTACGAACAAGAATCGCGATTCTTCGAGTAAATCGCGACTCTTTCGTTTTAGCGTGCTGCAATCGAATGTTTTCGTTCGATCGAGCAAAATAAAACGACCAGATCGTTGCTATTTTTTGCCTGTAGCTTCAATTTCAGATTCATTTCTTTCGCGTGTCTTCCCTCGTTTCCTTCATTTCTTTTCATTTCCAACTAAACGTTTATTTCGCTCATTTTTTCTTTCCTTACTTTCGTATCGCGCAATAGCGTTCCACGCGTTTCGACAATAACGTACGTGGTCGATCTATTTATCGATGTGTTTGTCGCGTTTTAAAAGATTTGCTTCGACTTTTCTGTGCTCATCGACCGTGTCACGTCGAAAACACGGGGAATGATGAAATTAAGAAATCACTGGTCGTGTTCCTTGCGTCATTCCAATTATTTCACGTAGATTTAAACGTTTCACGAGCAAAGTAAGAAAAATTCAGACTTTAGATATGCTGGCAGAGTTTAATGTGTGAATTTAACAGAGTGACGGTTAAGAATGTTAGAACAGAGAGTGTCGAGAGCTGATTTTGGGAAGGTTTATACACCATGGGTTTGGCTCTTATGGAGGGATTGTCGCCAGGGGTGTCGCGGATGCCCAGGTCAGGTTATGTGCGTGCCATTCAATTGGATATTTGCTGGTTTAATTATCAAACGAAGTAAAAAAGTCAAACGTTCGTAAAATGTATTTTCATTGGGTATTTAATCGCAGAATTATAAATTTCCAACAGCTTTATTCAAATTCCGAAGAAGAAAGTTCGAAGTTTGAAGGAAGCTTCGTTATCTTTGTAGCTAACTCCGTCGAAACTGACAAACGATAGATGCGGATGCGTACAGACGTATGAGCAATAAAGTGATAATATATATTTGATCGAAATGTACGATGATTGCATACCACCAGAACAAATAGAACTTTTACATTGCACTGAAAGCGAATAGTCAGTTATCCAGTGAAAATTTACCTCTGCCCCGATTGCATTCGGTGTCAAACGTTTGACCGATCGAAATTTCGTATTATTCATAGTTGAGCACAGTTGAGTCCCTAGTGTTAACGTCAATAGGAAACAACGGTCGAATACGGCTCTCTAATCATCAAAACATTTAGATTTGTCGACGTGCAAATAAACAATTATTAACGCTGTTCATACTCTTCTTATCTGTGCGTTGCGCTTTTCCATATTTGCTATCGAAACAATGGTCTGTAGATCTGAGCGAGTTACGACACGTTGCGAACGATTGCAGAAATATCGAATTGATCTCAGCTTACGTTAGGACTGGATTTCATTTTATAATTCAAAGTGCTTTATTATTATAGTTTCCAATCTTTAATTTGTCGACGATAAAATTCTTTAATACACTTTGAGAGACTACATTCATCAGAACCGTTGTCGTTAAATGCTACCGATATCAAGAATGAAATTGAGGAGTTTGCTGGAAGAGATATTTTTGCGAAGTAAATTAAAGAGACAGAATTTTCAGACACAGAAATTTTACCGAGCAGAGTAGAACATTCGTTAGAAGTTTAATCGATCATCGATCAAGTACACGTATACTCGACAAGTTTCGCAGCTTGATCTTCTCGAAGATACAGCTTTCAAAGCAAGTTCGTTATTCTCCACTTATTTTCTTATTTGAGTCTTATTTGAGTCACAGAATCTGCTGTGGCGGTACTCGGTAACAATGCATATCGCCAAAGGGAAGTACCTAATGAGTCATCAATATCCCAGTGATTCTTCCGCCGAATGTTCGAGAAGAAAACGTGCGTGGCAACGGTCGCGGACGCCTAACAAACGCGTGGATAGTGAGGATATCGAGCGACAAAATGAAGAGAATCGAATCCGATCGACAGTCGAGTTTGAACCAGGAAGCGATAAAGTGGAGTTGTAACCGCGCAGCGAGATTGGCTAGCGAAACCGAGAGCGATACGCGACGCGATCAAAAGAAGACACTTGTTAATAAATATATTGTTGACCTAAACATCGAGTGATTATTTAACGCACTACATCCAACATCGCCTCACGTCTAACTAATTTCCTTCGTATCGCGAATTTAGACCCACGCTCTATATTTTCCTATACTACACGCATTCCGTGCATTTCTGCATCTTTAAACGTCGCTTAAACGTATCAGAATCCGTAGTCTGTGGATGATAATGAAGTCGTTATCGCGTTACAAGACTTTCTATCAACGACGCAATCACATTAGCTGCAAAATAGAATACAGGGGAGGCGATCGTTATCGGTCAGCGACATATCGAGAACCGGATGACCACAGAAATCTAATCATCTCGTTCGATCCCATTTTCCAATCGAGGACAAGGAGCATATATATAACGATATCGAGGAACGCTCGTTCTCTTTTCCTAGCGACAATCGTGTTGGTAGCTGGAATCGTGATCCGTGGGTCCCAGGACGATTCGGCGACGAAGAAACAAAGAAGAAAGCACGGGCGAAACGAGAGCACGGGAAAAAAAGAATTGATAGAACGATAGCAGATACGGAACGATACGCGGAGAAAGAAAGGAAGAGACAAACAAAGAGAGGCTGTATTACTAGAGCATGATATCGGCTGCGAGATATCTAGGGATGGTTGCTCGTAGACCTTTTGAACCTCGGACCGATGTACAACGATATCGACGCAACCTCGGTGGTTCTCGGAGGAGGCCAGCGTGGCTAATGGGTATGTCATTTGGTGAATGTACGAGCACGTAAAACCGAGAACTCTTTCGGTTGTATTCCAATTCCCGCTATGTCCCATTTGATCCGGCAGCCTTGTAAAACGAGCTGCTTTAGACCTATCTTAGAAATCCGAGTTTTCGTAATCGGACGAAGTTTCTTCGGTATTGCGACTCCACGTAGTTTGCACAGCTTTGAGATTGTGTTTCGTAGTTTCCCTCCATGGCGTTATTTTCTGCTATACGCATAGCTCGAAGGAAGCTCTGCGAGCTTGCTTCCGAGAAAAATCGAAGCCGGCGTATTGGAAACAGTTTAAGACATAGAAATAGCAACGGAAGTTGATTAGAATTCTTGATGCTCGTTGGGACACGGTCGATCTTCCGTACCAATTGTAATCAAATTTGAAGATACGTCACCGAAGAAAGCGTACTTTCTGTTGAAGTAATTACTTCGAGAGAAACTCTACATCTTTATCTTTGTGTAACCGTGACCTGGAGACCGCTGTTACCAAGAGAATAGAATTTAGCGAAACAAAATATTCGAAATAAGGAGAGGTCCATATTATTGTGCCGTTGAATATAAATTATGTTTTGGGTTACAATGTCTAGAAAGAAAAGAGCTATAAGTAGATTTCTATTGCTGCTTCTTGTAGCTTTCAGCCAGAGTTACGAGGTTAACTTTTTGGTAATGTCCTTTGCTGTAAATATATGAACGTGCTCCCCGTTGCTTCTTCTATTGTATTGCAACGCTATAATTTATCTCAATATATTTTTCTTCTACAAATTCATCCACTCGTTCTTCCATCAGTCAGCCTCTACACTTTCGAACAGTTTGGTCGGACAATATCGTACGATGAGGAGTTAAGAACAACGACGTACAAAATTGCACGCGAGGAAAACTATGTTTGGACGTGGTGGAACGATGAAAGACTCTCGATCAGGTACGACCACCAAAGGTCGTTATTCCAGGTGTAAAATGGAAGCATCCAGCGTTGACCTTCCTCCTGTGGTTAAACACAGTATCGCCGGACGTGGGTCATTAAGGTCCCACGGGACGCAGTTTCTCAAGCGAGAAGCAGCTTCGACGATTACAGCATCGAACGCGAAGCCATCGAACATTCTTTTAGGTTTAACGGACACGTCCCTTGACTCTTGCCGCGCTACGTCGCTCGAATCTCAGGCCCTTCTAACCCTTTCGTTTCCGTCATCTCTTCGGAATTGAAACACTCTTCGTGTTTCCGAGGTTTCCGGCGTAGACCGCGGAACGGAGGGTCGAGCTGTAATTCAACCAAAGTTCCCTAATTAATCAGGCTCCCAATTAGTTGAAGTAACGAAGGTCCGATGGTTATAACATGGAGGCAAGAGAAAGAGGAAGACCGATAGGGAGAAAAAGGATGAAAGGGAGGAAATAGTTGGAAAGGAGAAGAAAAGGAGCGAAGGGTGAAGGAGGAAGGTAGGAAATTGGAGAGTGGCACGTCGGTGAGTCACGTGGAAGTCGATCGACGAACGGGTTGCCCGATTTCCTTTAAAATTACGTTTTTCGTTCTAATTCGACGCGCAGTGAGGCGAAAGAGGCCAAACTGCGAGAAAAACCCGCGGATACAAACGATCCGCGGATTTAATACCTTCCCTTTAAATCGCCAAAAACGTGGAAAATATAGCGCGGTTCGTCACTCTTCTCAGATAGATTTCTCGTATTTATTTATATCTGCGTGTTTCCTAATCGGATAGACTTTTGACAATTTCAGCAAATACAGATAAAAATCTGTTGAGAATTGTGGATCTTAGTCGCCGAAATAAACGTATAGAAACATTCACATTACATGTAGCAACGATATTAAAATAGTTTCATATCTATTTAATGTGTGATTTACGAGATATTCGTAGATACACATTGCACGCGTCTCGGCACTCTTTTCGTCTCACCATCTTCTTTATCACCGTGCGTACGGAACAGTTGCATTCTTCTGTTTTACGAGACGCTGCGCACACTCATACTCATATTACACGTGTATCACTACTACGCGGCTAATCCAGCGTAGCACACAAAATTGCATATGCGTCAATAAAATCATTGGAAGATCAAATCTCTTTTCCATGCATGTTATCGCGCAACGATGGTGTTTCGCGTATTAATAACTTTCTAGGTAGAAGTTGGGTATTTGTCCTTTTTATGGAAAAATCAAACGATACAGAAATTTCCGCTATCATTTTTACCGTTTCTTTGATCGTGGTACTTTCATTCTACTTGTCACGCGTTATATGGATTTCTCGCTGCTACCATGGAATATTCAATAATAATGGGGATATGATTTACAGACGTTGGAAGAGACAAAAAATGCTTATCGTTTCTATGGAGATTGTGGGATTTATGACGTCCCTTAACGAACAATGCGAAGATTTATTAAGTGGTATTTAGATCTCTGATCGTGAATGGCGACTTTGAACCGTTGCCGTTACAAAGAATCGTGACGCTATAAAGGGAAAAAGATTCAACAATACCTTGAAAACATAAAAATGTGAATTCTGTATAGAGCACAATAAAATTTATACTTGATTAACGTTCAATTTTTATTTTCGACGTAACGCCAGCGAATAATTGTTTTCTGTAGGAAAAAGGAACCAATTCTCAATTGTATGTACGCGACAGAATTTTTGCAATATTTTATTCGTTTTCCAGTTAATATACGAGCGGGAAAAAAATGTTCGTAAGATTGGCGAGTAATTTAGTTTTTCGCGTTTGTTGACCCACCTTCGAAATTGCTGTATCAAGTATGAAAGAAGCAAAACGTACGTTTACGCGCGCGTTCTTGTCTCGAGAAATAAAACGATAAAAAAAGAAGGTAAAATTGCTTTAAAGCACGTAGCGCCTATAAGAAATATACGTTCTCTTACATTGTTTCGAAAGTTAAAGAAGCTGGTGGGAAAATCGGAAAGTTTGTTCTTCGTCTCATTTTCGTTAAATTTTTCTTCGTTTCTTTACGGCTGCATTATATTTGCTTCGAATTCTATGTGGACAATTCCATGACAAATAGAAATAGTAATAGCAATAGACGTCGCCCCTGTTTGTCTACGATGTTTAAACGACCGGTTTAACTCAGGCAACTTTAGAATACTAGCGTCTTGGAAAATGCTCGCGTGGATTGTCCTGTTTCCTCCGACGATTCGAATAAACATGCTGCGCATATGTACCAGTCCGATACGATTTCGTCTCATAATCGAATCTATTCTATTGTTTATAAAATGTCTCGTATATTCGTTTGAAATTTCAGGAGTCTCTAACAAGTTGCCGCTAAAAAGGAAGCGACGCACGAAAATAAGCGCTAACAGATATCAAAGTTAAATTAATATTTTTAGGTATTGTGTTGGCAACTAAGCGATTGCGGATTTTGTCAGTACCATCCAATGACAAAATCCGCAATCACTTAGTTGCCAACCCAATAGAACACTTTATCCAGTGCGTATCCGATAGACGAAAGGAAATAAACGAAATTAGTATTTTTACCTCAAATCTATTACATAAAATCTGTTTAGTCGACCGTTCGCGGAGAGACGCGATCGCGAGAAGGCACGTCAACGGGAGTCGTAAATTCCCGTTACGATTAGATAATTGATCGATCCCCTTATTTCTGTTAGGATAATAAAGGTGGTTGAATTGAGTTTACACTGAATCAACTTTGTAAAGAGGATAATTGCGCTGTTGCGTATGTGCAAGTTAAGTAAGTGATTGATTTAAGGGTAGAGACCCGTTACAGATGTGCGTTGACTGTTCTAACGACGAAGAATAAGCAAAGTCTTAGCGACGATGCTGTGGCGGAGGAAAGCTAGCGATGGGTGCGTCTAGCGTACGGGACCATCGGATTTGTTCGTGAGAATTTTGGTTAGGAAAATGAGGGCAGTAGACGTCGCTTGTGATTGGATAATGAGAAGGTTGGTGGACTAGGAAGAGTCTTAGCCACCCTCGATAGAATGTTGCTAGTGGGAAGCATCGTACGTGAGAAAAACTAACTTTCCCGTGTCTTCTCGTGGTAAACGATAAACTTTAGAAACCGCTTTAGTAAAAAGATCTTTGTTCGGTCCGAAGGACCTTAGCTAGAAAATTCCCGAGATTTATGGTCGGTCCTTAAGACTATTGAGGGTACGCAATAAGGATGTGTAGACATCCGGATGCCATCTCGTCCGCGGTGAGTGGCCTGCTTTGGGTAGAGAGTCGGCCGATGTAATAAAATCTATTATACAAAATATATAAAATATATTATATCTAAATTAGCATTTTTATCTAAAACGTCTTTCGATTTTAACGAACAAATGCGTAAATCGATAGTAATTTGCATTTACGACAGTTGGGCCCAATTGTGCTATACAGTATGTATAATAAATGTGTATCGTAGCTAGCCGTATTGAAAGTTCCACCCTCGGTTCATGAACCGTATTAGCATTTTCCTCTTTTCTCTTCCTCTTCCGATAAATCCATATACGAAATAATTTTTTCGACCAAATTTCCTGGTACAGCAGGGTGAAGTTATCTTCCGTTTTGCGGCTCGGTGAATGGGCGACCGCAAACGAGCTATCGCTCCAGCTTCCTGTTTCTCAATACTTATCGACGTTCATCTTTATTACGTTGCGGATTATTTGTTTCTTCGCGAGCCGCCGTCAGCCACATACGAAAATATTTCTCGTTGCGCGACGTCGGGAGAAAAATATTCGTCAGAGTCCCGAAAGACCGAAGACTGCTTTTCCATCGTTTCAGCAAATTTTTTCGGATACCGAAAGTCGAGGTTCCATGATCTTACGAGGCTCGATATAAAACGCTTCAGACATTCTTACGTGTAACTTCGTAAATTCGCAGACTTACCAAGTATGTGAATTTTTGGCGACGAGTGTGAAAAGTTAAAGAGATGCAATTTGCACGGCGAGATTTTAGAAACTTTAGTTGCAAAACTTGCAAAGCTAATCGTAGATGTGCAATGGAATTAAAACTCGTCGAAATTTCTTTGCTGGTCTGATCTATGCGAGCCAATTTCCCTTAGGATTACAAAGTACACTCTTCGATGTTTCGAACGAAACTGCAAGGTTTCTAGGGTGTGTTCAGTGTGCAGTATCACATTACAAGTGTTTAGGGTTTGAAATGTTTTCCAGAGTTCGAACTATATAATCAGAGCGACGTTATACCAAGCCAAATTCTTCATCGGAATTCATCGTACGAAAGTTGTCTGGTTCAATTAACGTAGTTACAAAGTTTCGTCTATTTAATTTCTATAGAAGCGTATAACATTCGTATTCATATTTTATCGCCTACGCTAATTCGAGTAACTAAGAGTTTTAAAAGTAATACCTTGTAATTAATTAAATCTCTAATCCGGTTATTAATTTTGTTTTAACAAAGTGTCGCGCGTCTTGAACCAGTTTCTCGCTTAATATCTTTACCATCGCGTTTATTCGTAGACGAATAATCTTTGCGACAAAGCGGCTTCTTTTAAAATGGAAATTCACAGCCTTCAATTATGTTAATAGCATTTACGGAGAGTGACAGTTTTTAAACCAAACTATCCCCAAGTATAACCGTAACGATTCATTATCGTAGCGCTTTGAAGGTTCTATTTCTTGTAGATAAACGGAACAACTTTCTACGGAGCTAAAGCTTTTCTTTAAGAATCTATTACCGAGCTATCAAAAGTTTTTCACCCGTTTAAGCTGTTCGGAGCACAAAACGTCGATTCCCGCCGTTGGTATAGCAAGAACGTAACAAGTCGATAATTGGAGAAGCTTACCGAATGTCGAGATTTTTGTTAAGACGAATTCTTTCCCGATCTCGCCGATTCTATCGACCAACTTTTCCGGCCACGCTGATTATTTCAGTTTCCCGTGTTATTCTAAAAGCAATTGCGCAAACGAACGCCAACAATTATTCCGGGGTTTCTGGCTGAAATTAAAGCGAGGCTTACGCTTTTGTTAAATGCTGGTGCATTAAACATTTTTAAATGTACAAAATTCCGAAAAATCTCTTCGTTATGAGTTTATTCGTTAGTGCTCTAAAAAATTGTTGAGCATTTTTCTCATTTCCGTAATCACCGTGTATTACCTTGTTACATTTATTTCGTAATTTTCTAACGTTTTCGTTTCGTTTCATTTTTAGGGAATTGATAAATACCGTGGTTGTGCATCGGTAAGTCTTTCAGAGGATTTATTAATCTTGTTTTATTTTGAATGCAATTTAATTAAATAATTTAAGAACTATATTACGTTTAACTTATTTCTTCTGATTACAATTGCCATATCGAATTGTATTCGTCGATATTTTTATGAAGAATCAATAAACTTGCAATTGTATCGCTTCAAATTTGCCATTGTATCTTTTATAAGCAAAAATACGTAATTAATTAAATTGATACAGTAGCTTAGAAACACCGATGACCGCGTTATACACAAATAAAAGTACTAAGAACGTAATTTGAAAAAAAAACGTGAGAATTTGTGACGAGACTTATTTAAATTCAAATTAGATTCAGGCGATTAATTTCTCAAATTTTCCACTTTACCTTCAACGGCATTATAAGCCAGGTGACAGCTTATCGCTAGGCGCGCGTGGTTCTCTTAATTACCGTCAATTTTAATCGAATTTTAGGACCTCGAATCGAAAACTGATAATGAACTTTTTGCCTCGACGATAATAACTCCGGTCCTGTTCATCGTATTCGATGAAAGCACGAGCTATAGAATTTTCTCGTTCCCATAACGAAATTTTCAATGTAATTATACCTTCATGAACGTATGAAAATGGCTAGAGAGAGCGTCCGCATATCGTTAATTTTTTAATCATTCGTCAAGCAATGTTGCTTTCCATCGCTATTATAGTTAATATTCCCAGTGCAACAAATCCACTTCAATCCATTGACATTTTATTAAATCGTCGTCTGGGCTTCATTGAAAAATAATCACGTAGATGCAATTTTAAAGATATAGATGCAGCTAGTTTTTGTAAAGGCAATGTTCCCTTTTAATTCTTTTTACGATAAATATAGCTTTTCCATTCGGTTTACAGATACTTTTAAATACCAGATGGAAGACAGGTAGAATTTTAAGATTCTGGTTCCAATAGATTTCGAATAAAAGGAGAGCTTCGTCTTTAATATCTTTCTTCACAGGGAAAGGAACTGCTTTCAATTTATTTAAGCAGAAGTCATTTGAATTTATTTCAAATCCCTATAATCGAATATTTAACATTTAAAAGTTACATACAAGTAGAATTTACGACAATTCTCGCAACTTTTACTTTTAAACGATTCCTCGTTCTTTGAGTTTTACATATTCAAACGATTTAATAAACACCTGCGATATATGTTACGTTGAAAAGTGTCTTTCTTTCGCAGACACGTGTTTTACAACGACGCATCTTTATACAAACATGAAATCTAATCCGTCGAACGTCGTGATCTTTATTTTGATAGAACAAAATGGATTCTACGTAATTCGATAAAATAATATAAAATGGAAAATATTGTACACCCATTATTTCCTTGTAAAACAAAAGAAACTTTTCGGACGACCTAATATAAAGCCTAAAATATCCAAAAAATGGCATTTAAATACTTTCTGCTTGCAGAACTGTTACAAAACCTATCTGCTTTAATACCCTGTTACTTGAAGCACAGAATCTTCGGAGATGCTTATTGTTAGAGGGAACCTTTGTTAAAAATTTCACGATAATCCTGCGACGCCTGGTTCTTTCTATTTCCTTTTAAATCCCGCAGTACTCGACAAAGAAGATCGTGTTAAAGCGACAACTGGTCGATTCGGTAGCGACGGTGTTTCAGTAATGCGCGATTTAAAAATCAGGCTCGGCTACGATGCAAATTCGTATAGGTGTAGCTTGTCGGTAAACCAGCGATCCTCTTTTGTAGCAACAATCCCAAGGCGTCTCCTCATCCCTTATTCACCTGCGGTCGAGCCATAGCTTTCCAGAGTCACGAGGGTTGGTCTTTCGAAAATCCCAGTCGCTGGTCCGCCAGCAGAAACGCGCGCTTATTACGTGCGCTGCAAATAAACAAACCAGCGTTATTTCAAACCTCCGCCTCACGATTTCAGCCGGAACAATACCGGGAAAATCTGATGCAGCCAGGAATTCAAAGAGCTTCGATACACTGTCTCAGAATTGTTTTACTTTTCGATTCGAAACGCGGACGCGAGAAATTTGGTTTCGCAGATTTGTATTTCGGGCTGAAAGCTTCTTGAAAGAATTTACATATTTTCTAGTGTGTAGGATATTAACGGTTTACGTAGAAATCTTTATCTAATTTTTTATTCAGGCGAAAAGAAAAAGAAACGAGATGGAGCTTGAGAAGTTCCAACGTCAATTGATTTTCAGTTTGATTTCCAAGTGATTTGCAATATCTGCGCGACTTTTACGAATTGTTAGCTAGAAAATAGTTTCATTGGTAGATTTTGCTCTGCCAGTTAAATAGACTCGTATCTCGTCGCAGTGTCAAATTATGAAATTTTAGAAAGTTTCGTATTATACGCAAGATATGCACAAGAAGATTCCGTGGCAAATGTTCGAATACTCTCGTGGATGAAAAAAATCATATTCTGCGCCTCTAATTTATCTTTGTACGCGGAATTATATTCTGCCTGCTGCTTCGGTCGTACCTTGTGAAAGATAGAAGGCTTAGATAAAGTTTCCATTTTTATATTTCCCCTTCTATCTTGCCTGGAAGCTTCGGTCAGCGTAAGAGTGCAAAGTATTTGGTTCGGTCGTAAAGAACGCGGATCTTCGTTTTTACGTTGGTAATTCGCGAACAGAATAAAACATAGATAACACCGAACTGAGGGATTACAGGGGCAAAGAAATAAAATTATCGCACCCATGGTCAGAAACAGCGATGACAGATTAAACAAAGCGACATGCACATACGTATTTATACGTCCAGGAATTTAATAACACGAAATTTGCGTCAACGTTCGACGATTTAAATTCGGCAGAACGCTTCAATGGATCCGTCCTATCATTATCTTCTTTTGAAATTTCAATTAATACGGTGAGTCTCCTATAGTTTGATTTGAAAATCAATCGTAAACTTGTGTGTGAATTTTGGATAAAATAAATGCTAACGATACGCGACAATTAACAGATAATAATAATAATAATATACGAAAGTTTCGATGGACAAACGTTGGTTCGGAAAATTCCAACGATTCATTTTCCATCGCAGCTCGTAACCTTTTTTCCATATTGACATTTATCTTCCGAGGATGGTCGAGAAATTATTTTCAGCATCATTTATCAGAATGTTTTGTGGATGATTTCGTATTTATTTGCAATGTAATTCTTCCTGAGCACAGGTATACGCAGTGAAAGCATATGTTCAATATACTTTAATTCTTCAGCTACTCGAACAACATATCATGAACCTCTCGTCACAATGTGTCATTAAATTGTGCATTTTCGTTTGAAATTACGAATTGCAATGCAAACGATATAATACCGTAGAAATTTAGCAATAGCGCGTTAAAAAATGTACCAACTCGTATACCTTGTATAATAACATGCAATTGTGCTACCTTCCTGTTGTTAATAAAATAACGTAATGCAATATGAATTATTTAGGAAACCAAATAATTTGCTTCGTGTTTAATAAATAAAATGCTCCAGGTGAGTCTGAAGAGTGGCAAAGCTCCATAAATATTCTACTGAAAGAGTTTCGTTCGATATTTTATTGGGAACAAATTTCAGCTTCGAATAATACTTTAAAAATATTCCATATGTCGGAGACGAACGGACACCGAGCTTCCCCTTTGAAATCCTTTGGTCTCTATAAATTAACCCAACTATAATTGTGTGAGATTTGCGATAATGAGCTTGGGCTCGAGGCGACAACTAGTCGCCGAACGTAGCCGCGGTCACGGGATGAACGTTTTTACCTAATAGAGGCATAGAGTCATTGTATAGCTCTCCCTAAAAAAGAAATAGTTGTAACGCCACTCGACGGTAAACGTTCCAATGGTTTCTACCCCGTTGCTCGCCACACACAGATCCTATTCTTCGGGCAAGATGATTGCCAAATGTCAATGCATCTCCACAGGACATGTTCAACTCGGCTGAGCACCCGCTATGAATCTTAGGATTTAGTTAACTAAGGTCCTTCAAACGGACAAACGGTTTTTATCCTAACAGTCCTTAAATCTACCACCTACTATGGGAAGATACGGGAAATCTGCTTTTCTCACGAACGACGCTTCCCGCTAGCAACTCCCTGCCAAGGGCGGCTAGCATTCTTCTTCAACCACCAACATTGAAATTAACCAATTAACAGCAACGTCCTTTTTGCTCACTTTTCTGAACGAGGGTTGTTCTCGACAAATCCGACGATCTCGTGTCCCTGGACACACCCCATCATAGTTTTCCGCTGCAGCGTCATCGTGGCGGAAAGTCATTCTTTCCTGCGGTCTCATTAGCCAGTTACCTAGCGTCTTTATTATCGGTGAATACTCTACGTTTTAATAAAGAGTTAGTCAAGTAATCTTTGTACTGCGGAAAGTAAGTCGAGTCCGATTTAGACTTTGGGGCAAAGTATATCTGTTACCCCGTTGACCGCGGATTCGTTATCGAACCTGAGGCCATTGTCATTAGCGTCTAATTATCGCCGCCACTTGTCAATCTTGTAACATCCATACTCGTGTCAATAAACGTTACCTCGAGCGTGAGACAACGATGAATAATTCCTGTAAAGATTCATTACACGCTCTTAAGCCTAATCCTGATCTTCAGCATAACCCGACGTACAAATAACATTTACGTTCAATAGATTGTACCGTTTTGTGTATTTGACGAGAAGTATGAACATATTCTAATTATATATCCTTAAAGATTCTAGCATTAGGAAACGGATTTGACAGAATGGAAGACACCGAATTCGAAATCGGATCACGTCCGTAACGAGGACAGTCCACGCAAATCCGCCGTATCTCTGCTTCAATTTCAACAAAAACTATTCTTATTACACTCTGTCATCCTGATTATTCTCTTCCCTCTTCTCGTTTTAAACATCGTAGCTTATAGCAATTTGTGCTACAGCAAATGCCACTAATTTGACTTTTTATTCTTCTCGCTGAGAGAAGAACTTGCTTCGAGGATAGTGTCGCCTAACTAATGTGGAAAAAACTTCTTTCGGGTAACGTCGTTAATCGTATGTGCAAGAAGTCCAATCTAGTTTGCTCCATTTTAACGTGCAACCATTACGACCAACTGTTTAAAACGCGAATTTTAACACCGTTTGCACCGTAAACGAGAGCTAAGAAGTTGAACACTTTGAGTTTAATTATGCAAAGTCATTAACGTTTTCAACTTTTGCTCTCCCTTTTGGTTAAGAATCGCCGAATTTGTACGTTGTATCGTGCGAGGTTTTCATTCTACTCGCGTCACCATGTTAAAGATTCTTTGCGTATGTCGGTTATGATATGTCAAATAAATTGCAGATACAGTTTCTCCTCACACGCGAGACTTGATTCAACCTAGTATCACGCTAATTGCCACTCACATCAAGTTACGTTGAAAATATTGACGTTTTCCCCGATAGCGATTGCTGGACCACGGATTGTTCTGTAATTTCATATTTTGATCGACACGACTATAGAAATGGGACGTATTAGGTTGTCCGAAAAGTTTCTTTCGTTTCATAAGGTGATAATAGATGAACAACAATTTCTGTTGTATATTATTTTATTGAATTAGGCGTGTTCCATTTCGTTCTATTTCTATTATTATATTCGTGCATAATTCAATAAACTAATATAAAACAAAAACATTATGCGTCTATTATTTCCTTATAAAACGAAAGAAACTTTCGAACAACCTAATACATTAAATGTTATAACAAGTACGACGCTTCGAGTATTTGTATATTTTCCAATCTCTGAATTTTTCTGTACGCGTACAAAAATCCGCAATGTATCGTTTGCTAAACGTTGAATGCACATGGTCGAAGCATGATCAAAAGCGTAGGTTTCGCGTTACCAACCAGCAATATCAATTATCCAGTATAAAACGAGTACATGCCCATGAAACGAACGGATCCAGCCTGGAAAAGATTTATAGCATCGATATCATCCATAATATGTTAACTGTCCTTAGTCTTATCGAAGGTATCGACACGATAGGTTCACCATTGGTGGGCTACGTACGGAGTTTATACATTTGGCTGTTAGCGAGAAGAAGAAGAAGAAGAAGAGGATGTGATGGAACGAGAAGCAGCGAGTCAGAGGGGAACAGGTGAAACAAGGAAAAAGAAAGAGCGAAAGAGAATGAGAGAGTGGCACGTTATCCAGCTGCAGCCTGAGAAAAATGGCCCGTCTCGTAGTTTCTCCCTCTCGTACCGAAAAATCCGTGCCGACCGATAAATCAGATCGCGTCGCGTCTAGAACCGATGGTGCAACTTTTGTCCAATAACGTGATACGTAAACGTCCGTATACACGCCCCGGTTAAACCAGCTACGACTCGATATATTTGCTCGATATTTGGAAATCTGTATTCCGTTTCTCTTCCGTCTTTTGCGCATTACAGCGTTCGCTTCCGGCCTGTTACTTCGCAGCCTGTTTTCAGCGCGTAATAGTCGTCTTTCGTGTAGTGGCCCTTCGAGCAAAGTTCGAAACATGCAATCGATGCTTAGCACTTTGTTTGTTCGCTATTTCATGCAGAAAGTAACGCGCGTCGTCGAGTGAAGAAGTTGCTGATATACTTATCGTTAAAGAATACGAGAATTTTGTTTGTATAATAGGTTTGTAGATCGTGGTGGAAACACATGGTCGACTGTCTACATCTTTCACAAAATGTATTTACAGTCACATATTCTCATTTCCTCTGTTTTAGCATTTTTCCCATTCACATCGGACAAACTGGTTTCGACGAGCGATCTTCAAGACATATTCCATCACGTTTACTCGGCTGGACGCACTACTTTCTTCTTTCGCATGCCAATTTCAAGTCATTGATCCTATCTCTATCACTTCTCTGTTATTGGAAACTCACTATAAACGTTACTTATATCATCTTCTTGCGATAAATAAATTTACGAAAATATCGGATTGGTCGATAAGTTTGTTCACCTTTCACGCTGTTGTACCAATCTGTTTGAAAAATGTAAAGATGCACGTTACGAATCTTTCGCTAGATATAAAGAAAAAGTCAAGATATAAAATGCAGAAATGGAACGAATATAACGATACTTGACTAGGTAGATTTTATACGAAACAGCTGATGTACTCGTTTACAGTGAGAACGAAAAATTCCTTAATCTCGTAAATAAGTGAAATTGGAATATATTTAGAAAAAGCAGAATTGATCAGACTTAGATTTCTGAGAGACTTACGTATATGCAACTAGAGCACGAAGTTGATAATCCCAATGCGGTGGGCTCAGTACAGAATCAACTCTGAAACGTTGTCCGCCAAATTCCTAACGCTAGTGAGGTGGAAGTCGCCTAGAGCATCTGCAATGTCGTGGTAAATCGAACTTCAAGACACAGAAATCATTGGAATAGTCACAGATAACTCTACGGTCTTAGAACTTCGATCTTAAACTAGCGAGTGTTGCTGAGAATCACTACCAAGGTCATTGAACTACATAACTTTGCGTTCGTAGGATTCGAGGAGATCACTTTCGCGTCATGGATATCCAGGTCTCGCCGATTTCCACTGTATTCGGATTAGGCCACGATATTAGTTCAACCAGGAAAGAAAACGCTCCTTGCGCAATAATTTAGCAAGAGTGTTTTGCAAATTTATACTTATTTTCACATTGACTGTTGTTGAATTCACATATATATATATGTCGGATTCACATTACGATTAAGGGCGTGTAACGAATCTTCACGTGGATTAGACATTGTTATTACGCAATAGAGAAATATTTACTAGTAGAAATATGATTATTACAGAATTTGACAAGTAACCGTGGTAACTAGATACTCGAGATGCTAATGACAATGATCTTAGGTTCAATAAGGAATCCGTGGTCAACGGGATAACGAATATACTTTCTTCCAACGTCTAAGTCGGACTCGTTGTTAAAACGTGAAGTATCCACTGATCGTAAAGACGATTGTTTTACTCGCTGACGAGATCGCACGAGAATGTTCCTCTCCGTCACGGTGATGCTGCAGAGGAAAACCAAATGGGGTGTGCTCAGGGCACGAGATCATCGAATTCGTCGAGAACAACCCTCGTTCAGAAAAGCGAGGGAAATGGACGTTGCTGTTAATTGGTCAATTTCTATGTTGCTGGTTAGAGAAAGATGATAGCCGCCTTTGAGAGAATGTTGCTAGCGGGAAGCGTCGTTCGCGAGAAAAGCAGATTTCCCGTATCTTCCCGTAGTAGGTGGTAGATTTAAGGACTGTTAGGATAAAGACCGTTTGTCCGTTTGAAGGACCTTAGTTAACTAAATTCTAAGATTCATAGCGGGTCCTCAGCCTAGCTGAACATGTACTATGGAGATGCATCGACATTTGGTAATCATCTTGCCCGAAGGATAGTGTCTGTGTGTGGCGAGCCACGGGGTAGAAACCATTGGAACGTTTACCGTCGAGTGCTGCCACAACTATTCCTTTTTAAGGAGAGCTATACAATTACTCTGTACCTCCATTAGGTAAAAACGTTCATCCCGTGACCGCGGCTACGTTCGGCGACTAGTTGTCGCCTCGAGCCCAAGCTCGTTATCGCAAATCTCGGACAATTATAATCGGGTTAATTTATGAAGATTTAAGTTTTGGGAATTTTCCAAGGAATTCCAAAGGGAAGGCCCGGTGTCCTTCCATCTCCGACATATATAATAAAGGAGATTTGTACAGTAAAACTCAATTTATACAAACCAATTAGAAGATAATCGGTTTATACAGTGCAAGTCCATCGGTTCATTCCACTGCATACGATTTTTCCTTATACGACAGGAATTTTCATTTAAATAAATGGATTTGATGGGTAAAAAATCATAGCCCTCGCCAGACGAGAAACCTACTGCGATTTTCGAGTTCCCTTCAAACTATTTTTCTATCGTTACAAAGTAAAAGAATTATCTTTTACTGCGCATAAAGATCTTTTTTATAACATCAAAAATCTTCCAATCAGTCGAAACGAAAATAAAGTTGAGAAATAAAATTTCTAAGGGTACAGAGAAGTTAAAGAATATTGCGTTCAGGTGACAAGATTTTTTGATACTGAAAAGTGCTTCAAATCTTCCAGATAGCGAATTATAACGATCTCAAGATAGTCCACATCGAACCACTGGATCGATATCATACGTGTCAGCAAGATAGGCTTGTTCCAAGACTATCAAAATCGTATCCAATGACACCGATATAATATGCGGTTTCCCTCGATCTTGGAATAGCGTTGGAGCAGTACTATGAAACCATGGACGTGGAATTCGTTATACGGCGACTGTGAGGTTACCAAGATCGCTCCCTTTATTCTCATGGTTGGAGTGCTCAGCCCTTACGCTTTTGTGGTTCTGTGACGCTGATTTCACGTTCGTGGCAAGTATTCTATCCTTAGTGGATTATCCGTTGACGCTCGATGAATATACTAAAACGTATCATCGTATTTCTTTTCGTTGCCAACTAGAGTTGTCATTAGGTTTCAACCACCCTCCTTGTTATATTTATTATTTCACGTTTTCTTCTGAAACTCAACAGGTCCGAGATCATAAGATAATTGGCATAATTTTTTAACATTTATAAGAATACTTGGACTAAACAAGTTTTATCAAATACTCGAGAGTGCAACGATTGATCGTGTTACCAATCGTTAGTTTTGTATATAAGAGATCTGATAAAATAAAATTCCAATGATTGACAGTCTTATCGGTCGATGAAGCGAATACATTCATTTTAGTCAATTACATTTGGTGTTTTTTATACTGCGATGTTCCGGATCTTACGTACGTTTCTTTATGTGTATATATGTACGTGTTTCTCGTGTTTCGATACAAAATTTAGGTCTGTCGTTACATAGTTTTTCCGGATTTCATTTCTAATTTATTTCTTGTTTATGTAACTATCGCGAATGTTTTATCGTCTCTCGTAAAATATTCCATGTCGTAATGTAAAGTTATCGCAGGTATGTAAGAGAAGAAAGGAAGAAGTTGATAATAAAGGTTAAGAGTAAAAAATTGTGCTGGTTGGATCCCAGTGAGACCGACTGCAATGAGGGAATACGTATAATGCGAGATGAGGTGGAATTTTTTCTTCCACGTGCTAGGTCATATGACGTTTTGGACGGGAAAATGATATAGGTTAAAAATACGTGAGCAAAATCCTTCAAGAGGCCAAGGGACAACCGGAAATACGGAGTCAACCCGCGTCCCCGAACGATTTCGTGTGATTTCACCTGCCAGATGAAAGGACCAATTCACCAGACGTATTCGAGAAAGTATTATTCTCTGAAGAAATACGATTACAAATATCGAACGGGTATCCGTCAAATGTGAAAAGGGCGCTTTTCCTTCTTTGCTGAAACGAAATATCATTCCAAATTTTCATTTTCATGCAAACGAATCTTCGTCGAATCGTTTAAACGATACTTGAATATCGAATGTCGCGTTAACTTTTAGTGAGGTCAGAATTTTGCAATGTGCAAGATTTTCGAGGCGAATGCGTCTGTTGCGAACGAAATCGTGTTACATTAATTTCGATGTGGATAAAATAATCGACGATCGAAGCTGTCAGGCATTTATCGATATTGATTAATATCTTTTTCGCAGGAACAGGAATCAAATGCGCAATTTTTGATAGGAAAGAGGAATTTAGGAAATAATTTTGGATCGAACTATAATGACTTTGAAGTAATTCAAATTTCTGTCTGATTTTGTCGTTAATCTAACAGTAATCAACAAGACGCAAATAGTCCTGTTGCAGCGAAGATTTCTTTAAGAAATTAAAAAATACATAGTTTACGCGGATAATTATCAAATCAAAAATGTTGCACGCTCGCTTAAAAAATGCTCGAACTTTCTTTGTTCCATTCTCTTGACGATTTCCATGCAAACCATGTCTATTTTCATTCCCCCCTTCCAACTGCCCACGGATCTTCTGGCAATCTGCAAGCATACGATAAAAACAAAGCTGTTACCGTTTTACTGGTTGGAATTACACGCCACGCTGGTTATACTCCGGCAACGGGTTATCTACTTCACGAGACGTTTAATATTTCGTTGTGAAACGAGCGGAAGATGCTGAAATTACACAAAAATCAACAAACTTGATCAACATATCAAAAAAAAAAAAAAAAAAATATACGAAACCGTGTACGTAGACTTTCGTTTCTCGCAATCAGATTTCTCTTTCGTCGATTCGTTTCGATGCAAGAACGAAGGGGAAAAGGCGAAATGGTAACAGAACCGGAAAGAAAACGGAAGAAAGTATAAAAACGTGTGCCGTACTTTTACGAGTCTTCTCTACTTTCGCGAGTAATGTCCCAGGCATATGGTACTGTGACGGCTGTTACTCCTTTACGACGCCAGGCCACCCTTCCTGACTCTCCACCCTCCGGTATTCCCGCCACGCGTTCCAAAATCACCAGCTGCTAAAAACGTGCATACGAGACGAGAACGTCCCCCCCCAACCCAAACCGATTTATCGACGATTTCAGCTCCATCCTCCGTCTTTTCAGCCGGTTGGATTAAACACGTGTTCGATCGCTATCGGCGATTTCCGCGCGCGATACTGCTCGCTTTGCGCATCGAACAGTAAACACGAACGTTCGATGATATTGTAACGCGACGAGGGTCAATTAGCATAGCTCGATACGAAAATCACGTGATATGAGTTTTGGCGAATATCACTGGTGCACGGTGATTCATTTTAATGCGTGGCAAGCTGCTCGTTTCTGGAAGCGCTATTAGCTTTAATGGAACGAGCCACGGATAAATAGGAGGAGCTGATCGAAAATTCTTGCGTGTTGCTGTGATACGTGCGTCGGACACTTGGAAACTTGAAAACCAAGTTTCTTCGCTGCTCCTTCTGTTTCCGTTGCTCGCGTTTCGATTACGAATGAGGAAACTCCGTGAAAATCAAGAACTCGTTTCCTCGGTTGGTTGTGTCAGGTTCTCGTACGTTAAAAGCAGAGGCAAACTGAAACGTTCTTTAATTCCATTGCATAAATGTCATTTACATTAATTTCTCTTTTATACGTACCAACGTCACAGGTGAAAACCGTAATAACTCTCTTATAGAGGAACAGTTTTTTAATTCAATATTTATAATTCCAACCGATAAATACGAAGATTAGAAAAAATTAAATAATTTAATGGAAATTGTGTATTATTTTATAATCAGCTCACAAGCATCTGTTCTTTTCTATTTAGCAAGCACAAACGAACATTTCCTCTTTTTCCAACTCGATGCTGTTACTTTTTTCGCGCTGGGACAATCGCATTCGGTTGATTTCCCGCAGAAGTTGTTTATGCCGCAGTTCCGCGCAATTTTAGCCCGACCACGGAACTTTTGCAAGGGTAATCTCGGCTCGACAGTCTTTCGACTAAATTTATTTAATCGCGAGGAAAATTCTGTTAGAAGCAGCGTCGATCGAGGAATTAATCTAAATTTTGTCGCACTCTGGCATTTTTAACATTCGCTGATTTCGTCGAAAGATCCGCCAACCGATATATTTAACGCGTTATCTATACAATTTATCACCAAAAGGAAACACGTGCCAGTAATATTCTGGAAATATGGTAGAATGAATTTTTCCTTCATGCAACGTTTGTACCATTCGAGTTCTTCCTTCTCCAGAGCTTTGTGTCCGAGTAATTCGTCGAATATCATCGATTTTCGTCGGGTCTCTGCTTTTTCTATCCTCCATTGCCTTTGCAGGCCGATCTTGTACGTTTCCACGTCGATCGTTTTTTTGATACCCAACGATAGAACGTGCAGGCTGTCCTCCAAATAATCGTACACTGTGTTGAACTTTTCTTGCACGAGTTTCTTCTCTTGATCCATCGAGGAACGCGATTGGAAAATGTCACGAACCAACTGGGTATACGATTTTTAAAAATTACAGTTAGAGAAAGATAAATGATTTCTAGATTTAATATACTACATTCTACTATGTCTTTACGGAATATGCATATAGCATATAGTATAGTGATTTTGATAAATTCAAATTTCAGACTATCCTCTAGAATATGAACAATTGCATTTAATAAAATTCAATTACTCTAAATTTAAGATTTCAAGCTTCTTTAAAATTATCCTTCGTACCTTTTTCTCACTGATTATCGCATCCACTGCTATAATTTTTCTCATTATTCTATTAGTACATGCACAAAGATCACAGGAAGAAAGAAGGTTAGAAGTATATTTCTGTTGATCTCTCGATTTCAGAAACGTACTCGAGACAAATAATTTAGTCTATTTATCTCTATTTACATTAACAATTAATTTTGTAAAATTTGGATCAATTAAATTTACTCGAAAGCCAAGCATTTTGGTGGTGGAATGCGGCTGGCTGGTCGATCGGGTAAATTTAATTGGAACATCTGGCAATAGGTTGATAAAAAGGACATTAATTCACTAACGGACATCCAATAGCGCCCGAGTGCTCTTTGGAGATCGATCACTGCATTTCCACCTGGTTCCTTGAATCCACGCAGAATACGAATACTCAATAATTCGGGCAAAGCTTCGACGTCGCCCATTAATGGCAGGTCATGGGTATTTTTCCAAATACCATTAGCGTTCCTTCCAAATGGGAATAGCCAATCGTACGGAATCGAATAAGTACTGCGCAATATGTCCCTCCTATCGAAATTCGTTGGCTTCACCTGATAATCCTGGTGGCGGTGAAATAAAAATACGAACAAGCTATTTCCTTTAGAAAATAGATTTACACAATTTCACGATCAAAGCGAATATAAAAATTGTAGTTGCGTGTGTTCCTTTTTTCGTGATTTCAATTCTGAAGCTTTCAATTGCTTGTTCAACAAAGTTGCAAGATTCTGTCGTTACTCTTTCGGAAACATTTTTAAGAAAATAAAAGTTTCCGCGTTTGAAAACACCTGTAAACTTTTACTTGTCTCGGTAAAGCTTGTTAAAGGCACTTGGAAGTTCTTTACCGTTTTCTGTTATCTATTATACAGTTTCTCATAACAGGATGAAAAATTAACGTTTCCTCTTACAAACATTTAAACTACACGGTAAAGACTATTCGATACGATTTAATCGAATGCCGAAACTAATATAATTCAAAGCACGGAGTACGAAAGAACATTCTGCTTTTGGTAGATGAAAACAAACGGTAAAAGCACCCAAACGATCCTTAATTATTTCCTCTGCGATAAATTAAAATCGCCTCGATGGGACGAGAACTTAGAGAACGTAGCGATTCAAAGATCTCGTTGCATTCTATGAATTCCTCTCGTGTTTTATCTCGTTTCTCAAATTAAGCAAAGTACAGACTCTACGCAATTATCCCGCTATTATACAATTTCTTTTATTTCTTCTACGAATAAAAGTATGAAAATTAATCAATCTAACCGGGAACGATAGTGCGTTTTTCAGTCGAGATTCAGTTCCCACAGGTTCACACGCGATGAGGCGATGAAGCGTCGGTCGATCGGGGCTTGGATATAAAATGATACTCGTTTCCTTATCGAAGATTGCCGTCAGCTCCGTTTGATTCCTGGTAAATCTATGAACGTACTCGTAAGCCGTGAGATCTCGATTTATGGCAAATATTCTACAATTAATCCTGTTGCTCTTGAAACAGAGCATTTCGTGACTGCAGGAAGGTTCAAGGTCTTCCTCGAACTCTTCGTCGTAATATTCTTCTTCCTTTGAGTCGACGGTGTTGGCGTCCGCTTTCTGACGTTTTAGCGTTTCGGCGTTCGGTTTGTAACGCGTTTTGCCATCGCTCGTTACTTCGAATACGTTGCCAAAGACGTCAGTGGTGGTGAATATGACGGCTGATGACTCGGAAGGGAAGAAATTGTACGTGGAAGTAGATTGGTTGCCGCAATTGGTGCACGTATTGCCTTTGAACGATAGATCGTCTTCGTTGATCTAGTAAAAATGTATTTTCTTGTAAAAAGATATAATTAGTAGCGCGTGGATTTTAGTACATTCATCTGAAATTCGAAGGTGTCAAAATACGCAAGAATAATAATTTATAGTAACGTATTAACATACAACGTAGGCAAATATATTAAACGTTGAAAATATAATCGCTGAAACAATTCCCTGCCTAGATTCTATCTTTCTAATTATCTTCGTAAGGGTGTCTGCAGGCGAGTAAATTTTCTATCGCTAGTTAAAGAGATTAAAGTATAGATACTTTCGTTTTATAGGAATTATCGGGAAAATGTTATCATCGGCAGCTTGCTCGATCAGCAAATTAAAAAATTATGAAAATGAAAATACTTGTACAGTGAATACGGAATTGTAGAATTACCAGATAGTAGAATTGTAAAATCGTAAAATCGTGAAACTTTCCTTACTGAATATATCCATGAAAGGTTGGATCAGAAAAAGCTACACGAGACTCGCCATTCTAAAGAACCTTTTATCGACTCTAAAATACGATTTTAATCGCAATTTCTCGCAGAGGCCGAGGAGTACCGGAAGTGCTATTAGAGTCACACGGGTGGTAGATATCCGTTTTCCAACGAATCTCATCTAGCAGGTTTTGATTACCTTTAGATTAACTCCGTCCGCCATCGAAACTTCGTAATGACCTCTTCTCGATATGCTGACTCGAAGATCGTCCGGCATCGATAAAGTGCAGTTAACTGCTGACTGATCGTAGAACACGGTGGCATAGTTCTTGTGTTCCATGCGACACGTCAACAGGACGGAGACGAAACTGTCCCTGATCAATAGCTCGTTTATTTTCTCCTCGTAATCCGCGTTCACTTTCGGCAAAGAAGCTTCATCGACGTATTTCAGATTCGATAACGACGGATCGATGTAGTGCTGCTGCTCGTCTTCCTTTATTCCATCAGGAACGAAGTATAGGAGAATTTCTTCCTCGGTCCAGTCACACATCACTGGCTCCTTTTCTATAGTGTAGCCAATCGTGATACGCGTACCGTCTAGAACCCAGCTTTGAATTATACCGGACCTTTACGCCATAGGAATCTTTCTATAAAACTTTCAAAACCGTTCTACCATGCGATAATCGTTTCTGTTATTTCCTTTCCCGACCTAATATTATCGGTTTTGTACGCGATAAAATTGTCAATTGAAAATAGAAAAATACCTCGCCTTCGCGCTGATAACCAGGCGAAATATTCCCAAAGCTTTCTTAATAAAATATAGTAAAAGTAAAAAGTGTATTCTGTATTCTGACAGAGAGGGAGATCTTTTGTTTCTATAATAAAATTGATCATTGAAAAAATTACTGCAGGCTGGTAGACAAAATTGGTAATTCATTAAATTGCACGATCTATTGCACAAGTCATTTCCTCTGGGAAAAATTATGCGAATAGCAATAAAAGGACGTGGATATACTGTCGGAGTCGGTGCTTCAAGAATTTCAATTTCGCAATTATTTGTTCTAGTAAGAGGATAGGTACGTGTGTGGAACATTGAACGTGTTCTATATACAACTTCCTCGTTCAATTTGGATTCGATGTTACAATTTTAAAATACTCCGACTCGCTTCGGTATATCAGCGGATCTAATGACACTTCCTGATCACTTCGGTTTCTGTTTTATTAGAAACAGCTGAGAATGTGATTATATTACTTGAAATTCGTACTTGCTGGGCACACGTTAGGTGTGTCAAGAGCCAAGAACCAGAAAGAAAACGTTCGTTTTAATTCTTGTTACGTCGGCCGACTCTGTACCTAAATCAGGCCACTCACCGCGAACGAGACGTCATCCGGATGTCTACACATCCTTATTGCGTACCCTCAATAGTCTCAAGGACCGACCATAAATCTCGGGAATTTTCTGGCTAAGGTCCTTCGGACCGAACAAAGATCTTTTTACTAAAGCGTTTTCTAAAGTTTATAGTTTACCACGAGAAGACACACGTACGATGTTTCCCACTAGCAACAATCTATCGAACTAAGACCCTTCCTAGTCCACCAACCTTCTCATTATCCAGTCACAAGCAACGTCTACTGCCCTCATTTTCCTAACCAAAATTGTCACGAACAAACCCGATGGTCCCGTGCGCTAGACACACCCATCGCTAGCTTTCCTCCGACACAGCATCGTCGCTAAGACTTTGCTTATTCCTCGTCGTTAGAACAGTCAACGCACATCTGCAACGGGTCTCTACCCTTAAATCAATCACTTACTTAACTTGTACATACGCAACAGCGTAACTATCCTCTTTACAAAGTTGATTCAGTGTAAACTCAATTCAGCCACCTTTATTATCCTAACAGAAATAAGGGGATCGATCAATTATCTAATCGTAACGGGAATTTGCGACTCCCGTTCACGTGCCTTCTCGCGATCGCGTCTCTCCGCGAACGGTCGACTAAACAATTCTATTTACGCAGAAATGAAGTAACATTCCTTTCGACATTGCATGTTTCGTTTTTCACTCTACTCAGAACAAATATATATACGTTACAAGTAACTAAATAACGAATTCGCGAGCAATCGCAGCCAATTTAAGAAATAATGAATTTAAAAGTACTTGAGGCTATCACGGTTATGTTGAGATCGATGTTGTTGCGGAGCAAACTTTCAGGAAGCTCGTTCTACGAAAGAATTTGCTTTACCTAACTGACAACGCAGCCGAAAAACTTTCATAATCAGATTACAATCTCTATGATACCATATTAATTTATTAATAATATTATTGATCATTAATTGAGAAAAAATTCAATCATTGATGAAATGAATATAAAAATGAGAAAAGGGTACAGTATAACGTGTGTGTGTGTGTAAAAGAGTAACGATCACGTTACAAAGATATAGTTGAAAAATTCGAGCGTTTCTATTCATAAAGCTATGAAAGTCAAGGAACGTTCGATACAGGAAAGCTGCGAGTCACGTTCGCTTGGAACCAGTTTCCCAGCGGTAAAATTTTTTATTTGATTCTATGGCTTGCCACGAGCCATTTATAAATAAAATAAAATGAGTCATCTGGGTCTCGAACGTACATACTAATACTTTTGATACAGAAAAGTGTGTGCATCGAGTTTAGACGGATTAAAAAAGAATGACCGATAACGAGGTTCGTTACGAGATTCTTTGCCTCTGATGAAAAGAGAATTAAAAGGTAGTAGAATCATTACGTTAAAGTGCTATCGACGAGCTTTACTTCTCGTAGCAGTTGGTCAAACGTTTGTGGGAACTGCATTCAACCGAGCAAATAAAATACCAGCGGAGATGAGAAAAGTTTGGACGAAAGTTTATGAACTTGACTTTCGCATAGGTTACGAAAATACTCTGTACAACGCAGCTGTGAATCGTAGCATGATTTTCCAGCGTTACACAAGATAAATATTTGCCGCTGCGACGTTTGATAACGTTAAATCATAAGGCAGAGTGTTTAACAAAATTGCAGAGTACACAGCAACGCGGATCGGTATCGGACTGTTAAAATCATTCTGTTTTCCATCGAAGATAAAAGAGCAATCAAATGTTTAACAACGCTGAGTTTTTGGATAACAGAGAGCTAGTTTGCCATTTACTTTTTGCTCGAAATTCATCGATTTTGTGGTGTCATTCTCAGTTTATTTTTCAACTCGCTAAAAGTTTAGATAGGTATTTTACAAACATGGATTCTTTTGACTTTAGACTTTTGTTAACACGATAGAAATATACTATAAAATGAGATGTCGTATAGAAGTGACACTTTATCGAGAGGATGTTTTTTACTGTGAATTTTGATGGAACCGTATCTTTTTAAAAGAGTTCGTCGAAAAGTTTATTTAAGTAATTGTTGTAGCACCTTAAAGTTTCTTTTTTCTTTTTATAAAACACATTTTTTCTTTAAACTCGCCAAAATTTTTAATTTCCCGCTATTTTCTGCCTTTTTTTTTTAGTTCATCGAGAAGAAAAATATATAATAATTTAATCCTTTTTTGGTATTTTGTTGCAGCCCATGAAATAGGCATAGAAATCTGTTATAATTTCTTTTTTACTCAAAAAAAATTTTTTTGTATTCGTTAAATGTACATAAAACCATACCTCAAAATTCAATAACTTCGTTTCTTTCTTTCCCTTCTAAAAAAATCACAAAAAGACGCTGTTTTAGAACATTCTAATTCAGGACACCCCTTAAGATATTAATGTGAAAATTTCAGAGTATAATTTAAAGAGATTTCGATTATTGATTAAGAGGTTTTGATTATTTGTTATTCAAATTAGATATCGTCGCCCTAGTTCTTGACTGTTCTATCTCCGCTAGTTTGTAAACCGAGAAAACTGAGTTCAAAGATTATGAAGTTCAATGTCGTGTGTGCTTAGGACTGAATATTTAATTAATAAAATTAATTTATAAAAAAACCTAATATTTATTCTAAGTAGAATTTTCATAATATTAGCATGAATTTGTATTCTTTATACCAATCAGATATACGTGGATCGGTTGATTACAATTTTTTTTTTCTTAAAGTAGAGCTCGAACAGTTAAGAACTAGGGCGACGATATGTAGGTCACAGATAAAAAAAATCACGATAAGTCATACTTTCTATCTTTTATCGATATTCTATATTCCATAGAATTCTATAGAAGAGGAATTTTTAAACGCGATATATCGTCAACCATTTCCACATCAAAACTATCTTTTAATTAATCACTTTCTCTTAATTAAGCCAAGCTTTCCTACAAAACATTTCGAATTGATCGCTTTTGTTCAAAAAGTTTGTATCTTCGAATGTATCGGATTCTTCCTTTCTTCGATTGTTTTACGTTGAAAGCAATGCAAAAGTAAAAAGGCCAGTAAAAATGGACTCGTCATATTTTTCCCGTGTCATCTTTATATTACTCGTATTGCTTGCGATGTAATTATTTCACGTAAGACCAATTAGCGTATCTCTCGTTGAGGAGTTAATATTCGACGACAGAATAAATTGATAAATTCGTAGTAAGAAGAGGAAAGTTGCAGAATGAAAGATGACGACAGGTATAGACTTAACTGTTACGTTTATTATCAAACGCTTACGTAACTTCTCGAAGGTTTTATCCGATTTAGATGTATCGATCTCATTGAAGGAAATATAATAGCGCGCAGAAATCGGAATCCGCCCCGCAAAGTGGCAGGTACGTTGAAACGTACCTGGGTATCTGACGATCAATTCTCCATTGGAATTCAGCAACATGTTGGTACCGTCGGCACGACGCGTGAATTTCTCGTCGACCTCGTAGTCTGACGCTATTCTCACGAGTAATCGATGCTGTTCACTTACGATCAAGTCGTCTAGCACCTCGTACAGCCCACCGTCGTCATTCAACACTGTGTACCGTGACACTTTGACCGTGTTGTCCATCGTTGACAGAACGTCGTCACGATCCTGAAGGCAAGTCATGTTCCGATCAGCGAAGACCAAGACATGTTTCAATGCTTGCAATCGCGTTACGATTTCATATGTAATACGGGAAATTGTTGTTTTTGTTTCGCAATTAATCAAGCTTGGAAGACGAAGAACATTTGATCAAAAGGAAAGAAACGATTGAAAGAGGAATATTTTATTTGTTATCGTTTAATTACGTTTCTTTGCATTTGTTTGTAATTTTTGCTTGCACAACATCGAATAGCTTTAATTATCAGGGATTTTATTTGAAAAGGAAGACGAAGAATATTATTTTTCTTTATTTTTCATAATCTTTGAAAGAAATTCTTTTGATCGTACAATCAGCGAGATCCGTCCTTGCGAATGTCCAACAATTAAAATATCTTTGTCCATTGAGTAGGCATTGGTGGATTTTAAAGTAATCGACTAACTTTTTTAAAATTACGTTCATATATTTCGCATTAAATAAAAGAAGAAATTATATATTTTATTTTCTCACTGATTGTGCAATTAGTTTATGCATTCCAATATAAACGACCAAGCGTCGATGCGTTAAACGTTTCCCTCGAGTTGAATTCTTGTCGTATTAGATCAGATCGGACTCGTTCGTGGGTTAAAACGAAATTTAACGGGTACTTGACTCACCATCGTTAAATTCTGCTGTGCAGACACAGAATCTACCTCGTCCGCTTCGAGCAACGGAGACTTGAAGCCAGTCATTGGCTTCCTCTTGATTTTAGATAGAACCTTCGGATCTTTCGGTCTGTCGCCTTTAAAAGTGCAATACGGATACATTTTCAAGGCTCGTCTCAATTCACTAAGCTTAAAACAATATTCAGAATACGCGTTAAAACAGATAAAAGTCAACGGTAATCCTGAAATAGAATGCATAAATTTGTAAATTACAGTAGAACGCCGATTATCCGAACTAATTGGCAGACAAATCCGTTCGGGTAAGAGGTTTTTCGGATGATCGGTCCGAGAGAACCGCGGACGTGTCATAATTCAACTAGAAAATAAACTTTGGAAAATAAATTTTCCAAATATGGGTGTTTATTACGCGAAAGAATACACATTCAGTAAGAGAAATGCGATACAAAGAGTGAGTTAAACGCTTTTAAACCCCGCCAAGTTGCGGAGTCCCTCTGACACGAACATTTGTACAGTATCCATTTCTTTTCGACGTTTTGCCTATTGCAATGCGATATTCAACGCATTTTCAGCTTCGCTGTGTTAGAATACTGCACGGGTTAATACCACATTCCGTCATACCTTCTTTTGTATAAACATTACTGGATAAAATAATATCGTCGTGAGTCTTTTATATCCTGGATTATTTTTATCTATATTTAACCACTTCTGTATATCGTCGTTATTACAATCTTGGAATCCATATCTATATATTGCGTGCCAAACTTTCCAATTTACCATTGGTTCCAATTTGTCTCACATTGGCATATGCACCATTGCACACAATCTGTTCCATGCTCGTTTAAGCGTAGCTACGTGTGTCATTACGCTACACGTGAACTTTTCCCATGCTTTGTTCAACACATAAATGCTACCTTTTAAATCAAGCTTCCTACAAAATTGTAAGACTCTCGCATTGTTGTCGTCAGCGATTAACAAACATCGTAATAAATTCTTTCGGTAATATCTCTCGAAAGATTCAATAATTAATTGGTCCATTGGACGAAGCCCTGATGTTGCGATACATCGGGAGATAACGAAAGGTGTCTACCATTTGGCTTTCAAATTGTAGAAGTTGCACGGGAAATTGTCAGTCTCGTCAGAGTTGTAAATACGATCTCAATCTTAACCCTTTCCTTTCGCAAGAATTATTAAAAACTCGAAGAGATTCTTTAGCCGTGGAACTGTCAGCGGATAATTTTCCTTCTACAAGGTCGAGTTTACGTGTTCCATATCTTAGTTCAAATCGTTTTAGCCAACCAGTAGGTGCTTTAAAACTTCTATTATTGCCTAACTTCGTATTCAATTCAAAAGCTTCCTCTTGAATTAATGGACCTGAAGATGCTGTACCAGTGCTTCGTTTTTGTAAGATCTGTTTGTACATAGCTCGATCTAATTTATCATCCTTTGATATTTTCAAACTTCTACGGAGACGCAAGTTACTTTCATGTAACTCTTTCCGAAGTTTAAATAATTTTGATTCACTATCTTTAATGTCGCTAATTACAGATTTTCCAGCATCGTATTCTGTGATTAAATTACATACACTTTCATCCTTTTTTAAACGTATTTGATTTATCTTGTACTGACAACGCCATTCTTTTTTCTTCTTTTTATACTCATGGTGTATATAAAACCTGTACCTACGCGTTACATTCAGACGATACATTAAGACATTACAACGAGAGATTTGAAGCAGCAAGAACACGTGTTCCTAAATGCTTGCATTGTTTAAACATCATCGGATACTTAGTTTAAACGTGTACTTTGTATTATACATACGTATGTAATGTCGTAAATCTAGGGGTAATTCAGGTGATCGATTCTGAAGTCTGAAAAATCGAGTTTATTGTGGATAAGTTAATACAAATTAATAACAGTAGACAGTAAATAATAAGTTTTATGCAACGTCTACCTGAAAATCGATTCAATCTTTAATATTTTAAATAGTTCTTTTTCCTGAGATCTTGTCTCTCTGATGTTGCTCTCTGCCCGTCTGATTGGAAAATGCGTGTCTCTCAAAATAGTTGTCCGTAAAACAAAAGAAAGTAGTTCTGTCCGTGAGCAAAAAAGTCGTACTGTCCGTAAACAGAGAGTTTCTTCACCTTCGAACTCTAAGGAGTATACACGTATGTACGCAAACGATTCATCCTGTACTCGGATAATCGGCGTTCTACTCTATTATAAACGATACATTTTATTTTTGCTTTGATATTTTTCAAAAAGCATTGCAAATACCTGAACCATTTTTTGGAACGTTGACCCGCTCGTCGTAATTTTCGTGTCGCACGACTTGAGGATCCTCGAAAGCTATACAATTGACGATTACTCCGTTAGGACGAAGAACTGTTACTCTGCCATCGTCCAGATATTTTAGAACAGTCCCATTTCTCAGAAACCTTCTGCAAATTTCACGATCACCTTCGGGGTTAGCGTATCCCTTTGGTATGTAGGACTGTTTAATATAATACGGATTATCCGGACCGTCACCGATGATTGGTTCTATGAGTAATCCCGTCGGCCACGAGATTCTTTGCTCGACGTTCGTGTCTCGCCAGGTGTGAAAACGATTCTTTGACGCATCTAGTGCAAATTTACCAAATAATTAATTACGGGAGACGACGATAAAAATATCGCCAAAAATATCGTCAAAATTATCTCAAAAGTATTGGTTTGGCAACTAAGTCAGGTTACGAAGCGCAAAAAAGGATGTCTTCGATATTATAATATTTCTATTGTATGTGAAAATTGCAATATTTATTTTTAAACGAGCTGGAAAATACAGCAAAGAAATATTTAATTTTGGAAAATTTGATCGTTGAGTGAAACTATTCTTAAAGTTAGGAAATAAAAGTTGCACATGAATCATTCTTTTGTAAATTAACTCTACTAGAAATTGTTATAGAATATGAGATGGAACAATTTATGTAAGCGCACGATGAAATCTGGTACGCTTACATGGTTGCAAAGTTTGTTGCGTAGCAGCATACAAGCTGCATGTTAATCAAAACTTGATTCAAACGTCACTTCCATAGTGTCTTTTGCAGCTACTCCTACGATATTAATTTATCTCGTAAAAGGTACGTACGTCACGGTGCACAGGATGAAATTTAACAAGGAATATATTCACCAAGTCACTATGATCGACATTGTCTCTCGTCGCTGACTTTTTAAGATTTTCATTTTAATTAATTGAATTAATTCGTTCGACTCGTACAAGGGTTGAATCTTTTGATCCTATTATGCGCTTGAAGCTCATTATCGGACTGTGGATATTTATGCGAATTCACATGTTTATAAACATAATTAGAAAACCGGAGTTTAGCAACAAGTTTGTTTCATTTTCTAAATATTGTAACTAGTACTATATATTTGATATTTTATACATTTTTGCATATTATGTGCAATTTTGTACTTTTAGATCGCCCACAAATGCATAAAACTTCACATTCCGTATACTTTTAAAATACCCAAATAATATCGTCAATTCATCGATTTAAAAAGGAAGGGGAAGTTTCTAAAATATTTGACTCTTACGTGACGACGCCAGCATCTTCTGGAAAGCAAGAATAATGCCGATTCTACTGGTTACGTGGAATATCTCGTTCGTTTCAGGGCCATCGATTCTATGAAACAATCGTAAACTGTATCCATGCAGAGTAACCGTGATTCGTAAGTTCTTGGTCTTGTAAAGCCAGTCGTCTATTTCTACTTGTACCAAAGTATCATCGGCCGAATAAAACGTTTTCTTGCGATTTGTCACTTGTACGCGTAGTCTCTCAAGATCATAACCTACGAAATCATAAACTGGTTCCCTCTCGGTATCAGGTGGGGCCAGTGACATTTTTCCAGTAATCAATGGAGAGATTTCATCGACGATTGACTTCTTCGAACTGATCCTTCGACTGGACGATTTGTCGTTCCTCTTTTTGCCTTCCTTAGGGCTCTTCTTCCTCTTTTTTGCGCCGTTCCTCATTTCTTCTATGGGAGTAAGGGGCGATACATCTACGAGAGAAGATTCTACTGGCGTCACAGATTTGATTACTATTGTATCTCTCATACTGGAACCGTAAGACCGTCGAAAATAAATATCTTTGCTAACAATTATATCCGATATCGAGATAGTTTGATCAAGCAAATATCGAATACTAAACAGCTGCTAATATCAGAATTGTTTAAAATTGCACAGTTTCCTTAATCGAAAGAACAGGATCGCGTCATTGACACACGTATTACGTATACATATTTGTATATGATATAAAATATGCAAAGTGTATATTCGATGGACAGGTTAAAGAAGATCTGGAGATCGAGTCAAAAGGATAGAACGTCTTCTTACCGACATCTAAACTACTTTTTTGCCTATCAAGATCCCCGCTGGCTTCGGAATCTTTTGCTTTTAGTGTCCCAGGGAGAATGAAGTCCTCGTCACGGAACAGCATCGTCTCCTCGTATATCTCGGCGCTCTTTCTCATCAATCTTTCCATGGACTTGGCCGTCTGCAATCTGTACAGCTCCTCCTCCCGGCGTAGCCAATCCTTCTCCTCGGGCACTACGTATTTGCAGAAATCACGAAGTCGGACCGGCGTCCGAATGCTAGACATTCTTTCTTCGGTGCTTACTCCATTGATTTTCCACTTGTTACAGAAACACAGCAACAGAGAGTCGGTAGGTTCGAAGTATCGGAGATCGACGCGATCGAACGTAAGAAGACACTCGTGAAGAAACTGTAGAAAAATTGCCTCCGATAATAGTTCGACGTCGCTGAAATCTTCGAGACGAGCTCTATCCAATACTCTTGTCTTGAACACGTTCTTTTCCAAATAACCCGGGACTAATAATTCACGAGGGTCTATCAGGTCGAACAGCGGCAAACACTCGACGATATCTGGAACCATTTTCCCGTAATCGATGTTACCATCGCTGAGAAAATGGAGTTTCGGCGTCAACTTCGAGGTTAGGCTCGGCAAAGACTTGCTACGTTTCGGTGAAAGGGTGAAGGCTTCGTTTCGCATCGTTTCGTTCAAATCTTCTTTCGTTTTTATACCTTTTATACTTTCTAGGGTTTCCGAATCTTTGGTTTTACGCTCTAACGATCGAAATATCATTCTGTCGAACATTAAAACGTGCAAATAATGTCGAACCTCTTCGTCGCTTATCTCCACGTCGAAATAACGTCGAATGTTATCGATGTGACGGGCATATTCGTTCAATTTTTTCTCAGAGATTTCGTCCTTTCGACGAAAACTCGCGATCATTGGATGCCGGAAAATGGGCAAAATGTTGTCGATCAAATCTGTCAGGTTTCGGATCACTGGAATCGCGCAGTCATCGAGAAGACGAATGGCTTCCAGCAGACTATCTCCGTGAAGGATTAGTTCAATGTCAGCCGGGGTTTGTCCACCATCAATGCTGTACTCTACGTCATCGAGGTCGTATTTAATATTCAGAATCTTCACTTTTTCTTCGACGAACGAGACGAGGGACTGACTTGTCATTTCCGCTTTCGTTTTCGTCTCTACGTCGTGCTACGCGTAATTATAAAACGTTACCTTTTCACTACAAATTTTATGAAACTTTCATTCAGGTTAAATCATTTATATACAAAATATTCCATAATACAAAATTCGCACGATGGAATTTACAGAAAATTAAATTTTTTCTATCGTTCGATTTCGGAATTAATATATTTCAGTTAACTATGGTCCGCGAATACAGTTTGCATATTTAATTTTTTACACGAGCCGTACAAATAATTACAAAAAAAAGGTATGAAACTTATCAGCTTACTCGTTGAGCTATCTTTGCATCCCCTTTCTCGTCGATGGAATTTTCCGCCGTAATTCTTTCCTCATTCGCTTCAACTTGCGTCAATATTGCAAACAATATCAGCGGAACTGAAACGCACTCTGGAGGAAACGCATCCAGCAAGGTCTCATAAACTTCCGTATTCGCTTTCTTCGTACTTTCACCGACGATACCCTTCTCCACTTCCATGCTTTTCAAATAGTTACCATGCTGTCTATAAAGATCGTAAAAATCGTATACGATATACGACACTCTGTCGTACATGTCCTTCTTCAGAGCTTCATACTGCTCCTTATTTGAAGTTTCTGGCAGCAGCGGTGGACAAAATATGAGAAAACCAATATCGCAATATTCTTGGTACGCTTCAGGATCCATCAATCGTTTCTTCACTTTCGTCCAAAAATTAAACAATCTAATCTTACTGACACTGTATTCTTCTAGAAAATATAATTTTCTACTTTCTGTGGATTCCTCTTCGATATCTTCGTACTGTACGAGATCCAATTGTTCGTTCGGTCGTTTGATTTGCATCATACAACTTAATGGCACGCCAACGTTTATCAAATGTTGTGGTAGATCCGGATCGTGGAAGCCCGTGAGAATTATGTAAAGGTTCGGTCCATTCACGGGGGCATCGTCAACGTAAACAGCGTCTCGCCATTCTTCGCCGCGCTTTCGCAGTTTCGTGTTCGCCTTTCTGTTGAATATTTCCGGATCCAATTTCTTCGCGCCTGACTGCGCTCCTGTCGAGACGATCATTTCAATTTGGACAATTTACAGAAGTCGATGCCATTCCCCTTGCCATCGAAGATCGCACAAGAACAACACGACAAGTTCATTTTTCTTAATTTCTTGACTTCGATGGCACCCGTTACGCACGCGAATGTGACTTTCCCGAAAACAGGTGACGAATCCATGAGATTTAATAAACGATCGAGTGAAGAACTCGAAGAAACTGATTTTTAAAATTGCTTATCATGTTTTTCGCCCTGTGATCTTCGATCGCTTTCGTTCCATCCACGTTGTTTTAGAAAAATTAGAAGAGATAATTATTAAAATTGTAGCGGCACATGAGTTGGGGGACAATTCAACTCATGTTGTCATTTCGCCTCGGAAAATTGACACCGCCTTCACGCACGAAACGTAACGATAAATAAACTCTGGGAAAAACAATGTCGCCGCTACGTGCGACCATCGATCAAAGATGAATTCGAATTTTCCGACTCTCCCCCGACCAGTATAAATAAGCGTCTCGCAAGGAAAAGTTACAGTCAGTTGTCGATCAGTTATCAACCAGTTATCAACGAATTATCGATCTAATTAACGAGTCATTAGCGATCCTATTTTACGACTTATACACTGTACGAGCGTCTCAGCGAATATAGCCTGTACACTAATTTATTATTTTAAATATATTCGACAGTTTCAACAACGAGCAATCTCGTCCAATAAATCTCACTGTCAAACTCCTGCACAAGTCCTCTACAAAATCGAGCCACCATCAAGATTGATTTCCTTCCTTAAATGTTACAACAAGTACTTCGCTTTGAATATTTTTTATATTTCGGTATGTTACGCACAGTTTTTACATCGTTGCATCTTCAAATTTTCCATAAATAATCAATTTTACTCTTTTAAGAAAACACGAACAACCCTATTACCGAATCTACCCCCTTAATTCTACTCAAATTACTCTATACCAGAATTTTATCGCCATAATTAGAATGGCAACGCACCTATCGTCTCGTCAGTTGCTAATAACTTTGCCCATAGACGTTAGGGGCGTCATTTTGCGCGCGAGCTACTAAAGCCGATTCGCCTACCCCAGTCTGCAACTGTCTGTATAATCCAATACTCCTCGTCTATCTCTCGCTCCAGGTCAGCTAGCCTTTCCACTATACCGATGCTCTCCTCCCTGGCACGATATATTAAGTACTTGATGATCCGTGCCATCAGCCAGCTTGGTAGCGCGTCGTTCTCCTCGTTCAAAACCTTGCTCGCGTAATGACAAACGCCCTGAATCGTTGGACATTTATCTAGGCTTTGCTTCGACAACGTTCTCACGCTGGCCAGCGTTTTCTGACAGCACAGAGGGTAAATGGCTTTCCGCCTACCCTCTTCAGCGGCCACGTTGAAAAGCGACACGCACCTCGAGTGCTCGGTAATCGTCTCGACCATCATGGTCACGATGCACCACCACTTCTCGTCGTTGATCGAAATCGCCTCCAAAGGCTTCCGCCACGCGTCCTCGTCGATCTGCTTCCTTCCTTTGCTCGAATCTTCGGATTTCGACGATTTCTTGCTCCTTCGCATCCTTCGTCAATTTTTATACGTTAACCTAGATTCTATTTTCTGTCAACTTTTCACACGATTATATATATTTGATCGGTTATCGAACAATCGATACTTTATTCATAGGAAGAGTGAAACAAGGAGCATGAAGTTTATTGATATAATATAATACGTGTATTTTTAGGCAAAGAACATATAGGTAAATTTAATAAATAGATTGTAGGTAAAATAATTTTCTTGCAGATAGAGTCGCGGACGAGATTCAGCGAAGAGGAATAAGCAGCAATGAAGTTTCGTTAAGTACGGCCTGTTTACGTGAAAATGTAAATATTAATTTCAACTATTTATTAAATAATCCATATACTATAAGAATATTTCACGAATGAGACTTGACCCTTTGCACTCCTATGTCGAGCGTGTCTCGATATCAGTTTTTATCTCAGCAGCTCCTTTGTCGAGTCCCACTCGACATTCTTTCAGTCCTTTTTTGTGAAACGTGCGAAAGAAAAGCAGGATTGCATCCTGGAAATCGTTTCAAGATGTATCATAGACTTAAAAATTACAAAATACAACAATAGTGTGAATAAAACTTGTATTTAAGCAAATTTCCTTCTTTCTTTATTTATTTAAATTGTCTTATTTTTTATTTAAAGTAAATTGCAAATAAAACACTTGAAAGCTTTGGCAGCTGCTGATAACGAAATTGAAATAAAATTCGCAGTGCAAAGGGTTAGGCGTATAACATTAGTGATAGTTCCATTTAACTTTATTGATATCTAATTGTATTTATTTTTGTGTCTATTAACGACAATGACGAAGATCGAAAGTATTATAAGAATAAAAATTGTATGTTTCGTGAGATGAACTGTAAGAAAAATACGGGATTGTATACTTTTAGAATGATACATGCGTTAGTGGCAGGTGGTCCGATGCTGAGCAGTGTGAACATGACGGCTTCTGGTTTCGGACAGTTCGGTTTTCATTTTCGGTCTCTTCTCGTCCACGTCAGGTTGATTTAAAGCTGATTTACACAGCACGTCAACCTGTAAACGGCGCGATGCAAGAGTGACAAAACGTTGTCTAAACTGCGCTAAAATCGACTACAGTCGTACCGTCGACAAATCTGCTCCGTTTGGAATCGATACGAGGAATTTGCGTACCTTTATTTTTTAAAACTGTGAAACACTCCAATGATTTATTTCCGCTAGAAAATGGAAAATTCTTACGAATAATTTCTTATAAATTAGTGGTATTTCGTGTATAATTCAAACATTTTGCTATTAAGAAACGATACATATTGCTATAAAATGTAGAAATTATATTGTATCACATTTTATCGATTGGTATTGATGTCCAGTGGTGTGCGCTATGAACGCGAATCACGGTGAAGATCACGAACAATAACGTGATAATCAATTTAAAAATTCGATAATCGATTCCATGTTATCAAGGTTGTTGTTTTAATTCGTTGTGGAATTCAGTACGCATTTTCGCACCTTCTTCTGCGTTTCAAAAGTGATTCTTCGTTTGATCGTTTACAAAGTTTCATGGATTTATCGATTGTCGCCTATTTTCAGAAAATTTATATTTACGGATCGTCATGTTCTTTTTGCATGCTTTTCGATCAATAATCACGGATCTGTGGAAAATACGATAATACAAATGTTGGTTTATTTCGATTTACAATAACAAGGATTTTAGTCCTCGTAGCTGTCCGTATACTAATTGGATTGCGTTACACAAACTATGCGAGCGCCGATAAAAAACTTTATGACAGAATAAGGAATAAAATAAAGTAGGAACGATATAGTGCGGCAAATAAAAATGTAAAATAATATTTTATATTTCACCGTGTGAAAGCTACCGGTGTACGAGCATATTAATCCACACGTCCAGCTACAGATTAAACACGTGCAAGCTACTTATACTACAGCTCATGGATGTATGGATACCTACTTCAGTAGATTTGTGGTGGTACGTAGTATGTAAATTTTGCCAAAATATGAATTTTACGAATTAGTGACTACGATTCGATAAAAAAATGTCGCAACTCGGTGTAATTGAGTCTTACGTTAAGAGAACATCGAAACGATCAAGGACGGATTTCAAAGACTGAAAGTGAAAAATTACAAAAATAATATTCGATCTTTTAAAAAATAACTCTTTCGTAAACTTCAAAATAGCTTCTCGCCTTTTGTTCGGAAATTTGCAAGCGAGCTTTTTCGAATTTTGCCTCGTCGTTTTACGCGGGAAATACATTCAGACGAAGTTAACAAAGGATGTTGTCAGGATGTTTTCAAAATAATTTCATCTTCTCTTTATTCGACATCGAAATTGAAGATCGTGTTAATTCAGATTTCAGTTTTTAACTTTGCAGAAACAACTTTGCCGAACGAAAAGCTGTAAACTTGTTTCGATCTTCCAGATATGGAGGATTATCGATGAAAAATGTGCGCTGAATATTTATGAATCTGCTTAACGAAAAGTAACATGGGAATGCTTGTCAGTCGTTTGATACCGAATATCAGACACCATCTTGAATCGTAATTGATATCCTTCGCTCGACAGGGCAGCGTTCGTTAATTAACAAAGTTAATGTCACGGACTAGCGTACACGTAACGAGGATTTAACGAGGTAAATCCGAAATTGGTAGAACAAAGCGAAAGGGTGCGCGAACCATCGTTCGGTTGTTAATATTCGGGGAGATGGCAGAGCGACAGGACACGTACTGCTCGTGATTCTAACGATTTTTCACTTGAAACGGTGATTTCGTGACGCGGACTCGCGCGTAACTCGTTACGTTTGATATCTATCTACACGAGCCGTGTAGCTGACAGGAAAATTACACTAACTCACCAAAGTATTTCAACGTTTATTACATTTTACAAAAGTGTTTCCTAGGGTGCACATAATCCGTTCGTAACACCTTTCCACGTACAATTTGTATAGCTAGTACAATGTACATGTTGTACAAGTAAATATATCGTAACGAATATGCAAAACTGTCCCGCTGAATATTTTCTACCTTTCGCGTACATTTTCAGATTTGTTCCAAAATCTGTCAAAATGATCGTGATAGGTTTCGTAACAACGTTAATAAAATTTTAAAATGTTTTCTAGAATATACAACATATATATTAAATGTATCGATCATACGCATAGTAAAATCTATGTACAAGTGTTGCAATACTTGGGTGAGCTGACGCGCCAGTTGCGACTGGGTCAAGACTCCGCGGGCCCGCCATAAAATACTGCGTTCATTAATTAATTCGTCGGTGAAATATCGCGGCGATACGTCACGCGACAAGTTGGCCCGAATCTCGCGACAGTTTTGTTAATGGACAACGTTCTCTGCCGTAGCTGTCGTGTTCGCAGATCCATTAAACAGGTCGCGAGAGCGCGCGGGAATTCAATGAAAAGAACGCCGGATCGTTGTCTTTTCCCTGTGGACCGAACGACACGCGGAAACAGCAAAAACGAAGAGAGACAGAGAGCCGATGCGCTCGTAACGATTATGAAAACGACCGGCAGTCGCGGAATCAACTGCGAATCTCGTCCCAGAGGAAGAAAAAAGGAATGGATCCGCTGTGAAAACTGCCGCTGATGATGATGACTACGGTGGCGATGATGATGATCCCAGTGATTAGGAAATTGAAGATGAGGAACTTTGTACGACCGTGTGTTTCACTTGTCGGGTTTTTCAATTTTCGTGGAACGGTCGCGTGCAGAAATTTCGCGCTGGATCTACCCGCTGAATGGCGACCTGTTTCGCCAACATGTCGTGTTTTCTACGTTCATCTTTTGTCAGACACTAAATATGGATCCGTGGAACGAGAAAAATATCGCGTTAAAACCGAGACTGATAAAACAAAATAAAATTGGATGTTGAATTGGATTTAAAGAAAACCTAGGCGATGAACTCGATTATTCTTGTTACTCGGTGTAATAATAGATGTGCATAATTCGTGTTCTTGAATGCAAATTAACATAGATCAATTTCCCGCTAGGTAAATTCACGCGAATCAAGTTTGCCTAAGTAGAAACTGAATGGAACCATTTCGAGCAAATGCCTTTCACATGTTTTAAATTCTTTGAACGAAAAACTAATTTACGACTTATGCGAATGGCGATGCTTAAATATCGAGATACCTTTCGCCTTTCACTCAGAGTACGAGAACGATATTAACAACGGAAGATATTTCTGAAGATTCTTTAAACGAAACGACATATCAAATGATTTTTTTGATATTCGGGTACGAAGAGAATCACTGAAAGAATACCGTTGTTTAAGGAATTTCGAAAACTTTTATCTCTGTCTGGAATTTAAGAGCGCAAGCATAAAGTAATATTAATTCCGGAAACTTTATTCCACGTGAGTTTCGGTCGTGCCTAATCCGCAAAAACTCTCGTTTGCGCAAACTTGTTGAAACCAGCTTCGTAAAATGCGAGGCACGAGGACGATTTTAGGTGTGTGCAGAATCTGCCAGCTCTCGGGGCGCGTTAAGGAAAACTTACAAAAGATACGTAACACGGAGCACGTGAAACAGGCTGCATAAAGTGGGATAAAAAGTATAGGAAGACGAGCCAGCAGCGAAGAAAGGGTGCTCGGAATATTTTCGTTGCCTGTGAATCGCCTCGGGGATAAGATTATACACGTCGAATAGGATCAATTATTAAACAAAGGTTAGACAGAGGAATATTCCTGCGAAGAATTTTCATGCAAATTGCTAAATGAAAATTATCACGTTGAATCAAAAGCTGATTCGAACTTTCTTGTACTTTCCAAGCATATCCTTGTTCCCTTTGTTACGTTCGCTTCTCTGTTCTTTCCGGGAATCTTTTTGAGAGAAAATTAAATTCGATGTTTAATGATTTTTAATAGCCTAGTAACCGTAAAGAACTTCCAAGTTTTTATAGTTTTCTTTTTAAATATTTATGACGATAATCGCGATTGTTTTAACGGGTTGTCTTATCTTTTGTTTTCAAAAACAGTTTTGTTAGTAGATACCATTTGCACTCTGTTTCTGCGGTTTTAAATTTCTTTGAACTTTCGAGTTACCAAACTTCCCTTTTGATTAAAACGATTCCCCTCTCACGGTACAAAAATGATAAAGAACTTCCCGGGTGTGCTTCCCAACGAACTGCAGATAAAATCTTATTTTATAGGAGCCGAGGTCAAAATCATAACGCAGTTTACTCGTTATCGCGTTAAGGAGAAATGTCACGTAAACGTGACTTGACAAATTAATTTCCAGATTCAGCTTTCCGTAAGGAGTTACGGCGTTTCAAAGTTTCGCGTTAGAGAAAATGTTGAAAGGCGCTTTCCCGAACACGAAGAAGAAGCTTTGTGCATCTCCTTTGTACAGCATACTTATTCTCTTAATGGTTCGAATACCTCACACAGCTTGGTCGAGAACTCTGGCATTCTGGCTTTTCGCGAGTAGCTAACTTTCATGGAAAATAAACCGGCTGTTTAGAAGATAAACTCGGTACATCATCGATCAAGACGCACTGCTGGCGTGCGTGTCGGTATTCGCGTTGAAATATTTAAGCGGATGCCTCGATGGCGAGCCAAACGGTTTCCTAAATCTCAAAATATCTGACCCGACTGTTCTAACATTTGCTCGTGTATCTTTAAACTGCGATCTCGTGCAGGGATTTCTTCGGAGCTCGCCAAACATTCGCGACTCCCTATTGAAATTCACCGTTTATCCCGACTCGATTTACCTTGGCGGGGATCGTCAAACGCGCCGCGTCAACACGCCAAAGAGAACGGAGGAAAGAAACTTTGCCATTTATTCCGCCCATCGAAATATCTCGCCGAAACGTCTGAGAAAGTTTCATCGAGCGCCCGACACGCTCCGAGTAGCGTCGCGCGCCTAACATCCGAGAGGTGAAGCGACGCCTCGTGGAATCGCGCGGTCGACTCTCATTTCGAGTCGAACGATGCTACGAGCGAAGGGAAAAGAGAAACAGGCCAAAGTTTGGCGAACGATAGCCGGCCGTTTCAGGGAAAAAAGATACAACGAGGCTGGCATTTATCCTACGGAGAGTGCGAAACTCTCAGCCAGAGTAAACAGACCGGGTCACGGCCGAGCCGCTGGGTGGAGGATGGTTTTGTCTGGCCTTTTCTGTTTGCCTTCGCCGGCAGGCATCCCTACACACGGGATATTTCTGTATAACTCGCCACCTCGTCAAGCACTCTTGTTCCGACATCGCGTCCGAGTAATTTTCGTTGGTCCGTTTTCTTGCTCTATCGAAACGATTCGTAAAAAAGTTTGACGCGTCGTTCGAATTGAAGGTGAGTGACAGAGGGGAAAGGAGAGATTAGACGGCGTTTAGGATCGTTAGATACGAGCACAACGTAAGATTAAATTTGAATATCACAGACGGATAAATATGTTTTGGATCGATCGAGAGATACAAATATTTCTGCAACTCTTTCGTTAAGAGTGTTCTTTCCTGTAATGATTTTGTGAAGCAGACAGAAACAGATAGAAAGAGTGTTAAACAGATGGATAGAGAGAATAAAAGAGGAGACGTCGGTTCGCTGTCAAGAGAAACAGTCAACGTCTTGACGTATACGATGAATCAGACGTAAGATGTATTGCAGCGGTAAAACGGCGTTTGTTCCCCTCGTTTCCTCGTGTCACTAATACTTCTTTAACGCGTCAAGCTTTCTTGTACAGATCAAGCGGTAATCGAATTGGATTTAATCAGATCGCACGTTATTTCAAATAATTCGTATCTTCTTAACTGAAAGTTTCTTGAAATTTTACGTTTCCCGGTATTCTATTAGGTTGTCCGGAAAGTGTCTTTCTTTCGCAAACGTGTTTTTTACAACAATGCAGCTTTATACAAACGTGAAACCAAGTCTGTGAAATATCGCGGTGTTTATGTCAACAGAACAAAATGGCTCGTACGTAATTCGACAAAATAATATAAAACAAAAAACGTTGTATTATTTCCTCATAAAGCGAGAGAAACTTTTCGGACGACCTAATATTTGGTTCTATATTTCTCGTTCCTTAGAAAAAAAAATATAAAAATAAAGGAATGTTCTGGTAGAATATTCGATGAAAAAATCGCTTTATTTTATTTTATTCACAAATAAGAAAATTTAGTTACGGGTAGAAGGCAGCTGCGTATTAATTTTTTTTTGGAACAAAGTAGTTTCAAAAGTTTTTATTACAAAAGCAAAGAAAGTTTCGTAAAGAACAAAAAAATAGAAATGGAATTACAGCGAGTTTTGTTAATCGAAGCCTAAAGAACGTGTCATTTTCAGTTAATTAGCTTCTATCAAAATTTGAAATTTCAACAGAACAAGTAACACCATTCATCGGTGGCACTTAAATCACTCTGTCTGCGCAACGAACAAAAGAACGGAATCTCGCATTCGAAGAGAGCTTAAGTATGCATCTGAGAAAGAGCGGAGAGGTAAATTATTTAAAATGGATTAGGAAGTTTCGTGGAGCGAAGAGAGCGAAGGCGAGAACGTATGCAAGACGATACAGTGTAACGAAGAAGAAGAAGCAAGCCGCGTAAGAGTGATAAATTATTAAATCGGACCGCTTTAATTCCCGGACGATGTTGAACGATGAGAGGCTGTAGAGCAAATTAAATCAAACAGAAGTAGAGGAGAAGCAGAGTAAAGGGTGGAATAAAGGAAAGATCTCGGTGTTTAGAGGCGGACACCGTAAGAGATGCTAGAAGCATATTATTTCGGGGCAAACGTCACACCGTTTGATGCATTACGGCAATATAAATTACACAGTTGCACGGGTTTGAATTAAAGCGAGATACTTGCGCGCGTAGTTAGAATTTTATTCCTCAGAATGGAACGAAAACAGGGAGAAACTCGAGAAAAAAGAAGACTAAACGCTCTACTTTCGATTGTAGTTCAATTCTGTCGATCAATATCCATTTACTTCAAACTACTACTTCAAATATTTTTAATGTCTCGAAAGAGACAGGTCTTCGTCGGATCGGTAACCGCATAACTTTACATGGTCGTTTAACGCGATGGGAAAACGCGATGTAGGTGAAACTTCGTACGAGCCACGATACAACTCACTGAGAAATAATTTCTCTGTAAATATCCATATCCTCTCGTTTATTGCAACGATACAGCTTGTTTTTCTCTAATTACTCGCAACGCGTTACCTCTACATTCATTTTATGCGCGATATTATTGCTTTCGCGTAAAACTTCACTTACGTGTGTGTATCGGTATGAGGTATACGCTTGTGCTTGAAATTTGTTTGATAACTTGTTTGATATTAATTGATTACTTTATTACGACAGTAGGGTATATCTAAAGTAAACGCGTTGCGAAGCAATCAGACGGCGAATTGATAGAAACATTAACCCGTTAACCGGACACAACGAATTAACTCGCTGATGAAATTCTCATACTCTGCGCGTTGCGTTATTATCATATTCTGGCGGAAGTAAATTACGTCGTATTTATTTCACTCGATCGACAGACAATATCGATGCACATGGATAGCTTCTATTTTCGTAAAATCCAGGCAAATGGAATACGTGGCGTCGATGTGTCTTGCTAGATCTTTGATCCTGGGCTTTGGACGTACGCGATTCCTCCTCGGTGAAGATTACAGTCGTGGAGCGTGAACGCGCACGTGGCAAAGGGGCTGAAAGTGTGCAAGTACGTGCGAATTCCGGCTGAAAGCGTCGTAGCTTCCGGAAGTTTTGCCACTTTGCAGATCTTCTGGAAATTAAGCACTCTGAACGAGCTTGTAACGGCAAACACACGCGTCACAGTTGGCTTCATACTCCCGATTCGCTCTCCGTACTTGCTTCTGGTCTTCGATTTAACTAGGAATTTCCACGCGGCATGTCAATTCGCTTGTTTACAAATTTACTTCGCCATGCGATGGTTTTCAAAAGCGTAGACAACTCCGGTGCGTGTCGCGTCACGCGGATCGGAAGGATTCTGGAAATTTCGTGAGTCGCTATTTCTGTGGCGATTGCGTTAGCACGTTCGTCGCCCAGCGTGATTCGACTAAGTTTCCTGCGGGGCCCAAATCCGATCGCCGGTACGCAGAATGTAAATAGAGCGACAAGCAGGAATTCATCGTTTATCGCCTTCGATTCATTGTAAAGAAAAGATTATTTATTTCTGAAATGGAGAAAGCGATAAGCTTTCCAGTTAGAGTATTGCGAGAGATCTCGTGGCAGATATCTCGGATGTCTCATTTAGTCGAGAAGCATACTCGTGAGACGTACATCGGTGACTTTTTCATCCTCAAAATGTTCGGTAAACAGCGTGAAAATATATTTGGAAGTGAGGAGAGTAGCGATGACGGAGTCTACAACTATTGTTCAAAGTGCCCAAAATCACCCCAAATGTGTTTGGAATGTTTTAACGAATACCACGCGATATAGAATAACGTGATATATTATCCAGAATATAAATTAATAAAAAGTATGGTACAACGTGTTTTTAATATTTTTATGTTATACAAGAAGAGCGTCGCCATATTTTTGTGACGGGGCCCCCACGGAAGTACACCCGTCGCATAGATATGTGCGACGTGGCGACGAACGTGTTGAAGGATCACGCAACGCAACTTAAGAGATAGAATTTGTCCAATCTGTAGAATAGGCCGTCCAGCAACGTAAAACCAAACACGCAGTAGAATCGAACACACGGTAATATACGACACGCAATAGAATCAGACATAGTAGTACAAGACACGAGAAGCTGATTTTCAGAAACAGTAGATGTAGAGGGAAAGAAGATATATTTCTGACCATGACAGGTAATTCTTTACATCAAATAAATATAGATAAGAATAAATCAAAAATGTTGGATAAGGTTTCGTATCCGTTTCAAGATTATTTTTGACTGTGCTTTAAATAAATAAAGATTAAACTATTTTCTATTGGACAGTAGTCTATTGGACACGTAACAAATGTAAAGTAAAGAAAGGTTCGATGCTGTATTTGGAAGTAATATTTTATTTACATTATAGGGAAACTAAAAGCGTAGATATTTTTGTCTCAAGCATTTCGGTTACTCTGTTCCACTTAAGTGAAATTAAGAAATTTATTTAATCCGTGAAATATTATAACAAATACTATACACTGAATATTTCACATATTTTTTCACATTATGTGTATTCTTGAAATTTTATATTTCCTCAAAATATTACGTTCGAAGTAATATTTAAAGCTGTGTGATTAAATTATTAGGTTAAAGACATTCGTGTCGCAGTTATGTCCCATCTACCTAATTATTTCAATTGCAAAGATAAATTATCAAAGAAAGTACACTCCCTACAAATTAGATTGTCAAACCCGAGGCAATTCTGGGAAATGTACACGGTGTATCTTTACGTGTACTTTGGAAAAGCTGGTTTCCAGAAACTTACGATGTAGGACGAACGTTGAAACTAACCTGTTGAAAACGACAAGAGTTAGAATGAGCCTGAAGGGCTGAAATGTCATACTGACGCGTGTTTCGACGTCCCATTTGTTTAATTTATCGGTACCTGGTATTTTACGTAGAGTATGAGGCATTTGCAGAACGGAACGAGTCCTTTTCAACGTGTTTTCGATTGCTTTTTCCTCGCCTTGGACGAAAATTACTGTTTTCAGGTTTCCTGAGTTTCGTCGTTAAGTACAGCCTGCACATCCGTGTTATAATGTCGGCCGCCTGTGTCCTTGCTGACAGAACTTACAGCTCCAGTAATACGTTTTCCATTACCACTGGCCGAGGCTCGTGAAACGCTCGATTTAACTTCAGCCCAGTGCAACTGGAACGGCAACAAACAAAAAACAATCAAGTCCAAGCCAACGAATGTTTGCTGCACTTTCCTCGAAAGAGAGGCCAGAGGATGTGATTTTTTAATTACCTGCGATGCAATTGCACGTTCAAGTGCCTCGTTTCGAGGTTGCTTTTACGTTCCACAGAAAGACGTTAAAAGTGGAGTATCGAAATCGAACGATTTATTGAACAAAGATGTTTTTAATGTTTGTAATATTTGGAAATTTTGGTAGAAATTGACGTTTTTCCCGGTCGACTCGCGGTTACTCAAACTCTCGCGCTTTCTCTTTGTATTGCCACGCCCGAAATGTATCGTTTGTTTTTCCAAGTTCCGTTAGTTTTTCGTCGCTCAGTCGTTGGTGTAGTCGTGCCGCTATGCTCTGGCGACGAAACTGGCGCAACATCGAGTCAACAAATTTAATTAATTCTGATAATTGAGAAGTTTATCAAGTCGGGATCGGCCGGGTGGATCGCGGTCGATGGTTTGGTCTCGAGAGACAGAGATTCGCTAATTTGTCGACAGTTTTGCGAACGTTTCGGCCAGCTATAGAAACGAAAACGAGGCTGACGTTCCAACGTTCGTGCACACCGACCCCCGTCAAGGGGCTTTGCTTTTAATTAAATCATAATGTAGTTTGCAGCTCCTGTATCTGTGCACACACTTCGAAACGCCGCAGCTTCCACGCCTAGCTGTCTTTCTTTTGCTTGTAGGTTTTCCTATATGGCGTTCTCTCTGTTCGAATATCTCGTGTTGCTTTTGCCAATTTCGTGTGAAGGGGATCGCGAACAAGGGGAGACAGCACGTCGTTATTCGACTTTAGTTCGAATCTACCGTTTCCGCGGAGACGTCGCTTGTCGTCACGACAATCCCTCGACATTTCGCTATTGGCATTCTTCCTGTCTTTCCTCGTGTTAATAATTAAATCGTCACTCTACTGCGTCGTTTTAATAAATCAAACTGAGCTATGTATTTCCGAGCTGTGAAGTGGTTATTTCAAAGTAGTTTCTTCCCCATCGACGCTTCGTCTCTCGAATGGTTAAGCGACGAGTTTATTCTGAAAAGAGCACGCAAAGTGTCATTTCTACTCTCGTAAAAAAATCTTTCTGTGTATGAGCAATCGGTAGTTTCAATTCTCCAGAAGCGTACATCGTTCGTTAAAAAATTTAGAAACACGTACACCATGTACGTACACGTTCTATAGAACACATACATACATACATGCAACAATGAAAGGCGAACAAACTTTATTACAGAAACCCAATAATTGTGATTCGCAAACTTTGAACTTTTGTGCTTGGAACAATCGTGCAACACGTATACCTGATATCCGCTATCGACGTTGTATGACCGTACAATGTAACCACGGAGTAATAACGAACCAATTTAAACCAAGAGATCAGCAAGCGAACTGACCTTTTCGAAATAATTCCGACGAGAAACAATGACGCTGAACGCTTAACCATCGTAACACGTTGAAAAGAGGCGGTCGGTTTGCCGAAAAGTCACTTACCGACAATGGGGCACTCGATCCGAGTTAAACGGTCGTTCATGGCCGACGAGACAGCGGATTAGCGGCTAGGTAATTGCGAAGCGACACGAATGGACGTACGGACGGAAGCGAGCCAGTTTTCGAGCGGTATCTGGGACCTGGATATCGCAGGTAGAAACGATGATAGGTAAGCCAGCGTAATGCGTCGGCCCATTTAGACCAGGAAGTATAATGACAACGTGATGCAGGACGAGGAAGGAACTGGCTAAGAGCGAGATAGCTTCAACGATGTTCGAAAGCAGGAAAGACGAAGAGAACTGAGAAAAGAGTAAGACAGAAGTGGCAAGGTATCGAGGGAGGATGGGGCATTAGACGGAGAAAGTAAATGAAATGAAACGAAGCGAAACGAAATTGTGTGTGTAGTGTTGTTCCATGAATGGGGTTGCATCGTAATTGCGTGAAACGAGGAAGAAAAGCAAAATCGTGGAGAAAGGTCAATGGGAAACTAAAGAACTGCGGAAAGAAGAGAGTCCATCGAGTTTATCGAGAAGGCGATTACCAGGTAGAAGATACGTAGAAAACGAGAGGAGAAATAGAAGATAGAAACGGACAACGGAAAGGTGAATAAAATAGAACGAAAAGAGGATGAAAGGGGAAATTGACAGAAGTACGGTGTTGGGCGCGCGATCGATTTAGATGGACGATAGTTTGTTTGAGCAAGGCGATGATCCTGTCACGCGATCCTGTAATGTTTCAGCATGTGAATCCGACAAGGATCATTTATTTTCCAGGACGAACCCTGGCCAAGTTCCGTTTCGTATTCAGAGAGTGGCGTTCCATAACTACGAGTTACAGTTACGAGTTCAAAGCGCAACCACCTATTTTGTATTAAATCTAAAAACGTACATTTTCACCAGCTATTATTCCTACGATATATGACGCTCAACAGATCTGGATACGAAACTGGATACCTTTTTTGAGAATTAAAAATCGCGTAATTGTTTCGTACGTGTTGAGGTTTCATCTTGGAATAGAAAAAGGAAATACGTGGATCAGTGTATAATAGAAGTATATTTAACACTAGAACTACCACACCAGTCAAATTCACTGGTTTTACAATTTTATTTTAAAATTCCTACTTCGTGTTGTATTTTTTTCCGCGATGATGTAACGACTTTGGCAACGATAATTAAAAGAATAATATAATGAATTTTATCTTGTTTTTTATGTATTCAAACTGAAAATAATTTTGCATCAAGGCTACTTATGCCAATAACAGTCGAAATGACTGGTACTTGTCAGAGTGTAAAAGGCTCCTGCGATGTGTTTATCGAACCCCAATTAACCAGTTTCCTCGTTTTCTACAACTTGCCACACGTTTTTAAAATTTGCACCGCGTATCATTCGATATGACGATATCAGTTATCAGGAAAATTCCCGATCGATCGCTAGATCGCTAGGTGCTAACATCGCAATACCACACCAGTGAAAATGACTGGTTCTACAATTTTATAAATGTGTCAACCCTCGTTTAGGGACGGTGATCCCAGATGGATTGATAATACCAAAAATGTACCACATAACACGGAATTCCTTCTGTAAGAAAGTAATAAATCAATAAATATAAAAATTATTATTATAATCTACTATTACGTATTTTTTAAAGACCAGTCATTTTCACTGGTTTTGGTGTATAGCGTCGTGTTACCTATCGGTAGTTCTAGTGTTACGTAAGTTCAAGTATAAGTACAATGTTTATGCTAGTGCAGATCCTCACGCTGGCAACGTTATTTTACAGAGGAGCTCCGAAGCCATGGGTCTATGGGTTTTGTATAATTACGAAAAACTGGCTGTACCCCATTGCACCATCCGTGCAAGGCATGTTCCTAAAAAAGGTTACGAGGTTGAGAGGCTCTTCGAATTGATTTAGTGCTAAATAATACTCAATGGCGTCGAGGACTAAGTATACTAAACATTAGAGAAGATGTGGAGTTTTCCTTGAGGTGGGACCCACTTCATCAGTACGTTTGAACGTACTTTTGAGAACCGCGTTTTCAATCTTCATCCTTCTCATGATGAATACAAAAGAGTTGGTATAAAACACTTATTGCAAACACGGTATACTTAATTTAGTATCACGTGTGAGAAACTCTTGTATCTTGTTTTGTGTATTCAGAATATGTATTCAAAATTATTCAGTTTCATTGTATGGTCATTGGATAGTATTTTATTTAGTACTTTATTAGTATTAGTGAATATTTCATTCATTTGGGAACGTAAATATTATTTTGATTAAAAGATCCAACTGTGACTTTCTGCAAATGATATATTATGCGACTAATATGGAGTATGCACTGCATAACTAACATATATTAATGCGGAGTTTGTAATTCACGTTGCTGACTTTCTACGAAAATCTTTGTTCGACTATGTTTTTGCTCGTCACTCAAATTAGTTATTCAGGTTAACAAGTGATCCAGTTTTTCCGCCAATTATTTAATTCCGGGTCAGAAATATATTAGATCATATTTCGAAACAATAGCCACGAATTTAGCACGAGGATTCCGCTTCGTGGCTAATTGACATATAGGTCGTACTTGACTGAGAGAATCGATATTTCGACGCGTATGGTAAAATGATCGCGTAATATCATCGTTCCCCCTGTATACGGAAACCGCTAGTAACCGAATGGAAATGCTGAGAAATCAAAATTCAGATTCGCGTATTCAAATTTCAGAGAAATATTTGCACACTTCTTTATTATAGAACCAGTTGTATTCTCGGTAATTCTGGTTATGAAAGGTATGTATTAGCTCTAAAAGTAGGCATTTAAAGTTGCTCGTAGACGATAGGCTTTTGGGAATAATTTTTTATCCAGGAAAGATAAGACATTTTCACTTAAATCCCAAATGAGTCTGTCGAATTGTCATTTTTATTTTCTACGATCGGAAAATTTTAGTTTTCGTATCATACGTATAACCTAGTATTAGAAGTAGATCGCGGATATTTTTGCGCTTCTGGGAAATTTAAAAATGCAAAAATATACATAACATGGAAGGATATGTAAAGTGTCCAAAGTGGAACGCTCGTGATAAAGTTTAGTGGTCGGAACGAATATCCATATAAATTTCATTTCTTAGTTATATTCATAAAAAAAAAAAAAAAAATATGAAATTGCATAAATCACGCGTGATCTAATCACGAATCACGATAGTTCGAAATAATCGTGTATTTCTAGCCATCTTCCATTTTTATCAAACAGATCTCTTTCGCAATTCCAATTCAACCATCGATAAGCAAATCCTTTTTTAACCGTTTCGATGTATTAAAAGAATTATTTTTAAAAAACTATCTATAAACGATCCTTCTTTCTCTTTATAGTTGAACCGCTCTTGAAAATGTTGAACAGGATTGCGGGAATCAATCAGAACCGCGTGAATGACATCGACTCGTGTAATATTTCTATCTTTATCCGTAATAGATGGAAATATCGGTCTGAATATCGTTACGCTCGAGCAGATCCGTTATAAAGGTAGGAACATGTATTCGCGCTCCCATTGAAACATTCTGCGTAGTCCGAGCATGGTAAACACCGAATGACTGCGTTTTAATTAAATCTCTATCGATCGTGTTTGCCGGGTCGATTCACGCATTGATGAGTTTTAATTTTAGCATTTGATCTTTGCCGTTGAAACGCAAATACCTTTCTTCAATTCACCACGATCCCTCGAAAGAATTTCGGATCTCTGAATATTCCCATCCTTTTTTACATTTTCCAATTCATTCTAGCTGAGCGATCGTTGTTTATATAGTCGAATAAAAAAAAGATTAAACAGCTGTTTCTTTGATAAAAGTCTACGTTTAACTTTCGTTTCTGAAATTTAACGACTAAACAGATCGAGGAGCCGATAGTCGGACTAATTCGGTTAACACGTTTGAAAGATGATAGATACTTCTGTTCAAATAATTTTTACTCATGGGAATCAAGAGAACAGAAAGACAAAAGAGGAAAGATACAATGGAAGATCGTAGAAGATTGGAATATTTTCCCTTTCGTTTGATTACTTACAATCAACCACTAAATCGTCTTAATAGTTGTGACTCAGTTGAAGCGATAGGGAGAATTTTATCATTTTTACGCAAGCTCGCTTTGTTTTAAAAATGTTTGTCAATCGTAATATTAGATGAACATTTTCTCAAGCATCTGTTAATATTAAATTTATCATTTCTCGCTTCCAACAAAATAGTAAATATTTGTAGAGTGATCACAGAAACGATACTTTTTTCACAAACGAAACAGATACCGAGGGAAGGAGGAAATAGAAACGTAGAGATAGAGGAAGGATAGAAGCTACAGGAGCATCACGGGAGAATGATATAGCAGACAGGAAACATCCGTGCCAGATAGAGTGAATCGGTCCGTTTCAAGGGATTAGTATGTGTAGCAGAACGGTGGCATATTGCGTTATGTACCTCTGGAGTATCAGAATGCTCGATCGGCAGTAGGCTTACCCTACATCGCTTAATTCATGATCAGGTATGTCGGCCAATCCCCGGATGTTCTAACGGTTGTTCTACCAAAAATCACGTACACAGGACTGTCCAGGCAATTCGTTTTGAGCTATCGCTTGTATCTACGTGATCTAGCACTCTTACATACAGATAAACGTAGCCCGAAACATCCTCGTCGATACCATTTTGTGTGCGCTATATCTGTTCGGTGAGTCACTAGATGGACGACGCTGTAAATATTTAGTTAACCCTTTAACAGTATGAAAAAATGTAGAAAAATTCGGAGTTTATCATCAAAATTTCTCATACTTCTCGATCGGATACAGAAAGATCTAGCTTTTTGTCGGAGATACATATCTATTATACAATTATATTACGTTCGAGGATATTTAACCCTTTGCACTTCTATGTCGAGTGTGTCTCGATATCAGTTTTTATCTCAGCAGTTCCTTTGTCGAGTCCCAACTCGACATCCTTTCAGTCCCATCTTTCTTTTTTCATGAAAAATATATCTATATGTCGGAGATGAAGGGACATCGGGGCCTTTCTTTCGGGATGTTTGAAAGTTCCCCGATACTTTAGTCCAGACTTGTTATCATAGCTGTATTTAAATAATAAAACTGAGAAATAGTTGCTTATGATTTATTCCGAGTATGGGTGCTCGAGATTAACGACAGTGGGCTTGGACTCGAAGCGACATAACGGGTCGCTGAACGTAGCCACGGTCACGGGAGGGACGTGTACCTAACAGAGGTATGGAGTAATTAAATAGCTCTCCTTAAAAACAAAGATTGAATCGAGGGGTACAGAGAGGTACGGAGAGGAGTATATAAGGGCAGCTCCGCTTGGACTGAGATTCAGTCGGATAAGTTCTACTTGTACCGTGGACAAGTACGTTGAGTCACACCCGAATCGTGGATCAGTGAGTTGAGTTCGACTTAGACTGTGGAAGAAATCGCATTCGTCGTCCCGTTGACCGTGGATTCGTTATCGAGTCTAAGATCATTGCCATTCACATCCCGAGTATCTAATTACCACGGTTACTTGTCAAATTCTGTCACAATCATAATTTACTAGTAAATACTTCGCTGTTGCATAACAACATTCATTACAAGATTCATTACACGCTCTAATCCCAATGATAACCCGACATATATATATTTTTCCTTTTTTGTGAAATGTGAGAAATGAAACCAGGATTGCATCCTGGAAATTGTTTCAAGATGTATCATACACTTAAAAATTACAAAATACAACAATAATGTAAATAAAGGTATTTAAGTGAATTTCTTTCTTCTTTATTTATTTAAATTTATTTAAAATTTACTTTTAGTTAAAGTACATTTCAAATAAAACACCTAAAAGTTGGCAACTGCTGGTAACGAAATTGAAATAAAATTCGCAGTGCGAAGGGTTAAGATGTGCCGTTTGAAATTTTTCAGTCGAGTATTCTGCGAATATTTATGCAATTTCATATTTTTATAAATACAACTGAAAGAGTAGGATCTGGTCAAGAAATTGTTTCACTTATCTAATGTTACAACACGATTGGAATATTGATCAGTGTGACTTCTGAACGACACATATATTTATGGGAAATTTAAACGTGCAGAGGTGCAGAACTTTGTGACATCAGATTTAATACGAAAATGTAATACGAACGAAGTATAGGCGATCGGGTATATTAATGAAAATTTCATCTGATCGAGCGACTGAGACTATTACATACATTATGAGAGGAAATGATAATATTGAACGAATTAAAGCGGGTAATAATCGATCGGTGTTACTTGTATGATATAACTTTCGATAGCGCAATTAATATAATTACTGTCTGAGTTATCCGATCTATATAATGCGAAGCAGGTTGCTACTCGTCGTACTTCTGACTCTGGTAATGGCTTTATCTATGTAAAAGCTTGCGAGCTTATTTCGCGAGAGTTATGCTTTGGCTCACGCGAGAAATAAATTTAATAGGAGAAGCGTATAATGAGAAGCGATTATGCGATTACAAACGAAAGTCCATCCGAAAATAATAAGTGGCGTCGTTTCTAATTATTCTGAGAGCTTCGCTTTCTCATGTTGCAATCAGATGTGCTGAATTCTATCAATTCTGAGCGAATTCCATCAAGAGATAATTTTGTCTAAAAAAAAAGTAAAAGCAAATTTAGAAAGAATTAGCCAAATGCAAGGATTCGGTCAAAGTAGATGATCGTCCTAAATTTTAACGAAATAGTACTTTCATATATTTTCTTTCCTGAAACTTCTGTCGCAATTGCATAATTTTGAAGTATGAAAAGCACTGTGATTAAAGTTCTTTGGTGTGCAGCTCGATCAATCTAAGAGAATTTAATAACTCGTAGTCTACATATTCAATGAAGTTTTGATAAGATGTAGTGAAGCACGTTTCAAGAAAGTATTACAAAGTGTTAAGAGCAACTCTATTAAGAGTATGTTCTTTCGCTATAGCAGTTCGTAACTCTTGATAAATGGAACTAATAATCTTCCCCTGCTTAACTTTCATATTTACTTTTTAATTCAAAGTTCCAATTTTTATTTTCTAAATGACCAATCATTTTTCCGTGTTTAGTGTAACAACTTCGACCCTTAAGTTTGCCAGTAATTCGTTTTTACATAGTAACATAAAAGCAGCATAATATGCAGATTCCACTAATTAGCGAATCGTTAGGATAAAAGCATCGTTAAGATGTTTCTTGCTTATCAAATTTAGTTGCCACTCGTACCAACGCTTACTCTTTAAATTCCCCTTTTCTCGCTACATTGCTCGTTCGATTGCTCTTCTTCTCGACCGATAACGCGTAAATCAAAGAGTCGATGAAACAGAAACCAGTAAAAAAGTTGTCTTATACAGCCGTCTTTCCTTCCATCTATATACGTGGCTTGATCGTAAGATTATCGCAGGAATTCAATTCGGTAGCTCGTTCGGTGGCCATCGGCTTGAAATCTCTCTTCATAGAGTAACCGTTGCTGTCATTTTTCTTCCATCGATGCTCGCTACATTTATTGACATTTAATGGCTTTAGCTATTTATCCCTATCGTGAAAAATAATGCACCGTCATCGGGTTTTCGCGAAACGAATCTGCATGCTTGAAATTTGAAAGATGCTCTCGTTTTAAAGGTTTCAGCACAGAATTCGTATCTTCTTTTTGCCATGATTAATCGTAAATTGGTAATAGAATAAATCTAAAATAAGGAATACCGGCGAAAAGAATTAAAGCGCCGTGGATTTTACGCTCGATGTTTGGCATTTCAAACGTCTCGATTCTACCTTCGAAGTTTCCAAGATAAAATTCATGTTTTCTTTCTCCAACAGCCTGTTATTGATGAATTGCCGTGGAGCGATCATAAAATAAATAATACCAGCGAGAGTTGCAGAGTTAAGGTATCCGAAGTGAAGAATACGAAAAGAATTACAGCAGTGTGAGCTGTATACGTGACACCTAAAATTTCAAATCTTTCTCGCATCAAACTTGCCAAGAATTTCCTTCGCTCCTTCATCTCCTTTCTTCGATAACAATAAATTCCTCGTAAATGATGTAAAACTCACCTTTATACAAAATTTATCCCCAAGCAAAGAAACGAGACATCCACAATGGTTTAACTTCCGACACAACTGCAGGTCCTTGGATGCATGAACTGCGATTTAAAGTAGAATCAACGCGCGCAATAACGAGCAGTGAAAACGAACGATCAAGGTGGACATTTTATTGGACGAGTCCGTTGGGGTGGTTCATGTTCGACGCTCGATGCAGGAAACTGGAAATGGCTAGAAACGAAAATCGAAACGGATTTGGCGGTTGAAATGCGAGAGCCATGGTAGCGACGTCGTAAAATCGAGAGTTAGCGACCGTACACCCTGTGTAGGAGGTTCCGCAGGCTGAAGTTGTGCGGTGGAAAGGGGTGGGAAAAAATAGGAGCCGCAGCCACGCAAAGATGGCAGATTGCCCCGCAGGGATAGAAGTCGGAGTAACAGTGGCTGGTGATTCAATAAACCAGATAACATGTAGAGAACAAGGTTGTGGAAACCGGTTTGCCCAGCTGACTGTTGGAACTTTTCCAGGAAATCTCCAGGAAACAGGCTGCCTTAAGTCATTTTCTGGTACGCAGTGCGAGTAACTTGCCGTAGATAATGTTGCTAGACGGTCGCAACACTGAAATAAGATTAGAAACTGGGAAAAGTTTTGGCAGGGAGTATTTTGTCAACGCGACGTATCGAATTGACGATGCGGATATTCACAGGCGAATAACTTGCCTATTTTAAGTTTAATCGAATTCTTGAAATCTTGAGACGTGTCGTAGAGAATCTCGATCGATTATGATATGTCGAATAAAACGAATCTCTCGTCTTTAAAACGAGTACACCTTGAATTGAATTGAAGGATCGCTAAATTTTGATCGAAAAATTGTCGACGTTTAAACTGTTGCAGTTCTTTTGTGAAACATCGCACAACAGCCCACCTGGGCTTATTTTAAAGAGTGAAATCTCTGTTTCCATACCTTCCAACTTCATTTTTTAACAGATAAAAGAAAAGTTGCAAAACGGAATAGGAAACTGAGGCTCCTTCTCTCATTTCAAGTTTTACAAATTCAAACGACTTTACGGTGTTTAGAAATTTTTTAACAATGTAATAAGAATTTCAGAAATATGAGAAGTAAATAAAATACATTTCTTTCGATCACTGTTTTCAACAATTTTAACATCTTTTTTATTCTCTCTCTCTCTTTCTCTTTGGTTCTTACATATGTGTACTATACCGAGTAGTTTGTCGCAAATTGATTGCTCGCGGCTTAAAGAGGAATAAAATGAAATTATTAACGCAAGTACAAGCCCACTTTTATCGTCTCGAAGTGCTAAGGATGTTAAAATGTAAACGCAATGAATGTCAAATTGCTGAAATAGTCGCAATCTTTGAGAGATAATACAAAACTCTTAGAACGCAACTCGTCACTGCTAAATTCTCAGCATTGTGTCGTTGACTCTGGAGGAAATGGTCTTCTCGGAAATAAACTCGTGACGCGTTATCGTAAAATACTGCAGCGAAAGTTTACATCTATGATGCAACGAATAGCACTTGTTCGTTGTCATAAAACAAACAGAAACGAGAACGAGGAATTAATTATTATTTCGTATAAACTCGCGTATCTTAATATCATTTTTTCAGAGTTTCAAATGGATAAAATATTAACTCGATGCCAGTGATATTGATCCCTCTGCCAACAATTTATAAAATATTTAATACTTCTAACGCGAAACGCGACTGCCTGCCAGTTTGTACGCGACTAAACGAAAAATGAAGTAAGAGAACGAAAAAGAGCGGAATGTAAGTGCAGAGCTATGGAGAACCAAAACTCGCTAAGTAATTACAGTTGGATGACTTCCCGCGAGAATTCTCGACCTAGACGAAGAATGGTGCACGAAACCTTTTATCTATATAACTTTCCGATTATTAATTCTCTCTAACAGTTCGATTTGGAAAAGATATGCAAATTTGAATGAATAATGATCATACCGCTTTTGAAATAGTTCAATTTATACAAAATTTTAATACGGTTCGATATTGTTATTTCTCTTCATCAATACTGAGAGTATCAGATTCTCTCTCAATTATTTTGATTTCTTAATTAAATTTATCTTCATCAATGTTGAGGATATTAGACCTCTTCAATTATTTGTATTTCTTAATTAAATGATCAAACTACCGAGTATCAATATTATTCAACAAAGAAGTTCTACCGAATTTCCAGTTTTCACATCTTTATTATATTTGTATATTTGTATATTTTTCACGCGTTTAACTGAAACTTCTTTCTATACGCAAAGTTTCCTCTTAACGAATATAAATTTCCCAACTAATTCATAACTTTTAACTCTTGATTATTTTTCAATTGCTGTTCGGTGAACTATAAACAACATTTGTAACGAAAAACATTCGGCAGAAAATTAATTTGCAATTGTAAAGGAAAAGAACAAAGAAGAAACTTGAGAGGTAAACGTATAAATGCTCATGAAAATGTAATTGTACCAATCTGTATGGATTTCCTTTGATCTTCATTAAGTGGACAAACCGATATTACGATTATCGAAATTATTGTCGCAGCACCTCTGATAGAAAGTGAACATATTTGCGTACGTATTTGCAAGCTATTGGAACAGACCACAGCCTGGGTTTGCCATTGCATCCGCAAGGCAAACGGAACAAGCTACCGAAGGAAACTTGAAAGAGTAAACCAAACAAACCGCGTAGAATCACGTTGCTTTTAAATTGCAAATAGAATTCGTATCGTAAAGAAAATTTACTCACATATATAAATAATAGTCTTTGCTTCTACAATAACCTTTTATATCATCGTATCATAATGAAAATACGTGGTTTATTGCGCGATAGATGAGAGCAATTTTCGCATTAAAAATAACAATATTAGTAATATTGGTTAAAGTATTATACTCGAGTGTATAAATTCTATTATGTAAATTGAATTTCTCTAACGAATGTGAGTTGAGAGTGAAATAAAAGCAAGGTTGTTGGACGATCTATAAGCCAACTTATGGAAAATCTGATATCGACAAACGGCTATTTCTGTTTAAAATATCGACTTTTATCAATCCATTTAGATTTCATGTTTTTCGTTTGGACGCAGCTGATAAAGAAAGTAATTATTTTGTATTTCAAATATTTTTTTTTTTTGGAAAATGGGAAAGAAGGGGAGATATATACTTGCTTATGATGGTATTACATGCAACGAATTTTTTAGCCATTCTATTCATAACTTTAATACTAACGGTTAATTAAAAATTTCATTCAATGTCCGCTTTCAATATATCTGCCCTGTAAAACATTAAATCATTTGCAGAAAGAGTAATAAATTGATATCTTACATAACGTCTTTGAGATGTTAACTGCTAATATGAAAGCAAGTGACATTTTTCTTAAATTGAAAACGTTCTTTAAGATTCTTACTCTTTCATAGACGATTAAATATCAAGGAACTCTGATTAAAAAACGAATGCAAATGCAAATCCTGGAGTACGCACTGATTCCTTTCTAACGAAAAATTGAAAATTGCATCGAATAAACGAGAAATTACACTGAATAGAAGAAAAAACACAAAATACCATCTTGAACATCGATGTTAAACCCCCAGATAGTTCGTACTTTACCACCATTCCAACTGTAAATTCTCTCAGATTAAATGAAAATGATATTTGTTAAGTTACTGCACCGTAAAAATAAATCCAATACAGCTTTTCGTTTAATGACATATATCTTTTTAGATTTTTTACGACCAGTGCCTTTACTCAAATGTTGGAGCTGCTGAAACTTTCTATTAAACTGTACGAATGAAGCAAAACTTGAAACTTCTCTCAAAGATCAGTAACATTTTCTAATAAGAAGTAAAACTGATTGAAATATTAATTTAAGACGCTTTTTTCTTTTAAATAAAGTTATCGAACGAGGAAACGTAGATAGTGTCTTGGTATTTACCTAAGCAATATTGAGAGAAGTGAGACACCCGGTTTATCACTGTCAGCTTGAAGGTACAGCAGACGGAAGAAGAAGAGAGGAGAAGCGAGTGGGCGGACAAGTGGAGTAAATCTACGGCTCGTTTAAGACGGAAACATTCTCAAGACAATTGAATTCATTGTCTCCTGAAGAACGTTCCGGCAACAGAAGGGCGTAAGCATTTCTTCCAGATACTCGTAATTATCACCTTGTAACTGATTCGACAAATATCGACATTTATCTTTTGTACAGACAGACGCAACAAATAAAAAACCTTCAAAAATATTTTAAGAAATCCTCCAGTTTCGCTTAATACAGTTTAAACAAAATTCTTTTACGAACTAGACCGTTGGATAAACGCAATTCCTACAGCTATAAACACGTTCTTTTCGCGGGAGAAACTCGCATGGCGAGAAAATAACGTGGCAAAAAACAAGTAAAATCGCCGGTATAAATGTTTCCTTTTATCCAATCGGCGTACACAATTGTTTGCTGCTGTGTAAAACGAATGCAGAACTGAAAATCGTATAACGGCATTGATTGCGTTCTTTTGAGTCTCTGTACGCTGCGCTACTATGATCACACCGATTAAAACTCATCGATGCTTCTGATTGTTCCATTTACCATTCTGCTTTCATTGCTGACGAAATATTATCTAGAACAACCAGAGAATTATTTGTATTCGTTATACTGACCATTATACACAACGTTTCAGCGCCTCTGTAAGCCCGAAAATTTATCGTATCAAATGGACAACATTTAACACAATACCTTGGACTACCTTGGACCACGTTAGGCAAACTTTAGTCACCGTTTCCATTATTTCCTTTATTCTTTCGTTATTTTCGCTATTGGTAATTCTTACAGGCACTCGTTCTACTATTTGCCTTTACGTATATAATTTTCGATCTGGTCTTCAGTATCTAAATTGACAGGCTGCTATTCTAATAGAAGAAACTACTACTTCGATAGAGCTGATCGACCGTAGAGTGCTTTAGTCCACTAACAGAACTCAAACGAAACATTTTCTACCATTCGTTCCTTTTTTTCTTTTTCATTCTTTGCAATGCATCGCCAATCAGCGCGATCGAAGAGTTACGAGCGTCCCCATGCACCTTGACACTTCGACTGGACTTTCATGATTTCAGGAATACACGTGTCAAAGAGCTAATACTCCGGGGTGCTTTAATACTATGTCCCGCAGCTTCCACGGCAGTCCAAGGCATATCGCATGACCCTCTGGTTTCTGATGCATATTTCACGCTTCTGGATATGTCTGAAGCTTCTTCTGCGGGTTCTAGGTGGTTGAAGTCGGTTTTCGCTTGGTCTTGGCTGACCCGCAGTCCCTGCGGTAGGTAGAGTATTGTTTCGCGTTTCCGGTACCCTACTGTTTGTCGTTGCATATGCATGTTCTGTATGTTTTACATATGCATTGTGAATGTCTGCTTGTCTCTTATTGTTCTTATGCTATGAAAAATGTATGAGGAATCTTTTAGCTTTCCGTAATGCTAGTCATCGTGGTATTCGTCTGTTGGTGTACTTCATATCTGTTTCAAAGTTCCTGATCGAACCATATTACATTATAATTTATATGTTATAATTATATTTTAATTTGCCGATGGACGAAGTCTTCAGATTGACACATATTGTCTATAATTATTGGAAATTTCGGATTTGACTGACACGATGGTCGTAAAGGGCATAATTTAACAGGATGCAGGAAAATTACGGGGTTTGTGGCATGGCATGTAATATTAGAATTATCCAAATCGCAAGAGAATTAAAAGTTGCGTATTAATAAACTTCTATATTAATATTGCCTCCTGTTTCTATTTCCAGCGAGTCTCCAATATTTCGAAGAATCTCCTCAGATATAGCAAGCTTTTTTCTCCGGCTCTTTAAAGTTCCGGATAATCGAACGTAATATTTCCCAGAAAACGACAGTTTGATATGACAGCAGTTGTCTCGGAAACATTGTCTCCTCTAAGCCGTAACGATAAATTGATTTAAAAGGAATAAGAGGAAAAATATACGGTACCATCAATTTGTTCCTTTGGTATTGCACAAAGTATACTTATCACTCTTTATTTGCCTTGCACAGTATCCTCTTTGCAGTGACGTATTTTATTAAATAAATGTACCGACGATTATAAAACTTTTATTGAAAATATTTCAATTTTTACATTCCGCTGAATTGGTTACGCTTTCTCAACAATTTTTCACGCTCATTTTTATACGCTTATAACGAATCTAAATGCATTAATAAGTAAATACAGAGTATTCTCCTTCTAACATTTCAATAACGAAAGAAATTAATTTCTATTTAGTGTTTCGTGGTTGTATTTATAGAAAAATTGGTTTATCCATAGTTCACTGACCATAAATTATAAGAAATTTATAACGCATCGTTCGAGAATAATTTCTCTTCTCTTCTCCGCTTCGTTTAATCGCAACGAACAAGATTTTTAATAATTCTCAGTAGCCGCGGTGGTAAAAATTGTTCGGTATCGCTTGACTCCTCGTTAGAATTCATAATTTCAGTTTATCCTCTCGACTACTGCAAACTCTTTCGCCGTACCGCAGTTTCTTAGTACCAATTTTTCCTCGGAAATTCTCCATTAAATTTCTCCATACCATCCGCAAAAACTCCGTAGCGATCTCCTCGTTTATCTCCATTTCTCTCTCTCTCCCTCTACAATTTGCGTAAAAGAACGGCTGGAATGCAATTTATAGCGCATGGAGCAGCTTCGACGAATGGGGAAAAAATATTTCGAACGGTTTTTCAATGGACTCACGTTCAGTGGCCAGTCATTTGGAGCGGTTTTCTCGGACATTATTTTATATAAACCATTCTAGCATAGCCCGATAAAATGATCGGATAACTGTCCAGGGGACAATAACTACGCACGGTATGCTGTACGATATGCATCCGGAAATTGTATCCCGCAACTCCTGGCTCTCTTTCGTGTAGTTATATCCGCGAATGTAAATTTGTTTTAAGCTGCCATTTCTGTTTCGCAGAGGGCGCAATTATGCTCTTAACACACGAGTTATCAACGTCGATCAGCGAACAATTTTTCTGTCATGTACGTATTTTCAATAATACATAACGTTACTTTTCTTTGGACATCAAATGGTAAATTTTACATTCGTTCCAGACATCATTGCAGTCGCCTTTCGAGCTAAATTTTGAACTATATCGAAGAGTAATAATTTGCATGAACTCAATTTATAGAAATTTCATGGAGGAGCTAATAAAATTAAAAATATCGAAGCATCAATGAAAAATTGACGAAGGCTTTGCCGAAAATTGGTTTTTCATGTTAAAAAGAGGCATTCTTTATTGAGCTAAAGCGATTGAAATTGTTAAAAGCGGATATCACTTCCGGTTGATTGAATTTGCTGGTAAATAATTAACGAGAGGAGAAGAAGCATCGACAATATTCCTATATTACTACGAGGAACTTGATATTTTTTTTTGTGAAAGAAATATACTCCATCAGAAGCCTTTTAAAAATACTTGCTTAAAATAACACGTTTCAGCCGATATGTAGATCAACGACCCTATTTTTCAGAATGATGTTGTTACACAATTATCCATATGAGAATGAATAAAATTGAAATATACCGCGTTGCCATACTTTTAACGAGATTAGTAACAGGCATTAATACCATAAATATATATATAGAGAGAGAGACATTCGATTTTTCTACCTACAGTTACTTTCAAAATTAATCTCGTTATACGCCACGCAGGGTAAATTGTTTTAATTTAGCTTAAACAATTATTTTATCGTACGCTTCTCTCGTAATTCATTCATCGGCGATTATGGTTATGATTATTATGCGTTACAAAAAAAAAAGTTTGTAAATCTTGCTTTATGGGAAGTCTCCAGACACACTCATGCACGTTTTCGAGTAATTTTCACCTCCCTACCATCGTTATTTTATGATTATTATAGTTCAGGCTGCCTTGATCGTCTTTTCGGTAAAATCGTCGAATGGAAAGAGACGTTTAACATTTATGAAGGAATTACTTCGCAGCAAGTGCTTTTTGAGTTAATCGACAGGCGAGCCGCGCCACATGAATCGATGGACCGCGTCTAGTTTTCAGTTTACCTGATAATAAGCAGGATATTTCGCGGATATTCGATACTCTTGCAAGCCCCAGCTGATCCTCATTCAACCCATTCTTACGATATGTGTGTTGGTTTTAGCCCGTGGAGATTGATATTCCTAACATTCGTTGAAACGGCTGGCTTTACGGCAGCTTTCGCGTTGAAACCTGCCCTCTTCTTTCGTTTCAAACTCTCCGAGCCCTTCCATTTCCATTCTTTCTTCCGATCCCTTTCTTCGTTTTCTTCGACCTCTTTTTTTTTCTCTTCGACCCTCCTTTATCGCTCCCGTGTAACTCCGTGTGCGATTATTTTCTTCAAAGATTATTTACAATGCTTTAAAAGAATTCATTACATCGCGATCTTAAATCGTGAAATTAAATCTTTCCGTTATATTTCGATAAAGATCTTTCTTGCTTTACGTTACATTTTGTTTGTACCGCGCTTTCTTTGTTCTTTAATGGCTTTCTTTCTATCAAATTACGAATATTCTCGATTGTTCCCCCCGCTCGTTATCTTCCACCTTTTATTTGCTGGACCTTCGCAGTTCTTTGTCCATTGTCTTATCCTCGTACGGCTACCACGCGTTGATTATCTTCCTCGTTTCTTAGTCTAATTATTTCCTCAACTTTGTCGCTCCTTTGCAACTCTTTTCCCTCTCTATCATTTACCTTTCAATTACGTACAGTACGTATTATTTTTCTCACCTTATTTACTGAAATATCATCCACCATTCCCTTTTTATACGAATACACTTGATACTTTTAATTATCCACCTCCATAAGTGTATTTATTGGAAGAAAATAACAAGCGTAAACATGTCAACGCGTTTTTCCTTGCTTTTCGATATCGCTTCTCAACGACTCGTACGCGTATGACCAATTTATTGTCGCAACAACAAAGCTACGCATTGCCCAAAGATCTTAATTAATTTGTTAATTATACTAGAATCTCGTTTGTTTCGTTTCCAAACAATTAGCCAAAGCTATTACCCAGTCACTTAAGATAATTCGTTCGTATCGTGGCACGTACCGTTACAACTTGCAAATTTCGTTATTATTTGTTACATTAGTCGAAGATATCGTGAAAGTAGCAAGGATGCCAGAAATGATCTGCCTAGCATTGCACTCTCGAAATGCCGTGTTTCCAATAAACCATGTCGGAACACGATCGATCACGTGAAATTCAAGCATGCCCGCCATTTTCTAAGAGCTTCCGAGCGTTTCCACGAACGAACAATGCGACCGCGGAGCTGAAAGTAAATCCCTGCTCAAAGAGGGGGTCACGAGCGTTCGATTTCCAAAAAAAAAAAAAAAAGAAAAAAATAGGAGAGACAAAAATAACCGGTCGTTAAAGAGAAGCGCGTTTTAAGACGGGCAGGGTTATTCCTGGCCTCGTTTCATATTCGCTTTCGTGCGTTTCCTTATTTTTCACCGTTCGGTCGGAACGTGGAAGCGAGACAATTTAGCAGAGAGGAGAATGTCACTTTAATCTCGTTGGCCTTAATTATAAGACCGGCGGTACGCGCTTCGAAGCGATGAATAATATCGTTAGTCGATAATAACCGGTAGACGGGCCCCGTGAGGGGAAAACGAGCAGGAGGATGTTTAATAATTTGCAGTTCGACCTCGCTGAGCTGGAAAAATGGCCGTGCGTGGAATTATTATATCCCTGGCGGTCTTCTACGTTTGCTCGCTGCGGCGAGCTGCCTTTACAATTTACGGGAAATGGAATTTTCTGCTGAACGATCCCGCGGGATTCCTGATCGGGAAGCCTCGCTAAAAAGGATATCGTTTATCACGATGATCCCCTTAGCGTTGTTTTGCGATCGTATGCCCCGCGAAAAATTTACTTCGCCTCGTTCTTCTGACGAATGAACCTGTCTCGATGGGAACTCTCTGCCTTCGCTCAAGTTTTATTCAGTTTTATTAACACGACGCTGGTCCGCTACCTTCACAGCGATACAGAACGTTTCCTTGATTTAAATAAATTTTATAACTTTCATTCGCGTTTAATTTAGTTATAGAAACTTAAATAAAGAAATTTCTTATATTTCTCACACATATATGTATCAGTAGGTAACTTATTTCAGGTATCGTAGCATTTTGTTTAACGTTATACGTATCTGTATTTCAATGTCAGTCATTTCCTGTGTATTTATTTCATCGTCGATTAACCTACGCTCTGAAATCTTCGTTTCATTTCTTTTACAATTCGAGACGATGGGAAATAGAATAAAAGAATAAAGCAAGCAAAACATGTAGGAAACATTAACAGTCTCGGGGTAAAACCCGAAATCTCGTCGTAAAGATGTCGACGTTTAGAGAGCGGCATATGCTGCGCCGTTTCCGGTGTGCTTCCGCAAAGCATCTCCTCGGTTTACTAGGGTAGAGCTTTGCCGGCTGAGCAAGACTACTCCGAGAGATTTCACTGGATTCGTCGAACTCGCATATTTTTCGATCCTCTTTGCTTTTGCCTCGCGATGCTCCTATTCTTGGCGCGTTCCTCTTACTAACCCGTGAAGAAACTCAGGCGCAGCCACAGTCGTTGCGTTTGTACTTCCATATATAGGGTGTATAAAAATAAGTGATCGATATTTATGTACATCGTTCGCAAATATCAGGGCACTTTTTGTCATAAGACCTGATAATTCGTTTAGATGCGTGAACAGAGGGACGCGTGGATAAATTGTAAGGTAGAAAATATATTTTAATACAGAAGTGTAAATATAAATTTGAATATAATTTGAGCTGGTGCAGATCCGCACGCTACAAGCGTTACCCTATGACTGAAAGCCCTGGAGCCATCGTCACCTGTTTACGGTTTATGGTCCGCCTTCGTCTCAATCTTTTGTCTATACGCTGTCGATGGCTTCGGTGCTTGAGAAAATTAAAAACACCAGATGTAGAGTTTTCTTAGAAGTGGTGACCACTTCAACAAGATGGTTAGACGTGCGAGGTAATTAGGAAAAAATTTGTATAAAATGTATTCGTACGAGGAGAATCATTTTATCGCTTGATGTGATTGGCAATGCGTCGTACGAATTAGACGCGAAGCTCGGAGATATTTTCTTAAAGTCTCGATTGAAATTTGGAATTACAAAGGAAAATTGAATAACGTGAATGGCAGGATTAATTAAAAAGTAACGATCGTGAGCCGTGGTAAATATAAAAATTGGAGGAGAATTCAACGTTATTAGAATACGCGAATACGAGATTTTTATCGTAACGTTGATACATATTCGTATGAATTCTTTATTCGTTTTGATTCTTTGACGTTCGTCTAAATTAAAATTTAAACCAAACAGTAATCGTTATAAGCTTTAACAAGTTCCGCTTGTGACGTTAAGCTCGCTTTTAGTAAGTGTTCCTGTTGAAAATTTTGGATCTTAATAGCCGAAATAATGGTATAGGAACACTAAATTTACACTTGGAATTTATATTAGAACAGTTATATATTTATTTGATAACGGATTTCAAAGATATTCGTCGATACACGCTCGCACGCGTCTCAACACTTTCTTCCATACCAGACTGTTAACTGAACGTTTACATTTATTTGTTTTCGAGACGCCACGCACACGCAACTTCTACACACTGATATTCACATACATGTATCACCACTACGCATCTAACCTAGTCTAGCACACAAAATTATATCCCAATAATAATTATAAAGGATGAAGATCAAAATATATCGTTTCTCATTCGACGTCAACATCGTATATGCTATATGTTGAGAATTTTGGATCCAATAGCCGAAATAATGGTATAGGAACGCTAAATTTACACTTGGAATTTATATTGGAATAGTTATATATCTATTTGATAAAGGATTTCAAAGATATTCGTCGATACACGCTCGCACGCGTCTCAACACTTTCTTCCATACCAGACTGTTAACTGAACAGTTTACATTTATTTGTTTTCGAGACGCCACGCACACGCAACTTCTACACACTGATATTCACATACATGTATCACCACTACGCATCTAACCTAGTCTAGCACACAAAATTATACGTATCTCAATAGTTCCAATTACTAGAGTCATGAGAAGCACGAGGTGTGAGTGAAATAGAAAGAAACGTCTGTCAGCTAATTCATCGACTCGTACTACTTCCACTGTAATTCTATCGTAATATTAGATCGTCCGAAAAGTTTTTTTCGTTTTATAAGGAACTAATGGATGCACAACATTTTCCGTTTTATATTATTTTATCGAATTACCTATGATCCATTTTGTTCTATCAAGATAAAGATCACAACGTTCGACGGATTAGGTTTCATGTTTATATAAAGATGCGTGGTTGTAAAAGACGTGTCTGTAAAAGAAAGACACTTTTCGGACAACCCAATACAATTGACTTGAAAAATCAGCTTCTCAATCATTTTTATACCTCGATTTTCGTCGTCGTCTCGGTGTCTAGAATCGCATGTTATAAATACCACCCTCCTTTTTTAACGTCCTATACGTACACGCGCGTATAAATACGTGTAAGTACATAGCCGATCGCGTGGATGTGTCGAATGTGTGTGGTCGAATGTTGTATACGCATCGTGTAGGGTGTGTATCGAGGTTGAGAAGACGGAGGATAGTAGTGGTGGAAGGTATCGCAATGCTTGGAATGTTTAATACCGGCGCAACGACACGGCACGGAGAAATGGCCGACTTCAGCCACGGAATAAATCTCGTGGAATCATACCTACCTGACGCCATTTTTTGCCTGCCAGCAAACGCCCACTTGAAAATTTTTCAGGCTGCCGCCCGAGCGAAAACGCTTATTGCAGCCCGATGCAAGAATATTCTACCCTCTGTTCTCTCGCTCTTCGTCCTCCTTTCGCGCGTTTTAAGAGTCTGTGATTGCTCGATTGCTTCGGCTCTGTCGGATTCCATTATATTCCACGTCAACCTAAAGTGTGTACTGAATTAATCGTGGAGAGAAATAATTCGTTTAACTATAGATCACTGACTAGGGTCGATTTATTTCGTTATACTCAGCCGAATGATATTCATTTGCGAAAGAAAGAAAAATATTTACATCGAAGATTTATGATTCAATATTGTAGGATTTTATTATTATTTATTTAAAATGAAATAAACAGGAAACGATGGTTATTTAACGCCAACTAAACACAGTAATGTGCTATAATTAAGACAATTAAATAATTAATTTACAACTCTCGTCACCACGGTTCCAACGCTCTCTTTCCACACTCTCACAACGCTCACCACATTCTCTGACTTCTCATCTCACGACTAACTGTTAATTCGTCTTTCTCCCTTAAGCATCCCTTTGTCTTTTCTCGTAGCCCCAACACGTACGTGTTCCGCAACTATCCGTGACCATGGTCAGGTAGATCTTTCTTCCGCGTAATTATTTGATTGAAGGACCGACGACGCATTGATGGGCCTGTCAGCACTTAGCTTTCTTGCGATATTGTTTATGATTCACCCGATATTTCTTGGGCCATTTGTCCACGATACTACAATATGTATAGTTGCGTTAACTTTTAATACTCAAAATACGCCGCATTTCATGTTTCTCCGTAACATCGCGTCGAATGCTGCAGACTTATCGACACTTATTTATTGGCACGAGATATCTTTCTATTACCAGCTGTTCCCGTCATTACAATTTCCTCACACGTAATCCAAAATTTGCTAATGAAACAAAAGTTTCAAATTACGTCCCTCGTATCTTCTCGTATCTGTAGCTGAATTACTCTTCCGATACAACGAGGGCGAAATCCTTTACGTACCTCTTTCTATCTTCTCGTCGAAATAAAGATAAAAATAGAGAAGAACCAGGAGGAACAAAAGCTGGAAAACACGGGTCCATCGGTATTCATAATGCGATTTCGTGTACGTGGCTGGAAGGATCAACGGAAATTTGTTTCGCTCTTGTTTCGCTAGCATCGCGGACTCGTCGTCTCGTCGTATCATCGATGCTTCACGGGATTTCGTCGTTCGTCGCTTAATTTTCCGTCAATTATCCGCGCTTACGCTATGCCTATTTTTCGTACTTTCCTGAGAGACAAGACTGTAACAAATTCGACTGTCATTTGAAAGTAAAATTAACTAAGCTTCGATACTGCAAAAGAATAACGTTACAATATAAAATATTTATTTAATTAATTTATAAATATTAATTTAACTAATTTATATTAATTTTCTGTCAATTATCCGCGTTTACGCTATGCCTATTTCTCGTACTTTCCTGAGAGACAAGACTATAACAAATTCGACTGTCATTTGAAAATAAAATTAGCTAAGCTTCGATACTGCAAAAGAATAACGTTACAATATAAAATATTTATTTAATTAATTTATAAATATTAATTTAACTAATTTATATTAATTTTCTGTCAATTATCCGCGTTTACGCTATGCCTATTTCTCGTACTTTCCTGAGAGACAAGACTATAACAAATTCGACTGTCATTTGAAAATAAAATTAACTAAGCTTCGATACTGCAAAAGAATAACGTTACAATATAAAATACTGCAAAAGAATAACGTTACAATATAAAATATTTATTTACCTGAAAAAGCCAGTGTTTCCTTCGAAATTGTAATATGCTCGACACTTAGGAGCAAGAGTGCAATTCGTTCCGAATATTTTAGCCTTCGGATCGTTCCATTCGCGGGAATAACAGTTCATGGAAGCGTTAGTTTAGCCATACACTTAATCGCAGACAGTGAAACACATGATCTTAGCAACGTGTTAGCGAGCGTTTAAGTGACGCAACGAGGCTGTCGTGCTGGTACGCGATGTTTGCCAAGAACGTTTAATTGAGACTGCCGCAAGTGGACTCCGCGGCATGGCAAGTTCGTTAGAATTTCATTAGTAAGTTCAGGCGTGGTGGAGTGATTCGCTTTGGAAGGGCCGTCTCCCGTACGTAGACACGTAGCTCCGTCTTCGTATTTACCACGTGTCCACCGTTTTCAACTGTCCCGCGATTTGCATGCGTGTAAGCTGTTAAACGCGTATACTAACGAAGACAGAGAGAGAGAGAGAGAGAGAGAGAGACAGGGACAGCGAAAGAGAGACAAAGACAGAGAAAAAGAGCGAAAGAGAGAGAGAGAGAGAAAGAAAAGAAAGGAGGACAGAACCGGGAGTAACCGTGTTACACGTGTTCTTAGTGGTCTCGCGGTAATTGTTCCCTTTGCACTGCTGCTTCAGTTGAAAAGCACGCGAGTGTTGCGAGCAGTCGAGTGAAGTGGCGAGCAATATAATTGCTCTCGTTGGTCTATTAAGGATGTAAATGTGTGTATTAGTGGAAGAACGTAGCGTAGGTAATAATCGTTCGTCTTAAGGACTTTTTCCTTAGCGTTTCAATGGTTTAAAAGGAGAGGGTGAAGGAAGTAATCGGTGAATGAAAGTACCGTTGAATGAATCGAAGAGGACAAAATATGACAAGTCATAGGTTCCGTCTTTCGCAGAAAGGCGATTTTTAAATTCAATACACTGCCCACTGGATAGTTCATACTACTGTTTTATTAAAAAGTATACAATTCTAGAAAAGTACACGCGCATTATAAAACATTGTTTCTCAATGAAATCCCTTGAAAATAATAAATGACGAAATGGGGATTCCTATTTGTTCAAGGGATAAACTTGTGGCTTATAATCCATATAATTCGTCGCGTTACAAGACTTTCTGGTAACTTGATCAATTATACTAGCAGTATACTTGGTTCGTCGCGGTGGCCCGCCACTGACAAACGTACTAACAGGTTTCCGCGTTTCCTTGGTAGCTTTGTCGTATGGCTCGCTGGAATACGGTGGGAATTTGTGGAAGCAGCCAGAGTGATTTCCGCCGGGTTTCTTTGGGAATGGAACGTAAAGAACACCAGGGCCTATTATTTTAGGCGTGCGATCCACCGGTCGTACGTAAGTAGGTCCAAAATCTTTGTCCTGGTAAGGATTCGGCGGAAAATAATCCAGTGGCGCGCTGGCATTCAAAAATCGACCCGGTTGCTCTGTTGCGTTTAAAAGCAATTAGCGTAGGAAGGAAAATTAATTAATATAAAGTAATAAATCATTTCTTTCTTTTTGAACGCGCGTGGAACACGACGTAGTATTTTTAGGAAGCATCTTTATTCAGCGTGACACGCCACAGAACGGCCGGTACATAATTAATTTACCAGGCTAATAATAATTAAGCGAGTGAAAATTACCGGTTTAGTTAATTCTGCGTGTTTGAAGACCTCTTTCTTTTCCTTTGAAATTAGTCTCGACAGAACTTTGAAAGCTCGAATAGAGCACGGTAAAAGAGCGAGGAGAAAGAAAGCAGCCGTCTAAGCGTAGCTAGGTTTCATTTTCTTTCCTCTCTTACGACAAAAATGTAATTAGTTGCACCGGCTTGGGAAACAAAATGCTACCAAGAAGAGAAGAAAAAAAAAAGCGAAAACGAGGGTGAACGTGGGTCTCCAATCTCCTTCCGCGTTAGAAGCCTTCTGTATATTACCTCGATAATATTGTCTGCCTTGTCTACCGCTGCCAGGGACGAGCAACGAACAAAAAATAAGAAATAAGAAGCCAGGCCGACGTGGCAAATACAAAAATTAGAAGACACCTGACGCTGTAGCTTACGCTCGTTCACCAACGTATTTGAACGTTTACTTGAAAGTATCTGTTGTACGAAATTTTGAAATTTCATTTGCGCTGCGATAAGTAGAGTGTGGATATTTATGCAAATTCGTAATTTTATGAATCCGATTTAAATAATGAAACCTAGATGGAAGTTTGTTTTACCCACTAAACATCGTAACCCATGTTACACTTTGGATATTTCATATATTTCTGCGAATCGAGTTCGTTTTATGCATTTTGCAACTTTCAAGTGTCATAAAATATCCATAAAATTCGCGATGTGATAATAAAATATAACCATATTTTTTTTTCACATTTATGTCAAACTGTACCAGTAGAATCATGGCAGACATGTTTCGTTACAGTGTGCATGAATTTTCAAAATAGTCTATTGCAAAATAAAATCCATTACCTACGCGTTCCTGCGGCGGGTCATAAGGATCGTAGGAATACGATGGAAAGGGATTCAAACAAATATTGGCGTATCCTGGACCACCGAGAGGATTGGGTTTAATCTTCACGTTCGGCAGTTCGGGTCTCCGTCCTTCCTTTTTACGTTCTTCTGGAGCAGTTCTGAAGTAAGTTACTTTCTCGAAACATCCATGATAATCGCCGGGCGTGGAATGTTTCTTAGCAGGAGAGGGTGGCAACAGAATTCCCCCGATTTTTGCCTTATCACGTTCCAACTGCGAAACGGTGGATGTATCAGGTTGGCTTCTTTAGCATTGTCGCTAGAACTGCAAAAGTAAGACTCCTCAAACTTCCATATTTAACGCGTGTCTTAATATCTCTTAAGTTTTAATACAACTGTAAATTCCAACCGATTGAAAATCAATTCTGTGATTTTAGATTCTTCAATTTCGAATTGAAACGATATCTCGTTGCACTTTGTAATATTAGGTCGTCCGAAAAGTTTCTTTCGTTTTATAGGAAAATGAATGTACAACATTTTTCATTTTATATTATTTTATCGAATTACGTATGATCCATTTTGTTCTATCAAGGTAAAGATCACAACGTTCGACAGATTAGGTTTCCTGTTTGTATAGAGATACGTCGTTGTAAAAGACGTGTCTGTAAAAGAAAGACACTTTTCGGACAACCTAATAGTTTCAAATCTCGATTTACGATTCGGAGAATTGCGTAAGAAATTTTAGATTTTTCAATTTCAAAATGACTACAGATGCCATACACGCGGTGAAAGACAACGCTGCCAGCGATGAATGAATTCGACCCAATTACATCGTGTGATCACCTGTTCTTTCGCTTCGATGCGCCATGGCTCGTGCAATGCCTCTCCATCAAAAATTCGCACGAATTTCTCCTCGAATAGATCAGTCGGTGGCCCAGCCAGCATTTGAGGTCCTTTTTCAATACCTTCGCGAAATTTCACAGGAATTCCCTGGTGCTTGTCGAAGGGTGCCGGGGATGGATCGTGGAAATACCCTTCGGAAAATAAAACAGAAGTATCAGCGAGTAAAGGAAGTTCTCATCCATCCACGAAGTATGCTTTACCTATTCTATCGAGATCCGTTTTTCCAAATCGTTTGCCCAAAGGTTCCAATATGTATCTCCTTTTCTCCATTGTTGTATCCGATTTGATACTTTAACTTATTTTATTTCGTATCTGAAATACGAATAACCTGAAATTTTATCTGATTTTCGTACGATCCTGAGCGTCACTTGTCCGAACAAACAACAAATTCGTTGATAATTCAATTTTCAACATCGGAAGAACTTTTTATGGGAAAGTTTTTGAAGAAAATGTCTTTTTCACCAGCATCATTTTTAAATCATATTTCACTTAGGCATTTACGAGTTGTTCTTCAAATATTTTGGAAAAGAAATCTTTCAACGTTATCGGTCCTTCGGACTTTATTTCGTCGATTTTTAGGAAAATTGAAGCAAAACACGTTTTTCGGTAACTGTGCTTGATACGTTCGACACTTTTTCTCGCAGTCAATTTTATTCATCGCGAAATACTAGATTTATGGAGCTATTGGCCCTAGAAGGATTCAAAGTTCAGCTTGTTTAAAACTGTTATCCTCTTTACCGACGTATCGATCAATACAAAAAAGAAATGAAACAAGAGATCGTTCTATAAAACGTGACTATACCTATAAATCAAACAAATAGAACCACTGACGATATACATAGGAAGTACGTAGAATCGAAAGGTAAAAGCTAAGACGAGTATCGATGCGTTGTAAATGAAATAAGTACAAACGTATTGAATCTTTTCAATTCGTTTTCTACATACAAAGAACGCAAACACGGCGAGAGACTCGATCAAAAATATTATCGACACTTGTTTGTCTACTTTGTAGCATCAATAATCAAAGTATAACAAATTTTTCACGATAACGAAAAAATATTGAATCCAATATACATCGTATACAATGGCTCGACAAATTATTCGAACGCGCTCTACTAACACCCTAAGCAATAAAAATCGCAAACAAATTTTTCCAAGCCATCTTCCATCGATAAAATACGATCGATTTATTAAGTCTGTGAAACCGAAAAACTTTCGAATCTGGGATAAAACTTGGCTCGTATCAACTCGATTCTCGCTTGCTGACGTTCGACACATTTCGCGTGAATGAAAATCCTTTCGACGAACACCGATGTAATTGCAAATCCTCGCAATCCTTGGAAAATCTTCGCTCTGATTTACAAGCAGTCACGGAATCGATGCTACTTCGTGACAGACATTCGTCGTTCTTGAGATTCCTCGGCTTCGGATAACTGAATAGGCAAGAAAACGTTTTCGCCACTGATGAAACGTTCCTAACCGGTCTCTTCACGGTAATGAGTTGTTCTTAATGAGTTGATGTTGCCAGACGAGATGTTACCATTCGCAATGGTAATGGTGGAAACATTTCATTACCGCGTTGTTTGTGAACACCGTTTATCTGCTTGCGCATGATTTATATACATAGACCAGACAGAGTGTACTTTCCAACCTACGATTCGCATAATTATTCAGGACAAGAGTTTTCGTTCATGGAAATGGAATAATCCTTCCACCAAGAACAAGCTGAATCGGTGGAATAAGTTTCGTTACCGTAAATCTTCTATCGTTATCGGCAACGTTAACTTTGAACTTCGAAATCGAAGTTTACGTTCGCAGATATTCACTTTTAGAAAAATTCCCATTAAATTGAAGTTAGACATCGTTAAATGGAAAGATTACATTTTTTTCGAGCATTAATTTTTAGTTAGTATCTCCGACTTACAAATAGCAACGACAATTTCGATTCGGTTGTTTAATCTTGAAATTAGCTCTTCTACAAAACTTTCTATTAGCTTGTCCGGGAAGTGTTTTTCTTTCGTAAGCGTGTTTTTTACAACGGTGCACCTTCGTACGAACGTGAAACCAAGTCTGTGAAATGTCGCGATATTTATCTCAACAGAACAAAATGTATCGTACGTAATTTAACAAAATAATATAAAACAAAAAACGTTGTATTATTTCCTCATAAAACGAAAGAAACTTTTCCGACGACTTAATATATTCAAAGGATAAACGTTGTCTGCAAAATTCGGATTGATTATATTTAGCATATCTTTCTCCTGTGACCTAAATAGCAATTTAAATGTAGCTTTATTTCAGCGAGGCAATTCGTGTTTGACGCAAAATTCTCTGGCGGTAGTCGGTAGCAGACTGTACACAGACATTCGGCAAAAAGACGCTGTCTCGTCCCATGTTCCCCGACGATTTACAGTCCACTCGGTCTGGCCGCGTTCTCGCGCACGTGTATACGCTCTCAGACGTAACTAAGGTTACTGCGCTAAGTTGCAGGCAAACAGATGTAATGGCGAAGCTATGCCGGATAAAGCGGACGTGTGTTTACACGCGAGCCTGAAACATACGGACGTGCATACGGATGTAGCGAAAATTAGCGCATTAAGCGCGAAATGGAGCACACTGAGTAAAACTCCGCGCGCGGAATTTACAACCGAGCCAAAACACGCGCACGGTTGTTACTTTAAGTTTCACAGACGAATTATTCGTTAACGAATATTCTAAAGCAGTGCCAGCCGAGGTTGCGTTATGAATCCGTGGAAACGCAAGCTCTCTGCGTATAACGTCTCGCTTAAGTTTTTCTCAATCCACTTTCAAATTGTTGTTAATTCGTAAATTGCTGTTACGCAGAGCGAATGGTCCAACTTTATTGCTACGTTTCGTTGATCGCATAGCGGCACGTGTGTTGCGTACATGCAGTTTTCGGATTTAGGATGTTTGCGTAGCGTTGTAGACAAACAGAAAGTAGTTTTTCAAATTTTAGGATATTTTCAAAGAAATACCTTACATATTTCCCTAACTTTCTCCGAGACATTCGCAACGTTCGAAATTTCGTCGAATCGTTAATCAAATAATCGATTGAAAATCTCATTACAATTAGCTGTGGTCATGAAAATATAAATTTACGTAAACATTCGCGGTCTACTGATCTCTAGTGTTATAATACAAACTTCATCGTATCCTTAACCTCAGGTGATTTGTTATACTCGTTGGTTTATTCAAGAGACGAATGATAAAATTGTAATAGTCAGTGTATATTAAAATCACTTTAAATACAAGTACAGAGATAGTGTACGCCGGTCGTCATCATCGCTCGCTCAATGCTACTGTTCAACTCTACTGTTGCCTTTCCATCGTATGGCTCGCTGTAATGATTCGCTATAACGATTTCCTATACTTACTCACTATACCGATTCGCTGTAATGATTATTCTAGGTTCTACGTTCGTCTATTTGTATCGACCGGTGGCATTACGAAGCAAGTGTCAAATTGTGATGAAATATTGTTAAAAATTGGAACATGGCGAAACCGCAAAACCCAGCCGAATCGAACCGAAACGGAACGAAATCCCTCGAAACGTCGTTAACTGTAAAGCGCATCACGATGCCGTGGCCGTAGGTTGGCGATAAAGTTGGCGGAAGCGGGGAACTCCATTATCCAGAGAGGCGACAATACAACTTTCCTTTTCAGCGTAGCTGCAGATCGTTCCCGGAGCGAATCTCTCGGAGGATCGGTCGCTCCACCGCGGAATCGGGTACGCGTCGTACCGGCAATTTCCTGCACCCTATCTGCCACCATATTTTCATGGGATCCGGCTGCAGTCGGCTCGCGGAACCGGAGCGACAACGGCTGCGATAATAACTAAACTTTCGATTGCCGGGGCGAACCATTAAGATAAGACGAGGCAAAAGGGAACGACGCCCAGCTTTAAGGAGACCAGCGGAAGATGAACAGAGTGTGGGAGAGAAAGCGAGAGAGAGAGAGAGAGAAAGAGAGAGAGCTCGACTCTCGAGTTGGAAATCGGTGGATGGCGGAAGATGAGAGGAGAGTTGGGTGAGATCGGAAAAGAAGGTGTCGGAAAAAGGAAGCGGAATGGAGACGGTCTCTCCTGAAAGGAAGCCAAGTTACCGGAGAAGGAGGAAAAGGAGAAAAGGACACGGATATATATCTGCCTTTCGAGAGATCGATTAAGATTAAACGCCTAGTTGCCGGGCTTAAGTCCCGGATACAATAGGGAAGCTGAGATTGGGTTTCACGGATTGAAATCAAGGACGTGGTCGTTTAATTTGCAAATGGAAAGGATCGCGGCCACTCTGTCGTTTCTTTTAAGGTGGTTCTCAGAGGGATAAGGTCTGACAGGTGACGCTCCGGTCAAGAAATATTCCCGCGTTACTGCGGTCCAACTTGCTCCACCTTGGAACACGGAACAAGTTCCAAGGAACTGTAGTACTTCGTGCGAACTCGAAGGAGTTGGTCTCCGATTGATGTCGGGATGTCCGAAGCGGACGAGTGTGTTTTGTACGTTGATTCGAAGGTTCCACGGCGATAATTAGAAGTTTGAGAAAATATCTTCGGAAGAAAATGTAATAAGTGTCCATAAGTAGAGGAAAGAAACATTACAAACGTTATTCTCTAAATTGACTTTGGTATTTACTGTGTTATACGTGTCACTTCCTCAGGGTAAATGGATATACATCGTCTGCTTGTTATCATTAGTTATAAAGTAGTAATAAAGAATTAATCGCCTTGGCATCAGAAAATAAAACGATTATTTGAATAATCCCGATCGTACAGCATCCGAGCAACGATCGCCATCCCAGCTGCGAGGATTACAGCGAAAATCGCGAGATAAATGTATCAAATGTAGGTTACACCTTGACTGCGGATTTTTCTGCATTTATAGGAAGTTGGAAGATGTAAAAATATATAGAATGCCCCAAGTACAGTACTCGTTATTTAGTAAATATTATTTAGTAAATAATATGATTTTCTACCCGGGTTCCATATTCTTAAATATACCTCGTATCTTGTCGACTTTTTCATAAAAGCGTCGTAAAATCATTTGGGCGATTTTGTGAAAAAAGAATTATTAGGTGCCTGGACTTGCATGAACGCGATTAGGAGGCAATTAGTTTGCTCGGGCGCAGTGGAATCGTCAAGCGGAGGCGAGGGCTGAAAATCATTTTCTGTGCCGTGAGTCCGTGTGAGTCGTGCAAAAAATGACTAGAAACGCGAGGATCCAGAAAAGATTAATGCGTTAACGAGAGTTTCAGGTCATCCCCTTTATCTGGAGGCTGGCTACACCGGAAGATTGGTAATTTAAAAGTCCCGAACGCGTAGATACTGTTTGCCCTTTCCCATTCTCGATATTCAGCTCATTTTTTATTCGTTTCTTCCTCGCTGCCCCTCCTACTCTCATCTCTCTTTTTAATTTTTTTCTACCTATTACAATGTCAAGCGAGTAATCTCTTCCGTGACCCGATTCTTGCCACGAGCGTGATCGAAGGAATCAAGCTTCGAATTAAGAAATTTTTAGATTTCATTAACGATAACGATAATACATAGAGCAGCAAGCACCTAAACCATTATTGTAATTATTTCACCATATTTGTAATTAATTTAGAATGAAGAGTAACAAATATCGCGAAACTTGTAATAATTAACACTTTCGCGTCTCAAGAGAAAACCAGAGACTGTTCGTTGTGACTAGATAATATTCATCTTGACAAACGTAAAAATAACTATAAAAAGGCTAAGGATGATTAGAATGAAAAATGACTTGAATGTATTAGTACGATAGTAAGAATTATACCGGAGACGTGCGAAGAGGTAGAATTCTTTGTTCGGATTTTTCCTTCAATGGCAAATTATTTCGAAAAGGACGGATAACACAAAAGTATTAATATCGATGCGATCTGTTAAAGATGATCCGACAATGTGCTTGTCACACGCTCAAGAAGGCCACTCACTCGGAAACAGTAACCAGGTAGACGAAACGTGCTGCATGCCACAGCTAGCGAAATAATAAAAACTCTCCCAAATTAGCGCTCGACATATTCTTCTGTTGTAACACCTTTGAACCGTCACTCTGTTGGATTTATATAATAAAAATTCCATTATCATACACGAAGTTCAATGTCTTCTCCTTATTCGTGAAATGTTCGAGCTGCGACGCGAGCAGATCACCGGCGATCTATCGGATTCGTGATTTCTTGTGTTTCCGACGTGACGTGCTCGAAATTAGAGGAAACGAGCTTTTGTCGGCATTAAGAATTCTAATTACAATGTTTCTCTGGTTTCATTTCGTGTCTATGATGGAACTCGTGCAACCAATACGAAAAAAGATCGATGCGATTAGATTTGTGCCGCGTATCGAAGTTTCCAAATGGTCGTTAATTCCGCGTTAGTTTCCTGTTTTTCGCGACCGTGTGCCATTCGTTTCACCCCATGGCGAGTACACCCGTGGATAATCAAGAAGTTTGTCACGAACGCGACCTCTTTGATATATGCGTTCATCGCAGGATAACGAAATTAAGGAAGCGCAGTTCGATCCTCGCTATCGGTCTCTGGGAACATACCTTGGCCTGATTCGATCTCATTAGTCCGAAAGGAAGAACATCGCGGAGAAGGGCGAGAATTCCCTGGAGAATACCGAAACGCTGCTTCCAACACGATCTGACAAAAAATGAATGGAGGTTGTTTCTGTTTTTCCAGTCAGGAGAGATTTCTCGACGCCGATCGTTTTCCCTCGTGTTCGTTTGACGTTTGGTACAACTCGTTTCTTTTGTATCCAATTTCGTTGTACTTCGATGTGACGCAGAAATTTAGTGACTATTTATGGAACCGAGGATTTTTAACGAATACTGTTATTTATTATTTTTTTTTTTTTTACGGATACATGTACATGTTTCTATAAATACAAGCAAAGAAATATACGAAATATCGTTGAAATATTTCGAATTTGAAATATACCGAAATTTGTTTCGCTCGTCAGAAATTACAGGGAATATTCTACGTTAAATATCTTTGCGCATTGAAAGCATTCTGTGCATTTTTGTACTTTTAAGGTTCGCACAAATGCATAAAATTATCAGGTATACGTATTTATCGATGGAGAGAAAGAAATCGAAGCAGAGCAAAATGTTAAAGACAATTAGAGTTACATTATCGTTAAATCGTTTACCATTATTTACAATGAAATAATCGTCATATAATGTCGAATTTTTAATGATGATTTCCAGAAACAGTGTGCAAGGTATTCCAAGGTATAAGATTTTAGCTAATTGGTCTGAATCTTCGTATATGTATAATTCTACTTATTTTAAAAGAATCCTGCTAAATACTGGTATTTGGAATTAACTCGGTGGCAAATTCTGTCTGCATTAGAAGGCTGAGTACACCAGCGAAGAATTTCTTTAGTTACTTAAGCAACTTTGCCGGGTTTCTCGTGTAACGGTTTTCCCTAAGAACAGTTTCCCAAGGAAGCTTAAAGTTTCGTTCAGCATCGTGAGTTTAACCGGAACAAAAACATTTCTGTTCGTCGGTAAAGCCACCCGGGCCACCCTTAAACGGTCGAAACGACTTCAATCATAATACGGTATCGCGACCCGCAATAAAAAATTTCATTAGCAAAGTAATTAATTAAACGAATGTCAAACACGGCGATACTACCGATCATAACGTGTTCTTTTGCCGGATTCTGCGGGACAACGCCGAATGTTATACCCGCGACCATGAAAATTTAATTCACAAATACGCCATCATCTGCGGTTTTCTTTCGTGTCGATCCTGTACGATCATTTACGATATAATCGATGTTACGTCGGCCGATTCTCTACCTAAACCAGGCCACGCACCGCGGGCAAGATGACAGCCAGATGTCTATACACATCCTTACTGCATACCCTCAGTAGCCTTAAGGACCCACCATAAATCTTGGCATTTTCATAGTTAAGGTCCTTCAGACCAAACAAGTATCTTTTATTTCAAGTCTTCCTTATATTTATTGTCTGCTACGGGAAGATACGGGAAAGTTGGTTTTTTTTACGTTCGGTATCCTTCGTTAGCAACCTTCTCTCGAGGGCTAAGATCTTTCCTAGTCCACCAACCTTCTTATTATCCAATCAGAAGCAACGTCTATTGCCCTCGCTTTCCTAGCCAAAATTGTCACCAACAAATCCGATGGTCCCGTGCGTTAGACACATCCATCCTTAGCTTTCCTCCGCCACACCATCGTCAACCAACTTCACTGATTTTCCATCTTTCGAACAGTCAACACCTTTTGACCGATTTCCACCCTTAGATCAGTCGCCTACTTAGCTTATGCATACGCACCAGCGTAACTATCTTCACTACAAAGTTGTTGGAATAAACTGTAATTTATAACTTGTTATATCAGAGTCATATTTAATTTAACTATCTCTATTATCCTAACCGAAATAGGGGATCGATCATTTCGTGGTGTCGATTGTTTAATCGTAACGGGAATTTACGACTCCCGTTGACGTGCTTCCTCGCGATCGCGATCGAAACAATCAATATATTATTGATTATATCGGAGGGAAAAGATGCGAGCGTGTACGGATAGAACAAGATGGGATATAATATGGAATAATATATGTCGGGTTCACATTATGATTAAGGGCGTGTAACGAATCTTCATTTGGATTAGACATTGTTATTACGCTATAGAGAAGATATTTATTAGTAGAAATATGATTATTACAGAATTTGACAAGTAACCGTGATAACTAGATACTCGAGATGCTAATGACAATGATCTTAGGTTCAATAAGGAATCCGTGGTCAACGGGATAACGAATATACTTTCTTCCAAAGTCTAAGTCGGACTCGTTGTTAAAACGTGAAGTAGCCACTGATCGCAAAGACGTTGTTTTACTCGCTGACGAGATCGCACGAGAATGTTCCTCTCCGTCACGGTGATGCTGCAGAGGAAAACCATAATGGGGTGTGTCTCAGGGCACGAGATCATCGAATTCGTCGAGAACAACCCTCGTTCAGAAAAGCGAGGGAAATGGACGTTGCTGTTAATTGGTTAATTTCTATGTTGGTGGTTAGAGAAAGATGCTAGCCGCCCTTGAGAGAAAGTTGCTAGCGGGAAGCGTCGTTCGTGAGAAAAGCAGATTTCCCGTATCTTCCCGTAGTAGGTAACAGATTTAAAGACTGTTAGGATAAAGACCGTTTGTCCGTTCGAAGGACCTTAATTAACTAAATCCTAAGATTCATAGCGGGTCCTCAGCCTAGCTGATCATGTACTGTGGAGATGCATCGACATTTGGTAATCATCTTGTCCGAAGAATAGGGTCTGTGTGTGGCGAGCCACGGGGTAGAAACCATTGGAACGTTTACCGTCGAGTACCCCTACAACTATTTCTCTTTTAAGGAAAGCTATACATTACTCTATAGCTCTGTTAGGTAAAAACGTTCATCCCGTGACCGCGGCTACGTTCGTCGACTAATTATCGCCTCGAGCCCAAGCTCATTATCGCAAATCTCGGACAATTATAATCGGGTTAATTTATGAAGATTTAAGTTTTGGGAATTTTCCAAGGAATTCCAAAGGGAAGGCCCAGTGTCCTTTCATCTCCGACATACATAAAGAAATATAAAACAATAGATAGAGATGAACAGTACTAACTATAGTATATATTCCCTATGAAAAATATATATTTTTTTATTTGGTAGACTTTTTACAATCAATTATCATTGGGAATTAGAAGTAAATTATTTTGGCATGGTACTGTAACTTGGATTATAAGAGTTTATAGTATGTTTGGTCCTAGTTGAATCTAATGCTTAGATCTAAAGGGTCTTTTTAGTCTGCGGATCCGTCGTGTCAAGTAATATGAAAAATATTCCTGAAAAAAATTGTAATCGTATTTTTGAATTTAAACATAGAATTTTAGCGCATCGAACGGTCAGTGTTGATTCGGTTAAGCTTTTCATTGGGGAAAGTTCTCGTTGTAATTACTTCGAAAGGAATTTAATAACTGTAGTTCATTGTGATGTTAATGTTCAATGAGTATCGGTGTAGTTGCCGGAAAACAATTCCTGCAAGTTTGGTCGAATTTCAGATTATAATTATACTTGTTCGTTATAACGCTTGTTCGAGAGAATCCGATGGTATCGAAAAGGGTCCGAAATCGATAAATAGATACGTAATTAATTTGTTTTTGAAAAACGCGGTTTAATTGGACGACGTAAGGAAACTATTTATGTTGTTTCGTTATTGGAAACTATTTTCCTGCTGCATCGGAGTTATACTTATGTAATCAGAGTTTTGTTTATTTAACTTTAATCCGAATTTTATCAGTTTCATTTGCGTCGTTCAAACGAGCCTCTTGGAAGCCAAACTGATCAACTTCCTCCTTTTATCAATTTCTTAATTTCATTACTTGACTATACGATTAAAAAGTTTGAAAAACAGATAATTAATTTTCTTAAGTTCATCGCAAGAACATAGCGTAAATAATGGTAAATTCTGACGTAAATTTAAAAAGGCAATATTTGTAACATCATCGTTGTTCCTTATTTTTCGATTCATAAAGTTGATCAATGTGGCTGGCTGTAACTCACTTTGATATTCCTTTCGTGTTTCACCCAGCAGAATATAATTTGAAATATCAGTGTTATTTACTTTGAAAAATTATCGAAGAGTTTTAATCTGAGATAAAATTAATGTTCTATTCCTATTTCATTCGGTCCGTTTGCACAGGATGTGCAGCAGCTAGTAATCGTTTGCGTTAAAATCATCGTCCACTCTACATTGAGAATTTCATTACAGAAGAGATATATACGTCATTGTGTTTCATGAGTGGTTGGAATAATTTACATTTCGCTACCTTCATAAATTATTCTAGCACAAATATCGCATGACTTGATGCGTTCTACATAATTGATACATTTAGTAGTTAGAATAATATAAACATTTTGAATAAATCTACTTATAGTTTGTGTTGATACGCATAATCGATATTATATCTATGAATGAAGTGTAGCGGTGCTATTGCTGAAAAAGAAATTCAATGGTAAAATAATCGAATTGAAATTTTCACGCTATTTTTTCAAATTCTACGATCAGACCGTCGCTTATGCATCGAATGTTTACGATCCACTTGGCGCATTGAACATCGCCTGCTCGTTTATTTTCCTTTCAAAGAAAAATGCTCAAGTGCGGTCCCTCTTTTGTTCCGACAATAAAGATCGTTTGTTCGTGCACTCATAAACCAAGAGAACAATAATTTTATCAAGGCGTACAGTTATGTTTCTTACCGTGAAGGGTTCGATCCGTAAAATTGTCGCGTTATTGCTCGTAAACGCTGCGAGCTGACCGTGAAATAAAATATTCTCGCGTGCTCTGTAATCAAAAGTTTCATGCGTCGGCTTCGTTATAAAAATTTGACGACCTGTCCACTCCGAAAGCCACGTAACAATTGGATAGAAGGTAACGTCCATTGGAGTTTCACTGTTTAACTCCAGGATAAAAATCATCGAGCCAAGTTCCTTGAAACTTTTTAATCTTCGAAATGTTCCATTTCTGATTCATAAGAGAAGTGTAATTTTTTATTCTCCAAGTTTTGAAAGCTTCGGAGAAGTTTTAATTATATGAATTATATATTTTTAACTCAAACAACACTTTTAGAGGGAACAACTCAATTAGTACACTATCCGGGAATAATTAATTCCCCCAGGTTCTTCTTTTGTACACTACGCGATGATAATGAATTTTGCTCCTTCGTTCTTTTCCTATGCTGTATTAGATTAATAAACCTCGCGGAGGAAAGTAATTAAAAAATTATTAATTGCCGTAAACTCTAGGAAAAAGGACAATGTTTCCAACGAATTACCCTATAACTTTTAAATTTCAAAATGTTTTACATAACGCGCATAATACGCTGTTACGTGTCAAAGTTTTCTACGTTGAATGTTTAAATATTTCCACTGTACGCGTTCAAACAACGCGAATAGTTTTATAACAAAGAACATTGACACGATGGCAATGAACCGGTTGAACGACCAAGGCAAGACATTTCTGCTTCGTTAATTCGAAACTGGGAGAAGTCAGCTCGACGACGACGACGTAAAGCCGATCGATCTTTGCCAGCAGCTTCCTTGAAGAGGATGTTGTTCGATGGTCGAAGCAACCGCACAAACAGATCGCCAGAAAGGCGATGGTTAAGCATCAGACGAGATACGTAGCCCGGTTGCCCATGTCGTACGAGCGGCACGCGTCCCAGGACCAATGGGAGAAGCCACAGAACTGCAGAATTATCGATGCCGCGGTGGCATTGCGGCGCCGTGTCCATTAATTCGACGTTAGCCTAAGGGGCTTTAAATAATTAATCCCGCGGCCCACCTGCCGCGATTAAACGATGCAATTAAACCGACCCGTGGGTTTACTTAACCGAAGATTGCCGACCTTCCGGCCGCTGACTTTCTACGCCCTAAAACATCTGGTCGGTGGTACGAAAATAGGAAAAGACCGTTAAAAGAACTGCGAACACCGCGTAGAAGCGAAGACGATGGACGAAGGAAGATACATTGGCAAGAGAAAATTTACTTTGAGACTGTTTTGCGAACGAGTGAGTTTTAGGAAGACGATAGAAGAAGGTTGGATTATACGCAAATGACGAGGTTGCATTTGGTCGCGGAATAATTTTAGAACGTAAGCATGACCATAAAGTTTCATAGAATTGACGAAAGCTGCAAATACTCGTCCGTATGCATTTTTATGTTTTTACGAACGTAACTGCAGAAATTTGTTTCGTTCATCTCCACTTTTGTTTTACATGCTCCTCTATATCGTACGAACTGTGTAGATTTTTGCATCTTTAAATTTCCCAAAAAATGTATAAACGTTCTACACTCGCGGAATCGTGATCCACCTGATAAATCAATTCTATCAGATTTAACATAGTATTAGGAAAGTGTTTTTCTTTCGCAAACGTGTTTTTTATCGTGCACCTTCATACAAACGTGAAACCAAGTCTGTGAAATGCTGCTGTGTTTATCTCAACAGAACAAAATGGATCGTACGTAATTCGACAAAATAATATAAAACAAAGAACCTTGCGCGTCTATTATTTCCTAATAAAACGAAAGAAACTTTTCCGACAACCTAATACTAACGTTCGTCCTCTGTTGTCTAGACAAAGTTATCGCACACCTACAATTTTATCGAACCTATAATCTGTCAAACATTCCGAGTACGCTTCATCAAAAGTCGAATTAACCAAGCATTTCCTAATAAATCAGAAGACTTTGACAAGCAAATGACTAGACGATCACTGGAAATTGCTCCGTAAATACAAATCTCGACCAGAAGCTAATAAGAATGGCGTAAGTAGTTAAGGAGAGAAGTCAGCCGCAAGGAGAGCAGAATGTACAGCTGGCAGAGGCAATATAGTCGGTGGAAGGTCCAAGTGTCAAGCCGTTTATATACACGGTCCAGTGTCGCTATTGTTGGCAAATTGGCGGTGGACGGATCCGTCGACGATGACCGGGGTTTGATGAAGTAATGGACGTTCTCTGTCGACGTGTTGACCCGTACCGATTATATACACTGTAATAGTACATACACAGGAGACTACAGGCAACATAGTGACTACCGATACGTGTACACACGGCTTTGTACGTGCATCCTTTACGTGCACGCTGTTACCTGTATATGCATGTAGACGAGCAAACGCGAGATCGTCTACTCTTGCTTCAGTCCCGGGCCTGTTTCGAATTCCGATGAAACCCTATCAAGTGCATTCCTTGGTCTCTTATCGAGCCGAGACTGGCGCTCGATAAATGATCCGACCATCCTGCAATTTTAAGCCCATTACATCTGAGGTGATGGATCGTGATAGCGAGAGAAAGAAACACTGAAGTATAATTTAACAATGTAATTTACTCTAGATATTCGAGGTGTAACTATCGTAGGTCTCGCGGTTATTATTAGTAGCGGTTGCGACTTCGCAGTTGTAAGTTCGACTCGGGCGATGCGTTTCGATGCGCGGTATAAGCTTGGAACGACGATGATTGCCGGAGATGCCGAGGACTCTGATTAACCGTTGCCGATCGCCAAGTATCGCTTCGGACCGATATGTAACGATATCTGGCAATCATCTTGTGCGAAAAAATAGGGTCTTTGTGTAGCGAGCCACGGGACAGAAACCGTTGGAAAGTTTACTGTCGAGTGCCGCTACACATCTTCTACGTTTCATCCTGGTTTATACCGCGCGTTCGACTAGTTTGCCGGTAGATTTTATTTTAAGACGTTCCTTTGAATATTATTCGTACTTCTTGTCAGTTGAACCGTTCAGCGTGTAATTTCGACGTGTCCGAGCGACAGATATAGTTAATAGACGTTCGTAGATTATATTGTTGTCAGTATTTGACGGTCGAGTGTGCAACGTCAAATCGAGAAGGGAAATCAAGGAAACGATCGGTGTTCGATCGACGTCTGGGTTATCGATTAAATACAAGACGGTCGAGACTCGTGTATTCTGAATCGCGTCTCGCTATTTTGTAGATTGTAGAAAGTAAATTGCGATTATTGTAAGTAAATAGTAATTGTGGAGGAAGGTCACCAGCGACCGTGCAATGATATTAATATTTTTCAATTTTTCATGTTTACAATTAGCAATTGTTCCGTAAGGTTTACTGCTACTTATTAAATGATCGATTTGATTTTCTATGTATTATGGATCGAAGCATTCCCAATATTTCTTTGCCGTATGGTAGTCTTCCAATTTTGACTAAATTTTGCCAACTCAAATGTCTTGGGACAGATATTAGTTACGTTCGCTTTGGAATTGGAAAAAATTCTGGATAAACGATGTTTTAATATGAAATTTAACGCGATAGCATATGCTATTAGTAGATTAACTATTTTATTAAAAAATGCGTACAATTTAAAATTCGTAATCCACGTGGAACGTAAAAATTTGTATCAAATATAGAAGATGTCGTAATAGCAGATGATGAATTTCTCTGATTTCTGATTCATCAGCTTTCTATTCGACGTTATTATTACGGTTACTATAGTAAACAAATATTACGTAATGCTCGTAACCGTGTATTGATTACAGTGTACAGCTAATGTACGGAGAGATATTAATGAAGGATTCAGTTTGACAGAGGTATTAATTTATCCAGAGTATGTAGTAGCTTTGATTATTACATTCTCTATTTCCATTTTAATTAAATAGCTATAGAATATTGTTTCATCCTTGGAATAGTAGAAGTTATTTTTCATCGTCCCTTCCATTAATGTCGCCATCTGTCGAAACAATATTTAGAAAATGATATTCTCTTGAGTGTGTTCGCGTAACGTATGAATATCAAATTGTTAATTGTCAGAGCAATGTGTTATGCAATGGCGTCGACACAATGTATTACATGGCATTCATTACCACCACACACTGTCACGCATTGTTGTGTTATACAATATCGATTACTGCCATGCGAGTTATACCATCTATTACGCGATATTATGCGCCATTAATAATTGTCATTCCACTTAAAATAAGCCAAACGACGAACAATAAACTTTATTTGTAAATTAGAGTCCCCTTCAGTCTGTCAACATCTTTTAAAAGTTTATCGATGTCCGTCGAAAACATTGTCCATATTCTACCGATAATCTGAAAATACCTGCAGACCCGAACAGAATGGTAGAATAATAGAATAAAAGTACAGTAAACGATAGGACAGTAGAATAAAAGATGATTCATAATTTAGAATGCTTAAAATCCTGAAATACGCTCGAAGATAACAATAATTTAATATTCGGTATTTTACAAATATCTTTTAAATTTTTAGTTCATCAGAGCTTTTCAGACAGTTAAATGTGTTTGGTTGCATAAACGTAGAGCTCTTTCAATGTTCTATATCGAGATGGAACGCGAAGGCACGTTTTTGATTTACACCTCGTCAGATTTTCGATTATTTCCACCGTAAGATTCACCAGCATTCGCTCTTTGTTAATGGCAGTCGCTTTTGATGAAAGCCTTTTACTACCTTTGTTGCGTTATCAGCGAACCTGAATATGTTTGACCACGATTATAGAAATTCTGATCTTATTCATCAATCTTAACAATGGGGTCGAAATCGGTCGAATTTTTTCGAACAGGATGAATTTCTACGATAATTAATCGCGATGAGAGTACTATATTTAGTAACCTGAATATTTTCTCAATATATAAATAACCACCAGCTCGAATTATATACATCTTGATATATTTCTGATTTTCGAATGTTAAAATCACGTTCATTTATTTTACGATCGCTTAGTAAAGTTCGAAAGTTTCTTTTGTTACGCTATTATTACTGAGAAAATGAAAAAAGGTACTCGCTATTTAGTTCACAACCTTTATGGTTCGCAACCATTAACGGCACAGAGGAGAGAAACTATACCGAGAGAATAAATGGTCCACCTATACTACTTACAACTGTGAAATTAAAGGTTACATCGAGAAAACAATTTAAAATTCCATCATCGATATTTTTGTAAAATCAGAAACAATTTTAGCTTCGTCGAATGTAATTTGTAGAAGAATGAACTTAAATTATAATTAATTTATTCTTCGCTTGTTTATTTTACTCGTACTCAGGATACTGACAAGCCGGATTATAAAAGAGAAAATTTCATTTTAAAATAATTCCAGAAACTGCAACCAGATTTCAATCCCGTAACCAAGAGTAAATAGTATCATTTTGCAAATAAATTAACGCATCTTGAATATCATTATAAATAAGAAGACACGAAAAATATGAAAATACCGAAAATAATGGGTGTTTCGCTTTTCAATCATAAACCTGAGAAGTATAGAAATCTTCGTTTTTGCACATGGTAATTTTCCTTGGACGTAAATGCGCGAATGATCAAACGAAAGTCACTCTTCGTTGTAACGAATACTATGGTCGCGTAATCACGTGGCAGTCTAGCCAAAACGCATTTATTTTCGTCTGGTCGGCTAGTTTCTGCGATTACGCTCTCGCGCAATAACTTCTCGTCGTCCTACGGTCAGTGCCACGGATTCGCTGAATTTAATTAAATCTCCGTGAGATGTAATTTTCTAATTTAGTGAAAAACTAGCCGAATCTGTTGCGCGTTAAACGCTCGCTCGTAATAAATGACTCTGAAATTTATCCTAATAGGAATAACAGATTTACCAATTTGGATTTTTATGTACGTGCTTTACAGGGAGCAGAAATATGAAGTGATTCGTTTAATATGCAAAAATATCTGCGCCTCGCACGAGTATGAATATAAACTAACCAACGCGAATTAGCATCGGAATACGGGAAAATTAATCTTAGAAAAGGCGAAACGTTGTAACGCAATCCGGTGTAATTTTATTGTCAATTAAAAGGGAAAGGGTGAAATTTCATTCCTATGGAGCAGATTTTTGTCCATCTTTGGAAAAATTTATTCGAATAATGCGTTTGTGGAGATGGTATTTTCGTATTTTTATAATGAATTTTATTGTTATGGGTAAAATAATAATTTCAACGGAACGTCGACAAGTCGTTACATTTTTTAAGGAAATAGGGCGGCTGAAGAATTAGATATCTCTGGGAACGCACCCTAGTCATCCAACCCCTGTGTTTCTTTTTCTTTTTTTTGTAAATTCAGGCAGCGAAGTTGTGTCACGATGATACATGGCCGACCACCGGCATGCGTCCAGAGATTCCAACCACGACATAGTAGCATCGTACCATCATGATGCGAAATTATGACGGAAGGCTATTCCCTTTTTGCTTCTATCCACCGCAAAGAGCAGAGAAATGGCACGAATCTGACTGAAATAAAAATTATAGGGCTAGGAATGGTACAAATGCGGATTTTCCATTTATCGCATCTGTGATATTTAAAATCGTAATTGAATATTTAGAGAAATCGAAACAGTATATATTTTGTAAAATGATCGTATATGTAATATAATGTTACTTTATGGTTGTTCGAGTTGAATGTAAAGTGAATGGAATTAATTCGAAGAAGTTGAATTATGGAAGTATGAATTATTGATTGAGTGGAATTATTGAATTATTACGAAAGATCGCGATGTCGTGACGTTACCGATACACAAAGAGCTACACATTCATAGCGGTTAATTAGGCAACATAGAGACGTGTTTGTTCGTCAATATCGAATGCAATTTATGCAATATTCATGAAAGATAATTTCCACTTTGTTGGTATACGTTTAATTATATTTGCGCAAACTGTAAACTCAATTGCTTAATTAATGCTGATTATATTAAATATGACTATACATTATACACTAATATTAATACTCTAAAATAAAAAAAAAAGCCTATATCGTATTATTTATTAATCATTTGTGTTTCCATCTTAAGCAGAAACGTATTGAACACACTCACGTTTTTCAAATAGAATTTTCTCAAAAAAACGAAGCCTCCAATTTCCAATTTTATTATCTTTGATTTTCGTCTGTACTTTGAACCGTACAATCTCCATGATCCTATTTGTATAGTGAATCAAGGACCATCCTGTACAATATATCCAATACGTACAACAATTTCATCGTAATTCAGACATCTTAAACGATACCAAAGCGTTTCAAGAATTTATTGATCAAATTCAGATTTTAACAGCTTAACACTTTGACTGCCACGCCGAAATCACACGTTTCGCTCAGGACGCCACTGAAGTATTTTTATTATTCGAAGCATATAATGGCAAAATAATAATAAATCGACGATGTAAGACAACGTTCTTCCCCGATGGACCGTTTATCTTATTGGCGGCTTGGTAACAGTTGATAGCGACATATTATAGTAAGGCTTCGTTTATTTCAACAAAACATTCGCATTTGTTATTTCCTCGTAAGCAAAACGTGCAGAATATATCGTTGAAACCTGTAGAAGATATTAGTAAACGTTATTTGCTCGTTCTATATATAACAGTAAGGTATGTTCACACTTTTAACTTCAATTATATGATTACAAAGCAGCATTTATGATTATTTTTTACGTTGTGTTTATAATAATATTCGTAGATTACCCTTCAAAGATGTGAGTGCAAACACAGTGCACCGTTGGATGCAAGATTTGTTCTCATTTCTTTTTTCATTGATGTTCTAATAAAAATGTTTAATTGTTCAATGAGACACTTTCTATTTCAAAGTATCTTCTATTTATCGGTTATATTCAAAATGCTCTAACCGTCAATTTTCGTTCAATTTTTACAATTGTAAGAAGTTGAAGCGCTCCGGTCAACAATGACCACCGTGGCGCCTTGGTAACAGTTGATAACGACGTATTATAACAAAGCTCCGTTTATTTCAACAAACCATTCGCATTTGTTATTTCGTCGTAAGCAAAACGTGCAGAATATATCGTTGAAACGTGTAGAAGATATTAGTGAACGGCATTTGCTCATTCTATATATAACAGCAAGGTATGTTCACACTTTTAACTTCAATTATATGATTACAAAGCAGCATTTACGATTATTTTCTACGTTGTGTTTATAATAATATTCGTAGATTACCCTTCAAAGATATGAATGCAAACACAGTGCACCGATGCAAGAATTGTTCTCTTTTTTTTTTATTGATGTTCTAATAAAAATGTTTAAATGCTCAATGAGATACTTTTTATTTCAAAGTATCTTCTATTTATCGGTTATATTCAAAATGCCCTAACTGTCAATTTTCGTTCAATTTTTACAATTGTAAGAAGTTGAAGCGCTCCAGTCAAAATATTGAATGACATTATAGAGAACAATTTTCGTTCACATATTGGAAGTGACGAACAGCGCAAACTTCTGCGCTTACGCTTTTATTTCTGCATCGTGCGTTGTCTTGGTGGATGGCCAGAGATCGCATTTTCGAGACAGCGCGTTTAATTAAGACGCATTCCGTGCTTTTTGATCGTGTAATTTCCTTAGCCGGGACGATGACTCTGAAAAATTAACTGCGTTTCCACCGGTCGAATATGAATGCGACTGAAAGGCCTCCTTGAGGCTACATAACCGCGCCGCATGCTAAGTTATGGAAATGAGAAAACTCTGGCGACCGCGCGTGCGTATGCCGATTTATTAGAGTGCTGACCTGATTCCTTTCTTCTTCTTCTTGAGACCGTGGATGCTGCCGTGACGAACACCTGCTTCGGAATAAATTCACCGTTAAGCGTGTAGTATCGTGAAATTTCGTGTCAAGTGGACCAGGACATAGGCTTACGGGGCAGAGGATCTCGCGAACGTGCGAGCCTATCGAGTTTCCCGGCTCTTCGATCGAACAAATTACGCTGACACGACGGCGGAGAAAGAAAATGGGTTTAAAGCGTACGTGAGGTGATAGAAATATTAGGAATGAAGCATTGGGTCACGCGTTAAATTAATATCTCGCGATTGCTTCAATGGCACACCGTGATGAGCACGTTCGATCATAATTATTTGGAGAACCAACCTCTTCGGAATGAATAAAATTTCCTATGTTTGATAATTGAACTTTGGAACACGAAATATAAATATCGCGTGAAGTCTTGGTTGCGTGTGATATTTGGAAACGGGTACTTTAATTACCAAAAGTTTGTAGATAATTTGCCAGAATAATTCTCTGCATAAGGAATTTGGAAACGAACCCTTAATATATATCGTTCCTTTTGGGGATTATCTCGTTCGTTTAAATTTTACAGCGATCGGAAGAGGTTTTTATTGGGCGATGCCATAAATAACGCGACTGCTATTCAAATAATTTTCCAAAGTAATTCTTTATGCAAAAAATTTGACAGAGCTCTTGATAAATATCGCTTCGCTTGTACGTTATATCGTCACGTAATTATTCAACAATTCAATTTTTATCGGGCAATCTCATAAGCAATGTGAATGTTTTCAGTATGTATATCAACCGAAGATAAAAATCCATTTGTCAGCAATTAATTAACGACGTGTTTCCTCTCATCTTCTATAATCGTTTGCCATCTGCTAGCTACATTTCCTGTGTCCCATTTATCGTGTCTCTGTCGTGACAAATTATTATTAATTATTAAATAATTATTAAATTCAAGTTTCGAAAAGTCGCGTTACTTATGGATCGACCTAACAGATTAGGGTGAATTCAAATAAAGTACAGGATCGATTAGGTACTATGAATTTTATTGTATTTACCTTGTCGAATCTTACAAATAGTGAACAGCGAATATCGACGTTAAATTAATTTTCTATCGTTTCCTTTTCCGCTTTCGTCCGTTCTCCCGTCCCACGAAAATGGAATTTCCCTACAACGTGTCTGCGCCACCCTAACCGCCTTAACGACCATTAATAGTACCAATAGCTTACAGATGCTTATAGACATGTCTTCTTATTTACTTTATCGTTACCGTATCGTGGATATATTACTATGGATGATGAGACGTGATTAGCGATGAGCAAGTATATCGAGCCGAAGACTTTACACGAATCTTCTTCGATTTTTACACACATGCACTCTGACAAACGGAATCCGGATCGAAGATCGAAATAGACACTTTGTGTAACTATATTGGGGAAAATCGCTGTTTTATTTTACATAAAAAAAGAACAGATTCTATAGCTTTTGCTTTGTTCTTCATACCACGTATGTCTGAAACACACGTACAAAAATTGCATCAATTGAGTATCATTGGTTCGCTTTATACCTTAGTTATCTTCAATGCAATTATTAAATAATTAATGCAATAAATAGCACGAAGCTGTGATAGTTAACAAATAGCTTCGAATGGGACCAAAATAAAAATTTGTACGATACAAATGCAAGCAGATTAATCTTTTACAATCGATTATAATTACATTTAATCGATGGCGCTAAGATCCCTGCGTTGATTAAATATCGTCTTATTGGGTTGCATCGATCTCTTCGCAAATTTAAGTTCAATTTACAAGCACTCGTTAGTAGCTAAAGTACATAGAATTAACATTCGGTAAAAATTGTAAATTATAAAAATTCACAAGCATCTATCGACTTGTCAAATATCAAGCTTCACTATGCGTATCTAATGGTATAACGACGACTTTTCCCCTTCTGCGCTTGATGTTTCAATCTCCGATCGGGATAAATCCCGTGTGACTTACTTTCTCTAACTTCGTAATACTTTGTTTTTTTTTTCTTACGTTACTTTATCTTACTTACGATCTGTTTTTTTTTCTCCTTTTTCGTTTCTTATCAAATGCGTTCCGAATAGCTCGTGTACTCGTACTCGAAGATACATACGCGGGGACGCACACATACAAAGACCGTACACACGCATGCACACGAAAATGTTCTTACTCACTCGCGAATGGCGTTATTTGCATATCGCGCAGGACGCGGCAGTGAAAATTTCATCGTTAATACTCATTCGATCGAACGAAGATTAAAGATCCATTAGGAATGTTTCCATGATTTTGAAAGCAGGATTTATTCATCCGCCCTTCATTTGTAACGTATGATTCGGTGCAAGAATTGAACTTTTCATCCAATTTCAAGCGATATTTTGACGTATCAACAGTGGGAAACCGAACATTGCAGAGAACAAATTTTAACAATTAAATAACGCAACATTTCCTGTTGGAGGGAAAAAGCGATGCAATTGGAAATTTCACTAATTTCGTAATTAACGACATTATCATCGAAAGATTCCATTCTATTATTTCTTGTGATTTTCAAGTGTTTTATTTTTAATTTCTACTCTGTGAGCTTGCTTGAGAGCCGATGAAACGTTCGATTCTTTCATCGATAATGTACTTGGAAAATCGATCGTATTTATCGTACGTTACGTGATGATCGTGTTACATTATACGTCGTCGAGTGGAATCAATTTAATGCTCGATCGATTGTTCGTTCGTATCTTGCGATATTTCGATCGCTACGAAACTCCCGGTCGTACGAGAGTGTTTGTCAAGTTTGTGAAATTTCTATAAAAATCGGTGCAGATTTAATCTGTCTCTAAGAAAAAAACTAATTTTCGATATCATACGACATAGAAAATGCTCGTTTCGCATAAAAGAAAATCGCGATTCACGTATTAACAAATCTCTCTTTGTTTCTTATCGAAGTAATCATTCAGACAACTCGCAATTTTTCGACATTGAATTTTCAACGGTGCTGAATTGTTTGGTGGAACAGAAATATTTAGTTTTAAATGTATACACACTCGACGATCCTTGAATCGTTCAATTAATGTTTTTCGCATATTCAATGCGGTACACAAAATCGAAGGAGGTTCCTGCTGTCGGAAATCTATTTTTCTATAACACGTGTCTATTTATCCAAGGATCATCCGCGAGGAAATGGGAAATCGTCTTCCACGTTCAATGCGTGAAACGATTCCCGTTTTTCACCGATCTACCGAATAGACCTATAAGAGAAAATACAGCTTACCCTGTGGAAGATAATAAATGAACAAAATTCCAGTTAAAATCGAAATTCGATTAAGTAGGTTTCGCTGTTGAAATTTTACTTAATTAATATTTAAAGCTCCGAGAGAGCCGAATTTCACGCATAAACATATGAAATGCGAATTTTAACAAATTTTTAATTAAAACTAAATTAATCGCAAATTATGTTTTTAAAGGAAGGCGAACGATATTCATCTGCGTTATATTTTCATTCGATGTTATTATTTAACAACGCCTATATTGTTCGTTTTTAAACATTTCTGTTCGGTTATAATGTCAATAGTAACTCTTTCAGAAATATTTCTTCCATTCCATGTGTTTGTCATGTTTCAATAAGAAGACAGGAAATTGTGCCCAAACCAATGAAAATTCCATCAAACAAATTCTATTACATTCATGACTGGCGTTCATTTCGATTACTGAAATTCCTTCTATACGTAGTTTCGTTATAGAGTTTAGCAATTGTCGAGTGAAACGATGCGAAAAATTTCTACCCATCGTTCTAACGATCAACGAACATTATAGCAAACAAATATTGTACCAAATGTTCCAGCAAACATGAAATAGTAATAGCGACATAGTTATTGCTCGACAGTTTCTAACAGAACTAGAAAAGTAATATAGTTGTTAAACTTGTATGACATGCTTTAAAAATTGATGGCTATAAAAATGGCATAAAAAGTAACGCATAACAAATTATACGAAGTTTAATTCAGAATAATAAGAAGTGAAATCATTTACTGAAACAATAATGAGAAAATATACGCGGTTAAATGAAAACGTAATTCCCGATATGCTTCTCATTTTCAATTTAAAATAGATCCGTTCGACTTTGATGAATTGTAGAGACCGTAGAAACGACAGTGCGCACAATGAAAGCTTTATGCCCCTTTAAAGCAAGCCTTGGCTTCCGTGGAACGCTTTCAGTTCCAATTTAGACCCAATTATAGTGGCATTATATTTAAAAAAAAATTACAAAGAATCGTATGTGTTTTGTCTTCCAATATAAAAGCCACTAAATAATTCCACATTTTGCTTTTCTCGACGTTCTACCATTAAATAGAAAGGTTCAATTATTTCGAAATATATTTGAAATTGTACAATACGTAACAAACTATTACGTTTTGTCGTAACAGTGAGATAGAATTTCAGAAAAATCTAAAAGGAATGTCTTACACGTTTTAAATTTTCAATTCCATCTTATAAAGATTCCAATGAATAAAACTCTGCTCGAGAATGTAAAACATTTTACATTATAAATGAGATACAGATACTTGGCAGAAGTCCAAACGTCTTACAAGTTTTACATTTTTCAACAATCAATTCCATCTCCTAAAAATTCCGTAAGTGAATGAAATTCTTTTAAATAAATGAAACGTACAAAACATGGTAACGATAACAATATGAATATAGAAATGAAGAGAACAAGGAAAGAATAAAGAATAAGTAAAGAGGATACAACAAGACGAAGAATCCAGTTCTTCAGAATTCTTCTTTCTTCGAAATACAGAAAATCTACAACATTGAACGAACGATCAAAATAATTCGATTAAAACGAACGTATTATTTATTATAACAAGTATAACAAGTACAATTATAGTAGCACTCCAATTCTTCTCAGTTAACTGCGAGTAGCTCGAAAATTCGACGCTCTAATTGATCTAAGGTGGACAAATCGAGAGAAAACGCTGCGAATGATTCCCTTCCGAAGCTGTTTCCCTAGTCCAGTTTGCCGGGAAAACGTTTTCTCACGATGGAAACCGAACTACCGAGTGTTTGCCATTAATTCGCAAATGCTTCTTTTTACGAATTCCAACGGGCGACAGAGGTACGCTCTTCAAGAAATAGAAATGGATGACGATTCCGGTGGGAGACTGGGCCATCGCCGAGAAAAAGTCTGGAGGATAGTGGAGAGGTAAACAAGATATCATATGGATACGAAACGATAAATGAGGGGGAGCACGACGGCAGAGCAATGGAAGAACCAGAGAGCGAAAAAGTTCAACCAGACAAACGGATTACCATTATTTTTCCTTTATAAAGAATTGGAATCGCTGCTTCGTAAGCGCGTAAAAGAATATTCGTGCATGCGAATAAGAAATTTCATCGATAGAACGGCAATTCGTTTTTCGAGAATCTCGTCTTCGACCTTTTACGTTGCAATATGATTTTTCTTTCGAAGCTCGTTCGGTGATTGGTAGAGTAGTATTGGATTTTTTCACCAAGAGCAATAAATATTTTGATTTGATTAATGATAAAAATGATACACGACATTAACGATAAAATTCACTTACGAGTATAACGTGCAATATACGACGATGTTAGGTATTCAACAAATTCAACAGATTGTACGAAAATTATGAACACAACTTGGTACCTCGAATAATGTTCGTACGTTTAATCCTGTTCGGAATTTTGAGTGACCGTCCGTTTATGGCACGGACAGGCTCATTCCCTTCATTAGAAAATTCCGAATTACATGTCCTCCCCGAGCTGTAAACCTAACGACTCCGAGGTTAGGTAAAAAACCGCGGGAAAGGACCAGCCGGAAGGGTACGACGGAGAGACGAAACCCCACGGCTGGTAGGGAGAATGGTACCGTACGGGTGAAATACTTTACTCTCAACAAGATCTTACCACCGCCATGTTCATAACATCAAACGTTACTTTTCTACAACAAGTGCAAATACAGTGCCAGATTACTCTAACGCTCGATCTATTAAACCTCCTCCACCTTGAGCGTTAATTCATTCGAGGTACGCGATATCGACCGATCGGTTTGACCTGACCGGCTGCTCTTTAGTCGACAATTCGCAACAAATCCCGTTGTACTTAAAAAATAATATACATTGACAAGAATTCCTTAAAAATTTCTGAACGATACAAAAAGACACGATCGAGTGTAAAACGATTTTAAGAGCAAAGAAGAAGAAGTGGAAGGTAGAAAGGAGGTTGGACACGGTCCAGATGATAATTCAATTTATCGCAGGTATCGGTTACACGAATGTGACTTTTGCGCGGATTGCCACGTACTTTTCACCTAGCCGTGTAACAATGCTCTTGATAAATTATTGTATTATTCAGGCAGAAGGTTGCAATATTCAGCAGCAGCAAGCGCTGATTTACACGGAAGTGACCCGACGTCATTGTCACGATCCGTTTAACCACTTCGGGTCGAATCTCTCGGTGATTTCGATTTCGTGATCGACCTCTGGTCACGTTACCATCGATCCCGTTGGTTATGCGTCTCAAATCGCGCGGATTCAAGTGGGGATCGAACCTCAATGGCGCAAAATGAAATTACGCGGTGAACTTTCGCTTACAGGAATTCGGCGAACAGAGGCAACAGAGACGCGCGGAAATGCAGACAGGATTTCCATGCGTTCGAAATTGTTTTCCCAAAGGAACACAGTACATATTGTACACGCTGTTTCGTGTCTTTTGCGCACAAAATGATAAAAATAAGAAAAAGACGGAGCGCAAATGTGGCTTTGGTTAGAATGTTTCGATCAATGTAACAACGTATTGGATTTTCGTTTAATTCGCGTGTTGTGTTATTTATAGCATACGCGGTTTTCATCGTTCGAGAAAGGAGACAAAACGCGGTAGAAAAATCGCGGAAGACTCTGCACGCGAAATGGTAAAAATAAGAAAAGGATGACGCGTCAATGTTTTATTAGAAAATTACGATAGACATAGGTAAAAGTAAGAACGCATCGGAGTTTCGTTTGATTTGAGCCTACGTACGTTTCTCATTTTCATTTCTAAAATATACCTGCATATACATTTTTCGAAAGAAACATAGCGTATCTTGTACACCAGCATTCATAAGTATCATATATTCGTTCCTGATATATAAAATTATAGATAGAAAAATTTCTAATAATTTTATTCTTCGTGATTACTACAATCGTCCGTGTGCAGGAAAATATCGAAGAGTTGACGAACGAAAAAATATTAGTATAGAATAAATTTGAAAAATAAATAATTTTGATGTAGAATCTGCTAATAACATATCGTTTGATATAAATTGACCGAAATGTCCGAGCTGTTAGATAGCGAAGGGTAGAGTACATAGAAACAGAGGATACGAATCGAAAACCAAAAAGCCGATATTACTATTTTTTAATACGACGTGACGTGCTCTTTATTTGCTTTTCACCGGTGTCGGCGTTTTGTTTAGTTGATTGAAAGCCCGCACGCTGGTTCTGCACACAAAGGGATGCTGTATGTAATTGAAGGAATCGTAATTTTTCAACAGAGGAGGCTCATTGTTATTCGAACTTTATCGTTCTCGATTGGATCGTTTCCGAAAGAGGGACAGTCGATGTGTAGAACAGAGCGCAGAATTAAAACTTCCTCTTTGCGTTTGTATAGGTATATCGGTTTAGCTTTGCGTGGAAAAATATTTGAGCCAGAGTGAAGCGTGTTGTATTGCTTAAAAAAAAAAAAAGAAGACAAAAAAGATGGTAAAAAACATCCTGCGATTCGATGTACATTTTTCGTGTGAACTGTGCAATTCGTGGAAAAATAATTGACAAAAACAACAGACCGAGTTAGAAAGAATAAAAGACGCGCTAAGATCGAACTTGTCGCGTCGGAAACAAATCGAAAGTAATGGGAATCGATCGTTCTTCGCGATTCCCCACTGATCGATGTAAAAGTCCTATGATCGGCTTTCGTAATCGCCGACGGGTCGACGACTCGCGTCAACCCTTTCGCCGCCAGGTGCATCGAAGAAGCGTACATGAAACTAAAAAAAAATAGGAAAGAAAACGATAAAAAAATAAAAAGTATCGGCGATGTGCGAGAAAAGCGATTAATACGCGCGGTTGTACGTCATAGAGTGGGCGGACGTGAATTGGACAGATCGATCGCGTATATCCGGCGTTTATACAAGCGCATTTAACCAGTCGGTGGCGGGGCCCAGTGACCGATGCAAAAATGATTGTCCTGGCAACGGTCTGGTAATCAAAGTGTTAAATTTGTAGCGGCGGGGCGAAGTGAAAGCAAATTTGCATAGTCGCGCGCAATAAACACAGAGGAGGCTAAGCGAGTGATTCGAAATTTTATGAACGGTCATTGTCTGGCCGGTTGAACAACGCTTCTGGCGCCGCGTAGAAACGAGTATTTTATATCGTGTAATAATTTCAAGAGCCCATGGCCCAACCATTATTTCACGCTTCAACTTGCGCGACACATCGCCGTAATGTTTGCGTCTCTCGTTCGCGTTTCTTTTTGCCAAATCCGCCGTTGTGCATTTCACTCGCGCGAAACCCCTGGAAAATGGAACAGACGAGCTGCGTAAATTGTTCAATCGACCGACTCTATTCCCTTTATTTTCACGCGTGAATGTAGAACGTGTAGAACGAGGAATATCGATGTGCTTTGGATATGAAAATCGTCTCAGAAGCATCACGTTTGATTTTGACCGTTTCAATGGATGAAATCTGTATGAAACGTTCGGATAAGGTTCAGAATTATCGAGGGAGATTTTTGCAAATAATCGAGAAACGATGTTTCTCGCAACTCGGTAAATATCTTGACAAGACGCGTTTCTAATTTAAGTTATTCGGGCAGCGTTGCTTCGTTTATCTTCTCTGCTTTACGAAAATTTCCCTGGATGTACATTCGAGCCTTATCAAGCTGGAAAAAATTCGACAAAGTTTCCGACACAGTTGAAGAAAATATTCTCTTTGTGAAACTTTCCAACGCGTGAACCACAAAGCCTTTAAACACGGATTCGCTCGTCAAACTTAATCAAACTTTAATAGTTTAACAGTTAAATTGATCGTTGGTAAAGTAAAAAAATTCATCAGCTTCTGGATAAAATCAAAGCGTATTTAAATATAACATTCTTTGTAAAACGCTTCGATTCCTGTAACCCCTTAATCGTTATCAGCGGATCACAAGCGATCGCGATAACTCACGTTAGAATATATTTTATTTTCATTTGACGTTGTATATTTTACGCGATGAAAGCTATCACCGTGTCGAATAAGAAACACCAAACAAAACAAAACACTTGAAAAGTAAATATGCTAATGCAACGATGTCATGTCGAGGATTAAAAAGACCGGAACATGCAATTACATTCGATAAAACTAGAATGACAGCGATAAAAAGTATTACGCGTACTCGTCTGTTTTTGGCACGGTTCGTGTACCACGCGTGCTCCATTCGGATAAACAATTCTAGGTCGCTATTTATTCCCAAAACTTTTTCAGTTTCAAAGAAATAAACTCTGTTCGATTCCCGGCGTTTCAGCTGCGACAAGGCAAATCACTTTCTTTTCTTCTTTTTTCTTTTTCTTTTTTTTTTTTTTCTTTTAATAGAATTAGTCGTCGGAAGGAACGGGAAGAGCCGCGATTTTCGTTCTGAGAAAAAGATTGATATGTTAATCTGCTTGAACGAATTTCAAATCACGATAATTCACGTTCGATTTATCTTTATGTCGTTTTGATAATGTTCGTGCGCAGTATGAACGCACAAGGGTACTTTTCCAATTTTTACACGCGAACCAAGAGATCGACCGAGTAAAAGGCAATGGAGAATCTTCTCTTGGTATCGTGTAGCGTTCAAAGCGAACCTCTCGAGCCGCCATACGCAAAAATATTCGTGGAAATTCACGTACGATATGGTAGACGAGATGGGCGAACCTTGAGCTCGGTAAACAGGATCGACGAATGTTCACGATAAAGGGGAAAACTTCGTTGTCTGTCACGGGGAAATTTCGCGTTTCCATTTATGCAGTTCGATGTATTGAAAAAGAAACGAAACGTAAGGGGGAGGAAAGTCCTTTGTCGAACAATCGGATCCTTTGACGACATCTCGCGTGAAACAGTGGTTTCAGCACAAACGTTTCTCTCTCTCTCTTTCCCTCTCTGTCTTATAGTAATCTGCGTATACCGTGGAGAAAGTTTTTGCCGATTTCTTACTGTCTTCTGTCTTCGTATCACGAGTCGGAATTGATTCGGCTGGTTGGTGCTTATCGGCTTTCGGTGTAAAAATCGATTTCGAATGCGAAAGTGCGTCCGTTCCTTGCAAAGCTCGACGTATGGGCCGGGAAAGACAATTACTTCGGATTCTTCGGAATTTTCTCGCGTTCCGTTTGACGCGAGAATGAAGGGAGTTAGCACCATTCGAACTGCAGGCCCAGAGAGTGATCAGGACATCACGGTCACCTGAAAAGCGACGGGAATAGCATCGTGATGACGATGAGAACGAACGACGTCGCCTGAAGATTCGCGCAACCACCGTGCTGCATGGCTGCTGGATTCTCGCCTGAAACATATGCGATATTTCCATTACTTCGATCGTCATAGAATCATCTGTGTATAGTACGTATCAGATAAAACGAATTAAATTAATTCTAAAAATGTTCTGTCGAAAAATTTGATACGACTTCAATCATCAAACTATCGATTTAATTATCCATAATAAAAATACGCGAAACATGTTATACGTGCGCTAACCGTTGCGTTATTACGTGTTACTCGACAATGTAGATGTAGAAAGCTGCAAATAGATAAAAACGCAGCTATATCCTGAAATGCAAAAGGAACGAACAGAGTGTGGAATACGGTATAAGCTGAGGGATAAAGAAGCGACTCCCTCGTGGTACGAAGCACCGAGAACACAACATTTGCCAAGCACGAAAGGCACCGGCAACACGCAGGATCACCGGAAATCGATTTAATCTCCGCGAAACAAGAATACGACACTCACGAAGCAGCAGAAAAGCAGAGCAAATCGCACAACGGCAATATCAGAAAGCAACGCGACACAGATAGACAAATGGAAGAAAAAGAGAGATACCAAAGTTGTACAAATATCATGAGAATAAGAATACATCAGACACATGTTACCTCTAGGTCGGTAAATATTAAATATTAAATTCGATAACAATAATACACGCTGTATAAAACACGAGTCTCCTATTATATAGATAGATCGTACGATTTGGACAAACAGGGTATCGAAGGTAGCCACTAGCCTGGGGTGAAGAGAATCCAACCGGTATATTCTCGGAATCTACCCAGTATATTCACGGAATCCATCTGACATATTCCCGGAATACACGAATCCGAACTGAATTTGGAGTTCAACGATCTCAACCTCGATCACCGATTTGGATCAATTTAAACCGTGTATCGCAACACCAATGGCTCTCAGGACCATGGAAGGATCAGGATCATGGAGTTGGAACGCGTCACGATTTAGAAACCGCGAGGTATACGATTGTGAGTTTGTGGATCACGAAACATATATTACATCGCAGTGGAGCAACGATCTTCAACAGATACGCCTTAAGAATTTTTAAAACACGCGATATTTCACTTATAGTTGGGAACAGTTGATCTCTTTTACCTCGTATTCAATCAAATATAATATAATTTTTCCATATTTCAATATAGATTATTATAGTTTAATATAATACTATACAATATATGTTACAATATAAATTATTAGTTATATTCCAATAAAAATTCGCAAAGATTTGAAACGATATATTTAATTTGCGATTCGGCTGGCTTTCTCTTTCGCTTGTATTATTGTAGATATATTTACGTTTAAACGACCGTTTTAAATGTTTAGAAAATGTCCGATTCTGTGTAGAATCCGCTCGATCTTTGAAACAGCTTTTCGCCAGCAATGTTTTCGCTTTTAGATTGCTGTAACGTGCCTGAAATAGAAGATCGAACAGGTTTTGAAATGTTTCGCTTTACGAAGCTGTATCAATTGCAATCGTATTGTTAAAAATCCTCGCAGAAAATAAATCTATGTATCGATTAAAATTCAACTGCGCATTGCCGATAGTATAGAGAAGTGACATTGAAAAAGCTGGTAGAATAAACGACGTTACAAATATAAAAAGGCTAGCATTTAATCACATATCGACTAACACTTCAAACAGATATACGTTGTTCAATAAATTGAACTATTCTTCATAGAACATGGGATTTATCGAGCAAAAATATCATCGACATTCAATAATAGAATGATTTGTTCCGATTGTGATCGTAGTTTACGAGACAAATTTCTAACACGCGTGTGAATAACACACCGTATTGTTGCGAATCTTGTTTCAAATTTCAACGAAAATCGTATCTATTGAAATTAACAAAGAGTTCCCATAATCGATAAAATTATAAACGTATCATAGATGAATAACTTTTGGAGAAAGAATGCCATTGACGTTAAACATAAACGAAAGATATACAACTAGGCCGTGAACGTTTATACAGATTCATATTTTCATCAACACTTTCATCGAAACGGTTGGAATCTCCATATAGAGATTATTTTGCAATACATGGCGCAAACTTTTTTAATGATTTCAGTTCCGTGAAAGCCGTGAAATCGATATTATACAGTCTCAAGAGGATTCAGTATCTGGCTTTATCACGGTTCAGGGAAAAAGAATGCGGAATTCCGGTCGAAAAAATCGTGCAGGGATCAGCAATTAAGGAAATGAGGAAAGAGAAATGGGACAGAGAATGTAGCGCGAAGGGATGGAAAAATATGAGGTGAGAAATGATGGACGACGATGAGGGACAGAGGGATGGAAAAATATCGTGAAGCCTCGACTTAGACCGGATTAATGTTCGGTTCTTGATTTTTCGCTAATCTCTGATCTCCCCTCCGCCGGCTTAAGAACTCTTAATTCGATTTCCACGTTTAATTACATGTAAGGCGACGCGATTGAAATTAACGTGGAACATCGGGAGCAAATTCGCGGAGAAATCTCATTTGAAAGCCAGCAGGGAATCGCTCGATAAACGTGTCATCGTCGGATTTTACCGGAAATCAGGACATTGGAATTAGCGTGTGCTAGATTTTTGCAGAGGACGATGGAAACGGAAGAATTTCTCTTATTAGCGGAATTCAGTCCGAGAAAATATAACTTCCATGCCATATACATTAGAAAAATAAAATGAAACGTATCAGTGGTATTTTCTCTGTCTGTTACGATCGTTCGTGGAGAGACGCGTTCGCGAGGAGACGCGTCAGCGAGAGACGTAAATTCTCGCTACGATTCGGGTAATCGACGCCGCGAATTAGTCGTTCCCCTGTTTCGATTAGGACAACAGAGGTGATTGAACTGAGATATAGTGAATTAACACATATAAAATCCGGTTTATTCCAACAACATGATACAGAGGATAATTACACTGTTACACGCGCACAAGATAGGTGAATGATTGAATTAAGGGTAGAGACCCATTACAGAGATGTGTTGACTGATTCTGACGGCGAAGAATACGTGCCGTTGTAAAAGGAAGCAGTAGTTGACTGTTCCGAGTATGAATAGACGGTAGTTGACTGTACAGATGTTAGTAAGACAGTAGTTGACTGTATCACTGTCAACGGGACAAGTTATTAATATAATTGAATTTCTCAAAATTCAATTTTTATTGAGAAATTAGCTCGCTCGTGTTTCCATGTGTATTAGTTTCATGAAATTCTACTTAATGTTAGACGCGATGTTACACCTCGTAGCGTTATCCTCTATGGATATCGACGAAACTATCTTCAAGTGAAATTCACAGCCACGAAATTGCAATCAGATCGCCGTAAAGCAAAACAGCGTTCCTATATTGTACTGCTCCAACGTTCGCAGGACCGAGCTTGGAGGCTTAACGATCGGCTCAATGAAGCATAAACAGATCATAGCCTAGAATTAATTTCGCTAGTCTAAATTATACGCTTTCTTTTCGCTTTTATTCGCTGCTCTACCAAGTACAGCCTGCCACGTCAACATTCATTTAATTCGGCTCCTAAGATTTAAGTATTCAGTTTTCCATCCATATATTTTTCATGATTCGAGTGGATATTATTTGAGAACGTCGTACAATTTCCTCCTCCATTCATCGTAAATTATCATAAATTAAGATTCACGATATCGATAAAGTACGCGTTAAATTTTCGATAATAATTGCGTAAATTTTGACGAACAATACTTATTTTTTCTACCGAGAATCCATGTTTCAAACGTCCACCAGCTGATTCAGCGCGACAGCCTCTTCATATCCAAACTGGTTTCAGAGCAGAAAACTCCTCGAATCGTTTTCGATATTCAATTAAGCGGTGACGCAGTTGAAAAAATTTACAACCCTGTTTACGTTCGATTCTAGTAAGCCGAGTCTCGCGATTAGCTCCGGATCTTCGCTTCGTTAATTGGCTCTTTCTGATTTTCAGGGTACAGCGTATCTTGGACGGAATCGTTCATTCACGACCAAGGAAACGAACCTATTTTCCTAACTGCTATAAAGGGATCGATCCTTCTCGCGTGGCAGATTTTCTTACGGAACTAGATCCACTGATTAAAATGGAAGAACCTAAATGGCACGGTGAAAGAAGCCTAATATACAAGTTGATCGAAAGTGAAGATTCATGATGATTCACGAAGCGAAAATTATTGGTTTTCGTTATCTCTATCCGTGCAAATCACTGATGAGAGGATTTCTGTGTTCGAGATGAAGGTAAATTTGTTTCCAATGATAAGGTGCCTCTTTCACCTTGTTCAAGTCATCATCGATTTATATAACAAAAGCTTACAAGTTTATAAAAAGCATACGAATATTTGTTGTCTTTGAGAGTAGAAGACTTTGACATAGAAGAGGAATAATTTCTTGTTGGCATATGCAGGCGCTTACAAAATTGTTCGTACACCGTATAGAAGGCCAATTTTATTGAAATAAAACGCTACAACATTCCACTGCAAAATTAACGCGTTGTAATGTACCAAATGAATCGAGGGCTTCGTTATCGTCATACGTATCGAAACATAAAATACGTATCGTTACAGAAATTTATTTTTTTTTTTGCTTTATTAAAAAGGAGATCGTTTCTTTATAAAACGTAGGCACAACTTTTTATGAGCGATTGGAAACGTTTATTTAATTTATTTAATTGATTATACAATCGTTTTGAGCATCATCGTCCGAATACAAGTCTATTTCACTGGTTCAACAACGATCGAGCACGTTTCCGAGAAAACCGATTTGAGTCTTTTCCCGAGGATGGCACTCTTGTCGAATATTCCGGTAAAAGAATACGAGCACTTCTAGAGTACTGTTGAGAAGTTGAGTTGGAAAGGTGGAGCCTCGTTTGTCTACAGATCCCAGGATTCTATCACAGTCGTGGATGGCACAGAGATTGAGTAATCGATGCATAAACGAACTCTAGAAATTCGATTCCTCTCTCCTGTTATACACTTCGTAAATTCTATTTTAGCCGATTTTTCAACGAGAGCTGTCTCGCTAAAAGACAAGCCAAATAATTTCAAATGGAATTAGAAAGAAAGATTAAATGTTAGACTGGAATATTTAATAACGAAATATCTATCGTACGGCTAATATATCCTTCGTAGAGTTAGATAGAAATTTGTTAGGAAAATGATACAGTTACACTGTACATGTGAATGTGTGTGTAAGCGTTAGAGATGGCCAGACCTTAGTTAGGACAAAAGACGATTGCAGTCAGATAGAAGCATCTGGAAGAGTCGGTTGACAACAAGCGTGCGTGTAGAGTAGGTTTAAGAGGTCTTCAGTGTAAGATATATGTGTAAAGGCTGTGTGCTGAATAAAGTGAATTATTTGTATTTCCGAATCCCTCCTATATCTTTACAAAATTACAACGAGGTATAAATTAAGTATACGAGGAATTAGCGTCGAGTTACGAAGTATAATTTTCGATTACGTTATATTATGTCCATTGTGAAGGCGTCTACATTTTTTATTACGCAATTTGTTTCATAAATGCAAACGTATAAATACAGTTTCCTTTCTACGAGTTGCCCGGTTTATTGCGATAAGTTTTCAGAATGGATTGTTCAATTTTGTTGGAAACGGAACGTAAGAATTTACGCTGCACCTTTTCCGTGTAACGGAATAGCAAACATCTTTTTAATTAATTAAAAGAACGTAAGAAATATTTACAAGCGCATTTCTGTATTTCCCAGGAATGTAGACGAAAATTGGCGAGGGAAACATTTGAGGAAAAAAAAAAAAAAGAAAGGAAACACAGTGGAAATATTAACGTGTCTCGTTAAGCCTCCGCAGTGGGGCGGCGAAGTTTCGCGGCCATTTATAATAAACGCAGGTTTAAAACGCTCTGCCGACACTAAAACACGAAGGTCGTGGCGTTGTGAAAAATCTTGTATATTTCATGAAGTGCAGCCGGGGCACTCGTGGCGGGTTCCGGAAGTGGCACTTGAACTTGTTGAGCACGGCGGAGAACCTCGTCACGGCCGGGGAAATAATTTGCACAGTCAATATTACAAATTGCCGCGAATTAAATTCAACCCGGCGTGACGCGCCACGGCGACGAGCATCGTTAATAAAGACGATGAACGTCCTAAATCGCGGTTGAAAATCCTCGTGAAACTATCGTTCGTTCTTTCCCGTCACTGGCTAGTCACAGATTTTATTTGCAACGTCAATAAGAAAACACCCCGGCTGCAATTAGAATTCAAGCCTCGCCTTCGTTCCTCGGTTTTCCTTTTGTTTCGTTTCTTCTTGTTAGAAAAAAAATCGGCTGCCGAGACTTGAATTTAACGTAGAAATAATGATCTCGAATGGGGGCTGTTTTCTCAACGCATTTCTTTTCTTTTTCTTTTCCTTTTAGGTAGATGCAAGTACGAACGTGTTAATCTTTATGCTACTAATTATTATTTTATACTTTTTTATATATTGTAGTAGCATAGACGAGGCAGCTGCGGGGTGTTGTGCGGATTATAAACAAGCGGTTACTGAGCATGTACGTAGTGAGGCTAAGACAAAAGACAAGGGGTTGCTAGGGGACAATAAACGAATCAACAGGAGTACGAGTTGAGAAGTCAGAGTGTGCGGATTGCGTTGACGAAAATCGATAATTAATCACTTTGTTGTGTTAATTATTATACGTTTGCTGCGACTAGTTCATGTTTGATAACCATTGTTTTCTGTTCAATTAACATCTGTTTAATCTACTTATCGTTAATGAACTAATTATAGTAGTTACGATACTATAATATTATATGGTAAGGAGTGTTTGTAACCATAATAAGATTCTGGTATTTCTGTAAAAATTGTGAACGATTGTGGTTCACTTGTCTTGATTACTTCTTCCTGCGTCGATGTTTATGGCTTAACACGAAGATTACAAGAACATGTAAAACCATTTTTTCTATATTTTATATATAAACTACATCGTTGGTAAATATAATAAATGTCGGGGTAACGTTGAAGTTCAGGACGTGTAATGAATCTTCTTGTGAGTTGGCCATCGTTGTCGTATACCAGATGATACTTATTGAAGCGAATGGATTACAAAAGTTAACAGGTGATAGTGGTTATCGAATAATCGAGATGTCAATGACGATGAATTTAGGTTCGATAACGAATACACGGTCAACGGGATGACGATTACGATTTGGAACTCGACGTACGTGTTCACTGGGCCTAGTCGAACTTATCGGATTGAGAGCCAGTCGAAGTGGAAGTGCCCTTATATACTCCTCTCTGTACCTCTCTGTATCCCTTTCTTTCCTTTCTGTATCCCAATCTTTGTTTTCAAGGAGAGTTACTTAATTACTTTATACCTCTGTTAGGTACACGTCCCTCCCGTGACCGTGGCTACGTTCAGCGGCCCGTTATGTCACTTCGAGCCCAAGCCCACTGTCATTAATCTCGAGCAATCATAATTGACTTCTCAGTTTTATTGTTTAAGTACGGCTATAATAAAAAGTCTGGATTAAAGTATCGGGGACTTTCCCAAACATTCCAAAAGAAAGGCCAGAATGTCCTTTCGTCTTCGACATAAATTTTTATGCGACATAATAGTATATCATTTCGTCAAGTATCATTGTACGCTACATAAAAATGAGCTATGACGTTTGTAAATGGAATAAATTATACGATTCTATGTAACGTACTAATATACCATTAAATCGATGAATAAACATATACATGTTCCTTGTATACCGAAACAATTAGAGATTGTTCGAAATGCGACAAATTATGATACCGAAACATTCCATCATCGGCTAATTACCAATTAATTATGTCAGAATACAAATCGCCGTTCACATCTGTTTACCATACTTTATTAGAATGTTCTCGGGATACTCGTAATTTTCAGTTAATTCTTCGCTCTAATTTAACATTACTATAAGTAGGTAAACTGACATAACAAGGTAACTATCAATTGACGACATGAATTATTAACCTTTCCCTGTTTAATATGAAATCATTGCCAGAAGATTCGCTGGTAAATTTACCGTTAAACCATGCTACATCTGCTTGCTGCGTTAATTCTTGTATAGTACGCTGAATTAACAAATAGTTTTATTCGGTGTATCTTCTTCCAGTCGCGGGGAGACGCGGTCGCGAGAAAGCGCGTCAACGGGAGTCGTAAATTCCCGTTACGATTATTATAATCGACACCACGAACAGGTCGATCCCCTATTTCTTGTGGGATAATAGGGGTGTTTGTTGTGGAATAAAACTGGAATCAACAGTTTTATAATATTTATAATTTCAGCAACTTGATACAGCGCCGTTTCGGAAGATATATTTGATATACACAATTAATAGGTGTAGAATTGGGAATTAAGTCGTATAAACAATAGTGAAGACTACACTAAGGGTGGTTCCTTAGGTTTATTGCGGGTCGCTGTAACGGGGTGTGGGCCTTGGCGGCCAGACCATGAAGGACGTCGCACGGACCATCTCACGCGACGTGACACTCGGATTTTGAATAAAAATATGAAAATATACGAAATGAAACGAATGTGAAGCGGACTTATGCTTTGAAAGATATTTAATTCAAAGAAATGGAACTTTTATCTGTAATGTTTTTTTAGTTTGAAAATCACTTTTTTAATTATTTTCCCATCAAAGTGTTTGGTATTACCATCGATTGTTTGATATTTGACAGCTTTGTAAAAGAAAACGTATTTACTGCTGCACGAAGAATAAACATGAAGGAAACAATAAAATGTTGAAACTGCCACGATTTTTCTGGATAAAGAATCAACGAGAGTAGCAAGGCACGTGGAGTACGGCTTTACTTTTACACACTGCGTCTGCAATATTTCATTGAAACACATTACAACGTATCGACTCGGCGTACGGTATTTTATCACGATTCAGCTTGCAGCATTGAAATTTTCATAACTGCGTTTCAATATTTGCTATTGTTCGATCTTTGGATAAATATGATAAAGTATATTCTAAATAACATAATACGCAAATTTGGACAGATCGTTAAAGATAATACAAGTTCGATAATACGCGAAAGAATGTTCCAATTCCATCGCTCGCTTTCTATTTTGATTTCAGTGAAAATTACATACACGTTATACGTACGTGAACAATTTTCCATATAACTGGTCTCTCTTTGTCCAAACGAAATCTTCCGATCAAAATTCTCCAATCATCGTGCCATTAAAGAATTCCCATCCCATTTCAACTTATCAGCATGGCTAGCATCGTGTTCTCGTAGCTCGTCAGGTTAATTCTCCGGGGGACGAACGAGAAAAGCGCAGTTTGTTGCTCGCGAGACACTCGACTCTCGACGTCGAAGGTTTCCCAGTCACAGCCAAAAGTATGAGAGAGAGAGAGAGAGAGAGAGAGAGAGAAGGAGGAGAGGAACGTGGGACGAGATCACTAAAAAAGGCGTATGCGAAATGAGCTGCCAAGCACCCTCTGGAGATACCTTCTGTCTATTATACATGACCGCGTACACCGCTTCCGTTAACTACGTCTCGCGAAGAGAGCTTTGCAAACTCCTCACGCTCGTTGTCCCCGTCGACGTCGTCGTCGACGACGACGACGACGTGGTTCGCCCAATAGAGAGAGCGACCATGAGAGGACCAAGAGGCTGGATATGAAGGGTGAGTTCTACCGGCGAGAGAAACCATGACTCCGTAGGAGAAACCAGCAAGAAGAGATAGAGAGGGGACACATCCTAGTCCTCGAGAGCTTGTGGTTAGGGTTATTAATGGGCAGGGCGTGACATCCCGCGAAATAACCTCCCTAACCCCGTCTCCATGCCAGAACCAAGCACTCCATAGCCAGTCGGTTGTCTGCTCATAGGCGTTAACTGGGCCAAGAACTGCTCATTTTCGAGAACGAGACCTTTCCTATCTTCCTCACGCCCTAACGTCGTCTTCAACTTCTTTCTTTCTCTCTCTCTCTCTCTCTCTCTCTCTCTCTCTCTCCTTCTCTGCTTCTTTCTTCTCTTAGTCTTTTATTTGCCCCTTTTTGCTTTCGCTTCAACCGCTTACACCCGACTCTCGTTCTCCCCACTCGGCTTTCATTACGTTTTTGCTTCCATTTTTACGGCGACTTGCGAACCTTCCACCCACTTCCACTCGACTCTTCTCGAGCGTGTACCTCCATTCGGGCATCGTGGTGTGCAGCCGACAATTATCTTTACGAATCCGGCGTTCGGGAAACGGGTACCCGTGTTTCAGCAGTAGGACCAACGCCACGAAATGCAACGTGATAGACGTTTCTCGAGCTTTTCATGTTGTTCAGCTTCTTTTGTTGCGCTCCTTTTCAATGCACCGCACGCTTCGCGGATCCGCTATTCGAACCTTTCTTTTTAAGCGAGATTTCGTAGCGGGAATATCGTCATCGAGAATTAAAATCGCAGAAAGCGTGGTCGTAAATTATTGTAAAATAGGATTTTATTTGTTCTCGTTAAGAATTGTATTGTTATCGCTTGTGCGTTTAGAATAAAAGTTGCTGGAGACGCAGCCTTCTGCGCGATGTTATTCGAAATTTAATTGCGAAGTTGAGAATGGTGGATAAAAGTTTGGCGCTTGGAATTTTCTTATACGCGTGTTAATTGATACGAACGTAACGCGTGAATTAGAAATAATCGCGTGATTAACAACGAGCAACTGTACCAAGTACGATAATAATTTGCTTTATACTGAAATTCATTTCGAAATTTCATTCCCAAAAGGTTAGAACGATTCGTATCGAATTTATATAATCTCTACAGATATTTATTTATATTATTTATTTACCACTTATGTCGCTACATAATTTATATTCTAATGTGAAACGAACGAAAAAAAGAACCTATTGGAACGAAGTTTTAAAACGTGTTAATTTGGATACTTTGATAAAAGGAGTTCGACATATCTGCAATTGCAGTAATAAAACTGGAAACTCATCAAAACTGGTATCGAAATCATTAACAAGTTGAACACAGATCCGTAAACCGTTGGGAAACAGTATAGTTGAATAGAGTTAGCAAGCGTTTCCATTTAAATCCGTAAATCGTCAACGAATGGCATTTACCCTCCTGGAATCACACGGGGAGAAACCGCGGGACGATTAAAACGATAATAATAATAATCGCAAAACGATTCATTACGAGCTCGAATGACGGTCGAATTCATTCGTTAAACGTGGCCCGCGGGGCACCCCTATTCACCCCACTACCCTCGAATTAGCCTGTTTCAACCCTTCGAGTGTTCCATTGGCAAATTAGTTTTCGAAACGACTCGAGGGCATCGACGACTACTGTGTAAAGTCACGAAATATCTGAAGGATACTTACAAAGTATGATTCTGGATGCATCGAGACAACGACGAATATTCATGTACAAAAATCTCGTTTGAGGTCAATTGTTAGGGTGGTAAACGATTTAGGTTTACGTTAGAAATTACGTTAACAGACGAATGGACGAGCTGACTAATTTTTCGCTTTATCTTACACTTTGTGTTTCTCAAGATTCACGAGCCGAAACAAATGACATCTTTTTCACGAGAAATTATTTATTTTGAACAGACGCGTCTCTCCAACGCACTATCCAACCGCTTTGTTCGTATTTCTGCGAAATTTTCTCGAAATACGCATAATCTAAAATGAAGCAATTGCATGAAAAGAATTATTGAAGTAGTCGAAGCGTCGTAAACGTCGGTAGAATGCGTCGAAAGAACAGACACGAAACCTATGCTATTCAAACAGATTACGTACAATGTCCTATGTATAAATAATATACGCCCATACAAATTTATATAACACTAGGGTGAATTTTTTACTATGTGAAATTTATATAACATGTGGTGATTCGAGTCATATTCTCGTTTTCGATATTTTTTCTTTCCGAACCTAAAGCACACGATTTTTCTCATTTCTTCGCTGTTGTGTCAAAGATCGCTGCTATTTCATAATACGCAACGAGTTTGATTATTCCGTGGAAAGTTGGAGATTAAATTTCCAGGCGTTGAAGCTTAAACGACTCAACTAAAAGCTACGCCCGTTTTGCGACACCCTGTATATACCGGTCACGATAGTTTCACGGAAGGTTTCCAGCAATCGAGACAATAGAATAAGATAAGAATTGAGGTTGAGAAAAGGGGTGAAATGGAAAGGGAGGTAAGGACAAGGGAGATTCGTCGAAACCCTCGGGCAGATAACGTCGACTAATGTGTTTCATCTGCAGCGTGGTTCACGTTTAATTAATAACCGCTACGTACCCCAAGGGTAATGTATATTAATTGTAAAGAAAAGAAAGAGGAGAAGGAAACAGCTGCGGGATGGCGCTGAGTCGAAATTAAAACCGTCCCTGACCGTTCTTTCCACCTTTGGATGATGCTCGCGGATGCACCTCTACGCGATACCCGACAAACAACGTATAATTATGCACTGTAAATTATCACCGTTGTCTAGCGCGTAAAGATAATATTCGAGCGACGTGCGTTATCGCGTAATTAATTTCGTTTCGCGGTTTATAGACGCGCTATTTGCGGCCGGAAGCTTTTGCCGAGAAAACGATATTTCAATCGTTTGATCGGTAAATTTGTTTCAGATTTTATCGCGGATTAGTTCGGAAGTAATACAGTTTCCTGCATGAGGATTTGCAGGTGCTTTAACGTTGAATAATTTTAAAGGATTTACTGAGATTTTTGTGTACGAAGATTTGGAGATACTCGCATGCTAAATAGTTGGAAGATTTAGCGAGATCGGAGCAATCTAAATGGAGATGCAGAGATGAATATTAAATATATTTGTGTATTCTAAATTAAAAGTGGGAGTTTAGATGGCTTTACGAATTCAGTTACGAAACGACAGTCTAAAGCTTTGATATCTAATTCTTGGTTAGTTCAAGAAGCCTAGATACGAGAATATGACAAAAACGATTTGCCAGAATGTAGCAAATTTTGTAGTAAATGGTTCTGAATAGGAGAAGAGACGACGGAGAACGAGGAATGAACTTTCACAGTCTCCTATTGTAATAATTAGACAGCGGATTCTTATGCAAATTTGTGTTGTGGCGGCACTCGGCAACGATGTATATCGCCGAAGCAAAGCGCCTAATGAGCCATCAATATCCCAACGGTCCTTCCGCCGAATGTTCGAGACGAAGGCGTGCGTGACAACGGTCGCGGACGCCTAACAAACGCGTGAATAGTGGGGATATTGAGGGGTGACAAAAAGAAAAGAATCGAATCCGATCGACAGTCGAGTTTGAACCAGGAAGCGATAAAGTCGAGTTATAACCGGGCAACGAGATTGACGGGCGAAACCGAGAGAGATACGCGACGCGACTAAAAAAAAAACACTTGTTAATAAATATATTGTTGACCTAAACACCGAGTGATTATTTAACGCACTATAACCAATATCACCTCGGTGTTTTTATGAACACAATAAAAAAAGGAATCTACATAATCATTTTTCGCGTCTTTAATTAATTAATAAGTAATTAATAAGTAATTAAGATGGTCTATTTGACCATGGGACATGTGCGTGCCAGGTATACAGTGTAGTATCGGGAAAAACCCCAGGGTAATTGAAAAGATCTACTTGACCATGAGACATGGGCGTGCCAGGTATACCGGAGCCAGGGTATAAAAGGTAGCCGTTAGTGAGTTGACGGGTTCTTTAGTGTTGCCGGCGTTGTCGAGCTCTTTAGTCTTGCCAGCGTTGTCGAAGTGTGCTGCCGGCGTTGTCGGGCTCTTTAGTTCTGCCAGCGTTGTCGAAGTGTTGCCAGCGTGATCGGAGAGTGCTGCCGGCGTTGTCGAGTTCTTTAGTGTCGCTGGCGTTGTCGGGCTCTTTAGTCTTACCAGCATTGCCGAACAGTGTTGCCAGAGTGATCGGAGAGTGTTGTCCGCGTTGGAGTTCTTTAGTGTTGCCGGAGTTGTCGGGCCCTTTAGTGTTATCAGCGTTGTCGAAGAGTGTCGTCAGCGTTGTCAAGGAGTGTGTTCAGCGTGAAAGAGAGCCATGGTGACGAGAGGAGTTAGTGACGAAAGATGACTGTGTGCGTATAGACTGACGGAGCATCATCCTTGATTTTGTGTTGGTGTGAACGATATTGAAATAAATCATACCGTTACTAAACCTACTAGCAATATATTTTATTTCCTATAATAACAAATACCTTCTTCATTAAAGTAATTGATAAAAATTTATCGAATAATTTTGCTAACTCCGAACAAACGACACTTTCAACTTAATTCTTCCTTTTTTCTTTTTTCTTTTTGGCTAATCTACGACGTAAAACAACAGTCCTAATACATATATAACTGTGTAAGCGGTGTATCTTCGCTTTATCGTGTTCTCGCTCGATCACCAAAAACGTTGGACGCGTTAAATCGAGAAGACGCGTGAGTGCGATGTGTATGCAAGACGCGGATAGCACAGAGTTATTGCCAGAGGTGTTGTATGCAGGTAACTACAAGGACGGCCAGAATAATGCTGGAAGTAATGCGAATTTGCTTGACAAGTAGTCGGGCAGTCGCGAGTCGCATTCGAAATCAGTGTAGACTCGAAGCACTGAAACAGTCGTTCGAGAATTCTGCACGCGGACTGCCTGGTCTACGAGCGTTCCGTCAAACTCCCACGCGTTCTACGTGTGTCCATCTACGATGACCAAGTCGCGTTCCTCGTGAAAACGACAGTTGGAGAACATGCGAATTACGATCGACCCCTCTGGCCGTGGTAAACGTAATCGTCCGAGCATTTTCACGCCGGAAATCGAGGCACGGAATTTCCACGTTGTACGACTCTCTCGCGTTTTCGACAACATTATCGTTTTGTCGAAAACAAGATGCACGCGAGTAGACTACGAATTCGCCGCCGTTGACTGCTAGCGAATACGTTAGCACGAAATTGGAACAATATAATTCTTTAAATTGCGACGGAAAATTGTCAAATATAAAGATAAGTGATGCTTTAGTTCCTTGGTAAAACAGGACCAGGTTACAATCCCAAGAAACGAGATGAATCACAGAAAATTAAATCATTCTGCGCTTATCGAAAAACAGAGCGACGAGAAAAATTACCGCGGACCATTCTATTCCACTGTAAGAAATTTTTTGTCGCTAGATTATACCCCGATATTTATTCCTTCCCTGAGACAATATAATAAGCGACAGCTTTCAAGCGATTTGAAACGTATTAGGTCGTCCGAAAAGTTTCTTCCTTTTATAAGGAAATAATGGATGCACAACATTTTCCGTTTTATATTATTTTATCGAGTTACGTATGATTCATTTTGTTCTATCAAAATAAAGATCACAACGTTCGACAGATTAGGTTTCATATCTCTATAAAGATGCGTCGTTTTAAAAGACGTGTCTGTAAAAGAAACACACTTTTCCGGCAACCTAATATTATTAACCAGTAACATATGAATAAGAATGAAAAATATCTGGGTGATTTTATAATTGAAATACAAAATTCGTCTGTCAATCATCCGTGTCTGACATCTTTATACCTCCCTCTCTCCGCTTTATTCGACTCGACGCTCTTAAATCACGGTGTTCCCCGTGACGTGGAAAAACTGAGGCGGAACAAATAGTCTCGTTTTCCCGGTCTTCGTTATTCGTCTCGTGTCTTTGAAAAAACGGAAGCTTCGCCGCGAATATGATCAAGTCGCCTCGCTGACTCGACTCATGGTAATCCATGGTAAATAATGCACGATACTTCCGCGGCTGGTGTTCTGATACTTCCGGGCTGTCCGAGCCGCGAAAAGCCCCGCGGGAAGCAGTTTCCACCCTTCTTCGTTGGAAACTTCAAAAGCCACTTCTATCTTCCGATCTAAAGCCCGCGTTTAGCGGCGTATGTATCGTGTGAGACGGTGAGCCTCATCGATTCGACTTACACTCGATTTTCCTCCGGATACAAAAGTTACCGGGGGCTTACGTTGTTCCAAAAGCGGAGGAGGAAAAGAGGTTGAGAAATCTGGGCCAACGTCGTTCGATGCTGGCAGGAAGTCACTCGGATACACAGAGCCGCTCAGCTTTTTAGCTCCGAGAAATGCAACGCGCTCCGAAATGAAATGGAGTGGATGCGAGCATTCCGTGTTTTATTTTTATTTAACTACGAGCTGCAGATTATTCGAATCGGTAATTTTGATAATGAATTAGAACGTTTCTTAACCCGAAAATGTTTGATATTATAGGAAATGCGGAACGAAATATTGCACCTTTCTCGCGTCAAATATATTTCTGAGATACATTCAGTCTCGTACATAAGACTCGTACGTTACATAAATTCAAATATTCGCTGAATATTACGGGTATGTCGTAAAGGTTTAATTATCTAATTAGCACTGTTGACGCGATATTTGCGTTTTAAATCTCAAGAACCGACGTAAATATGTGTATACCGTTTATGGGTGGGATATTGTATACCTACTTGACGAGGAACATGAAGCTTAGTGTCTGTTCTTCTACTACAGTCTACTGACGCACGTGGTGCGTCGATCCAGTCGTGTAACAACGTAGTACTACTGTTACAATTTAGATCTCAGAATGCAATGTAAGTCTTTGTGTATATTATCTACACGTTTCATTTTACGTAATGCGTGTTCCGACGAAACGATCTGGAAAGACAAAGCGTCGCGAATAACTCACGAGCAAGGAAAAGAGACGCGAGGAGACAAAGTGGCCGAAAAGGAGCAACTTACACGCTGCGTCGCACAAATAACAAAGCGCATCGATCACTGGTTCAGGTACTCGGGCTGTAGAAACGCTTCGCTAGAGATACAAGATAAAGGTACTCTTTCTCCGCTGCATCGATATCATCCGTCGTAAACGGAGAGACAAGCAACTTACGGAAAAATGGATCGAAGTCTAGAGACAAGGGATCCACGTATACGCGATGATACAAGGCTTTGCGGATCGTGCGTAAAGCGGATTCAAAGGTCGATCTGGTAAAAAGGAAGATCTAGAGAATCTCGAGTAAAATCGCGGCGAAACTGGAAGAGCAAGAGGATGAAAAGGAAGGGAGCGAAGAAAAAGCGCGGCACAGTCGAAAGGAGAGGACTCGGCGAGGGAAATGAGTCGGCCTGAATATCTCCGAAGAACTTTTCCATGAATACGCCATGCATGAGCACCGGTGACGGAGGAGGAAGGGGCCAGCCGCATACGAAACACCGTGGCTTCCTCGAGGATCGGAAACCGGAAGAGGAACGAGAAAGGACGGTTGACGAGGGCGAAACGAACGAACGGGAGAATAAATTTGAAACTTAGCGATACAAAGAGCTCGGGGCCTCGCACTTCACGAATCACAAGTTCTCGGATCTGTCTTCAGAATCGTCCTGTGCTACTTTTTCCGTCAAGCGGTGGTCAGAAAGTATCTGCTTGAAAAGAATAATAGAGAGCTTCCTTTAATGTAAATCCTGAAGATCAAGTACCATTGCTAATTCCGAATGTACAAGCATATATGCTGTAAAAAAGACTCGTCGATTTGTAGGCTGATGTAGAGACGATGTTTAGTCGTGTTCAAATCACGTACTTCTATTTCGTGTATCTCAAAACCATTTGAAGGTGGTTCAACTACATTTTCTTGAGTTATCGCTACTTAATCTTAGGATTCTGATGGAAGTATATCTACATCTTGCTTTTCAGTTACATGTTGCTCAGACCAAGGAACTGTCAAATTCGCCAACGGCATTATATTCGACGCTGTGTTATTATCTGTGAAATTGTAGATGTTTTCGTAAAATATTTTTGCGTGCGCGTTCGTCGCAAATTAACGTTTAGTTATGTTACAAGAACGCGACGTAGATCACCCTCAAAATGTAATACGTTACGGGTATTCGCGGTAAGTTGATAGACGCATCTATGACGTATACTCTGGTACTTATTGACCACGGATAACTCTGATATTGATTCGCACGACTGATTGATAACTGATAGATAACTGGTTGTAACTGATTTCCTTACGATCGCGTCCGTTTATTTATACTGGTCGGGGGAGAGTCGGAAAATTCAAATTCGTCTTTGATCGACGGTTGCACGTAGCGACGATATTGTTTTTCCCAGAGTTTATTTATCGTTACGTTTCGTGCGTGAAGGCGGTGTCAATTTTCCGAGGCGAAATAACAACATGAGTTGAATTGTCCTCCAGCTCGTGTGCCGCTTCAGATTTATTAAACAGGGAACAAGAAACGATTACGTTATGAGTAGAATATATAAATTGTACTCGTGTTGATGTAATTGCAAAAGAAGAAGCAAAGAGTCGTGATAATTTTAACACGACGATGATTATAGATATAGAAACAGTATCGAAATTGCCGATACATCGAATCAAGAAAATTCTCATAGTGCAACGAGTTGACGTATTGCTTGCAGTTTAAGAAACATCTTTATCGTATGCATACTCTGCTGCAACTTTTATCAGCTAATTACAAAGTAAGTTTAATTTACATTGTTGAGGTTGACTGATGGAAGAACGGGTGGATGAATTTGTAATAGAAAAATATATTGAAATAAACAAAGGTATAAGTATAATGAATATATAATAAAACTCTCTTAGTGTTACAATACAATATGAAAATAGGGTGCCGTTCATCTATTTATAGCAAAAGGACATTACCAAAGAGTTAAGCTTATAACTTTAGCTTTATAAAGGCTACGAGGAACATAAATAGAAATCTATTTATTAGTTCCTTTGTTCCTAGACCTTGTAACCCAAAACATAATTTATACTCAAGGGCACAATAATATAGACCTCTCCTTCATTACAATATTTTTGTTTCACTAAATTCTATTCTCTTTGTAACAGCGGTCTGCAGGTCACGGATATACATAAATAAAGATGTAGAGTTTTTCTTCAAGCAATTACTTCAACATATACGGTGGTAAAAAGGGTTAATATTTTATTCACAGCTCGTAAACGCGAATGTTTACAAAATCTAGAAAGAAATACCTAATCTTTCCCACTGTTTCTACCACTTTTTTCATTTTTACTTTCCTTGTAAATTAAACATTTCCACGAAGTCCTCGACGATCGTATCTCGAAGCAGCATACAGATATGCTTGCGAGGATACACATGGCGATCTTCGTCCTGTTCCTCTATCGTGAAACTCCGTTTCGCAAAACAATTACTCGCCGAAGCAGCTTCGCAAGAAGAAGCGGAGGCTTCTTGAAAAGTCCAAGTCGGCGGTATAAACGATGAACGAGGAGTGGAACGGAAATTGCGCGACAGAGCTCGATCGGAAGTTGTTCGGTTGCATCGGCGAGTGGCTTTCCGGTCCGGTGTGCTTAACAGCAGACGGTAGACTATTTTCTTGCAGCGGTAGTTCCCCGTTGGATGACATGGTCGGTTATGTAAATGTCTCGAGGGAAATGAAAATCGAGATGAAACGGGTATCCGCGAACAGCAATCGAGCGAGCCGTCATTGGCAGACTCTTCATGAGCCCCCGTGTCGTGTTTCTCAACTTCTTCGATTACTCATCCGTATTCCACGGGCTTGGATTTCATAAACGGCACGAAAACGACGTGGGGTAAGAGAGAATGAAACGAAAAGGAAAAGGAAAGAAGAATAATAGACAGCGACGTCGTTGAGAAGCCATAGAGAATGAATTATCGACCGTGCACAAGCTTGGAAAATTCTATCGGTAGCGCGCGAGAGGTGGCTATAATCTTTCGTTCCCCTTCGAGCCTCCCAAACACCGTTATCAGTGAGAAACAGAGGCCCTGGCGTTCGCTCTAACCGAGACACACACAGCCGATAGATCACCTGCTCGATAAACTGCTAAACAAACGTGCTGTATATTATAGTTGCGCTTCCAACCTTCCATTTACTATCTTCGATGGATGCGTCGCTTCCACAGGATGTCGCAGTAATCATGGTGCAATTGACAAGGACGCGATTCCTAGGTGAAAAAATAAATCGAGAATACAGGATATAATTTCTCTCGTACGATACTTCGTTTCCGACGTATGTGCTTTCCCGTATCATTTTCTTCGATATTGCTGAAGTATTTGAAATATCGTTTCATAGTTTCTTTACAATTATGCGTAATATTCGAGATAAATAATTGGCTTCGGATGTGCGTTGGTTGAATGGAAGATCGTTTCGGATAAAAATGTCGTACGAAATGGATGAGAAAGCATAGTAAATATTGGAAGCAAGTACAAGGATTCATAAAGAAGAATTATAGAATTTGCTCACGATCGCAAAATAAAAACTTTAGGTTGAAACATCGTCTGAAAATTTTTATGATCCACGAGCCATTAACTCAAAACTCTTAAGTAAGAGCTTTGATTAGTAACACCATAAATACGCCGTCAGTTACGAAATTACAAAGTTTCTTAAAACCAAAGTCCTCGTTGCAGGTGGAGACACGCCTACCTTCCACGTACAGTTTCCAGGATACTGAAGTTTAATATGAGTAAGAGGAAAAAGAAGATGAGAGAGGAAAAAGGACAGATGGTCCCTCTAGAAAATTGGACGCAGTCCAGAGGAAACGCTGAACAAGAGGAAAATGTAACGCAATATACAATGTAATGAATGGTACGCCCAGTGTGTCGTTAAAATAATGTACACTCTTAACCCGTATCTCTTTTATAAATACAGTAATGCAACCTAGGTATCTCGATTAGCAACTTTCTCACATTTTTATAATATATATATATGAAAACAATTTTCGACATTACTGTAAATATGGTGTAAATATGTTGATTATCAACTTGGTCACATTTTTATAATTAATATATTTAAACAATTTTCACTGCTTTCTCGTCTATCCGCGATTAAAATTCAAAGGCAGCATTATTCGTTCGAGAAACGGAATTCAATACTTTAAATAGAACGTTGTCGACGATTTCAAAATGTCTGTTCTGCAAACTATGAGAATTTAATTATATAAAAAGGCTGTTTCAATGCACGGTCGAAAAGCACAAAGAATTCGTAAGCAACAATAGCGAAACGAAACATTGTTACCGAACAGTGGCCCGTCTCGCGGTAGATTAAGCTCTCCAGTCTTTTCTAAGGTTGACCATTGTAATCTCCGCAAATCGAGTTGCGGTAAACAAGTATCTGCCTGAAAACCTTCAATTACTACGTTCCAACCAATTAACCCGAAACATTTTCAGCGATTGCAAAAGTATAATACTACATGCTTATTATATGCCTTGTATGCCTGGGAAAGTCGAATAATTTGTTAATTAATTAATATTTGTTAATTAATTAATTAATTAATATCTAAAGTGTTATCATTCAAGTCTTCGTTGCGTTGATTTGATCTGTTCTTTTGTACGAGAAGAACCAAATTTATGAATTCTAGAAATAATAAAATTCTTCTATTTCGGACAAATGGAACGCTTTTAATTATAACAGAATCCTCTGACAACTTGTGCAAGACAAAAATCACCTATCTGTCGGATATCTGCTATCTAAAATCGATATGAAGATTCTAATTCCAAATATCTAATTTCAATTTAATTTCAAAATCTGTGTCATTTTCGTTTAGAATTTACACGCCACAATCCGTGTTCCACCGCTTTTCTAAATTTTCCACAAAGAACGAACAAGTAAAAGAATTATGTGCAATTCTGTTTTGTATAAATTCACGCGGCTGTAAACGAATTTACAAATCCACGTGGAAATACCGCGTAATTTCTGCTTCGCCTGTTTTTGTTCTGTTTATTTATGCGACATAATATTAAACGCGAAATATGCGTGGTCGTTGCGCATAGTTTTCAGCTATGCCGCGTAATTCACTTTGACGTGTATTCAAAGTTGTCCGCAAAAGACACACAGAACCGTTCGACGCGTCTAATGCATAAGGCCAGTTTATTCCAAACAACCGCCAGTTCATTTCAAACACCCCGTTCCAATGTTCATTTTTGAAATTTTGGGAAGGAAGACAGATAGTTTGACGTTGAAACGTCGACAATAACAGCTCCACAGATATTTCTTTTCTTTTTTTAGATACAAAATTTAATCCCTCCTATTGCAGAAATTATAATTATTCGAATTTAAAAGTTCTCGTTACTCTCTTGAGTCGTATAACAGGAATTGTTGACATTTTCATCGACGATGTTAAACTATGGACAGGACAATTTGCTTTTGTAAATGTTCTTGAAAAGTAGAAATCTTAAAAAGTGCATGTTACGCCACCAGGCTCGTTTAGGCTGTGTTCCTAACCGTCACGCGCGGCACTACAGTGTCGCGGACGGATCGTTTTCTAGGACAGACGTAATATATACAATATAGCGGCAAGGACATATTTGTCATCAAACATCGAGTCCTAGAAAGGTCGATTGCGATCCGCTATTTTGTTTACAAAAAGAAGGCGGCCTACGTGATCATAGGCGCAAACGATGGCGTGACCCGAGCATAGTGGGGGTCGTCTCCCAGCAAAACAAAGAAATGATCGACAGGCGAAAAGTCTGAACTGAACAGTCTCATACAAGAAGTCGCAGCTAACAGTCTCATTTTTAAGAAATCGCATCTGAAGGGCTCTGAACTCATTGAATTCATCGAGATATTAACCGCATTCATTACTAAACTATTTATTTGTTCATATTTTCATAATTCTTGAAAATATACAGTTATATTAACCCTGTTAACACAGTGTTAATTCATTGAACCACCTCTGTTGTCCTAACCGAAACAGGGGAACGACTAATTCGCGGCGTCGATTATCCGAATCGTAGCGAGAATTTACGCCTCTCGTTGACGCGTCTCGCGAACGGTCGTAACAGTGCAGAAACATGGATATACGAATAAAATAGTTATATTGAATTTGAAAAGATTATCTCAAAATAGGAATTAAATTATTTAATCTATTGTAATTATGAAATTAGAAGCTTAATTATAAAATAGAACGGTATATTGACGTCTAATAGCGACCATAATCGTGCAATCGTCGTTAAAACGAATGTATCCTTCCCATATTTATATTATACGATTAAACATTGGAATTTTAATCACTTTATAATGACTTTGTGTCATACACTGGTTGATTGTGTCGTTAATCACTTTGCTTCACTACTGTCATTCGGAATAGCGACATTTCACTAATACATCATGGTTAAATCTTCATTTCTGTCGACATTATGATTGATTGTGAAAAACTGCCTTAATGCTTCTGAATTCTGTACCTGTGTAATCGTACAAAATGAAGTATATGAATGTTATTTAACGGTAATAAGCTTGTACAATGTACAATTAGAGGAGCAATCGAAATGCCGTTAGTCCTTCTTATCTTTTACCTAATTCAGGAATTAAATAATTCGAAGATCGACAATTTTTCGAACGATCGAGTGATTTTATCAATCTTTTACACCAATAGCTACCGATATAGTTATTACATATTCGTCTATAAAAATAATGAAATTTACGGTACCTGACCAAAACAGTGAAGGAATTATAAAATAATCAAATTGCATTCGGCGAGAAATAATCAAGTATCTAATAGATTGAAGAAACGTTCAAAGCATTTTCTCAAATTATTACTCATCCTGTACAACTCTACTATTTCGCATGTATATTTTATAAATTTTAATTTAAAATTTATCTTTTCGCACAGGAAATATTCGAACTTCAACGATATTAACATATTCGGGTGTTCGAAGGATATCTACAAATTTTCCCAACAGTTTACAAACTTTCACTCTCAACGAACCAAATTATCATAATGGCTGCCATTCTTATACACATCTGCTACTGAAATATTGACTGTACAAACACGTATTTACATTTTCGACAGCTCACACGTGACGCATACACGCTTGCGAAAATGCTTAAAAACCTATAGAAACGTTTCACGAATATATATTGTAATTTCATAAATATGTATAAATTATTTTATCAAATTTTTTAATAAGAAAATGTATACATTTCATAATGTTGGGAAAACAGAAAACAGAGGAAATTAATGAAATTATTATGCATAACGTCGGGGTGAATCAAGAGCTTCGACGCTAAAGTATCAAAAGGTGGAGTTAACAAATTTGAGAAAGGATCAAGAGAATTTGTATCAAGATTTAAAAAAAGAAGGTGATAGAAAGTGGTGCGCAATAGCGAATACAATGGTCTGAAAGTAATCGAATGTTGACCAGAAACAAACGTACCGTTTAATACGTGGACGGAGACCGTGGTAGCTGCCGCGACATCCGCCAAAGCGCAACTGTAATTCCCGCTGTCTTTTTTATTCGCGTTGGCAATGTAGAGCCTGGATATCGCGCCGCTGGCGCCCATGTCAGTCTTCACGCTGAAACAGAAAGCAGAAACGATCTCATATAGCAACGAAAACCGCAAAGTCGATGTGGTTTCATCGTTTAACGAAAAGCAGACGCGAATGGCTTCTTCCAGCTTGGTTGCTCTTTGCTGGCTTTTCAGGCAAACACGGAAAATGACCAGAGGTAAAGGAGTTTGCTTTGAGCGGAGAATAAGAAGGTAAGGACGAGCGAAGAGGAAACGGAAAGGTCGAGGAAGAAACGGAAAGACGGCGGGGCTCGAGGGCGGATAAAACCTGTGAAGAATGGCGGCTGGATGGATTGTTATTCTACTCCTGGGTCGTTGACCCGTTCCAGAGAATCGTCGTGGAATACATTCAATCTCCGCTCGTGGCTTTGAAGCCTGAGAACTTTGACTAGATTTCGTCGTTGATATCCTGTGCTTATGATGGAAAGAGAGATGATAATGGGCAGAAGGTTAGTTGTTCATTGATCACGATATTCGTATTTTAATGTACAAATATATGTATTCCTGGCTGATCGTTATAACGTTTTATTTACAGTGATTGGAAAAAGTACGTGCGCACTGTTGTATTTATTATGGTATTTGCGGAGTAACTAATTAGAACCAAGTAAAAACCCTCATTGATACACGATCCATCCAGAAAACCAACCTTGCAACGATAATACGTATCTGTAATAATATTTACTAAGAGAATGAAATCATTTCCAGGTTTTTCGTTCGTAATTTTATAATTAAAGCCCTGACAAAAAATATACCACAAAATACTTGTTACGAAATGAATGTATTGTTATATATTATTCCAAAGCTGATAGATACATACGATACGTCAATAAAGTTGGTCGATATAGCTATAACACATGGAAATTCAACAGCCCAAAATCCACTGGAAGAAACCCAACGGAACGATGCTAAGCAGAAATGTTTCCGCAATTTTGTTACACAATGAAGCCAATAAAATCATGGACAGAGTCATCGAGAGTTTTCGAAGAGCTGAATTTACCACGTTCTGTCTTTCCTTAAAATCTCCAAGTAGTTCTCTCGGATGTTGGAAAAATCGTTGGTTTTTCTTTGGCGCGCAGAGAAAAGAGAGAAGGGCAAGAAGAGAGTGTAAATCAAGTTGCACCCTTGGTGAAGCGTCTGCTCGTGACAGATCGACCGTTCTTCCAGAGTTCCGTTACCCTCGCCGAAGATGTGGAATGGAACAGTCGCGGACCATATTACGCGCCCTTAAAATACCGTAGCCTATCTAACAGGAAACACTTACGTTCGATTTACGGGACGCACCTACTGGTAATGACGTAAACGAATTTACGAGTATATTTGGAATAGCGACGAGAAAACGCTCGAGAAATTTTCTGTTGTCGTGCGTTCTCTTAAGCGGCGACAATGTTCAATCACGATATGGAAAACGATCTATCCGCGCGGCGAATCAATTTTATTCTTAGCGATAAATAAAGAAGATTTTTACAAAAAATTTCTACCAATTTCTTTTCCTCGATTGGCATTCAAATACTCTTATAGAGAGTGGCGTAGAAAAATTGTTGACTATGTAGATTTTCCGTATTATCGTAGATTCGAGAAATGATTATTATTGTTATTATTATTACTATTATTATGTAGCGGCACATGCGTCATGCGTCGGACGTGTCGTTGTTTTGCCACAGAGGATTAACACAGTTACGACGCACAAAATGTAATAAACAAACTCTGGACAAAGCAATATCGCTGCTACGTGCAACCGTCAACCGGAGACAAGTTCAAACCTTCCGGAACCCCCCAGACAAGCATAAATAGACGACCATGCTGTCCAGACATCAGTCGTCGAGATCATCTGTCGAGGGAATAAGTATAGCGAATCAGTCTAGCGAATCAGCATAACAATTAGTATCAGTATGCAGTATCCTTGTAACGAATAGCATCGAGCGAGCAACGTTTACGATTAACTCTGTATTCTACCATTTGAAAAATATCTGCAAATATATTTGACGAAATCAACTGGTCTCGTTATTAATTTAACATTAGAACTACCGATAGTTAACACGAAGCTGGACTGGACTTTAAAAAATACCTAATAATGGAATATTTGTATGTTTATTGATTTATTACTTTCTTACAGAAGGAATTCCATGTTGTGTAATACATTTTTGGTGTTATTAATCCATCTGAGTCCATGATCGACCTAAACGAGGGTTGACACATTTATAAAATTGTAGGACCAGTCATTTTCACTGCTGCGGTATTTTTAATGTTCGCATCTAGCGATTTAGCGATCGAACCGGAATTTTCCTGATATCTGATATAGTCATATCGAATGATACGAGGTAAAAATTTTTGAAACGTGTGGCAAGTTGTAGAAAACGAGGAAACTGGTTAATTGAGGTTCGATAAACAGATCGCAGGACTCTTTTACACTCTGACAAGTACCAGTCATTTTGACTGATCTTGGTATAAGTAGCTTTGATGCAAAATTATTTTCAGTTTAAATACATAAAAAACAAGATAAAATTCATTATATTATTCTTTTAGTTATCGTTGCGAAAGTCGTTACATCATTGCGGAAAAAAATACAACACGAAGTAGGAATTTTAAAATAAAATTATAAAACCAGTGAATTTGACTGGTGTGGTAGTTCTATTGTTAACCAACAACACGTCCCACCGTCTACCACAATTATCATTATATTACAATACCTATATGTTATATCATCGTTACGTCATACGAGTATTTAATTACCGTTATGCCATATCATTATATTATTATTCTTATGTTATAGCTTATATTATTTTATCTTATATATCTTATATGTTATAGATATTTCTATGAAGGCCTAGATACATAGATTCAACGTTTGATAAACCTACGTAGACGTGGAAGATCTAGATATTGCCTCCCTCGGGCAATTAATTCTAGATCCAGAGATTCAATATCTAAATGGTCTAGATCTTGCATTAAGCAGGTATCAAGATAATCTAAACGAGATCTAGAAACGTTACATGTCCAGCATCGAAATTTTCAACTAAAAAATGCTTGCAAATTAAATTTTTCATACGGCAGAGGGCAACAATCGATGGATCGAAAACAAATCATGTTATTTGGAGTTGCCAATTCTACGTATGCAAACCTAGTGTCTTTACCGCGTAAAATTTCACTTTATTTTATCAATTTATTTGAAAAACAAACATTCAATTACGACTGTCTATGAAATTGATGAAATGGAATTTTTGCCGAAAAACTTTTTCACAACTCGGCGAGGACAGTAACCATATTTTCGAAATAAAATCAATCGAATGCCGGCAAAATATTTTTTCTGTTGCGCAGGCAAATTCATAAATGTCGAATGAAAAGTTACAGAGTGCTCAATTAATGTATTGTTCGATGCGTTTTGTCTCAATACAGTCGTTTCATCGTAGTCAATTTGTAGAACAAGAAACGAAATTAGCAGTGTAACTTATACGCATCGATACAGTTGAATGCTAAACTATTACGTCTATGCGTAGATTCATAAATCCTTTTATTTCTGAATTTCTGTGCGCGTAACACAGTTTTTAATTTACTTGCTTCCTGTAACTCAAATATTTTACATACATTATTTTTTCACATGCCTCAAGAAAGTTGGAAATATCGTTATCGAAATATTTAATAACACGAACTTTACGAAAATTTCGTGAATTATCTGTATAAAATATTTTACTTCGGATATACATATGTACACGTATGTATGTCTTATATTTCGAAGTGAGAGTACAATTATTTTCATAGCGAAAGTTCCGAACGAGATATACTCTTTCCACCGTGAAAATTCTAAATGAAAGATATTTCCTTTCGCAGACTGTTCTTTTCAGGAAGCTTTAGTTAGCCGAGCAATCCAAATTTAATATTGCACGTCGTTTTTCTTCGTGCCAGTTCCTTGACAGAGGTTATAACCGTGATACGCAATATACCGACGTTTGAGAAACACTTGGGCACTTAGATTTAGGGTTATATACCTCTGAAGATGACTAGGGCAAGTGTTGTTACTCTCTTTCGATTATTTGCTCGAGAACTTCTCCGAGAGCTACCTTAAGTACGCCGAAATATTGCTTCCTCCGGCTAACTCGTATTTTCGAAAACGTCCGCGACGATGAATCAGCGTTTACTTTGCATTCGGTTATCTCGAATGACCAATATCATTTATCATTGCTATATCATTCCATTACATAAAAGAAATACTTGCTTCTTAGCTGCTTGGATTCGTCTAGTTATCTCTTAGCTGATGTGCAACAAAATTACGAGATTATACGTAAGACGATCGAAGTTGAGCTGAAAAACTTACTTAAAATTAACAAAGACATGACGAGAATCCTGCAGATGCAAATTTCACTGCAAGTCCACCAGTCCGTTTAATTTCATTTCCACTTACGATTACGTAATCGTAACTTACCAAAAACAAGGAAATATTCGGATATTGCAGATTTTGTGATTAGATGGTAATGACAAAATTCGCAATCATTCAATTGCCAACCCAATATTTTAATCGAACACGCGACGCGACTGAAATCAGATCGGGATTTTCTCCGCCATTTCACGGTTGTAATGATCGAACAGGAAGATCGCAAAGGCTGGATTTCAGGAAGATGGAAGGGAAAGGAACGAGCAAGAGTAACGATAACGGGGTGGCAACAAGTGCTCTTAACGCCCTAACGGCTTCCCTCGCGGTGGTTCTTGAGGGACGTTGCCGATACGCCTCAAAGGTCTCGTGATACTCCTTAGGCGAGCTGGTTCCAACCGAGGAAACGGTTATGGGGCTAAGAGGAAGTTGCAGGATGGCGTCCGAATGAATTTTTAAACCGGCTCGATGCGGTGGAATGCGCGGCAACAGTCTCGTTTTCCGAGTTTCGCTCTCCACCCTTTCTTGCACCCGAACCACCCATTCTTTTCCTTTTGCGGCAGCTGTATCCTTCCTTTCCTCCGATCTCTTTAACTTGCCTTCTTTAAATTCCGTTCCCCTCTGTCCGATGTCGCGAAAAAATTCGCTATAATTCCTGCTTGGTCGCTCACCCTTGTCCCATTTTCCATCCCTTTGGCTTTCTCACACTTTATTAAACGATCAGATGATCTAATCAGTTGGAATACGATGTTATATGTGTTAGTGTAGTATCGGGCGAAAACCCTGAGTAATTAACACTTTACCGACCGGCAGCTCAGGCGCAGATTCTCCCTGGCGCCGGTTCTGTTTCGGTTTAGACTCTTCGATACCATTCTTTTCGTTTAACGCGAACGGTAAGTTTTTCAAATTGGTACAAAACTGTGGAAGCCTACAAAGCAGCGCAACTGACGCAACTGAGCAAGGTACCTTAGTACTAAATAACAAATTACTGCTCGAATAATGAGAAAGATTGTCGGCGACAAAAAGCCGATTAATCGGCTATCGGTCGATAAAGTGTTAAGAAGGTTTACTTGACCATAGGGTATGTGCGGGTCAGGTATACAGTGTAGTATCGGGTAAAACCCTGGGCAATTGAGAAGGTCTACTTGACCATGGGACATGTGCGGGTCAGGTATACCGGAGTCAGGGTATAAAAGGTAGCCGTGAGTGAGTTCGAGAGCTCTTTAGTGTTGCCGGCGTTGCCGAAGAATGTTGCCAGCGTGGTCAGAGAGTGTTGACCGCGTTGTCAAGGAGTGTGGTCGGCGTGAAAGACAGCCGTTGTGACGAGAGGAATTAGTGACGAATGACGACTGCGTGCATATAGACTGACGGAGCATCATACTTGATTTTGTGTTGGCGTGAACGATATTGTTGAGGTTATTAAATGTATGTGAACAAAGAAAATATATTTTAATGGAGAAGTGTAAATACAAATCGGAATATAATTGAGCTGGTCCAGATCCGCACGCTGGCAATGTTACCCTATGACTGAAAGCCCTGAAGCCACTGTCACCGGTGAAAGTCGACTAATTATGCGATAAGATAATAAATTCTAAGCGCCTTATCACGAGTGACAGTCTGGGTAGCATTCAATCACTTTACCCGTTCTCAGAAATATATGATAAGTACGACCAAAGTCTTCTCCCACTCCAACGAATAAAGAATATAAATACTCCTCCCAAAATCATCCAAGTTAGTCTGAATAAGTCCGAACGAGCCTAAATATTAAAAGTCTATCGTTGCGTTTACCATTTAAGTGTTGTATAAATTGTGTGAAAATAAAGAGCTCGATCTCCAAACAGGAGAACGACATTTTTTTTGTCATTTGTTGAATTTTTACGTGACACCATCGTCGCCTGTCTACAGTTTATGATCTGCCTTCGTCCCAGTCTTTTGTCTATACGCTGTCGATGGCTTCAGTGCTTGAGAAAACTAAAAGACCAGGTGTAGAGTTTTCTTAGAAGTGGTGACCACTTCAACAGATATTGAAATAAATCATACCGTTACCAAACAAACTAGCACACTATTCTTATTTCCTATATTAGTATCATATATATCGTAAAATATCTCTCATACAATAGACAACATATACTGACAGAATGTTTTTTATAAGAATGATTCGTGTATGCAATGACTGACACAATATTCCATGGAAAATATTCCAACACTTATCATTTTTATGAATATATTACGTGCATCGTGCGAAATGTTTCGAAATTTCTTCGCATTACAACAACATCGTCGACAAGATTGCGATAGCTTGGAGTGAAACTCGTTTACGACAGCCTTTACATTTGTAAGCAAATATACGTCTGTCTCGTTGATTTGTCGCAGTCAAAAAAAGGATCAGAAACACATTATCGAGCCACGATACGAAAGTCTGGAATATTTCAAGTAACTACAAAGAGAGGAACATCTATCAACTCGGAAACATTTTGAAAGGGGAAAAAGAAGGGGTCGAAATGAAGTGGTCAGAACGGTTTCTAATTCAGGTCGGGCGTTGTCGTTGGCCTTTGCTCGCGCGTCACAAGAGAACACGTGTGACGATAATTGTCCATCGGACTTCGTGTAACAAAGCTCGTGACATCGATCCATGCGATCCGACTCGACCTGGAATTCTCTCGATTGGCACCCTGGGACAGATATTCACGCCATTTACCATTCCACGATTGTTCTCCCCACTACGAGCGTAACGCGTACACGCTCGTGTTTCGCGCATTTTCGACCGGCCCATTTTTTCCTCGCGATGCCTTTTAATCCTATAAACGGCGCAATGAAGCTGTCAACTTTCCACAAACTGCAAAACAAACATAAACGGAAGGGAAAAATTAAAACCACGAGAAACCTATGTTCGACGTTTGCGTATTACATGTTCGGAGCGCTGTGTAAATTGGCATCGATAAAAAGTTTAGGTATACGCGTTAACTTTTTGGTGAAAAATGAATAACGAGATTACGTGGTCTGATTATATCGTCCGAATTTGGCGATTTGATAAATTAGGAATCCCGATATAACCTTGTATACTGTTGCTCATTTTACACTTTCTGTCACTTTAATATATAGTAATAATAAGGTTTTAATAAGTTCAGTTCGACCGTACGCTTATAAACTTATAACACAGCGATTAATTCATAAACAAGAAGTAACAAGATTGAACGAATGCTTGGAGTAATCGTAATTCAAAAAACGAGATAAATCTTTTGCATTTAATATCTCTTCTGCTATAAAGAACATTTACAAACTTTAATACCGTGGTAACACAGGTAGAAACTTTTTAACAAATAAATCAACTTTTCTACGTCTATAAATGTCTCGGTAAATCTACTCTTAAACATTCGTCATTGTTAAACGAGCGTTATGGTATCATGGCGAATAAAAAGCGAAGAAAAACGTAACTAAATAGCTTTTCTTCTGTCCCTCTCATTACGCAAGCACGAAAAATAATCACCAGCTTTCACGTTGCTTGTCAAGAATCTTTTCTCCTTGCTTTTTCCCCTTTTTTCACCTTTCCGTCACTTGGTAAAAATAATTGGCAAGTTCAGTGAGCAAGAATAGCCCAGTCCCAAGGTGAAAACTCGAAGCAATAGGACAATGCATTTTTAATAACATTCCCGTGTCAATCTTTCTCATCCCGTTTCCTGTCTTTAGTCCCGAATCCCAGTCCACCAGATCCACGAAATGGAGAACCGAAGGCACCACCCTGTGTATTCACCCTCGCTTCCACTTCCGCGTCATCGCTTCATATTCGCAAGAATTTAATTTCGTGCGTTTTTCCTTCACCGGTGTGAATCATGTCAGGAAAATCAACGAATCGCTCGGTTCAATTTTCTACGATCCCTTGTCCGTTCCTGGACACCCGACTACGCTTTATGGGAAAGTCGGTCGATCGAATTGAAACTGTGGCAAGACGTTTAATAGAATAGAATAGGCAAAATATTTGTGCGGCGAAAAATCGTAGGGTAAGTTAGGGTTACGTTCTTAACTTAAGCTAAGCAATTTCCTTTGTATTTCAATATTTTTGAAATTCGATTACGAGCAATTCTTGTTTTTTTTTTTTTTATTTTTGATAATCTTCGCGATTGATAATATTTGTTTCATCGATAAGGTATAATGAACGTTTACAACTATTGATTTATTTCAGAATCACGGTAAAACACTTGGATGAATTTATTCTTCGAATTTACAGAATTTAAGATAGTTTTGTTCGAATTGAGCTAACAGATAAATTCTTGGATCGTAATTGTACACTGATTTGAACGGACGAAGTAATCAGAGATGCCAAACGCATAACATACATTCCTTAGTCTGCAAGCTATGCGCCTGAATGGTGGTGATTAGAATTTTCTTTCGGAGAAATCGGAAAATCAAAATTAATTCGTTTACGAGACTCGAGAAATTTTTCACACGATTCTTTTGTTATCTATTATAGCGAGAAAGCATAATCGATTGAATATGAATTGATACGATGTAAATAAAAATGCCTAGCGTTTGACTAATGTAGATTATCATAAATATTATTAAGGAAATTTTCTGATGATATCTGTCTGGCAATCGATAATAAATTCGTAAATGAATAACAACGAAGAAAAAAGAAAGAAAAGAAATCGAGAAAGAGTAGCTAACACGAAATTAAACGATGGATTTATTGGGTTGGCAACTAAGTGATTGCGGATTCTACCATTAGGTGGTATTGACAAAATCCGCAATCACTTAGTTGTGAACCCAATAGAAAGAAACGGGAGAGAAACGTGAGAAAATCGATAACTTAGCCTTTTTTTATAGCAGGGCGTGATATTCTCTGTGATATTTTTCCTTTTCACGTGCTTATTTCCGGGTTAATCGCGAATTACGAGCAAGTTCCAAACGATCTTGGCGGAAGCGACTTTTCCACGATCATAAAGCTGCGCGGAAGTTCGGGTTCGGCTCAGTTATGAAAGTTTCAGCAAAGTATTCGGTGATTAAGTAAATTGTCGAGAACCGATCGTGCGGATTTCTATAGAGCTCCGATAGTATCGAATTCCTTTTAGCGAGTAAAACCATTCTTGTTTAGTTCGCCAAGAGGGGATCTGGATTGGGACGATTTTTTAATGAAATTAAATTGTATAACACTATTAAATTGGAAATGTCACGTGTATTGTATGTATTTGGATTAAAATTAAAATTCTCTTCTATATAACTTGCAAGTTTTTTTTTTTTTTTTTTAGTTAAAATTTGAAATAAAATGTCACGCGCATTACGCATGTATTTGGAACGAAGTAAAATTTATATGCATTATAAAATTCTACAGTCACGTGCAATGTATAATAATTAAATTTTGTCGCAAATACGAGAAAATGAGAGTTAACACATTGTAACTTTGCTTTTAAGTAATTTTCCTAGTAGAAATTAACTTGTCAACGCCGCTAAGAGATACGTTCACTGGTATAATTAAAATTCGTTACAGTTTAATTTTGGAAATGTTAAATCTTCATTTATCAGAGTCACTGCTCTTCATCCCCTTAGGAAATATCCGATACGAATAAGTCGACATTTTCGTTTCAGTTTATTCGCTTCTAATATTTTAAATCGATTAGATCTTCTCATACTATAGACTATGCTTCGACGTCTCGACGAAAATCTCTCAAGTTTAATCCAAAGTTTAATTCAAAGGCTAGGCCACTATCGGGCTTTGAAAGCAGTTTCTTCTTTTCCTTGGTCACGTATCTAAAATATCATCCCTACAATTTCACCCCTGTGAGTACCTCGATTACCCACCTATAACATTCTTTCGATTCCAATTTCACTGGTTTCGTTTTCGTGGTTTGGGGCTCGTACACCATCTGAAATTCACTGTCACGCGAACACCGTCCATCGTTTCTCTGTTTCGATAGAGACATTCTTTTAATATTCCTCGATTAAATAAACCGTGCTCTTCAACAAAATTTATTATTCCCTTTTTTACTTGCAAGATCTTCGTCCAATCCGAATTACGAAGTTCCCGATCACAACGCATAATTAAAAATCGAATATTCTCCGTGCATAATACGTCTCAAAGGAGAAACATGAAAGCGCGAAGATCGAACATATTTCGAAATCTCGATCAAATCCAAACTACAAAGTTTCAGTTTCATCATTTTCGAAACACAGTGTGCGAGTAAAAATCCAATCTTTCTAGTTCACAATATATCTCTTAACGTCGAAAGAACATCAAAGCTTGTGCAGTAAACGGTAGCTCTGGCTACAAACAAATCCATAAAAGGGAAAGAGAAAACACGAGAACTTCCAAAAAAGAAAAGAATACGAAAAAACGTATACACATAGACGGTCGGGAACAAAACGCAGCTTGCACCTTTAAATCTCCAGGCTGGGCCGCCGCTAGCGAAATTCATTGTGGCTGCGTAAACGACACGATGCGAAAAAAAATTCCTGGGTCGAATGCGAAGGAGGTGGAGCCGTGCAAGGGTTGAAGTCCACGGTTACGGGCTGCGCCAGGCTGCTGGAAAGGGCGAAAGAGCAACCGAGAGGAGGAGAAATTGCGGGTAAATTTCGTGGCAGCGCGTTGGAATTAAATTCCAAAAGAGAGAAAAGCGCGATGCTCGGTTTTGGGGATAGTTAGACAGCGGAATGTATCGTTCGGTATGCGATAAACTGACAATTCGGTTTGCAAGCGAGCTCTTCCCATTCTGGCATTGTGATCCTATTGATTAAAAGCATCGAATATCATGGTACATTTATCCACGCCACTCTTTCTCTTTGTAATATTTTTCAACGATATAATTTATGCTTTAGACAGATTTGAAGTAAATGCAATGAAAAGGACTTTTGCCGATATTCGTCACGGAGAGTAGGAATCGTGAAAATCCATTTGCATCGAACGTGTTAAGGAATTCGAACCCGACATCTAGGCTTTAACTGACGTCGCTAATTTAGTTATATTTTTTAACTGTCAGATGTAAACGGGGTATATTAATTTTAGAAGCGAAGGTAGATTTGTATTAGGTTGTCCGAAAAGTTTCTTTCGTTTTATAAGGAACAATGTTTTTTGTTTCATATTAGTTTATTGAATTATGCACGAACATAATAATAGGGATATAAGGAAATGGATCATATATTCAATAAAATAATATAAAACAGAAATTGTTGTTCATCTATTATCACCTTGTGAAACGAAAGAAACTTTTCGGACAATCTAATAGGAAGAGTAAAATATCTCTAAACAATGTGCAATGTTTAAGTATTCCACTTATTTATTATATATATTGACTATTGTGAAAATTTTGATATTTATACCTTTGCTCTATTTGTACGCAGGAATTTTGCTTTTCACATTGCCATTGAATTAATATTAGTTCGCATGAGTCGCGTTTACGTGTTTCTACCAACTCTGGTGCAGGTAAATTAATCCGACGATGCGGGTATAACAGGGAACCCGAAGGCCAGCACATTCGCTTCAATCATTTAACTAAGTGAAAAGGTTAAAAAGCGTGCGAGTAAAATGTTTTCAGGTATGCAAATGCGTCGTGCGAATGCGTAAGTATGTGAAAATAATTTGCAGTTTGAACAAGCGAAAATTTATGAAATAGTTGAATTACAATTCTATTATACAGTTTTTTATTAATTACTATATTTATTGTTTGGTTTTGTAGGATGTGCCTGTTTACAAATATTTAAATTGAACAGAGTTCAGAGTTTGTTCAAATTAACGCATAAACAAGTTCAACGCGAGTATGCGAGATAATAAAATCGCTGGAAGAGTTCGCTAGAGGGAAAACGAACGAGATTATTAATTCAGAAACGAAGTACTATAGTAACTAAAAATATATTTCAAACGAAAATTTTATGCGTATAACAGAAATTCTACTCTCATTCGTGTTTCGTAGGATTAGCTTTTTAAAAGCTACAGGACTTTCTATTTACTCTGTCTTCGCCATTTTTTCTTTTATAATCCACGTATCCGTATTTTAGAAACGTTGTCGTGCAAAACTTACGAAGAATAGCTTTCAAATTTCCAAACGAAACTTATTTCCAATTTTTCCATTAATCACGATTAGATGATAAATTCCCAGTGTCTAAAAGTCAAAATTACATATCAACGAACGAGATCATCCCCTTGAGACTCTATCGGAGGTCTCAGACAAACCGAGGAAACTCGAGCAAACGACAACTTTACGGAACTCGTAAAGACGAATCCGTAAGTACGATCGAGCCAAATATCGACGAATGAAAGTGTCGATAAAACCAGGGAACCGTATGATACCTTACTGACACGTTTGTGAAGTTACGTTATAGGATGGTCTGTTGTTTGCAGAACATTTCTTCTTTCTTTTTACAAAAGCAAAAAGAAAAACAAATGGTAATTTCTCGTTTCCGGATCAAAGTGGTTACTCAGCTACCTGCCTTGCTCGTTTCACGCGGATTAAGAATAGCTTCTCATGTTCTTTTAATTATAGAGCAACCCACCTTCTTTGCAATCGCAATATCATCTGAAGTGTGTACATATAGAGCGCGTTAAACGGAATTCGTTCTACCGCCTCTGTTTCCCTTTTTACTGCTGATTCGAGGTAATTTTTCATTTCTTTCGCAGATCTTCCCTATGCGAGCAAATATTCCGCCGCGGTGCCTCTTATGGTAATCTTCCGGTTCGAACAAAGATTTCTACGCTTGAGAACGAGATTCATTCGAATTTATAACTCTGTATTTACGCTAGCGGAACAACGAGATATCTTTTCTAGTTTCTCATATAGGATAACGAAAGCAGTTGAAAGTCGAAATAGACTCATAATTGAAGATAGTCACTTGCGTCTTGTGAGCTGTGAATCAAACTCTGGATAATAACTCTGGATAATAACTCTGGATAATAATAATGAACAAGCTTTTACGTATGTATATCATTCAAACAACGTTTGAGTATTAATCGTGTAGTGGCACATGAATTAGAGGACAATTCAAATAATATTGTTGTTTTGCCTCGGAGTATCAAGATCGTTAGGATACACGTAATGTAAGAATAAATAAACTCCGAGCAAAATAATGTTGCCGCTACGTGCAACCATCGAACAAAGACGAATTTGAATTATAGTATAACTAATAATAATAATAGTATAAATAAGCGGACGCGATCGCAAGGAAATGAGTTACAGTCAGTTGTCGATCAGTTATCAACGAATTATCAGCGATCTAATTAACGAGTCATTAGCGATCCTATTTTACGACTTATGTACTGTCTTAGCGAATCGGTTAGTACGAGCGTCTTTGCGAACATTATCTGTATACTAATTTATCATTTTGAATATATTCGACGGTTTCAACAACGAGCAATCTCGTCCATTAAACCTCACCGACCAACCATCCTCTACACATAAACCTCTACAAATTGGTAACCCCGACGTGAGTCGAACACGACTAAACAACCTCTACAGTATAAAGTAAATTCTCACTTGTATATTCTTTCGTTATAATCGTTAGATCGTAACGCGACAGGTCACTTGTAACAATACGCGTTTTACCGATCTCAGAAGAAGATTCGTTTATAATAGGTGTTACGCCACGAGGCTTACTATAGGCCGTATTCCTAAGCGTCGCGCGCGGTACTACAGTGTCGCAGACAGATCGTCTTATAAGACCGGCGAAATGTATACAATGTAGCGGCAAGCGCACATTTGTCATCGAGCGTCGAGCTCTAGAAACTTCGATTTCGGTCCGTTATTTTATCCACACAAAGAAGGTGACATACGTGATCATAGGCGCGAACGATGGCGTGATCCGAGAGTAATGGGGCTCGTCTCTCAGAGGACAAAGAAACGATCAAAGGGCAATCAGTTTCATTTGAAGATTCTAACGGCATACATCGAGAGGTCTGACGAATAAAACTAAAGTCGCTATGTCTAACGAATATATCGAGAGATATCACAAAATCGGGTCGAATTTCTGTAACACATTAACTGTATTCATCTTTAAATAATTTGTGACGTTTTTATTATTATATTAATTATTGTTAAATATACAAGTTATATTAACCCTGTTAATACAGTATTAAATTCACTGAACTACCTCTGTTATTTTAACCGAAACAGGGGAACGACTAATTCGCGGCGTCGATTATCCGAATCGTAGCGAGAATTTACGCTTCTCGCTGACGCGAGCGGTCGTAACAATAGGTGAAAATAAAAATATTCCGAGAAGAGTAAAAAGTTTCTAATTATTAATCTTAAAACAGTAACATATGAAGCGATGTACGAAGATAAAAATATTTGTTATTATTGAGATATGTATAATTATAATTGCTAAACTAGATTGGTAGTAGTGACACAGAGTATATGGAAGTATGTGTGTGCACAGCGTCTGGAAAAACAGGTGAATGCAACTGTTCCGTTAGCGGTCTGGTATAGAAGATGCTGGGACGCGTGCAAATGAATATCGACGAAGATCCTGGAAATCGCTTATTAAATAAATCTAAAACTACTTTAATATGAATTCTAAGTGTAATCTTAGTATTCCTTTACTTTTATTTCGGCGATTAAGATCCACAATTGTCAACAGTTATGAAACAATTGTAATACATATGTTATAACTAACAGTTGCTCAACGTTTGCACGTTGATGGTAAACTCAAAAGTATCCAACTCGCAGACATTTGTATCCCACAATCACGTGGTAAAATTAACGAACAGCTACAACGTAATAGTTCGATTATTCTCACTCTGCTTTAATCCTCGAATCGTAGGAATAAAACAACGGGATACAAATCTCTTCGCAGTTTCTCGAGTTGACCCCGGGTAAAGCAGATTGCGCGCGATGTAGACCGAGGGGCAGAGGCGAAAAAGATGCGCATTACTCGAAACGCTACATGGAATTCGCGAAGGTCCCTCATCCCCTTATTTCCCCATGGAATTCCGTGGATTATCTTGGATTTTGTTGGCGCAATATCCCATCGCGTATTCCTTTTTCATCGATCGGGCCGCGAGATGGCTAAGAGCAGGGTTGTTGTTGGAAATTCATTCCTCGAACGAAGCCCATACAGGGCTCAAGAACTAGATAGCATTCAAGTTTGCAAAGTAATTTCAACCATTTTAATTAAATCTTTAGTCAAATATCTTTATTACCATTAGCTAATTTAGAACATTGTTGGCCGGTCACTTTTTCTCTCTTATGCAAAATCGACCATTAACTTTATGCATGAAAACACGAGTTCACCAGCGACTGATCAAAACTGTGTTAAAATATGTAACCATTCTCAGAAAGTATGTTGAACGATGTGAATACTATTATCGATAGAAAGTGAAGAGCTCATAACAGAAACAGGGTTTTTTTTATTATTTAATTTGTACTTTACAATTTGTGCAGCTGGACATTTGGTAAATTTGTTTAACTTAATTGCCAAATAACACGTGGATGGCTACCCCCAGCGGAATACCATCCTCGAGTGAAACAAGCTTTGACCATTTTTGTCTTTCTTCCACAAATATTTCTAATTCAAATTCGATATATTTCAATGGATAATGTTCATTGCATTAGACAATTCTTACGAGTTAATTCTTATTAGATAATTTAAGAAAAGATTTCCATTCTCCCAAAAGAGAGTATACCACGGTATAAGTGTTAATGCGGAAATAGCAAAATAAAATTGAGTACCTCGCAGTGCATTATTCGAGTTATCGGGTGAAAACATACGTCCGAAAGAAAGTTGGAACTATGAAAACAAGATGTTCCGTAGAAAGCATGGAAGAATCTCTGAACGCACAAAATTTTTGGATGATACCCCGTACGTGATTTATATGGGATCCATAAGATTTTATATCTCGAACGCAGCTGGAACGCGTTAAATCCTTCGAAACGGAGCTCAGTATGATTTTCATGGCTCTCCCTGTTTTTCTGTCGCGCAGCCTCGTTCCTTCTCGCTCGGCACGATCTCCCGTTATTTACAAACGAACACGATACGCAATTTAGTTACAAATTGAAAGTTTGATGGAACGACGAGTTTGGGAAACGGTGGTACGGTGTGGAATCATCGGAAAAACTGAGAGCGATCGTTGATGCGTGGAACAATTTCGAAAGTCTATCAGCTTAGGCCGCGAAATAGGATCTGTTTCGCTGGAATTTGAAAAGTCGATGAATGGATCGTATGTAAAAAGAGAATACGGGAAATACGAAATATAAAAACCGGCCGGTTTTTGCATCGGGGACAAAGTAGAAAAATGTGAAACCGGATGAAAAGAATCGAACGATTTACTTGGAAAAAAAATATAGGACATAGGAAAAAGGATGAGCGTAATGAAAAACGACGATCAAAGAACCAAATAAAAATATATTTTCGTAGGAAATAGAAAGGAAAGTATGAAACTCGAGAAACACACGGCGAACGTTTAATGGTTGATAAAACGACAATTCCAGATGGAAAAATCGAATTCGATAGTTTAATAATCAAAGTAAAGGTAAGGTTACGAGGAAATAATACCGAAGGGGGAATGGGAATATTAAAAAGGAATTTCTACGTTATTCTCTCTCTTGACATTCGTGGGAGCGATATCAATATATCATATCTATCGGTGTTTAGAATTTATTATTATTATTATTATCAGATATTATTATTATTAGTTCCACTTCGTACGTATCATAATTTCTTTGAAAAGTTATTCGAACTCGCGATAATAAATTACAGAAATAATTTTTCCAACTTTATAAATGAAAAAGTGGAAGAAAGTTTGATACTGCAAATATTGTTTTTGAAGATTCACCCTGAAACGTATCGTTTTCCACGGATAAATAAACGTGTAGCAGTGTGTTTTATTCTGTGAGAAGTTTAAAAGTCATTACGCATCCAAATGAATAGAAAAGCAAAGTCGAACGATCAGATTTCTGACATTAAAAGTTACAGCAAAACGCAAAGGAAGATTACAATACAAGAAGAAGTTTCTCTAAATCAATTTCACATTTACCTTTATCCTGATTTTATCCTGCAGTCTTTGGAAAGATTAACCTCGCTAAAAGCACAGCCGAAGAAAAAAAAAAAAAACAAAACAAAAAGCTCAGAGATGATAAGAAGAAATATAAGATAAAATTTTCTTCTCCCTTCCGTTTCTCTTCATTTATGGGAATCTGAGTAATGAGGTGGATACGAACAGTTACGTAATTACATTTATACGCGGCAGGTAATTAACTCTGCGAAGAAAAGGCAACTGTGAATGTGCTGTAACGGGGCTCAAGGGATGGTGCATTAAATTTAAAGGTTAGAAAGAGTGGCAAAGCGCGATCCTATCGTCGGTGTTGAATTTCGAAATAATTGCCCAACGCTGGAAAGTTAAATTTTCGCGTGGATAAACGATGATAATGCAGCCGTGGTGGCCGAGTACATATATTCTCACGTTACACGATTAAGCGAACGTTCCTCGAATTTATTGGCGAGAACACGTTGCAAGTGTGATGTAATTGCCATCGAAGTCGCTGTAAATTACCGGGATAATTACAAAACCGAAATGCTAGTGGTTGATAAACTCGTTTGTGGTAACTTACACGTAGCTTCATCCTTGTTGCCATCGTAAGTGTTGCTTGATGGTAACGTGATTATACGTTTCTTGCAATTATACGAGGTAATTAGATATGTTTACCTAATTATTTGCTTGTTTTGGGTATTTGTAAAGGGCTAATTAAATTAATTTGTCAAGTTTTTGCACTTATCTGTTTGTAGTTTGATATTGTGCTTTAATCGCGCGAGCAATTAATTTGTAGCGTTGTAAATCTTGTTTAATTTTAAATTTGAATTAATATTATCTTTTATATTAAAGTGACTATGCAGTATGCAAGTACGTATGTAGCTAGATTGTAATCTAGGAAATATTTTTGTCGCTAGTGTTTAATCTAATTATTAATTTCAGAACATCTAGAGTGGTTCTATATAGAGACAACTTTCAACGACGAGCAACGTATTTCAATAGTAGAACGTTCTATCAATCGTGCGATATTTCTGATATATACTTCGCATCGATTCAATCTAATTCCCATTCGTAACAAACACACAAGAATAACAAGTGAGTTTCCTCGTGCTGATAAAAGAATCTTAACTTTACTCCACAATTTTTACTCCACAAGGAAATATATAGGAAATATTTAACTTGCCTGTAAGTAAACATTCGTAGATTACATCTAAACGTATCTGGAGATTCCTTAAATTTCAAATAAAACTAAAGTCTCCCTCGATCTCGGTTACCTCCGTAATCTTCCTTTTACCTTGCTCCACGTTTCATTTCATTTCTCTTCCTTTACTACCTCTCTTCCACCTCTCTCTATATCTGTTTCCTCGATTCTATCGCTCACGAATTTTCTTCCTCGTTTTATCGTCCCTTCGACAATTGGTCTCTCCCTCCATGGACTCTCTTTGCAAACATATGCAAAGGGTGCGCGTGATTGCCGCAACCATCCACTCGAAAACTTCCACGGTCGGTTTCCTCATCGCGTATTTGTACGCTTTGCCGTTTAGATAGCACGTCACTCGGATCCTCAGCTATATGTATACGATAGTGTTAAAAGAAACGAGACGATACAATGGCTGTTGTTAGAAGCGTGAAATTTAAAACCGTTTACTAGAAAACGATTTTCGGCGCTGACGCAGCTGCTTCGAACAAGAAACGTGCTTTCCAGAGCTCGCAGACAACATTTTCGTCTTTTCGTTCGGCTATTGGCTGAAATTATTGCGAATGATCGAAACATAGGATGAGACATAGTTCTATGTAATCGAATTCTGCTTTGTAAGATTCTTAGAGAGATGGTATAGGAGATAGTTTGTACAATGAAACGAAGTATACAGACAGTTTTATGGACATTTCTCAGTTAAAAACGTTTGAAAGAGACGTAGAATCTTTCGAGGTTTGTGCGATCGAATTTTGTTTGCTAAGAGCATTATCGAAGGGAATTATCGAAGGCTCGTACCTTAAAGTTTAACTTTGTCGAAACGAGTAGCTAGTTTCGTGAAAATCTCTCTGTGAAAAATATTTGTTACAAACTCGTAGATTACTATCGCAACGAACAAATAAAGAATATTAAATAGCATGAAAGAGTTTGAGATTCTGTTTCCTCGGTCCTTTAATTTTTCTTTCCATTTTACCTCTTACCTATCTCGACTGTGTAAATAAATATGAAAAGACAATATTGTTTTACAAAATAATATTTACATTTTGATACACCTCTAAAGTTATCGGAGAAGTAGCTTAGATATCTCACTTATCCAGATTACAGTAATTTTGTGAACTATTGGGCTGGCAACTAAGCGATTGCGGATTTTATCATTAGGTGGTAATGACAAGATTCGCAATCACTTAGTTGCCAACCTAATATTAAACCTTTCAAAATTAAATCAAGCCCAGAGCATGGTACTTCGATCAGAAATAAGTAGATTGGTACTTGTAAGAAGGATTTTTGCGCTTCTTAATTGGCCATGCTTCCAAGAGATAACTTAGTAAGCTTACTATGCAACTTACGGGAACGAGTACTTACAGAAAAATATAAAGAATGTCATAAAATAGGAATTATATAACTGCATTGTATAAATTATTAAAAATTATCAGGTGGGGTGAAAGCAACGTCTCAGCAACTGATTTTATTATCTACCTAACATATTAAACGATTGATTCACTGGAACGAATGCATACAAGGGAACAAATCCGATACACGAGTAAGAGGTTTACGATCCTTCCTCGCTTTTATGAAACGGAATTAAAGCGTTGATTTATCGCGCAATTTTATAGTACCCGGAAATACTGAAAAAAGAACAGATACGTAGAAGTGTGTCGTCGATTACATGCAGTGTTTCGCCGATACGCTCAATTTGTTACTGTTCATTTTTCTTCAAAGTTTGTCGCTTTATGAAGAGTATTCCGAGAACAAGTTAATTTTCGTATTTTACATCGACGTTAGAACGTAAAGAAATCTTGATTCTACATTGTGATAAATATTATTACTTTCAAAAACGGGCAGAGAAGAATTGTAGCAGACTCATTAATTGTTATTAATATCATCGCTTCTACCAAGGAAATTCTATTCAAACATTTCAGTAGAATGGGTCAGTCAGTGTCAGACATTCTTCATTAATTGTAGTAAATTTGCATTGAGGTCATCGTTTCAGTTAGGAAAATTCTATTTAAGCGTATCAGTAGATCCAGACAGTCGATCATTAGTTATCTTATCTACCTCGACCTAGTCGCTTTTTCCACATTAAAATAGCGAATTATATTTTATCAGACGAACATAGTTGTAGACAAAAACGAAATTGTATATTTTTATTTATAAAACTTCTAATATAGAACTCGAATTCCAAATAAAGAGAAGACTACAGCGTCCTACTTGCTAATTTATCATCTGCACATCTCCGAACTAGCTGTCACAAGTTCACCGATCACGATGTTAGTGTCTTAAATTTCTAAGGACTTGGGCTTTTTCCAAAAACTTTTAAACCACAAACCTAAATTGTTCATCGTGGTCTAAATTCTAAACAAGCGATCAAACGAAGCAACGTAAAGCGCAACAGAAACGAATCACGTAAAGAGGCGACAGACTGGGAAACGATCCCGAGTTCGACAAGAAGCGAAGTTAGGTTTGAACGCAAGCGAAGAGAGAAAAGTTGGATAAAAAGCAGTCTGGGTTTTTTTTTTGAGAAAGGTGTGTCTGATCGAAGAAGTATGGTTTTTGATGGTGCGGGTCAGGTGCGAGCCAATATGCGGCATCTGGCGTTACATGCTTCAAGCTTGGCATAACAAGCTCGAAGCTTGCCGCACGTTGATGGGAAAAGTTGCAGGCTGCAAGCTCAGATGTGTCGTGGACTACACGTATCTTTTCCTCCTTCCTTCCTTCCTACCTTCTTTACATGCTTCCTCCGGCTACTTATATTCTGCTTTCCTCCGTTGCCGCATCCACGGCTGCAAAACGCGCTTATGCCGCGTTCTACGACAACGATGAAACGTGCCGACCGAACTCTTCACCTTTCCCTACGCTACACCGCCTTCCTTTTTCCCTTCCATTCTTTTGGCGTGCGAAACAGGACTCACTTTGTACCTCAATTTTCCTCGAAGAAAGAATTTTGTGAAATTTATCGCGCTCGAGAAGAGAATCAAGCGGAATATAAAGATTGTTGTGTTTGGGTTAAGTCTAAGAGAGAAATTGGTCGGAGTTGAAAATGTTAAGCGATTCCATGCGCAATATGATCCCTTATTTCGCACTTTGAACTTGAACCTGAAATTGTACGTCTTGAAAATCAACTAAAACTGATCAAATAATAACGAAAACTATTGTATACTTTTTCTTGGTGACAATTAGTGGCCAGAGTGAGCGGTAGTAGAATGTCTATCGTGGTTTATAAGACTGTATTCTCCTTTTTATAATTCATTAAGCGAAACCCGTTACTTCAGCAATGACCAACATCAAAATTTGCCGTGAATACCGAATAAGGTTACCTTATCGCGTACTATTTATTTTGTCTGATAAAGGATGATTTATGGAGCTAGCTCGTTGTATTTCAGATCTGGTTGAAGCTGCATGTAGTTCGTATCATCGATGCGTTAACATCGAATAGAAACAAATGACGTATATTTATAAATTAAAATATTTCCTTGGTTTCGCCAGATTAAGACAAATTGCAATAAGAATTAATTAATTCAAATGGAATTATAATTGCGTAAGAGGCCGACGTTTCTTCGTAGATATTCTTGGCAGTAAAAAGATAAGACAATCAAAGGGATCGTGGCGCGATTCCTAGAAATAATTACGAAAAATGGGAGGGGACAATGAGGAAACTTTATAACGGATGACTAAACTTAGTCTTACAGGGAGTTATCTAGTAGCCAGAATGTGACATTAAGTAGACTTTAATTTTTGAAAAAGAACACGCGGCAAACATGATAATACAAGTTGGCGCGTTGGCTCGGTAACTACCTTAAGCATCTCCGGAACAGTGGTAAACCGTGAAAAACTTTTCGACCATGCTTAAAACGAGTTAACGCGTGAAATTTATTTATACATAGAACAATTTTTCTTCGCTAGAAAGCGTTTAGTACAACTTCAATTCATATAACTTCAAACTGACACTTCCGTGCGTATATTTTAGAAGGTTCATAGTGATCATTACTGTAGGATTTTTTTATTTATTTAGAATGGATTAAATGGTTATTTAACGTGAACTAAATACAGTAATGTGTTATAACTAAGACAGCTAAATAGTTAATTTACGACTCTCGTCACCACGGTTCCAACGCTCTCTTTCAGCGGACCATCCTCCTCGACAACGCCGACAACACTCTCTGACAAGGCTAACCACACTCTCTGACTTCTCAATTCACGACTGACTGTCAATTCGTCTTTCTCCCTTAACCCTTTCGCTTCGACAGTCCAGTCCGCCGAAGTACTGTCACTGAACGGAAACGCTCGCCAGAAATACGCACAGTGTGCGTGGCTGCTGTATATACGTTTTCCTAAGTCTTAAATAACAATAATTCTTGTAAGAACCGTATATGAAATATCGTTTCACTGTCGATGGATTTAATAGATTTTTTAGCATCAAACGGTATACGATCGTTTGGATGTTTGAAATATATTGCGTGGAACTTTTTGACGTTGTTTCAACAATAAGTAACTTTAAGAAGCGATTAATCCAATATGTCAATAAAATCAACAGAAGATGTTCTGCCGATGACGAAAAAATATATTATTGACTACAGATAGCACTTGTATGTGCATCATTTGGATGCCGGATATACGAGGTGTCGGACCCAGGAGTCGTCGCGTGGTCGCCGCCTATATGCGGCGCTCGAAGCGAAAGGGTTAAGCATCCCTTTGTCTTTTCTCATAGCCCCACCACGTACGTGTTCCGCAATCGTCCGCGGCCATGCTCAGGTAGGCTTTTTTTCCGCGTTACTATTTGGCTGAAGGAGCGTCGACATATTGATGGACCTGTCGGCACTTAGGCTACATTGTATACGGTTCACCTGATATTTCTTAGACGACCTGTCCACGATACTACATTACGATCAGTCGTTCGTGTGAAAGAATAATTAATTCCTACGTTTCTCTTTCAAACGATAAATCCTAGCTTTTCTTTGCGTAAATGAAAAAAAACAAACATTCGGTTAGAAATCGTCATTCTATGCAAACAAGGATAAAGTAAAATAAATAAATCCAATGAAAAGATGTATATGTCAACACAGAGCATTTCTGAAAGTATATCCTTGTTCTTAATTAAGGATTGACCAATTAATCGGACGCTTCCTTATCGAAACCAGATCCGTCAAACGCGACTATCCATCGTTAGCTACCTAAACGAAAGCTAAGCGTTTCTTACACTCGTTCGTGTAGTTTATCTGCTTTCCATCATCCGGTAGCATCTTGCTTGCTCAGGTTGGTGCGTTATTAAAGAGTTTGCCGCCTACCGATACGTCATGTCAGCTGTCACGTCGTGAACCGGAGCACGTCTGCTGGACAACGAACAATCCTTTATCAGTTCCCTCGACGTCCACGTCGCGTAGAAAACGTCCACAGACTTTATCGAGCTTGCGCATTCTTCTGCCTTCACGGCATCTGATACGCTGGTGAGAATCCACCTTACTTTTCAACGTAGAAACTCGTTCGTTTGCTTCTTGCTTTTTCTTGTTTTCACGGAGGAAATATCGAAGGAATATCGAGAAAGAAAGCATAAGAACACGTACGAAAGAACGTATTTGATAGAAAAGGAAATTTAAGGTTTACGACAACCGATATCGTAGAATCGATCGTCAGGCTTGACTCGAAGACGAAGAATAATTTGCTTTACGCTATTTTTCGCTTGTTAAAAAATTAAGAAATTTATTTTTCCGAATATAACAATTTTTAATTTCCTCGCGCCTATCTATCTCTCTTTGTTTTATCTGCGGATAATATCGATCCTTTGCATTCTGGAAATTATTTAGTACCATTAGCGAACAATTTTATTAAGAGTGAAGCTTTTCGAAGCTAAGGATCATTTATGTTACAAATATTCGTAAATTTAAACTACAATAAAATTAACGATACGAATGTTTCATAATCCTCTTTGTCAATATAAAGAAGGGTATTATATGTTGCATGCAATCGCGTAAGGAAAATTTTTACACAAGCTACCATAATAAATTTATATGCATGTTTCAATATCAAAGCTTTTATGGACTGCTTTTATTCTCTATTTATATAATACGTGTTTTCAGCGAATTTAATTTCAGTACATTTCAAACGGCGAAATCTCTTCAGATAAATAAATTCTATTCGTTAAACATTTCAAGTTTTACGTTACAACCGAAGCAATAGCATTAAATCATCGTAAAAATGTACGTGTCCCGATTCCATATTATCCTCCAACCTTTTAAATGGACAAAAGTCTCCGTTTGAAAATAAACTTTGTTTCAAGTCGATATCACGACTGGTTGCCGAGGTATAACATCTAAAAGATAGCGTTGAGCGCGCATGAAAATAGTGAATGGCGGCTGCCATTCCTAAAAACGTCGCGACCTACTTTTTTTCCTGGAAATGCGTACGTCGCGTCTAGCAGGAGTAAAAAGCTGCTGACTCGGCGTTCGTCACTGACCACCGCACACGTGTCAAGCTTGCGGCAGTCGTGACGAGGTGCGAGCGAGAGATCCGAGTGCGCCAGTCAGAAAATCGACGCGACTGCGCAAGTGAAAGGTCCAAGCGTGCGCGAGTGAGACAACAATAGCAGAGCCCTGGAAATACTTTTTACATTGGATACATTCGTAACCGAATGTTGTATCGGTATGAAGAAAAAGCATACGTTTAAAAAGGAGGTTTTTATGAACAAATTGCTAATAAAATATTATATAACCTAATAAAACGCTATTATTAATAATTCGCACGATGTTCGTGACTATACTTGGTTTCGGACTATGATATTATGTTGTTCGAAAAGTGTCTTTCTTTTACAGACACGTCTCTTACAACGGCGCATTTTTAACATCTTTAACAAGACATGAAACCTAATCTGTCGAACGTTGTGATTTTTATTTTTATGGAACAAAATGGACATAGTAATATAATATAAAACGAAAAATGTTGCGCATCCATTATATCCTTATAAAACGAAAGAAACTTTTCGGACGACCTAATACCTCTGCAACAAAAGGCAGTATCAATATTGATGAAAAAATATAGTAGGGCAAAAGGTTCTAGCTTTCATTGTAATTAATAACAATGGGTTGTCGTAATGCATCATGGTGTTACGTGGAAGTAAAATTAGAGCTTTCAATAGGATATAAATCACTCGATTTTGAAATAGAATTACGAGTTATATCGATAGCAATTCAGAGAAGAAGCGGTGTTCGTAATTATGTATATCGTATCAGATGTTATAAATCAAGAATTTTTCACGAATAAAATTTACCTCCGATTACGTTCGAAATATGTAGACATTTAGAAACTGAAAGATACTGATTGCTCGCGTTTAACAGCGATCATTTACCTTGTTCAACGCGCTATTTTAAATGTATAAAGTTCGAACCAATGAAAATTCTATCACGGGCCATCAATCAAATCCGCATTGAAATTTCAATGAATACGTTGCTGATTGTCCATAGAAAAAGATTGCTGGCTTTTTGAGGATTTATGAGCACGCGAACGTTATACGCTCGTTTATTCGCGTACGTGATTGACTCTGATCAGTATGAAGAAAACGTAAAGGCAGCATAGTTGAGCGATAGTCTATACACAGGCGCTCGAATTCTCGCAGGTCAGGTTAGATGGCTCGTACGTGTTTATCGGGTACAGTCGATCACGAACGATAAGAGAATCGACGTTTCCAGGCCATAGAGAGCGTGTAATTTGTATCCCAACTGCTCGTCGACTATTGACAACCAGTATTTAAAGCTCAGATGTAGCTTCCGAGCTTAAGCAACGCGCATCTCTTTTCCCAGTAATTTTTACGTAACAATTTTTTTCATAAAGTAATCCTATATTCCAAGATAAATTCTATAAAATAATATTTGAAGACTACAGATGAAAAACACGATAAATCACATTTTCCTGTTACTCTCTTTTATGCATAACAATATGTATATATCGATATATTCGTAATACTGCTGACAGGATCTCTGGCTTTATTCGTTCTTTCATCTCTTTCGGCTGTTCGTCGCAGAAAAAGCATAATTCCTGCAGTCTGATTAAGCTTACTATCGCGTTGTTAAGAAATAAATAGATACAAATTACGTTGCGAGTCTCGATTACAATATATAAAGTCTACATAGTAAAATATGTGTATAATACGTAAATATAGTGTATAGTAAAATTTTGTTAATATTTAAATTGCTAACAGTAGAATTTGATACACAAGTATCCTTTGAGAAATTCTTAGAATAATAAAATTCTGACAAATAGGTACTTCACGCATTCTAAAATATAATATTCCTTTAGAAATATGATAATATACGATCATAATTCAACGCAACTATTTCACTCTGCATAACTTGCACTTGCAAGAAGGTCTCGCCTTGTGCCAAACCCAACACCTACTACTCCCACAGTACCTATGCCCGACAGAAGCAATTACAAACAATTAACCATACCTCGAAACGATCCCCAGGGTTCTCACGCCGCGAGTCGTTAACAAAAACGCGAATACCATCCGAAATGGTGGCTCGTTGCACGCGACAGAAGTTTCAGACACGCCATTTCCACGCGAGCCTTTCCTTCCGACCGTTTTATTTCCCCGCGGTGTAATATTTCCGATTTCGATGTCGCGCAAGTAAAACAAACGCATCGTTGCCGGGAAACCCCTACTCCTTCATTCTTCTCTTTTTGCACTTCTCATCGTTTTTCTCTCACCTTCTCTTTTGCGACGCTGATTCAATGGAAGTTTCGATAATCCCGCGACGTTCGCTTTTTTCGCGATGGTCCAACCTCCAATTCCTTCGTTTCTTTCTTTCTTTCTTTTTCATACAAGGAGAAGGAAGAAACGGCGTCTCCTGGGTGTGATTCGTAGCAACTACCGCGCCGTAATCGCGTATTCGGCACGTTCGTCCTCATTTCGAAGTTTCGTTCGCCAAATCGCAGAGCCGTGTTGAAAGTTCTGGCCGACGCCCGCCGGTAATGGAGGCCGACGCATAATTCCTGCAATGTTTCACGCGATGCGGCTGGCTGCATACGCTCGCTGACGTTCCCTGTCCGACCCATAACCCAATTTAATCACTCATACTTGCCAAATATTGTGTTTACACAGCCTTTTATTTTCGTTTTTCGTATACCTACGATGGCTCCCGTAAGTGTTCCACACAATAGACAATTTTGATGAACGTTCTACTACACTGCTGTTGCACGAAACTGCTTGGAACTGCTTGAAATTAGACAAAAATACTGACGAGCTATAGACTAGAGCTATAGCTTACACCAGAACGTCCAAGTGTGTTTAATTTATTTCCATAAGAATCGCAGAGTGTTTGAAACATACAAAACACCCTTTTAGGGGGAGAAGAGTAATAGACAGCATACTCTGTAGGATCGTAGTTTATTTGGTACTCAATAGCCCGAGTTTGCGATTGCTTAAGAAGATATGATTCTTTTTTTTTTATTTGCATGTATTTTACAATCAATTCTCATTGAGAATTATAAGTAAATTATTCTGGCGTGGTACTATAACGTGAATATTAAGTGATTATCGTATGTTTGAATTCAATGTTTAAATCTAGAGGGTAATGTCTTTTCAGCCTGCGGATCTGATATTTGTTGTGTCAAGTAATTGAGTAACTAATGGGCTTTGGTGGTTGTTAATTCTTGTGTTATATCTATTACTGAATTTGGATTTTTCTTCTTTAACTGTAGGTATCTTAAGGTCGCGATGTATCGTTTCGTTGGTGACATACCAAGGTGCATCTATTAAGGATCTTAGAATTTTTGATTGGAATCGTTGAAGAACTTCTATGTTGGAATTACTCGCTATTTCCCATAGTTGGATCTCATAGGTCCAAACAGGTTTTAATATGGCTCGATATAAGAAGAAGACATGATGCATCCTGATTAATTTATACGTGTAATCTTATAATTATATGACAATTATTCGCCTTTATTAATTTTACGTAAAAGTCAATTAGTAATTAAGGTTAACATGAATTGATTGATCATACATTATACATACAGAAATCTCTGTATGTATAATCGCAACTAATTATGGGGATATAAGAAACGGTGAAGAAGCATGGGGATAAAAGTAATTTCCGACGAGGTGATGTCTCGCGCTGTCGCAACGAGAAGCCGTACAGTGTCAATAAGAAAGTAATATTCCTTTCCCGGAAGTTCGAAAAGCAAGAAACTTTGAAACGTTGATTAACGAAAGAACTCTTTAGTTTCCATCATGTTCTTCCCTATGTCCTTCTCCGTACCTTCCATCCCGGTCCGTTTCCTTTTCCTCTCTTTACCTCTGTATACCGGCACACAAAAAAGTAATTACGTTTGCCGTCCAGCATTCGTTATAACTTCATATCTTAGTTTCTCCAGGCAAGATCTTTTTCATCATGGCCAGATCCGAAATTTCGTTTTTCATTCCCTTGCTTCGCGTTGGAAATTTCTCCGGTGCACAGAAATCATACTTTTCACGCTGTCGTAGCGTCCTAACGTACAAAGAGCATCGAAGACTTCGTGAACTTACAGTCCTCCAGCAGAACGAAAAATATTTAATCAACATAGACACGATTTACCAAATGTCCAGTTGGTAAATTGTAATTGTACAAATTAAATAATTAAAAAAAAATATAGACACTACGATTAATTATTTCGATATTAGTAGGTTAACGTATATAAAATTTCGCATCTTCAAATAAAATTTTCACCACACGTAGTTTCTCAAAAATATATTAATTTATCGATGTAACTCACGCGATTCGATGCTTCTTAGTTGATAATTAGTTTTATTAACTCAGTCCTGTAAGAACTATCAATTTTGAACTTGAAAATGTGGAGCCATCAGAGTTTCTTTTGTAACAATTCACACATTGAGAAAGCACCTAGAGAAGGAAAGGATTGATTTTAAGATTTCGCAGCAATCAAAGTTTCAAATGAATCAAGTTTTTTTTTGAAAATGGGATTTTGTATAAGACAAGGAACTAACCGAAAGAAAGATCGTTAATATAGTCGCGGTGAAAACAGATTACTTGGGTAACTAGAGATCGCTTCAGGTAAATTTAACAAATTCAGTCTCCCTCGGAAATTTCATCGGAAATTTAAAGCGGAACTGCTGCGCGATGAAAATTGGGATCAGATTAGACCGACGTGTAAGTAATTTTGCATGAACTATAGAATCTCTAATGCGAAATACAACACTAACTTCTGATGAAATCAAACTCGAGTAATTTAAATTACCAAACAATTTGGATAAAATTATCGCAGTAACAACGAGGGAGTGTAATTAACGAGTTCGAGTTGAACAACAAGCAAAAGTCCCTGAATTCTGATAACTTAGAATTCGATTCGACGTTCAGTTCTAAGAAATGGAATAAATCGAAAAGTAAATTTATAAGAAGTAAAATGCACACGAAACTTAAAAAACCGCGATTGTGAAATAAAAACACAATTCTACACGATTTATTTAATTCTGATATTATATCTGATATGCGATATCCTCGAGTCCCATAATTAAATCAATCGTTTGCATATTCGTTGTTCGTGCCAATATTAACAAATTTCTAAATTAAATATTTCTTTTTATTTTATCTGTACCTTATTTGGCACACGAAAATGTAGCGCTCACTCGACTTATCCGTAATTATCGGAAGCTCTGATCATTAACGAAATTCCAATACTAAAATTAGTCGGTTACTAATAAATTACGATTAATACATCGCGAAAAGCAAGTTCCTTATCTCGTCTGTACAGCGTAAACCCTCCACAGAATCGATCTTTTTTTATCAGAGATTATACGGTATTCTTTCCGTAGCTTTCTAAAGGCGAATCTTTGGTTAATGTTCAGTGGAAGTCGTGCTTCGTGAGTGCATTCGAGTAACGACTCTTGTCATTACCGTTGACGTGATGATTATCGTAGATAAGAATTATGGAGGAGAAGACAGTCAGCTTATTCTCTAAGACGAAGCAACTATTCAGATACAAAATGCATCGAGACGTTACTCTATGCAAGAATATGCGATAGAATATTCTTGAGAATATCTTTGTTTTAAAGGATTTCTATTTTTGCTGTTGGATACGGCAGTAATGTTATATAAATACAAGAATAACGTGTTTCTTGGAATATTAATTTACATCTTGTTGGAAGTAATTTTATTGAAATTTATTACGTTCTTATTATCACGTAACTCTGAATATTTTTTAATTAGAAGGATAGGTAACTTGTATAATATTTAAGTAATATCAATTTAATTGAACATCGAGATTATCTGAATTAATTTTGTCTTATGCTTTTTATATTTCGTTGCTTGATTCTTAGAATATTTTGACTTTTCAATTTATTAACGTTAATTGTTTATGGAAATCTGATCGACTAAAATACTATTTTTAACTAAAACGTATTTACGTATCGTATTTGAGCTTATTAACGATACGTGTAAAACGTTTCTTCTAGCAACAAGCAGCATCAAGAAACGTCAGTTGGTTGGAATAACGAAGTCGAGCAGTCATTCGTTTTACTCTTGCGAAATATTTCAGATGACAGACAATTTCTCGAGACGTAGAAGTGTCAGACGATTTCATGCCCCAAAGGAAGAATACGGTAGTCGATTTTTCAACGTGATGTTCTCCGTAACACCGTCGTTTACTATCCGCCAACGTATCGTAATAAACGAACCAAGAAAGACGAGACACCGCGTTCTTGCGTTTCTTTTTTAAAGCTTCGCGTAAACAACAGCACGAATGATCAAGTAATTCGCCCTCGATTCTTACCGTTCTGTCTCCACCGTTACGTAAAACTGCCGTTGCCAACGATAACGCGATATCGCGAACGGTAGAATAAAAATTCTGCGGATTTTCTTCATGACAATACTAATGGTTCTTCAATGCTGTTCCAAATGCTTGAAATTCGGTGGAAATGAAATATTAAATGTGCAAATAGTAGAATTTACAAGACACCGTTTTCCACGAATTCTTCGCTTAAATATCTCAATATATTCAGAGTTTCGGAATTATTAAAAGCTGGTTACTTCAATTTGGAAACTTTAATTTACTTTTAATTAAAAAGCCAATGGGAAGGAAGATAAACAAGGATACGTGGTATCTCGCAATTTCTTTAGTTTAAAATCCCCAGTATCTTTAGTTTAAATGTAAACATCGACTTAGAAAGCGGTAATACAGTTTTGAAAAAATCGTCGCAAAATGAGTTACGCTTGCAGCGAAGATACGAAGGGAGTTCGAAGTTCTCGTACGTTACCTTTCTTAAACACAATGCCGGCTGATTTTCTTTTTTCTACGGTAGAACCGAACGATATCATGAAATATGACGAGCCATTGTTTCGGACGAAATAAAACACGTCGTTTATTGCTAGCACGACATAAATATAAATCCTGCATGGTTATTTCGGGAAAAGGAAGGTAGAAGAATCGAACGAGATCCCTGACTTTCCGACCGTGCAATTTCTATGGCATGTGAAATAACACAGGTGTTCAGCTTCCCATCGTTCCGCTTTAATGGCAGAGGTATTAAAGCTATTAATAACATGGCTAAGTGGTGCGTTTCTCTTCCAGCCATGGACGATCTATGTGCCACTAAAGGTTAACAGGCAAGCAACTATTTCACCCTGCCAGTTACCTTTTTTTTCCTTCTGAGACCTGCACACGCGACGATTGGCTATCTAATACTACGATGTTAACCTCCCCAAGATACCTTTTAACACACAGTTTCCATGATAGTGGGCTGTTCTTTGAAACGTTACGTTTCAGACAAAGAGAGTTTCTACGATTGAAATTTATAATTTAAGAACGTGAAGAAAGCAGAATATTATGAATTATTCTAGAATAGAGAAAAGTATTCTAGATCTAGAATGATTATTTTGCAAGTAGTTTTATTATTATTATACATGTCGGAGATACGTTGTCAGTCGGGGCGTATAAAGAATCTCTTTGTGAGTTGGCCATCGGTTGTTGTGTACCAGATGATACTTATTGAAGCGAATGTATTACAAAGGTTAACAGGTGAAAGCGGCGATCGAATAATCGAGATGTCGATGACGATGAATTTAGGTTCGATAACGAATACACGGTCAACGGGATGACAATTGCGATTTGGAACTGGACGTACGTGTTCACTGGACTAGTCGAACTTCTCCGATTGAGCCCCAGTCCAAGTGGAACTGCCTTTATATACTCATCTCTGTATCCCTCGGGTCAATCTTTGTTTTTAAGGAAAGTTATTTAATTATTTTATACCTTTGTTAGGTACACGTTCCTCCCGTGACCGTGGCTACGTCCAGTGACCCATTATGTCACTTCGAGCTCAAGCCCACTGTCATAAATCCCGGGCAATCACAATTGACTTAACTCATAAACAGCTATTTCTCAGTTTTATTGTTTAAGTACGGCTATAATAAAAAGTCTGGATTAAAGTATTGGGGACCTTCCCAAACATTCCAAAAGAAAGGCCCCGATGTCCTTTCATCTCCGACATATAAGTATTAGGTTGTGCGGAAAGTGTCTTTTACAACAGTGCAGTTTCATATAAACGTGAAACCCAGTCTGTGAAATGTCGCGGTGTTTATCTCGACAGAACAAAATGGATCGTACGTAATTCTACGAAATAATATAAAACAAAAAACATTGTACGCATATTTTCTCATAAAACGAAAGAAACTTTGCGGACAACCTAATATATAGTCGTGCGTAAAAACTTTCTATGTACAGATTATACAAAACATTTTGAAAATTCATTAGCACCGCAACGAGACACGACTGTCGTAATTATATAGACGTTACAGGACATTTATTGAAATTATATTAGGTTGTCCGAATAGTTTCTTTCGTTTTATGAAAAAATAATGAAAACGTTTTTCATTTTATATTATTTTGTCGAATTACGACCCATTTTGTTATGTTGAGACAAACACCGCGGCGTTTCACAAACTTGGTTTCACGTTTGTACGAAGGTGCATTGTTGTAAAAGACACGTTTGCGAAAGAAAGACACTTTTCGGACAACCTAATAGATACACTTCGTAAAGATCTCCAAGAAGAGTCAATTATTCGCAATACTAATAAGCCACAATACACGGTAACATCTATATATTTTGCATTCGTAGGAGTATCATTACAATGAATGTCTTGCGATTTTTGAAAATATTTTATATATATTTTCAGATTCAAATTTTTACTATGATAACCACGATAGTCGTGTCTCGTTGCAGTGCAAACGAAATTTCAAAGTGTTTCGTACACTGCGCGTAATATATTCATAAAAAGGTTCCATGGCAAGTGCTCGAATGCTTTCGTGCGCCGCAGTAAAATTTTCAAACATTGGTAGACAAGCAAAGAACAAAGAGAAGATCGACGAAGAATACGTAGTCCTTAAATTTCACAAATTCTTGTCACGACTAAAGAAATAGATTCCCTTGACGAAACATCTTCTTTTGAGTAAGAAAAGTAGATAACGAAAGCAAGTTTCGTTACATTATTTGAAAATTCGAAATCGATTTTCGTAAAACAGAAATATCCAACGCGGTTGTTTCTCTGGCTTCCCATTGAAATTCCTCGATCGTCGAACGTTAATTGGAGAGTGAGTCGAACAGACGCCTGCGGGAACGCGTCGTTCTCCGTGACCAGTGAGAATATATTAATGAGATTGCGTGATGCAATAAGCGGTAATAGCTAGCGGCTAAAAGGAGGAAAGTAGGAAGAAGCTAAAAAGGACGGGCCATTATTCGTTTAGCCGGTAATCCCTCGGGGAACGTGACGACGTTTGCAAAGGGAGAAACGGTTCCGAAACATCCGTCACGCTGTCAACGCGTGTCGCTGTGACAGACAACCGGCCGACTGCTTTGTTACTTTATTAAGAATAGTCGTTTCCTCGAGGATACGCGATGACTCCTTTATGAAATTTGAACACGTTTCGTTCGTCCGGAGATATTCTCTCTATTTGTTCGTTCGATTCTTTACGAACGGCAAGCAGCAGGTATAATAAAGGGAAATGTAATCGAATTAACTTGAGTGAGTTTCGCTAGTTGATTTCGTATAACAGTTTCGGAATTGGGAGAAGCACGGAATTATGGAGCGAGTTAACCGGATGATAAAATAGCTCGATCATCGATTGACAAATTTAATATCAGCATTCAGAGCAAAGTATAACGTGCTTTTATAAAACATAAAAGAAAACAGCTATTTTGGCAAATAAAATTATATTTCCCTATATTTCTACGTCGTTTCTTTTCCTCATAATCCGATTTGCGACAACTACGAAGAAACCTACTGTTGTTGCAAATACCTTGACATGGCAGTTTCTTTTATCTGAAAACGTAGAAAATTCCAGCAATTTGCTCAGCATCGAATCGACGTAAGATTTACATTTATGAAATTAAGTTGGACAACGTGTAGAGAAATATTACTCCTGGAAACGTTCTTTCTCATCGCACCGAAGGTTCCGTAAGAAAGTTACTCCAAATATATTTCATTTAACGTTCCTCAAAACACCGTGTCCCAAAGGACTCAGTCAGAAAACAAAGCTGAAGCTGGACTCGGCGATAGAGTCAAGGGACCGAGAACGCCGACGAAGATCCTCCGCGAGTTCATATATAAGAATCGAAAGAAACTACGTGGCTCGTTCGTAATTCACGGAGCATAGAGGAAAGAATTTTCACGAGAGACCGAACGTACCTCCGTTGCAACGATATTTGTGCACCGGTGGAATGAATCGCCACGGATAGGTCCAATGAAATTATACGGCTCGCCTCGGGACCGCTTTGTACACGTATCCGATAAGGAACTACGTATTCCGTCTTTTCCTTGGATCGTAAGATAAATACACGAAGTAAAGGAATGGCAAACGAGCCTTAATGGTCTGGAGCGTGGATCTTTGTTACACGTTCTAGATATCTTGGTCGCGCTCCTCCTGGAGTTTCCTCCTGGAGTGCATCGTCTCGAAAGATGCATTGTCGAGGTTGTAGCCCCGACGGGCCATTAGTGCGACGCGTACAACTGCCAGTCTCTGCATTATTAGCGACTAAATAGCGGCCGTAGTCCATGCGAATACGTAATTTCGAAACGGCATTGTTTTGCCCCTACCGAAAACGAAACTCGTTATCCGCGGACGAGCGAGCCGCCCTCTGTCACTCGTGTCTCCTGTGGCTTTTTGCACGGGTTCTCCTCCTGAAAAGCGCTCAGCGTTTGCCATTTGTTAACGTTAATCGACGCTCCACTATCGTTACATGTAAGTCGCATGTGTCGTTGTATTAACACGTTCGTTCTATAATGGTTCTATAGTATGATCAGTGTTGGAGTATAATTTTCGAACTCTTTCACAGAGTACTAATTTTTATCTTGTAGCGGTATATGCGTCTTAGGACGTTTCGATACGAAGAGGCCTCACATGGTTGCTTTGCCGCAGAGGATTAACACTGTACGACGCACGTAACGTAATAAACAAACTCTGGACATAGCAATTTCGCTGCTACGTGCAACATACAACCGGCGAAAAATTCAAACCTTTCGGTACTCCTCTCGATCAGTATAAATAGACGACCATGTCCTTCAGACACAGTCAGTCGCGCGAATCTATCGGTATCGAATCATCGTGTCAGTCAGTCAGTAAGTGAATAAGTATAACAATTAGTATCAGTACCGCAGTATCGCGCAATCTCACAACGAATATCATCAAGGGAGTGTCACGTAAAATAAAAAAGAGAGAATTTATTTCTTAACACTTGGTTTACACTAACCACAATTTACTTCTGAACTCCAGCCGTGACTTTCCAAGACCGAAGCTCTTACAATTTGACTTTCGATCGGATCTGTTTCTTTTTTTCTTTGTCACCCCTCAATATCCCCACTATCCACGTCCGCGACCTTTGCCACGCACGCCTTCGTCTCCAACATTTAGTGGAAGGATCATTGGGATATTGATAACTCATTAGGCACTTCGGCGATATAAATATATCGTCGCCGAGTGCTGCCACATCTTCATCTCCGTCATCAGTCCATCAGGTTTGAAGTGTGCAAGTCGTGACACGAGCAACGCTTGCGATTAACTTTGTATTCTACGTTTTAAAATGTCTGTAAATATAGTTAATTGAATTAACTCGTCTCCTTATTACTTTAACCAACAGCGCGTCTCACCGTCCACCATAATCTAAATAAATCTGTTCGCGTACCGCTGACACGTTATTTAAATAATAATAATTGAAATAATTCTTCGGTGACGTCTGTTCAACATTGTTCACTTTACATAGCAACAAATCAGGTGCGCATAGGTATGTTGAATATCACGACCGCTGACCATTTGTGATAGATAGCTTTTACCCAACAATGAGACAGAACGCGCGTATTTGTTCGGTTATCGGTAAATACCTGTATGTCTGTTTAGAGGAGGGGCATTAGAAATAGGAATAGAAAACCAGAAGTAGATTTTAATGAGAAATTGAAGACGCAATTGGTGAGAAAAAATCTGAGATTGTGGGAAAATCTAGAAAATCCGCGTAAACTCGTGTCTCGTAATTCATACTATTCGTATATAACCCGGTTTGCATCACAATGAATGTTTTAAACAATTCCACACATTACTCAATTATAATTAATAGAAATATTGCAATCAAAATTATATTACTTCTGAGACGAATAAAAATTGTTTTGAATGACTTTAATATTATTATTTACGCGCCGTTGTAGCATTTAAAATCTGACACTTAAAAACTTGCAAGTCCAAGTACGACGAATATAAGTTGGAGTTGCCGGTTAATATCAATTCTCTTAAACAAGAAACGTAGCAAAAAATCAATTTTAAAAATAGAACGAAGCACCTATTAAAATTTATTAATAGGAAGAAGCACGATTTATTTATATTTGTCTTCTGCAGTAATAAATACTAAGCAATATATTTTATTTTCTATTTTTTCGCTATATATTTTCTATCTAAGAAAGTAAGATAGTTTTCACAAGGTTTCACTTCTTTCACATTTTGTACGCTAGACTCTTTTCACGATGCTGATTAAATCCGCCGTCTTCGTTAAGGCAGCCAATTTAGAACCATATAATCAATACACAAAGAAGGATAAAGAATTTGCATGATAACGCCACTTAACTGTGCTACGTGTAATCATAAAAGTCAGTCCACCCAGGAATAATGATACACCATCGACCTTCTTCATCTTCTACGGAATAAAATAACTATAGCGCACGTACCTAAGGAATTCTCTTTTCCTAAGCCTTGCCCTTTGCTTCCTCTTCGTTTTCTTAAACAAACCAAGCTTCTTAATCTTAAATTTCAAGTGTGAAAATTAATTTTCATATATACTTTTTACTTATCAAATATACAAGCTATGTTACATTTTAGAAAAATTTACGTTCAAAGTTCAATGGAAATCGTTGATGCACGAACAGAACGCAAATTTGTTAAAGCGACATTCTCGTGTATTAAAGTCGCGCGAGAAATTTCATTCGATCGATATGGAAGATAAAATGATGTTTCAATAAATGATTTTCTTTAATAAAATAGAATATTTCAGTGATAAAATGTTTGTTTAAGCGTGCATATTTTAGCGGCTATATCGAATATTTATATCTCAATTTGTAATAAAAAATGAAGAGTTAATACCATTGTTTGTGGATGAAGCAACCGAACGATGAAAATTATTACTTTGATATTAATATCAATATGGACGTTCAGAAATATAATACATATAAAACTTCGTTCGAAGTTAAAATAATAAAATTGTTAGATTTTAATAACCTTTACTCGTAAAACAGAACTTTTTACGAAATGTTGTGTTAAAATTTATCGAATTTTGAAAATGTATCTGAATAAATCATTTTACGACACAGCATAGAATATTAAAACCAATTTTCCTCTACGATGTTTTTACCATTTATAAATTTACATCGAGAAGTACCGTCATGGAACAACAACTGAATAATATAACTTGTTATTTTTTCATTCCAAAACGAAACAAAAGGATAGTTTTGATAAGAGATTTCTTGATAACGTATCGAAGTTCGAAATTTCTATCTTGTAAGAATAAAAAATAAAAAACCAAAAACGTATATAATTCCATCCTTCCCGGCTATATTCTTAATAATACAAATTTGCTGTAATTGATACGATGTAAAAATTGACTAAAAATAACAGAAACGACAATCCTCTTTCTCTCTCTGTGAAAGTCTTTTAAGCAAATGGTCCCTAATGGTTCACAAAGCGGACTGAACCGTTTACAATGGTCAGTTGAGTGACAAGCGGTGGTTTCCGATTGGCGACCGCTCTCCGGCTGTTTATGCCGGTATTTCAAACAAACGTTATTACAAGCGTGAAACAGGTTCACGACCGGACATGGATTACGATGGTATCAGAATTTTCGCGACGCGTTCAACCGGCAGACGTACGCGAATTTAGGGAGTTGTCGTTGCACGCGAAATATGTCCCCGGTCCTTTGTGAGTCGAGATAGGGTGAAAATGGCATTTAATGGATGACCGCCTGTCGAACTATTTGCATAAAGTGTAACACGTAGAATGCTTCGTGGCAACACCCTCTTTCGAAGTCGGCTCTTTCCAACGCTAATTTCACGCCCCTTCCCACGAGAACATACCAGGTTTTTGTTCGATATTGCACTTGTGTCGCGCGGTATGCGGTTCCCCACCCCTTTAACACGCGCCATTCTGTTCTTCTTCCCTCCCTTTTGTCGTTGAAAGGTGGCAGAACTGTTGCTGACAATGTTCCATGTTGCACGTGTAAATCCTCATGACACACGAGCGAATCACCTGCTGTTTTCCGGATCGAACATTTCCGGTTCAGCGTCGCTGCTTTCGGACGAAACACGTATGTCGTGACTCTGTTTCTTTTTCTTCTTTTGTACCGAATTCGTGCGCATGAAACGATGGCTTTTGTAAATACGTGAAATTATTCGGAATTCGGTGTTCAGTACAATTTAAACAACTGGAAACAAAGTTCTGAATAAATTCGAAGATATCGTATCTTTATCAAATTTTTCCTCTTCGTCGGGTACTTTCATAATCAACGAAACAGAGTTTCGTTAGTCTTGAATTTAGCTCAGTATGTACAGTTTTGCTTCGAAATAAGCTTGCGCTATCCCCTCTTCTTTCATTCAACTTGCCGATACAGCGAGAGATCCGAGAACGAGCAAGAATCCGTGAAAACGAAAAGCCAGATTTTTGTGGTTGAATGAACAATGACATTAAACGTGTATAATACTTTGTCATTCTAATGCTACTCGATCACTCTGATTTTTCGCTATCAGCTTCTCGATCGTTTTCCGTGTTCTTCCTTGTCCAGTTCGAGAACCAAATCAAGTCGAACAGCATATCTGACTCGTAACAAACGATATATAGCGTCCTCAGCGTGTTGCTTATTTGCAGACGAAACTGTATATTGTATACGTATAATTACATTTTATACGCTACAAATACTTTGAGTGTACGTTTAAATTGTATATTGGAGTAGCTGAGAAAATTAACATATTTCTATTTACCGAAGATTACTAATATTCATGGCGAAAATATTTCAGAATTCTTTGAATTCTTGGGATACATGGAGAAACCTTCGAGATAGCTACGAGTGACGAATAAGTCTCGCACATTATTCCGAACTTTTAAGCGTTTGGAATATTCGGAATTCTTTGGAAACAAATATTTCGTGAACCTACGGTGTTCTACATAGTCTCGGCAAGATTATTACAGAGATAACGAAACTTAACTTCTTTCTCTGATTAATGAAAATAACACGATATATATTGCGCTATAATATAATATGCTACGATTAAAGCGATAATTAAATCTTAATGATTTCTTCTAAAAGTTGTGAATAATAAGTATTCTTGATAATAATTGGTAGAGTACAACAAGCGTGAAACGAAAGCGAAACTACGATGTCGCAGGAAGTTGCGATGACGATAATTGAGTTGATGAATCGAACGATCGCTTGTCAGTTGCCAATTGCTAATCATCCACGATATGACAAGCGCATCAGCTACAATCACGAAGCCAGCATTAATTCTAATCAGTTAGCCTTGGAAACAATCAGATATTCGATAATCAATCGATGATTGAGTCACTTATGCGTCAGTCCGTTGACACATTGAGAAATCAGATTGAACACTTGAAAAGTCGATCAATTGTTATACATATAATAATTCTGTGAATAATATTTACCAACAATAATTGTCTAAAATATCTTAGAATGAACTTATTACCTGTTAACACACTACATGTAAATAATATCCTTCGTATAAAATATTCGTAATGACAATCGACGAAAATTGTAAATATAATCAAAATTTAAAACGGTATCGTCTCTTGAATCGGTTAAGCTCGTAACGAAATATTAGGTTGTCCGAAAAGTGTCTTTCTTTTACCGACACGTCTCTAACAACGACGCATCCTTATACAAACGTGAAACCTAATTTTCCAAATTATATATTATGTATTCATACGTTGCTGGAACTCGCTGAAATACTCAAGAAGGCAACCTAAATCTTACATCAAATCTACCAAGCAGAATAATATAATATTTCGTAAAATTTGACGGAATTCACGACTCGTGAAACACCCCGTGAACCGCAGCACGTCGTGACACGAAAACTACGTAGATAATTCAGAGTTCGACGTGCAGTGATATATCCGAGATTTTTGCCCTACTTTCCTATACTTGTATCCACTAGATCCAAGGTGACACGTGGAGAACCGATATGGCAAGTAAATGGCTGTTCGCGCGAGCGTTGCATCGAATTCCAAAAAGTTTACGGTTCTCGAATATGTGCGCGTATACGTATGTACAGTGCACACACGTGCAGACGTCGCAATGGCCGAAGATTACGTTAGGGTGCCTTTTGTATGCAGTCCCACACGTACACCGTACGAGCCTGTACCGCGATATTTGACTTCCCTTTTTCCATTTCTCAACGACCAGTCTCGGGACTGGCCGACGCTATCGACTTTAAATCGTTCTCTATGCCAGCATTCCTTTTTCCTGTATTTCCAGTTTCTGTCCATTTATGCTAAGTATACCAAACATTACGTTTAGCGTATTTCCCATTTTTTTTTTAAAAACCTACCTTAGCTGATTTTTCGGCTTCTCTTATCCTGGTATCGCTTATTTCACAATGCAAATAATTTTAGTCGACGTAAGAACAATTCGAATCAATTTTCCTTTTCAGAATTTTCAAATCGTTGTACGACGTATCTAATCATAGTATGTTACACACGCTGCGTTAACGTATCTATGATGCGATGATACCTGATGTTAAATAATATTATCGATGATAGAGGTTCACCAATTCTTTAAAAACAACCTGCGAACATTTTAAAACTTTTAACGTAATGGAACGTGGAAATTATCATCGCTATTAATAATTCTCCGGCATTAAAACCTATTTGGAATAAGAGAGATGCGGGAAGCAATGGTACAATTTTTCTGATCACATCTGCGACGAATTATTTTTGTCGTTTCCTTTTGCCGGTTCCCTTGTCACTTCAGTGGAAGAGAATAACGTCAGCTTGGCCGACCAGACAAATTAGAATATTACGTACGGACCGTCAGTATGAGCGAGAATAATAATTAGAGACCGACAGACTGTACGCGCGAGAATAATTTTATCGCGAAGGAGTATAACGCGAGGATAGAAAATTCGTTAAAATTACGTTCTGGATCGCTGTATCGAAAATTTGTAATTCGTTCTCTCTATGCTTATTGCTCGCTGACGATGCATATTCATTTAGATTACAAGTTTTAGAATAAATTTGATTATCCTACTAGGAAGTAATTATACGATCCTTTTATCTTTTTATTTAGCTCGCGATGTAGACATTTCGTTCTGTTCACGACTTGAAATTATTTTCTGATCCATTCTTTTAATTATTATATTTTTAATAAAGTATCCAAATGAATTTTTAATCATCGTTCGGTAGTCTCAAGGAGATTGAAAATACAGCAAACTAACGTGCAATTTTCGGTAACAATTTGTTTCATTTATGCGAATTATAGTTTTGGACACAAAATAATCAATGGATATTGTACAATGACCTGGTTCCGTAAAATTATATTCTTTGAAATAACAATTGTACAAGACTTAATCGATCGAGCAAGAACGAAGAAAATATACTAAACGAAAATTTAACCTACAAATTCAAACTCTGATCAAACTTTGATTGAAAATGTACCGACTTAGCGTAACAAATTGCCACCCACCGAAACGAAATTAACGAATAATTGCAGGACTAGCGGGCGACGTGAATTACATCGGCCATTTGAGTAGTCTGGAATTGTTCAAGCCGAAAAAAAAAAGATAGCTACGAGCATTACGTAGAATCGTCGAATACCGGTGGTCCGTGCGCGATAATTAACCCCAAATTTCGCACGACGATATAAAAGTTTCGCGACAGCGTGTTTGTGTCGTCGGTCGTATAATTTCCTGGCAATGGTGCACTGGCTCGAAAAACACAGCCAAAGCTATTCGTTATACGAAGAAAAAGACGAAACAGGGAAAAAATAGCTGGAATCGATACGAAACGCAAAAGTTTCCGTCGTTTCGCTACATTTTCCCGCCTCGCTCCTTCTAATTTAAATCTAATCCACCTACGATTTTGCTTTTAAAAGATAACTTTCGCGTAACTTGATGGTAGAAATGTAGATTTAACACATGTAAATGCTTCGTTTTAAGAGAAGCAGAACGAATAGCGAATAACGTTCCTTCGTTATAAATCGTAAGATTTCGATGAATAGACGTTAGGACAACGACGTTAGATAAATTTTCAATAAATAACAGAGGAAAGCTTCGGTACTGATTTACATTGTAAGATGGTTAATCCGCGTAGCTATTCTTGTTCATTAAATTTATTTTACAACGTAAATCTACAAAGTCTCTGTTATATTCTACACAAAGAGTGTGGTCTACTGTTCAAGCAACGGAAACACACTTGGATCTTGTGAAATATTTAGAAAGTCCTCGATCTTGCGCTTCGTAATAACGAGACGAACTTGCAGCATAAATTATACTTCTAATTCTCTAAAGATGGTTTGTACTTTTACGACATATTACAATAGTTCTTCCATTAGTAGTTTCATGAATTCGATCAATAATTCTGTAGAAATCATAAATAACACGAAGCTATAAATATCGCTAAATACAAGTTATGATCAATTCAAAATTTTATATTTGACATATTGTTACAACAACGTATAGTCGGTTTACTGCTATTAAGAGATCATAAGACAGGAGGTTCAGGTAGATCGAAGATCTTCTTTTTATCTTGGCGAAAGTCGTCTTCAGACTTCAGCAAACATAAAACAAACAGAGAATCTACACAAAGGATGTGGTCTACTGTTCGAGCAACGGAAACACACCTGGATCTTGTGAAATATTTAGAAAGTCCTCGATCTTGCGCTTCGTAATAACGAGACAAACTTGCAGCATAAATTATACTTCTAATTCTCTAAAGATGGTTTGTACTTTTACGACATATTACAATAGTTCTTCCATTAGTAGTTTCATGAATTCGATCAATAATTCTGTAGAAATCATAAATAACACGAAGCTATAAACATCGCTAAATACAAGTTATGATCAATTCAAAATTTTATTACAACAACGAATAGTCTGTTTACTGCTATTAAGAGATCGTACGACAGGAGGTTCAGGTAGATCGAAGATCTTCTTTTTATCTTGGCGAAAGTCGTCTTCAGACTTCAGCAAACATAAAACAAACAGAGAACTTCACGAAACACACAAAAGAATCAAAAGACGCGGTTACCGTCTAATAGAAACGTTTTATTTGATTATTTCCTAGTCTCCCTCTTTGCATTCGTAGAACAGGAAGCACGGTGGAACGTTTGCAATAATGGAACGAAGGAAAGGCGATCCATGTGACAGAATCCGCGACTTCAGTTTCAAAGCGATAAACCGCTGGTTGTTTCGTGGCCTTTGACACCGTTAACATGCATGCAGATTCGCGCGCCAGCATGGATGTTCGATTGCTTGGAGAAGACGTTCTCGAAGCCACAGGCGGCTTCTCGAGTGCGAGTCTAGAAGAAGCCAGCCCCTAGAGGAGGGATGCTTTGTCGCGTTGAAAGCGAAGAAGGAAACACTCGAGGGCCTTTCGAGCGAGGATCCGCCGCTATTGGAAAGCAACGCAGCTGGGGACCGGATCACCTCATTAAAACTGCATAAAAAGAGCCGAGGAGCGCGGCTTTGTCGAACGTCCACTCCGTGTAAAAGGTGAAACCAAGACGTGGATAAGATAGTAGCGCGGTGGAACGTACAGTTGCTCGCGAAAGTATTCCAACACTTGCGTTTTGAAATTTCATCAAAATCCTAATTTATTCTTTTAAATCATTCTACTAATAAACCTCGATATTCAGTGGGATCTTCTTTAACGCTTATTATTAGAATGCGGATATTTCGATAGAAATCTTTTTTATCTACTAAATATCGTAAGAAATACTACTCTCTGGATGTTTCATACATTTTTGCGTATTTCGTGGATTTTTTTTCAGCTTGTAAATTTCCTACCAGCGTATAAAAATACGTAGTTCGTTTATCTGTTATATGTTTAAGATGATTGTCCATCTAATTCTTTACTAAACATATGTGCTTATAACATATATCTTGTAAGTTCTATGTATATTTTCAGATTGATCTCAAAGATTAATACAATCGCGATCTTATTACACGATATTTCTAATTTCTAATTACGATATGTCTACGGTGAATGCCACAATAGTTTCGCAACCCACTGTATACCCCTGACATTTTGTCTCGGAGCTATATCGTTCGATTTGAGATCGATTTTATAGGAAGACGAAGCTCTCACCACTGGGACAAATCGTGTTATTGGTTGCCTGGTGACTAAAATACGCTAAACAACTTCTTGAATTTCAGACTCTCTTAGGCTACTCTCGAATTACCTATATACATTGTCAATATTTCAAGGTTCTCAAATAAGAGGATCAATATGTATTGTCGATACAAAATTGTCAATATTTATCGATAAACTACATCTTCCTTGAGAATCTTCAACTATCGACGATAGTATTGATCGCCCAAAGGCAACTTTAGAAGCTGCTGATTTCAATGCGTTTGAGTTTCCTGCACTACGTTAACTTTGTTTCTTCTCGTTGTTAGAGGCATGTTTATTATTATTGTGTTAATATTTGGAAAGGGAGGCTGAGCAAATTTTTGGTACGTTTGACTGCATTTGCGAATCGTAGACGGTGGTTTGCACCGCTTGGAAACGTAAAGTATGCACGAGAGGGATGATAGAAAATTTCAACGAGAGTTAATTTTCCTCAGAATTGCTTTTTGTGTTATTTCTGATTCGCGATTTCAGTCACACAACGATTTTTTGGAATCAAACTCCTTAGATATATGTGAGAAACGAGTTACATTTGTATCTCTTGTGATCAAAGAAATCACGTCGTGCAAACAGGATATCCTAATGGTGTAAAAATTTTGTTACGATTTTGAGAAATTGAATTTACACAGTCGCGTACTTTTGAACGTATCGTCTTTCATAATTAATCATAATTTCATAATTTCATCATAATCATAATTTCATAATTAAGTTTCATAATTAATCACTTTGTAACTTTGTTGTATGCCACGACACGTTTTCATAATTTGAACAAATATAGTCAACCTTTTGTAACAATAAACGAATAGGCTATTTTAGAAAAATTACCAACGAAGAACTGTCTTATACCGCTATTAGTTTTCATCGTGTCTTTGTAGAAAGCATTAATCTTCCGAAAGAAGGAAACCATTAATTAATAAGTATGTTGAGCGGTGACATCGCGAGATTAATCTCCACGAAATCGTGTCCAGGTTAGTTTAAAACTTGGGTAATTGATCCCGAAGAATGAAATTCCTGCTCTCGTATAAATAATTCAACAGCCCTATTGAATTCCTTGAGACCAGGATTATTGACATCACATTCTACGGATTACGAATCGTCTGAATTGGTTTCCACGAGACCAAAGTCATCTTTATTGGATCGGACCTCTTGATAAGATCTTGGATTACTAATTCCACATGCGTGTTCTACTGTATCACAAATCGAATAGTGCAATTACGATTCTAATTAGAACTTAGATTACCTACGGTTCTAAATAATACACGTATTTATCTGTAAACTTTATTGCGAAAGACTAAACGCTTTCGATGTTTACAAAATCGGATTGTTATTTAACAGTATATACATACAAATCGTATTATTAGGTGCTATTAACCATAATAAATTCATTAACACTTTGACTGCCACGGTGGTCATTGGGGACCGGAGCGCTTGAACTTTTTACAATTGTAAAAATTATATGAAAATTGGCGGTTAGAGCATTTTGAACATAACCGAACACATCGTCAATTTATTATTATTTTGCCATGATACGTTTTGAATAATAAAAATACTCCCGTGGCGTCCTGAACGAAACATGTGATTTTGGCGTGGCAGTCAGAGTGTGTTAAATCATCCAGCAAAAATAAAAAATCAGCAAACATTAACTTACTATTCTTCTCCTATAGTTTCGCATTTGCTGATTGATCAAAATGATCGAGCAATAAATTATGTCCATCAAAGGGATTTACACCTATGCCATCTTGGCCGCAGATTTATTCTTATCCATAATAGAATCGAAGAGTTTATCGTGTCAGCAGAAATTCGAGCGTAACGCGTTAAATGATCCTGGACACAGCAAACAACGAAGGATTAAGGATGTTCGTCGTTCTCCGTGATCGGTATTCCGAAAGTCAGTTTAACTCAGCCGCGTTTACGTCCATCGAATAGACTGATTCGTTCTTGAACAGTAAGCCGGCTGAGCTTGAATTTTATTGCCGTCTTTAGGGTGTTTGCAGTGTGACGATACGAGAGCCATGGCGCCACCATGTCCTCAGGTTCTAAGGTATGATAATTTTTAACGTAAATAGCGCTATTTATCTGCTCCACGACGTATACGATCCATGATAGATACTTGTTTCGGTTCTAGATGTATTTTAACGTTAAAAGAGTTACACCTATTTAGCAAAAAATTGCGATTTTTGCGATTTGTTCTTTCTTTCGTGTTCTTCCTTAGAAACCTCACACGCCCAAACTTATCGTATCGTTGGCATTTGTTCCTTTGACAAAGATTTATAATCCTTTTAAATTCTACCGTGTACTGTGCAAAATCCTTATTGTGAATTTTTCATTTTCATCCTGAAATTGTTACAAATATTTCTCTCTTCTCTAGAAACTTTCCATCAAACAAGCAAGTTTGAACGAACAAGTAGTAAAATCAATATATATTTATCGGAGTTATTCTGCACTCGTAACTCATCGAAGAAGATATCGCGATTTATCACGGCACATAATTCAAAGCGTCACGGCTATTTATAATTGTAGCGGGTAATTTAATTTTCCTAAAATTTTCGTTGCTACGTTAGTCGGGCAATAAATTACGCAAGTGGAAGGAATTCCTCGTTCGGGAATGGCCAAACTTTCTGCGTGAACGTAAAAACAGTTTTAGATAGGTAACTCTTATTTCAGGGGAATTAATTTTACAACTTTCCAATGGATAAATTCTACTCATTGTCGTCTTTTTGGCGTAGAAACTGTTTGAAAATAGTTTCAATTAGTTATAGAATTGCAGAATAAAACGGTGGAATGTTTAGTCGATAATTTAACTCGTATGTATTTAAAACGTCGCAGATTCCTTTTTTATCTAATTATTAAGAAAAAAAAGGACGAGTATTTATTAAAAAATTCTTTTACCTTTATCCATGTCGTATCTGTTAAAATCTTCATTTTAAAGGGAAGATATTTGCGGGTAAACGTTTACGAGCAATAATTTTGTACTCGCAGCAAGAATGAAAAATGAAGTATCGTACATTTGAAGCACGTACATTGTAAAGTGGTACATTTTCATGGCGAAGAGGGGGCAATTATTCTCCACGCGAATGCTCGACGCAATTGAAGAAATAGCGGTAAATATATTCTCTTCGGTTTGTCTCTTCAAACCCTTCTCTTTATAGCGTCGCTGTACTTTCAACGTTCCTGTAATCTGACCCTTAAGAAGCTTTTTCCTTTATAACGTGTGCAACAGTCTGATTCGCGTTTCGAAAATCGCGTAGAGAGAAAAAGTTAACCACTTTTTAAGAACGGTAGAAGGAAGAATAGACGAAGAACAAAGTTGAAATTACTCTTTTCTTTAGCCAGTCAGCCACGGGCGATTTTCATATTTTCCTGCGAGCAATCCTGACCGAAATTTGTATCTTGTACAGCGACACGAGAAACGCTATGCGATAATAGCGTAGCCGGCCTAAATTAACGGAATAAATAGATACACTCATCAACGAAATAAGTAGACGCGATTTCAGCGGTTGAAGAGTCGAGCGATCGATATTAAACTGCGCCATACCACGCTAACCAAACTGAAAACTCAGTCTAACCATTATCGGACTACGGATAACAGTTTTTTAGTTGAACCGTCGATTATAACTGATGGTGCACGGAAGTAGAACAACGTTGCATAAGTTCGCTCTGCCTGTAGATGCAAATCCCAAGAGAGCTGAGATACCGCACGTACATACGGCGCGATATGCTCGAGTTAGCCATCTTCCCCTTTTCCCAGCTTCTGCTCCGTCGCGGAAAATTGGTCCGCGGCCACGTGTAATATCAGCATAAATTTATCGCGACTAGCGTTAATGCACCGAAAGTGTTTGGCTAGTACGTTGTGTTTGCTTTGCGCACCCGTATTGCAAATTCATTCGACTTGTCGTTTTGCAGAGGCCACGTTTTCTCGCGATTGCCGCATTAACCCGCTTTACGAAATGGATTTAAGGGAATCGTAGCCGGTTCTCTCCCCTCGTTACTCGTCTCCCGGATTACGCCAGAATCGGAACGGATTTGTCACGATCGCTCTGATCGATTTCTTTTCTCCGAACTGGAAGTGGAAATGAATTCTTCGAGTATCGTCGTATAACCCGTGCTACTTCCAAATATTCTGCTCCATTGTACTCTTCCCATAGCATCTACAGTTCTGTCTTCGTTAACAAAATCATCAAGTTCGTAAAATTACCGTGTACGATTGAAACGGAAAAAGCGAAATCTGAAAATTTTACGCGATCTGCAATTCGAAATATCTTTTGCGTGCCTGCTGAAAAAAGGAAACAAGAATCCGAGGAATTCAATCGCAAATTGCATAACGTTGCTTCCGTAAGAATTCACCGGCTTGCCGACTATTTTCCAAAGACTTAGAGGATTTTTAAACGACATCTCTGAACCGATGGACTGCTTTTTTTTATTTTATATCATATTACGATCCTTTCATTCGATCGCAGAGTAACGTTGAAATAAAAAAATCAATGAAAATGTAGTTGTCATATTTTCCCGCGATCTGCATACGTAAATACGAAATTGCTTCTGGAATGATTCGATAGAAAGAAATAATTTTAATAAAAATATTTGACAGTCGAACGACGAGTAAATACATATATAGTTTGTAAAAGTTTCTCGACGCAGACGACAGAAATATTCCAATTCAGAGATATCGTAGCTTATTCGTATTCCCGTGTAAAAACTGTATCGAATTAGCTCGTTCTAGCGAGGGAGCGTAGGATTTTCACCGATTCGTTTCTAAAATATTCAAGACACTTTCGTGCAACGTTATTTCCTCAGTGCTGCGTTCACCCACTTTTCAACTAAAACTGCTATTGTTCTCGATTGCGATCCGTCGAATTGCAACGACGACGCGACCGAGAGTTTTACGCGGAATTCAAGCCGATTACGGGTCGTTGATTGCTTCGTCGCGATTCATTCGCATGGAAAACGCAGCACGGCACTCGTTTCCCTTTCCAATGACGAATTCATGGAACCCATGACAACGGGACAATTATTCCGTGTACTCGATACGTATATCGTGGAAATCTTTGATTGTTTTTGATGCGATTCCTATGCGCGCGTATAATTGCCATTCTTCTGCATGCTCGTTGATTCTTTCGAAATCGGTAGCATTGTAAACTATTCGAAAAACTGTTCGGTGAAAAAATTAGAACAACCATCGAATGGCATATAAAGTACGTTAGCAGGTTTTTTAGTTTGAATGGGGTAATTTGTATACGACGATGACGCGATCGCGAATGTTTATGCAATTTCATGTTTTTGTTAATTTTATCGAGGGTGACTTTGCATCAACGCAACGCTTCGTTTGCGATCTTCTTTCCAATTAATTATCGAATTTCTTTCTGCAACATTTTGTCCTCCGATATCTTTCGCGTTACGATTTCTACCGCCTAGATTTTACAATTTTATGAAATTTAAAGGAACTCGAGTATCTGTAACGTTATGATTTGTGATAAACTTACAGATACTCCATTTCTTAGATCCAGTTACGCTCGAAGATATTTCATTCGTAGCTTTGTTATTCTAGAAACGAAACATTAACGAATACACGGACTTCCTGTTGGCAGTAAGCTGTAAAAATTTGTAGCTACGAACCACACACTGGATACTCTTTGACCATTCACCTTCGTACCTTCTTCACGTTGGAATAAAGGAGAGGCTTCCGGGATACCGGAGCCGTTCTTATCCCTTAAAGAATACACTGCGAAAGTTTGAATTATGGTCCATAAAAACTTTGCAAGCCCGGACGATTAAGTCGCGGATAATATAGTGGACTAGCGTAGTCTTCGCTTATACGTGTAGGCTAGCGTGCATCTGCTTGAGTGTACGTAACGAGAGTTGTATAGATAGATACGGGTTACGGCTTCGCAAAGTGCTCTAGTACGTCAGACTGTGCAACCAGCGTACATGGCAACTCATCTATATTTCCACGGAGAAGTCTCATCGAGCTTGTCTTTTGTAGTCGAGTCAATGATCAGAAGAATCCCGAAAGGGTTGAATTACCAGTCCTAACACTTGTTCGATGCTCGCTAAAATTTGTACAGTAGCTACAAAAATATGTTTCCGCGTGTTTGTCTTCTAGCGAAACGTTCTGGTATCAGGTTCTACGATTCGTTTTCATAGTATCAAGATTTTGTAATCATGCTATTAAATGGTACAACATTAATATATAAAATTTATATTTAATATGAATAAAAAAAAACAGTTTGATATCAATTCGTAGACACAAAATTGTATATTCCCAGGTAGATCCTTCAAAAGCACGCAATAAAGTTTTGTTGGGAAAAGATCAAAGGCTTAACCAATGTTACCCCTAGATTGCGGATATTTATGCATTTACAGGAAATTTTAAAATGTAGTATTACAACAATGCACGTACGCGACGTAAAAGAGATATTCAAAGTATAACGCTTTGTGTAATACTTGATAAGTAAAGCAATACAATTACTGTTCTTTCTTTAAAAAGATGGTAGCACTCGATATTTTGCCGTCGTTTCTAGTCAAGTCAATGGTCAGAAGAATCCCGAAAAGCTCGAATTACCAGTCGTAATATTTGTTCGATGCTAGCTACAAAAATATGTTTCCGCGTGTTTGTCTTCTAGCAAAGCGTTCTGGTATCAAGATTTTGTAATCATACTATTAAATGGTACAAAATTTAATATGAATAACAAAAAAGGTTTGATATCAATTCGTAGACACAAAATTGTATATTCCCAGGTAGATCCTTCAAAAGCACGCAATAAACTTTTGTTGGGAAAAGATCAAAGGCTTAACCAATGTTACCCCTAGATTGCGGATATTTATGCATTTACAGGAAGTTTTAAAATGCAGCATTACAAGAACGCACGTACGCTACGTAACAGAGATATTCAAAGTATAACGCTTTGTGTAATACTTGATAAGTAAAGCAATACAATTACTGTTCTTTCTTTAAAAAGATGGTAGCACTTGATATTTTGCTTGTTTATGTCTTTCACACGCCAGTGGGGTATTATCAGCGCGTGATAAAAGGTTCTCATTTTCCAGAGAATAAACTCTTTGGTAATCCGAAGGATAACGTGTACTGTGCATAGTGTGCCAAGCAGTGCCGACTCGAGGGTTAAGGGATATTGTAATTAAACGTCGATCGGCCCGCGTAAATACCAGATAAATGCTGGGAATTTATCTGGAATTGTAATTACACGAGCCGGGGTATAGTTGGCCATTAGCGTGATTAGTTTCACCGACGCGATCATGCGAATTTCGTACAACGAAGGTTTCCAACGACACGAGAAACCAGATTATAGTTTCATCCTTCTTTCATCTTATTCGCCATTCGTATTTCTCTGCAAACTGCGATCTTCGCTTCGTATGTTGCTTTTTAATTCCAGAGTCTCGTGGTTTTTACAACGACGAAGCGTACAAACGTTACGTTTCGTCGTTTCGATACTCGTTGACAGCGCAAATTACGCTCCCTATTTGACAGGAATGGCCAATTTCCCGGAGAATTTAACCGAACGACGGTTTATTTATTTGGCGTAACAAAACACGCGTAAACAGCGAATAATCCATAATTGACAGCGGTTGTAGAAAGAACGAACGACAATTAGGTAATTAAACCGAGTTCTCAAGTACAAATATTGTCGCAGCATATATTAATTATCATATTGAACCTCCTGTTCCAGTGTGATGATCTCTCTTCGAAATTTTGTTTGCTAATCGTAAATGAAAATGTTGATGGAACAAAACTATTCCTTTGCGCGTTAAGAATTTTAAACGATAACCATAGCAACACGATTATTATTTTTCGAGTCATAAACGCTTTGTACGTATCGAGTGCGTTCTTCGGAGCGATTACACTTAAATCACAAATTTTTGCGATGTACAGAGAAGAAGAATATTTTATCAAAAAACATCAAACGTATCTTCGTATTTTTAAACAATGTTCATAACATTCTTCGAGATGCATAAATCAGTAAAAAGCGAAGAATATTTTATCAAAAAACATCAAACGTATCTTCTTATTCTTAAACAATGTTCATAACATTCTTCGAGATGCATAAATCAGTAAAAAGCGAAGAATATTTTATCAAAAAACATCAAACGTATCTTCTTATTCTTAAACAATGTTCATAACATTCTTCGAGATGCAGAAACCAGTAAAAAGCGAAGAATATTTTATCAAAAAACGTATCTCCGTATTTTTAAACAATGTTCATAACATTCTTCGAGATGCAGAAACCAGTAAAAAGCGAAGAATATTTTATCAAAAAACATCAAACGTATCTTCTTATTCTTAAACAATGTTCATAACATTCTTCGAGATGCAGAAACCAGTAAAAAGCGAAGAATATTTTATCAAAAAACATCAAACGTATCTTCATATTTTTAGACAATGTTCATTCTTCAAGATGCATAAACCAGTAAAAAGCGAATAAACTTGTTATTCTTTCCAATACTAAATGCTTCACACAGACTTAGGCTAATAAATCGCTGCATCCTTCGAATGCTCTACATTTTATAATGCATTTACCATACAAACTTTGACATCTGCAAGGAACAGCGACCAACAGCGGAAAGAAGAAAGTCGACGATTTAATAAAAACAAGTGGTGAAACTCGACTTTTATCTTGGCCTGAATAATTTGTTACGTCAGCGTGATATCCATTATCAGTTATCCACGTTTTCCATCTGGTTGTACGAGTAATCTCTACAAGGATGGCCTGTAACACGCGAAATCTGGCGCTGAAGAAGAAATATCAAGAAGAAACTCAAGGTAGAAAAGGGTGAAGTTTCCAAGAAGCGACGAAACGTTCGCAATGCATAAAACGGCAGGTCTGACTGCGCCGGCATAACACTGGAAGCAATGCATTGTTTACGAACGGCATTAACGTCAGCCACAGCGACTACTTGCTACGAACAATTAAGATACAAGTGCACCGACTTCTCCCTTGTCACGAGAATAGCTTCTGCGAGCTGCCTTCATTTTCACTCCCGGCTCGCGATCGTTTCTACTTCGCGTAGTTTATATTACCAAGAGATATTCTCTGACTTGTGATTTCGATATTCCGTGCTTTTCGTACGATTTGGATAAAGTTTCCAATTTTTAACCGATATCGTTGCATCATTAAGACGCGTAATTTATGATCAAATTGTATAATAATTCTTGACTCGACCATAGACTCCAAGCGTGTTACTTTAAAAATTTATGAATTACATTTTTAAACTGTGAATTACGTTCTGCTAGGTAAAGTTAGAGCAGAAAAATTATTTATATGCTATATATATACCTGTTGCTGTTTCGTGAAAACATAAAATAAAAGAGATTTCGAAAGAGAGGTTTCGCTTACGAGAGGCAATGAGCAGAAGGAAACAGGTTAGTCGAGGGACTGGAACGGAAAATTACGTTTTATGTACAAGTTGAAATTGCAGAGTATTGCCAAATACAATTATTTCTTTCAAGTACAAATTGCACGATAGGGTCGGTCCAACGAATTCATCTTAAAACTGATTCCAAATTTTGTATTTGTTATAGTCATTGCGGTATAAATTGCAAGCGATTGTGGTAAAATTATACCGATTTGCAAAGTTGGAAAGAACAACCGACGAAACAAGCTTCCATATCATATATTTTCGAATGACAGAAATTTCATTTTCAGGAATATTATCGTATCTCCGGTAACATCCCTTCGATAATATTTTACCAACGAAACATGAAAGTCAATATTGCCTGCATAAAGATGTACAATCTATCTTGCTCGTTCGGTATGAAAACTTTCCTAATAGCAAAAAGGAAAAACAAAAAAGAAAAGAACAAGCGAAGGATGGGAGGGAAGCTTCGTGAAAACAACGATCACGAGTTGATACAAGGATAGTCAATCAACCATTTCATTTTTCACAGAAACGTAAATACTCGGTTCATTCGTCGTAGTTTCTCTTCATTCTGAAAACCACGAACTTCGCAAAACGAGCATAAGAAAGTCTTCGTTGGTTTCATATCAGCTTTCACTCAGAAACTTCAATCTTCTGTCAATTAAGGAAGAACAAGATTAAGGATAACGGTTATTATAACGCTTTCTAACGATCCATTGTCTCGTCAAGTTTTATTAAGAGACGTATAAGAACATACTCTTCGAGTCCCTTGTCACGAATATAATGAAATGGATTCCTTTCATAATCCTGGCGCGCATACTCCAGATGGGTACACCGAATCCAGAATATCTTAACGTTGAAAATTCTATATAATAGTTGCGAGTTGGATAAGGAAACGTGGCTTTTATGATAAAGTAAGCTGCATCCACGAAGCAAATCTTTGAAGAGAGATCCTTCTGAAACATACTGACAACTGCTCCTTGAAACTTGAGAATTTTTTAAGCTTTTAGAAATTTTATCAAAGTTTATCAACTTTAAGTCTGCGAATTATTTTTATTACTAGCGGATTTAGACTGCGGATCGTTATACATTTACGAGAGATATTTCATATTAAATATGAAAAATTCAATAACACAATCAAAGTAAAGTGTCTTATGTGATATTTATGAAAGTACAAAATTTCATACACATCCTGTAATATTTCCTTAAAAACTGTATTTTATTCGTACAGAGATTTTGCCAAAGATTCTAAAAAATTCTACAATTCTAAGAAATTCTAAAAGAAAAAAAATGAACTTGAATCAATCATCGGATGTCGTATAAAGTCACAAGGTGTCCTAATATTTATGAACGGGGCTGTTTACTTTTAGTCGCAAGTTGAGAAGAATCATCGAGGCAGTAATTATGGAGTAGAAATCAAAGTAAAAGACGATCACGTCGACGAGAAGAAAAATGGTTCTTGAATCTTGAAACGACGGGTAATATCTAATTTATTAGCCGCACCACTTTGTGGCACGATCGCTCGGTCAATGAGTGCGACTATTAACGGAAATTACATAAAATCCGATAGAAGAGAGCATAGTGTGACTGGCGTGGCGTAGCGTCAGCGTTTTGATTAATCGTGAAACGCGTATAAAGCGCGCACGCGGAATAATACGAACCAACGGTTGGTATTAATCACGTTCAAAGCGGATACGCGCGTGTAGCCGCGTGTGTAACGCACGGAAGACCGGTGGCGTTGCGGTCCTTTTCAAATTCATCGTTCATCATGGCGACTGACAATCTCGGTCCATGCTATACTTTTATATTTATTATAGTACAAAGGAACAATTTAATTGCAAACACAATGCTCGCAGATAATCAATAATAGACTACTACGATCGCGTTATTTCAACTGCAATATATTTTTAATAATTTTGTAATACTTTTAGTTCTCCTCGCTGTATAGTACAATTTTCGCAATCTTTTTTCTTTAGTTTTGGGCTCTGAGAGCTCGAGCTCCACGGTTCTAGATACGCGATAATCTGAGAGTTCAGGTCTGCGATTCCAGATATTCCGATTGATCTGTCGCAACTGAATCCAAAGCTTCGCTTCTTTAAAAATTTCGTTCCAAGGATCAGGACTTTTTTGGTCCGATCGCAGCAAAATGCTACTTTGAAATGCTACACCGAATTCAAGAAAAATTCTTGCGCTTAGGCTCGAAAGAATTATTTCAGAGAAACTTCATTGTCCTTAGAGAAACAGCCACTGAACGTGACTTGATCGGAAAGTGTCGTTTTGAATTTCAGAATCGTATCTGTATCCTAGTTAAACCAAAGTGTCTTAGAATATAAAATTCCTACGATAAATAGAAAATTGTTATGTTTAAATTTCTTTCAAAATTTCTTTAAAAAGTGACACGTCATAACATGATCATAGATCGCTCACTCCGTGATTCTTGACAGACTTAAACAAAGTCGAAATACGTAGGCCAAAAAGTGAACGAGTTAAGAATAATCTCCTGGCTTGATCCACTCTCTGAGGGATCAAAGACAGCGAACACATCGATAAGATTAATTTCGATATTCAGAAGCGCCCTTTTTTCCTTCCAGTTTCTTGTTGCATCCTCCGACAGAAGGTGCGAACAAAAACGCGGCAGAGCAAATGAAGTTGCTGGCTTTGAAGTCTCGTTAAAGCGATTCAGGTTGTGGCACGGCGCCAAGTTTATCGTTCGTGATGGATGGTTTTTATACTCTCCCTTCTGTTCATTTTTCTTTTTTTCATAACGGCCAGACAGAAAAGAAGAACAGGAGAGAGCAAAACGCGCGTTGCTAAATTACACATATTAAAACCTGGCGTGGAAATAATTTCCTAACCAGCCCGGCTCGTCGTTCGCCTTCGTCATAACGTGTCTGTGTGGCTCTTTTAGCGAGTTATGTCCACGACGTATGGATTTTATATGTCCAACCAATGGCACGAATTACACAGAATTAATTTGCCACTTTGGTCAGTGGATTTTTGAACTCGCTCGTAGAAAAGCTTTCTGCGATAAACATCGTCCTTTTACGAACGATGTTAGGTCGAACTTTTACCGAGACAGTTTTTCACGCGACGTTTAATCCTCAGCCGCAAGTGGCCAGAAATGAATTCGCTAATAATAATTTATCGCGGTTGCGATTGTTTCACGAAAGTTTTCCGTGGCACAACGAAGAAGAAAAGAAAATTTAAGCAGTGCGAAAGACACCAAAATTTGGAAAGAAAGAATTGCGGTTAACAGGAACAAGAATCTAGTACAACAAAATCGTCATTAACGTAGAGTAGTCATCACACACGAATATGAATATCAAACTTTCTTTTGGCCGCCACTGTCGTATCCGAATATTTTCATAAGCCGGTGTACATAAAGCTATTAGAATGAAAGATGGTAACAGGGAATTTGAAAGCTACTATTCGATGCTCGCTAACGATGGCAGAGAGTCTGAACTAAAATGGCGATCGCGGTGGAAACGTTCAGAGGACAGAGGAAGGAAAAGAAAGGAAAACGGTATAAAATCGAGAAGAGAAGGGGATAAATTGAGATGGCGGGTAGCGACGCCAGGGGCCGAGTACCGCTTTAAGAGCTTTTAAGCTCGGCGTTAAGCCGGGATTTATTTCTGACCTGTTTACAACCGAGAAACAATTGACCCGGTGAACATCTTTGGTCACGGTGTACACAAGCGTCTATTTCAAGCAGTCGAAAATGCTGGCTCACGTTCTATCTGACTAATGCCAAGCCTCCGCCGTACGACGCCACTGGCGAAAGAAACAGTTTATTCGAGTTAAATGGACCCTTAGGGTGTCGTCCTTATCTCGCGACCTGGTGTCTCGGCTAACGACAAAATTATGCCCACGTGTTTCGACACGCGGTATACCCTCACCGAAGCTGGACAAACCAAGTAAAGGGCTGCAACGTTGAGTAAATTCCGTTTAAACTCTTTGTCGACCCCTCCGGGCTATGCTGATGACTTTTTTTCATTGAAACGCCACGTTTTGCCACTAAAACGAAGCGTTCATTAAGAAAGAAAGAGTACTTTTAGTTACCTTCTCACGAGAAGTTGGTGCGAACGTAGTGCCTTTGTTTCTTTTGAAAACGAGTTTACAAAGTTGAACACTTTCAGTGAAATATTTATGAAATGTTACGTATTCGAAGTTTTCGCTATTAAAATTCTTCTATTAGGAGTTAAATGTGCTTACGTTATGATCTTAAGTTACAATCGGTCCGTGTATAATTTTGTTAATATACGTTGTCTCTTCTGTCCATATTGATTATCCACGGTATAATTATTTTTTCGCGCTTTACGTTTCATGTTATTCACTGTCACTTTTCTTCTGTTTTATTTTATTTAAATAACAAACGATATTCGATTATTCGCGATTACCGATTACTTATAGAAACACGAAACTGTTCTTTATCTGTAAATTATATTTCTTGTCAGAAAACAGTACATTTTTTCTTATGAGAAAAGACGATTTATCGTGTTTATTCTCTTCGTCTGTTACCACGTAACTCCATCAGGACAGAAACGTACGTCAAAACCAGTGAATTGGAGAAGCAAACTCCAAAAGCTACAAAACTCTGAAAATCTATCAAACGTTCGAAAGAGAGGAACAGTGGTCGCTATTCTGGAAGCTTTATGTAACGCCGCGTTACTTGTTTGAGAAACTGAAAGTAATTTTGCGCTGTCGCATTCAGGGATCAGCAGATACTCGAAGACGTAACAGAGTTTCCGGTTAGCGTGCTTACGAGAAACGTTGCCACGAGGATAAATCGAGAACTTAGTGTGTAAATGTAAACCTATTCACGACATAAATGCACCATAATCTCGTGGGTCGAGATGTGGCAATGGTTGAATGTTAACTGCGACACCTAATCTCGAAGCTCATACTTCCTTAATCTCGTGGCTCATCGTTGCTCCGTCGTGTAAATCCTAACTACTATAAAACTTGCATCCAAACCATCTCGGTAATCGCCGTTCTCCACTAACTTCGTCGATATGATAAAGCATCCATATTTTATTTCCCACTTGCTTTGTTAGTCGACGTTAAGATACAGTTGAAACGGATCTACGAAATACGAAATTCTGAATAAACTAGAACGCTTTCCATCGTATCAAATTGAAATACGTATAACGACGAGATACGATCGTTACGCTTAGATCGTACGTACTTTCGTAAATTTCTATTTTCTTTTAATTACAATTAGAGAAATAGAATCTTCGAACATCACGTATCGAGCTTTGACATTTTCAAAATTTCCCATAAATGTACAAAAATCTGTAGTCCGAATAGAACCAACAAATTCTTCGAAATATAGTAACGCTTTGATTTGCAAGAAATTTCAAGTGAATCTAGATTCCGATGATGTATACGCAGTGACAACGAGGCGTAGGCAAAGAGGGCCTGGAAAAATGTTGCACTGCTTTATGACTTTGTGCTTATCCAACACATATTTTTAGGTTTGTCGAGCTTCGCCATCTGTACCGGTGTAGCCAACCTCTAACCGAAAATTGTAACGCCAACATTCGGGTTTCGCAACAATAGTCAAATACAGATATATCGCGTGTTGTGAATTACGATATCCTAACATCAAGCATTCCTTCCACTGTAACAGTAAAGACTACTTATCATTTGTTCGTGTTAGCATTACCATTCTCTGCCACTAAGTTCTCCAACAAATTGTACAAACAATGGACATTATGTCACGAAACACGGTCGATAGAATGATCTCTGACGATGATTCAGTAACGCGATAATCCGTTGTGTGATGTGTAGAGGATCCATGACTCCAGCTATAGTGGGAATTTATGGTTCCGTTCGGACGAACGACTACTAGGTGGGAACAGGTGCGCTATAAATTGAAGCGTCGCCACTCGATCCACGTAGGTGGGTGAAAAAACTTTCGTAAATTGTAACTGATATTTCCAACTAAACTCGTTAAATCGCAAATATAGTTCGCAACGTTGGCCATTACTTAACCGAATGAATATAACTCGCTGCGCCTTCCGCAGTATACCGAGACACACTCCGAAGATTTATTGTATCGTGATGCGTTTCGGGGACAAACAAGCGACCAGCGTGTATGGCGAAGATGGTTGTAAAAAGAATTGGCATCTCTGATGGATCGAGGAACGAGAGATTTACGTTCATCGTTCCCATCGACAGTTCGCATCGCTCGACGTTAAGGAAGAAACACGCACAGATGACATCTTTTTCCCTTTAGATTCATCGCCTGGTATTAGAGTTGGGTGTTATCTTAACGTTATTAATGTTAATTATTTGGCTCGTCGAACGCCGAACCATTTTCACGTGACTTTCCGTTTAGGCTGCTTGGACCGTCGATGACTCATGGCATTGCAACCCTATCGTACGTAGGAATTATGCATCAACCGATTATATTGTGAAGCATTTCGCGGTCGAGTTTTGTTCTACAAATTTTCTTCAAATTTTGTTCTACAGGGAATCTAACGTGGGATATCGATAACCCACGCAGCATTCAATCTGTTAAGCAAACCACCATCGTCGTTTAAAATTATAGAATTAGATTTTTGCTTCTATTTGAGACACTTTCTGTACTTAGTACTGTACATTGAATGGCGATGCGTTTGTTAAAGGATTCCACGTTGTTAAGTGAATCGTATACCGGCATAGAAATGTATATTACAATACACTTTGATGGTATATCGTAACAAAATATACCGCCTATCTTCAGAACCAAGACTCACGCTTAATAGCCTCTTGAACATCTTAACGCAATCTGTACGCCCCATTAATGTAAAATTAAAGGGCTCCGATAGCTGGGCGAGATTAACCCGCTTATTGGCAACACGCTGGAGGTTCTCACAAAAGGGGTGCAACCCTCTCGAAACTCGTTCAACGTACGAGGTTCGTGTCAAGCACGTCACGATCCGAGGTTCGCGGTCACGTAAATAATTCCACACGGTCGACTAAACACACTTTGGCCGGACGTAAAACGAATTCGTCGGCGAGCTGGGTAACGACGGCGTTTCGTTCTCACGCGGCGAGAAGCGGTGGAAAAAGAGGGTGGGAGGAAGATTCGAAAACGAAGGTAACAAGGTCCGGATTGACCGAAGATACGGACAAGGAGTGTACGATGCCAGAGATCGGGTGTCTTTCCCGTCGACTCTCAAGCCTGGAGCGCTCGAAAGAAAAGCCGAAGAAACGCTGGGAATGCAGAACGAGGAGGCAGAACTGAAAACTAATTAGCGCTCACGCGCGACACTTCACGGCGGCAGGGCGACGCGGCGGCGGGAAAAAAGGCAGGCAGTCGCGTTCAGACGACAAGCTGGCTGCCGCGGAAACCTGAATTCCGACGGAGGGAGACGTTTCTGCGTATAAAGAGTCTTTAAACGAAGCCATGGATTCACCTGCGTACTCCTTCCCTCCTTTTCCCTTTCGTTTCGGTCGTGATTGCTCTTTACCAGCGCGAATGCGCGATTGCCAGGAGGAAAAAGGAGGAAACGTAGCCAGCGGATAGCAGAGGAAGCGAGAAGGAATTCGTCTCTTTTCGCACGGCGACCTGGAACGGAAAGAAAATCAGACGGGCGCGAAGAGGATTCGCGAAGCAGCGGGACGAAATAAAGGCGGCACTTCGCAGAGGGTAAAGAAGGAGAAGGCCGCGACAAGGAGTAAAAGAGGGAAGAAGTCCAGAGGTACTCGAGGACCCGAGCAGCCGAGTTTGCGTAAGGGGGTTTAGGTAAATTGAAAATGGAATTAAATTCCCTGGGCGCTGCTCGAGAGGATACACACGGTACACCCCAAGAAGTTGAGAGGAAAAATCTACTCGTTGTTTTTTTCTTTTCTCCTCTCTCTTCTTCGCCGACTACTCGCCGCTTTGCTTTACCTTCTTCTCCGTCTTCTTTTTCTTTTCTCCGCGAGACTCGTCCTTACTTCGTCACCCTCTTTAGCTTTTGGAACTCGTCTGTTACTCGAGTGGCTATGCGACGACAACAACGACGAGCACGACGTCGACGACGACGTTTCTCATTCCCCGATCTCTTTCCCCAACCGCCGAGTCTGTACGGTGTAAATGGCCGTGCGACGCCGATTCGTGTTCTTTTTCTCCAGCAAATATGCCTGGGCAAATATGTACGTGCACGCGTATGCTGCACGCTTTCATTCGGCTGCGATAGAAAATACCAAGAGAATCGACATAACGTTATCGCAGCTGTACACTCGAACGGCTTTAAAACGAGACGCGGATGCGACAGTGGTGAATGTGGAAATTGACGGCTACGTGTCCTCTTTTCTTCCTTTCATTTTTTTTTCTCTCTTTCGCGCGGAAGTATTCCTTTTTTCGATGATGGTAAGAAGGAGAAAAAAAGCGCCGTGAAAAGAACGCTTTGATCGCGACGGGACAGGAAAATACGATCAGAACTGATGACATCCTTTTAAATTTCATTTCCCTTCGATCGTCCGACGATACTTTATCACTCTCGTCTTTTGCCGCTCTTCTTTTTTTTCTTCCCTATAGTATCTTCTCTCCTGTTGCGTCCGCTGGAAATGAGACTTAGCGGGGTCATTATACGGGATATTTCTTCATCAGGTGAATTTATTTTCAAGGAAAACTCGGTCGAGAGGTGGTTGAAATTATTCGAAAAAATACTTATATAGCTCGTTCAAGCCACTTTGTTATTGCTTTTTTCCCAGTCTCAACGTTTTTCCAATTGAATTTTCTTTCGTCTTCACCCTCTATTATATATTATTTTCTAAAGCTTATTTTATTTGCTTGCTGATATACTGTTGTATCTCGTTTTGTCACGTACCATTCTAGTATTCAGGTTCGAACGATCTTTCTACATTTATTATCTCTTTAATTTCACATTCGATTAAATAACTTAATTCTAATTAATTATAATATTCTTCTACAATAAGCGAACAAACTTCGAGGTGCAAAAGATTAATTTACGAAATTTCTCGCATCGTGAATTTTCCATATTTCATAATTACATTGTCTCATAACCGATGCATTGTCAAATCGATTTTTATAGAATCTAGCGTAACATTAAAATAGCATAAACGTACCGGTAAACGTACCAGTGTATAGTAATAATAGAATGAAACAAGTATGATAGTACCTATACGCGTACCAATGCTAAAAAAACATAATAAAGAAAACAATTCCCGTAAAACCAGTTGAAATTCTACAATAAATTCTACGGGATGATACGATGATTACAGGCTAAATTAGAGTAACTTCGAATTACACGTACGGAAATCTACAATGGCAGAGTTGAAAGTTCTTTTGCAAGTTCATGCGTTCTGAATTCGAAAGTGCAAGTGCGGAAGTTAAATGAGTTGAAGAGTATGAAATTCTAGTTGAAAAGTTTTAGTATTAAATGCTAAAGCTGATCTTATCTTGAAAATACGAGATTCCTTAGTGTTAAAGTTATAGGACGAGATATCAAGAAAAGATATTACTTTTCATCGACTTACTTTAAACTTCTTGATGATCGTACCAAATAATAAAGCGAATCCTAATTGATTCGTTGAATTTTAAATGTAAATCTCGCACCTTCAAGCTTGCTGTTGATGCTTGTTTTAAGAAACGAAACGGCTAATTGATTCCACGCGTCTTAAACACAAATCGAGCATCTTAAAGAACATCTTAAATTTTTAATACAAAATATTTAATTCTCGAACGTTTCCTATAACTTGCTCGAGGTCGTTTCGAGAAGATCGATGATCATATTTATCGTTAACTTTCAGTTGTTAAAGATAGTGCGTAAAATATATTTACACGCTAAATAACTAGGAGCGTAGCGCAAACGTGTAACCACGTATGCACAATTTCTGCATATTTTAAGCCACTGCTGTACGTTTTCCTTATTTCACATCGAGCGACTCGCTCCTAAAACTCAATTCTGTGAACTCTCTTTTGAAACTCATAGCGAAGAAACTTTCTTAAAAGAAGTTTAACTTAGAAAAATTCACTTTTAAACTGATACACACGCGTGTGTGTACTTCCAACTTCCGCTCTCCAAACATCATGCTCGTTTTACTCTTTCGTTTCGTACCACCGACAAAGAGGAAACATCTTAGAAAAGCACAGTAAATTTTAATACGCGACCTTTTATCTCAAATTGGTATTTTTATTCGTAGATTCGCCGAAGTGAGAAATTGATTTTAAAAAATGAAGCAAGTCGCGTTTGTGTTTTGAAAGATTTCAAACGACCATGTTGGGTTTATAGAGTTTGAAAACAGTTCGTCTAAACATTGAAAAAGTACTCGCCATACTCCCCGACATTCGCTGACCACATATTCGACAATTCGAATGTCGAGTTAGCTCGTTTTCCTTTATTAGTAGATCGATAGTCTAATTGTCTCAAATTGGCAAAACTGAATCAGTTCTGAACGAATGAGCGTATTCGTATTCTATTAAATTATAACTGTTAATGATATTAGTTTTTAAATAATTTTAATCACGTTACCGCAGAAAGATTTTAATCACGTTACCGTAGAAAGATTCCTCGATCGATTCTTCGTTTTATCGGAGTTTCATAGATATTTCAATAAAAATTCCAATAGAAAAAAAAAGAAAATATTGCGAATTAACCTAATAATAACCTAACCACCCGCAAGCTTATTTCCAAATTTTTCAATCAATCTGAAACCTATACTCTGGCAAAATGTTCAATAAAATTCGTAGCACCTCGTCACGCGTATAAACGACGATACTGTCTTTAACAGTTGAAATTGCCGCACGTTTTTCGTCTGAAAAGGGGAAGGGAAAATAATAAACCAGAATCATGGCAATAAATACGCGAACGTTAAAAAAAAATGAAGATCCTCTCTGCAGATAGATTGGCCGTAAAAATTTTTTACGCGGTCACGAATTACGGCGTTTCGTGGCTGAGAAGGGGATTCAAAGGTGGTTTTCGCGGTTTGCCGGAAGTTGCACGACCCCGGTGTTACTTGAAACTCTTGGGATGCATTCGTAAGATCGGCGTCTCGTTGAAAAGTTACGGGGGTTAGTCGTAAAATTCTGATCTCAGAGCCGAGGGAGTAAATCACGCGCATCCACGCAACGAGCCGTCGTAATGCTTCAAACTTTGACGTCGCGCATTCAATATTTATCGGCCACGCGGCAACAGATAAATCACACTTGTTGTCCATATAAACGTAACTTTGTTTCCGATACAGCGTCCTATATTTTTAGTTTTCAACAGGATCGCGTGAAAACGTACGGTCGTAAGACGCAGCTTATGCGTGGTAAGATGGTATCTTTTTTAAAAATTTCAATTGTAATTAAATCTTGAGTATGAAAAATTTCTGTATATAATATGAAAGAGCATTTTAATTTAGTAACAAAAGTTTGTGAAATGAACAGTGTACCTACATCGATGGATTTCCTGAAGTAGGTTCGAGTAAATTGCAGGATGTTTTCAAATGCAGAGGCGCATTGATGAATTTAAAGACAAATGCCTTAAACTTATTTATTTGCAACTTTACTTTGTTTAGCTATGGTCTGAAAGAACAAGTAAACATTCGAGAAACCTGTTTTCCCAAATTGATGCAAACAGATTGATGAAAATAATCGATAAACATAAGAAAGGAATCGACGAGCGAAGACTGCGAAGGTTGGAGTGACAGTAGAATGCTTCAAACTTAGTCGGACGAGCTTCCATTCTGCTAACACTGGAATTGAGTATCTCAGTGTTATATATCGTTGAATAGACAATACATTTATTCTGTCTTTCGTCTAACGATATGCTGCAGTATATTAATTATAGTTAATTATTATAGTTTATTATCAACTATAATCAAACGGTGAACAATTTTAAAGCGACTTCATTTCGTCTTACCGAAATCCTTAATATTCTGTCACACATTTTACTGGAATTACATGTGTAAATTTTTCGATCGTTCGAAACATATAACCAACTATGTGTTTTACAGTCGTGAAACAAGTATAAGCTACAAGAGGTTCGTGTGAAGATCAGTGGAAAATTAGATTTTCTACGTACACGAATTTTCTTCAAGAAAAACCTGGACAAATGTTTTTAATAAGAACGCGACCGATCGCGTAATTCCCGACGTGTTTATAGTGAGTTCGATATAAGACGAGGGTGAATCATTTCTGGAAGTTGGCATCATGAATATGGAAATGACGAAACCATTCGTGGAAGTTGAGAGAACGCCGTCAGTCTTCGACTTTGGCTTCGCTTGCAGCATCGTGTGCGTCGCAATACCTTTATAAGTTTATGTTCTTGTAAGCCCTCTCAGCGCGGCAAAAGAACGCGAGGACTTTCAGTTCAAAATGTAGGAAGTCGAGAAGAGAAGAAGAAGAATAAGAAGTGAAGGAAAGGGAAAAAAGAGGGACAGGAATAAGGGAAGAAAATTGCAGGGAAGAAAAGCAAGTGAAATAAAAAGACTTAAAAGAATGGGTAGGAATAGCGAGGTTTAGAAGGAGAAGAGAATAAGAATTGGACGAGGATAAAGATCAAAATAAACAGAAATCGAGTATAAATTTAAATCAAAGAGCTTTTTTAGCTGAGAATTAAACACGGTTGCGGGTGATATGGCAAGGTGATCGTGAGTAAATGTTGACGATCCAATCTAATCTAAAGGCGAGTCAATGTTTGTCAGCGTAGACGGGAAAATTTTGCAGAGAAAAACATCTGCGTCGGAATTCACGGACAAACGAGAAAACACAAATACGATTACGCGTCGACATACAGGCTGCGTTCAAAGCAGATCAAAGAGACGCGTTTGTTTTTTACCGCAAAAAGGAATGAATGAATGAACTGGTAAACTTAGAAAATCACGCGGTCAACCGATATTTAACTGCAAACCAAAATTTCCAAACAATGATTATTCCTTGTTTTCTTAATGCCGTCAGTCGCATTCTCTTTGAGAAACACAGAATTCATTGAAATTTTCTCTTCTATTTTAACTTTTGCTCTCTCTCTCTCTCTCTCTCTCACTTTCTATAAATTTCCATTAGCCTCTGAATTCAGAGAATGGTGGATAAGTTACAAGGTCGATGATATTCAGGAAAACAGCCGCCTTCCCATGATTCCTGACAGGCCGGAATCTTTCACTTTTCATCGCTGGTAAATGAAAAGTTGACGCGTGGAATTCTAAGCAGAATAGGAAGGTGGCAGATATTAATTCACGATTTTATTGATTTTATCCCGAAACGTAGGAGCAGTGGCAGCGTGATCGTCTACACGTACAGTCTCTAGGAAGGATGACAGATATTAAGCGATCGACTTCCTGCGGGCTCACAAAAGGCAGCCTCACAAGCCTCTGCCACGTACATCGAGTGCAGCTAGTCGCTTAATCAAATACGTGGAATCCAATCGAGCCGATCTACGCCACGGCTGCTAAATTCTCCTACGCGAGCCACGTCTACGACTTTATCGCGTTAACGAGCTTCCGATCGCACGCCAATTGCACTTGCCCCTGTTTCCTTGCGGATTCTCCTTTTTTCGCTGCCGGCTGATTTCTTTGCGCCTGAAAGAAGAGTGGCCTCAATCCTACATTCCTTTTCCTTCTTTTCAAATCTTATTTCAATTCCAATCACTATCGAGTTTCTCTTCTGGGCGACGCAGGACATGGAAAGTCGCGGATTAATCGTCTAATGTCGGTGAACGCTCCTTTCTTCAATTTTTATTTTCACTTTAGTTATCATCGAGTTATTGTTTTTAAGTAGCCAGAGCGAACAGTAAAACGCGAATCGAACGAAATCAATACGTCGTCGATTTTGGATCGCGAACCTTTATTTGCATATATTTTTACCTACAACACTAAAATTTTCTTACTTTGCTTTCGTAATATTAGGTTCGCAACTAAGTGATTGCGGATTTTGTCAATATATTTGTCAATAAGTTATATTGACAATCACTTAGTTGCCAACCCAATATTACATTTTTTTTCGTTTTATTTCTATCACAGCCTGTAGCATCTCTGTGTTATAGAATACTTTTATATTGTGATTCATTATTATATTGTATATTAAATGATTGAAAACCACCAAGATACGTGTGTGGATAGCGTACAACGCTAAAATTTTCCTACTTTGCTTTCGTAATATTAGGTTGGCAACTAAGTGATTGCGGATTTTGTCAATATAACTTATTGACAAATATATTGACAAAATCCGCAATCACTTAGTTGCCAACCCAATATTACATTTTTTTCGTTTTATTTCTATCACAGCCTGTAGCATCTCTCTGTTATAGAATACTTTTATAGAATGCTATTACTATTATTATTATTATTATTATTATTATTATTATTATTACTATTATTATTACTATTACTATTACTGTTATAGAAAACTATTATGATTCATTTTTATATTGTACATTAAATGATTGAAAACCACCAAGATACGTGTGTGGATGGCATCTTACAAGTTTCCATTTCATTGAAATCGTAGAGACTTGAGTAGCATATAGACATTCGTGAGTCTGGAAAACGAAGAAGTTAGGAAAGATGACGTTAAATAACGAATACTTAATTACGGTGCCATGTGTTCTAGAAAACTTGTACGTACATGTACTTTAAGCACTCTATTGAGTGTAATTTATTTCGTAAACGGATCTTTTAATGCAGCAACTCGAGCGAATCTCGCGTTTTAAATACCCGCGTGTTTTCTCAATTTCCACAAAGTAGATGAGTATCTTTATGCGTATAAACGTCTGCGAAATCTGAAGTTATTTGTTTAAGCCCATAGGATTTAACTCGTCCACGAGAAGAATCTCGGTGACGACATTCGCTAGTAGCTGACAAGGAATATCTCCTTTAACGCGGATTTATTCTTCTTGGTTATTCTGAAAATTTTCATAACGATACATCGATCTCAAGTGCGCTGTATTACCCCGACTGTACCGAAGTGGAATAAATTCAAAATTAATTTGAAATTATTACGATTTAAACCATCTGTTCGAATTAAAAAATATAACAAATGGTCTCGGAATCATTTCATCCGACAATTAATTAAAAATTATTAGGATTCAAACTATCTGCTGAAATCAATAAGCTCAAATATCATAGTAAAAGACTATAATTGTAAACTTTTAGGGTACGATTAACCAAGCTATGTACGTATTAACAAAATTACAGAAGATCGAAGACGATAATCCTATGAAGCACAAATTCGATCGTCTATTGTCTTTCATTTCCAATTGCTTCCTATTAAAACAGGAACAAAGAATGCCGAAACAACGTCGGAAAGAGTTAAAGTACACGAAGTTTCGAATGAAATTCAAAATTTTCAGTAGAAAATTCACAGTCAATCGCTCGGGGAAGAGGACATCGAATCCCAAAGTGACGTTGAATTCGATTTTCCAAGTTTGTTATTCCATTCGCTAGCTACCTCTCAACTCTACAAATAAAGAAGCAGTGCAGGCTCTTTGTAGTATTTCTAACGTCGTTTCCGGAAGTCCCAATGAAAAGACGAATCCATCACGAATAAATGCATTTCATCCGATCGCCTCTCGCGATAATACTTCATTGGAAAAGTAGCTACATTGATTTAATGACTGCCCTCCTCCCTCGATCGCGATAAAGTTCTCCAACGGGAGAATAATCCCGTGTCGCAGCCAGCGCTGACGTATACATCACCCAAAGCTTTCCAACAGGGTACGATAATAACTGAACGTTGCTCTGAATTTATCAAATGCACGATCTTTGTAAATTCCTTCGAATATCGATAATACCGTAGAGATGTAAAAACAAGTCTTTGGAAGAAGTAAAAAGTAAAAATTAAAATATCAGTAACTCGACGTGTGTCTGTCTGTTCTTTTTTTCTAACGAGAAACATATGTACCTGTGTATTGGAATCTTTTAAAGCATATATTATCGCAATCTTAAAGACTATCATACGTGAAATTTTACCCTATTTTGTGTTCGATGATAATAAATATTTAATTCCACGTGCTTGATTTTATTCATATTTTAATTGCGACAATCTTAATAAAAAATTGGACTAATAGATATATTAAGTAATTTTGTAGTTGAAACTTTCTTTTCATGCAAATATATTTAATACGATATAACATTAACGCAGTAATTGCTTATTGATTTATCGCTTCAGTATTTATTTTGCAAAATAATGCTTTGCATGAAAAAGTACATATAAAATGTAGAATAAAATTCGTCCGTTTATAGCAGCGTAATATAAATGCTGTTAGGAGTTTATTATTGTAGATAAACACTGTAAAAAATGTTCAGTTATTTATACGTACATTTATATGTAAAACACTATTTACGAAGGTAGGCGTTGCGCTTCAATAAAGTTTCTAGAAAAATGTAAATAATCATTAGAATCTGGAAACTGCAACCTTGCCAGGAAACTGTATGTATTAATCCTTCCAAAGTTTGCATGTTGCAATATCCATTTCACAATGCTAACTTCTGCCACGATACCAAAGTTTCCAAGTTCTAATTAGAATTTCGACTTTTTCTGTCTGTAAACGATTTAAACGAAACTCCGAGAGTACTCGACCGTAGAAATTCTCAATCTCAAAATAGCGAAGAAGACACACTCTCGTCATAACGCAAATAGCACGCTCTTTCCTATCTTTTACAATTGTATTACGAACTAAGTAACCAGCATGAGGTACTTTTTATATTATGTAAATATCTATTATTTAAACCTATCGCTTAATTTAAAAAATTCCATCTGAGAATTTTTGCCTCGTCTCGTAAAATTCTTCGGAGATTTTATCTTTAAGCGATCGACTTTTGATGTTTCGTTTAACAAGAACATATAAGGATAAATTGAACGGATTTTCCAAAACCGACGAAATTTTCCACAGATGTTCCAGCAACAAAATTGGGTCGCTTCGTTGAAAATGATCTTTCGATCAAAGAATATGTTATGTAAATAGTAAAATCTCGTCACTGAACCACGTCGGTCTACCTCTTTGCTATTAGGCCATTCGATTCCATTCGAACAATCGTCAGTCGACAAGACGTTACGAGGAGCCCTGTCACAGTTTACGGCAGAGTGGTAAATTACGAGGGAATTTTCAATACGGGCGATACCACGCCACCAGACACGTACAACGATTCAAAAATATTTTCTACGAGCGAACGCTTTGGCGATGATCCAACGTAATTAGCAGTATTTTCGCGCGAAGTGGCTTTCGACGGTATCGCAAATATTCGCCCAGTTTTCTCTGATTTTGGCACGGGGGTGGATCGAACTATTTTTTCATTTCATCCTTTCCTCTTTGTCGTAGGTTATCAAGAATCGAACAACGTTTATCATTGCTCCTTAAAAATCTTCCTTCACTAATAGCGATTTTACTGCAAGCTACAAGTCACTTGGATTTTCCTCGATTACCGTTTTCCATAAAATTCGTAACGTTTGGAAGTAATCCAACTGAAACGTTTACTCGAATTTCCAGGATAACCTGCGTTTCGGTTAAATTGTGTAAAGACCGCATGAGATACAGCTCATATCCGATGGAACCCATTATTCGTCCATTTGGGGAACAACCCCCTGTTGTGTTGAAACGCGGTGTGTTAGGAATTGTCACGTCTCTGCGTTACGAACGCACGTTTTCCTTTGGGTAACTCGTAACGGAAATTATACGATTACTTTTATGGAAATCATTTGGAGAATCGTAGTCTGTGGAATTTCAATCTATTTGTGAACCCCGAAGACCACCGAGGAAGGTCATGATGCCATGAATTTTTCACAATGTGAATCAAAAATAATACACGAAATTAGAAACGTTATAAGTTGATTTATCGAATTACCAGCCGTTTGATTATTCTGCGCGATGATAATCTGTGCAAAATTACAAAAGAGAAGCGTATAACGTGCAACTTATAACTCATCGATATAGTGATATTATTCTAAGGATCCGGATAATCAATAAGTGAATTGGGACGAAATGAATCGAAACGACTCATCGTGTGTCGACAGCAACGAAAATGGTAATCAATTGGAAGAAAAAAAGAGAGTAATCACGCAGGGACGTAATTCCTGTACTACGTTGACGCGCAAAACGCGGGCAAGGCATCGAAATCGAACAATCGGTGGGCGTCGACGGTTGTTCGATATCCAGTTCGCGCGAAACAATCTATGCCATCGATTTTGGCTGACCGTGTTTTCTCACGCCGAGACAGAGGAGTACGGTGGCTCGCGAAAGTATTTAAACATTTATTGTAGAAAATATTTATGTGTATGTCTCGTATGTTGTATAAAACGCTTTGAAATTTCAGTAGCATTGTAACGACTGTCGTTATTCTACCCAGTAAATTTGAAAAAAATTTTGGAAATTTATATAGAAACAGGGACCACAGCTTCTTCTTTTTTAATTTTTATCTTAAATGTTGAAGTAACTGCTTCAAGAAAATCTCTACATCTTTATTTATATATATCCGTGACCTAGAGACTGCTATTGCGCAGAAATATTCTAAATAAGAAGAGGTGCATATTATTGTATCTTGAATATACATTATGTTCTGGGTTGCAAAGTTTAGGAACAAAGGAACTAACAAACAAATTCCTGTTTATGTTCCCTGTAGCCTTTAGCTAAAGCGATAAGCTTAACTTTTTTGGTAATATCCTTTTGCTATATGAACATGTTCCCTATCGATTCTATTGTATTGTAACACTACGAGAGTAAGGATCTGAATTAGCATAAACTTACACGTTATACTTATACCTTTAATTATCTCGATATACATTTCTATTACAAATCCATCCACTCGTTCTTCGATCAGTCAACCTCAACCTCAACAATAAATATACTCTTCACAAAGATTACAAAATTGTGTTATACATGTTTACCACGCAATGTATTTAGGTTACACACCTGTCTACCATTAGCATGTTGGCTGTGGATGTTTATGCCAGTGACCTGGAGATTGCTATTGCGCAGAAATATTCTAAATAAGAAGAAGTGCATGTTGTTGTATCCTTGAATATACATTATGTTTTGAGTTGCAAGGTCTAGGGAACAAAGGAAGTAACAAACAGATTTCTATTTATGTTTCTTGTAGCCTCTAGCACAAGCTATGAGCTTAACTTTTTTGGCTATGTCCATTTGCTATAAACATATGAACGTGCTCCCTATCATTCCATTGTCTAGTAACACTAAGAGAGTAAGGATCTGAATCAACATAAACTTATAGTTATACCTTTAATTATTTCAATATACTTTTCTATTACAAATCCATCCACTCGTTCTTCAATCAGTCAACCTCAACCTCAACAATAAATATACTCTTCACAAAGATCACAAAATCATGTTATACATATTTACCACGCAATGTATTTAGGTTACACACCTGTCTACCATTAGCATGTTAGCTGCGGATGTTTATGCCAGTTCATATGTTTGTGAATACAATTGAAGAAGTAAGACCTAAGCACGGATTCGTTTCACGCCGAAAATATTATAACAAGTACTTTACACTTTTTCTTTTACTTAACAAATACTTTCGATATTTCATATATTCTTACAGATTACTTGCAGATATTGTATATATACGTCGTGTGCATGCTTGCATCTTCAAGTTTCCCATAAATGCATAAACATTCACGACCCAACTCTTAATTTGTCACATTTTCAAGAGAAACTCTTATCTCAATCGTTTCTTCGAGCTACGCGTACCGGTAAACGTTCAGGACCGCGGAGATATCAACATACAAAATCGAATATTATGGATTTTATGGAATCGAATCGAAATTTATCGAATTTTATGGACACACACTCTCCGTGTGTGTGTGTGTGTGTGTATGTACCTTGGCCACAAATTAAAGCGGCGCCCAGACACTTCCGCGCGCTCTTTCTCGCACTGTTCGTGCACGTGACAATTTAAATCAAGCTGAAATTCGCCGGATTATAGGTCTGCGACTGGACTGATACAACCGATAAACGCTGTTTTTGTGCTTCACAGAACTCGAATGTTTAGGGCGTGGTGCGATATTAGCGAATCAGTAGCAAAATAAATCGTATAAACTCGTATGTTTATGCCTTGCGAGCTCGGTTATACTTTCTTTTATTTTCTGGATCTATAAAACAAATTTAAAAAAGTTCTGCGGCATTTAACGATGGCTTTGAATTATATTATACAACTCATCGTCGTGTTAAATCAAATACTGGACGTTTCTGTCAATAACCGTGGAGCTTGAGGATGGAAAATTAAATTTGCCTTACCTTTCTGTATCGTATTATCGATTTCTAATCCATATATTAGGTCGTCCGAAAAGTTTCTTTCGTTTTATGAGGAAATAATAGACACACAACGTTTTTTGTTTTATATTATTTTATCGAATTACCTATGATCCATTTTGTTCTATCAAAATAAAGATCACAACGTTCGACATATTAGGTTTCGTGTTTGTATAAAGATTTGTCGTTGTAAAAGACGTGTCTATAAAAGAAAGACACTTTTCCGACAGCCTAATACTAATGCAATCATCAAAAATGAGTTGCACAATGCAAATTACTTGTTGTTAATACAGGATCTCTTAAAATCTCATAAAATTCATACTTATTTTCACGGACTGCAAATTAAGAGATTCGTATCGTTCTAAAATCCAAAAGAAAAATATAGGGCAAATATCGATAAAAAAAATATGATTTTTGAGGAAAAAATAAAAAGGCCGGCATTTGAAAGAACTTGAGACCAGAATTCTTGAATGATATTTTCCAATAACAGGAAACTGATCTACTAATTGATGGTAATCAGTTTATATCGTGAACGCAAGGTACATACATCGTGGAGCAACACACGAGAGGATGTAATTTAGTAACAGCGGCTGATGAGATCTGACGAGGCCAGCTGCAATGCTGATGAAACGTTGGAATCAATTTCCACATAGTGCATAGTTATCCTGCGAACCTCTAATGACGAAGTTGATATTCGCGTAGCTTTTTAAACCGAATCGATCGATTCGAATACATCATACCATTATCGAACTGTCGATATCCATTTCATTAATTATGTTTCTATAACAATAAACAGATACGAGAATGACGTTTAAAAAGAAAAATTCTCGGACTGACATTTTTACTTTAGCGTTAACTGGAATTTAGAAATACGACGATATACTACTGTCAGATTGTACAAATATTTACGCTTGAATATTAATGTAAATGTTATTAATTTGGTTATCGAGATTTATTTTATACAGGGTGTAACAAACATACAATAACCTTTGGCATTTATCTGGCAAATGTTTCAACTTTCTTCCTGTCATTGCCACCGCGAAATCTAGTTTCTTTCGCGAAACTTGGTCGTTTAAGTGGAAGACGCGTTATTATTATAGTTACGTATTATATTTTCGAGTGCTACGATTACTTCGCGTTCTCATTAACGAGTTTGCTACGTTATCGTTGACCTGCTAAAAAGGAACAAACCTGCGCTAACAAGAAATGTAAAGCGGAACGCATAAAATTTCAATAAACACCAAGTTTAATGAGAAACCACCTCAACACCGCAGTGCGTCTCTCTTGTGAACTGCTGCTAAAAAAGTTTTCGAGAACCTGGCAAGAAACTGGTGTCGAAACATGTCGAGTAGAAAGGAGCGCGTAAATATGACAATTAAAAATTGTTTGAAAATATAAAGAAAATGTGAAACGTTTCTTCTTGCTTGTCGAATAAGTTTTCATTGTGTTTCATTGTGCGCATAAGAAATTATATAGCATCAAATTAAACTTCAATGTTACTTCCATAAACGGTATTTTAGTGTCTGCTACTTACAATCAGCGTAGTCCTGGAACTGACAAAATCTAGGTCTTTAGATCCACGAAAATAATGTAAAATAATGAAAATAATAAAAGGTCAAACTAGTTTATTTCGGTTTTACGCACAGTATATGTATTAAGCTGTTGAAGTAACTTCAAGAAACACTCTACATCTTTATTTATGTATATCCGTGACCTAGAGACTGCTATTACGCAGAAATATTCTGAATGAGGAGAGATCCATATTATTGTACCCTCGAATATACATTATGTTTTGGGTTACAAAGTTTAGGAACAAAGAAACTAATAAATAGATTTCTGTTTATGTTTCTTATAGCCTCTAGCCCAAGCTATAAGCTTAACTTCTTTGGTAATGTCCTTCTAGTATAAATATATGAACGGCACCCTATTTTCCCATTGTATTGTAACACTAAGAGAGTAAGGATTTGAATCAACAAAACTTACATTTATACATTATACTTATACCTTTATTTATTTTAATATATTTTTCTATTACAAATTCGTCCACTCGTTCTTCTATCAGTCAACCCCAACATAAACTATGAATAAATTGTCCCAAATAAAAGATAGAAATAATGTTAGACTGCGTAAAAGAGACAATGACCACTGAAAGTATTCCAGATTACTCTCCGAATATTTTCATCAATTTTTTTTTTTTTTTTAATCATATTTTATTAATTGTTGATGCGAAAGATATGTTGGGAACTTGTTCGCTGCACCTTGCTGTCTTTATTTAATTACATCAATTATATTTTGAACGAACGAATAAATACGAGTGACTTTCTCATTGCCTATAAATTGGTAATTAATTGAATGTTCGCGAGTGATTAATGCACGGTAGAAGGAGCGATTCATAGTTTTTCAAACTTTCTCACAGCTCGTAGAACCATCGACGTTATCGATCTTCGATCTTTCACTCTTCCCTCGCCTGTTCTTTGCCAGAAGCGACGAAGCTGGTTCTCGTGAAAATTTATGGTTCCATTTTTTCCTGTAACTTCACAGTTTTATGCTTGACCAGCACGCACCAATATGAACTTGCAGTTCTACGACGCACTGGCAGAACTTTTCATGCAAGCTCCACTTTTGCGTGACAAATTCCCGCAGTTATCTCTGTTTCGTAACGGAATCTCCGGGTATAGACGAGTAACCTACTGCAGGAAGTCGTAAAAAAGTCACTGCCTAAGTATCGTAAAAGTTTACCTCAAAGATGGAAACTTTGGAGCACAGGGTTGCAGCGTTTCTGATTTACCGTCGTCTCTCGCTCAATTTCTCGTCTGTGTTTCTACCGAGATAGCAAATCGCGTTACAAATCGACTCGACATGGCATTACTTAATGTTAATAGCGAATTTTTGTTAAATCTAAACAGAAAGTTTCACCGATAGTATCGTGTCTTTTATTGTATTTCGATTAATTGAGAGCCAAAGGGGCAATCGTCCTGTAAAATCAATAATATCGGCGAAATTAATAACCTAGTTGAAAGGACGAAGTTTCGATGAAATGGCGAGATTAATATGAAGTTTAAAAAATAAAGGAGAAACGAAGTTCGAACGTAATAAATCACATTTAATTGCGGAATTTCATTAGTGCGAGCAGAAATAAAAATGAACTATTTTGTTGGACAGTATACAGAAAAATTCAATCCAGTATCCCAATAAACATCGTTTCCAACGTAGAAAAATTGAAATTGATGAGCTTAACTTTTTGAAACTATTACGTGATACAGGATACAGATGAGCATAAATTCAGCATAGAACGATCTTTGAATTACAGGGCTTAAACGATCTCGGAGATTCGCAAAATTTCAGATCTTAGAGATGTTTCAGGAGTATTGAAAGTTTCAGGAATTTGAAGAGTGATAGAAATTTCAGGAATTCTCACGGTTTCAAAAATTCCAATCTCGAAGTATCTCAAAACTTTAAGATGTTCCACAGACCTCGAAAAACTTGGTGGAATTTGAAGTTTCAAGGAATTCCAATTATCCCAGAAGGTTAAAGAAATCCTGAAGCTTTTAGATATTTCCAGGCATTTTGCAGATTGGAACGATAATCAGCGGTCTCAGGAATTTCAAACATTTAAAAGAATCTTTAAAGTCTCACCGAGAACTGACGATACACAAATCCGGCTACTTGTTCACGTCCAGTTCATTTTATTTTAATACCCAGATATTTTGTATTTTCTACACCTGGCACTCTTTTTACACGGCGGATCTGTACCGTGTAAAAATACTATGTAAAAAATGTCGCGAAACAATTGATTTGTAAAAAGATATTAAACTAGCGTTAAACTATAGCAAATAATATTGGGCTGGCAACTAAGCGATTGCGGATCTTATCATTAGATGGTATTGACAAAATCCGTAATCACTTAATTGCCAACAAAATAGAACTGTGTTCGATAGCAACATTCGATAAGCACACGAAAGAAAAGATAATGTGTCGAGGAAAATTAAAAAGATATTACTTTCAAAAGTCGACATTTTATTCGTCACTGTTATTATTAGAAAAAAATTATTTTCGTCGCTCGAAGTATCCTTCGTTTTGTATCAATTCTAATGACATATATTCTGTTTTTTTTTTTTAAATAATTTTTAATAACGAGCCATGCAAGTTCTTTGAAATTACGTAGAACATTCGAGATTCGTATCATTTAGAATGAAACGATGTTCCAATTTATCAGTTAGTTGAATGCCTTTGATTAGTTTTTCCTTTTATAATTAATTTCTACAGGATCAGAGATCAGATCTAAGGCTATTTTAACACGTGATTAAAAAACCAGGTAAAAGCGAATCGAGCATAAAAAGTACCGTGTAAAAAGAGTCCCAGCTGTGCTTTTAGTTGGATAAAATTGTTGGAATCTGTTGGAAAATCATGGCAGCATCGTTCGCCTCTTCTTGTAATAATGTGATTAGTTCGCATGATCGCGCCGCCGCTGAAATTAGGATATAAAATGTTTGTTTAAAGTTGAGGAGACGCGCAGATGTCGCGAATGGTTGAAACTTTTAAATTATGCACGTCCCGTGGTTCCATATTAGCGAAATTTCGTTACAAAACAACGTTTTGATGAAAATTTCGTAGCTCTTTATGTAGATTTGATACGGATAGGAGGAAGGATATTGGATATCTCGTATTAACTTTCCACGTTTGGTATTTTTTATTAAATTTTACCATTCGGAACCAATGAATGGAAAAACACGAGAAACAACTTATGGTTAAATTTAAATATTAAATACACATATCGAGCCTTGAAATTTCGTTTTATAATGCTGATAATACAATCGGCTGTTTTCCAACTCGTACAATCTTTTAATTTCGTTATACGAATATTTTAACTGATCAAACAACAGTTTCGATTTAAGCAAAATATATATCAGCTGAAAATTATTTGTACCGAATTAAACGAGGGAAGAAAAATTTTGTCAAAGCGAAATATACAGAATTTTGTACATTGCCGTGGTTATATTTTCATCTCCGTGTGGCCATTAAAAATCAATTAATCGATCTTGGTTCGCCGTTAGTTTTCACGAAGATATTCAAATTAGAACAAATCGATCACAAACTATTTGTGGTTTCGCGTTAAATTCTACCATTTGCTGAAGAGGCTATGGCTATCTAAATTGTATGTAACATTACCACCTCATAGTTATACAAGCGATGCAATTTCCAGTTACAACCTAATTACATTAGTTTCCAGTTTCTGGGTTTTCGCTGATTTTTATCTGATCCTTGCAATAATTTCGCTGTTCGTCATTCTGGATTAATTGCAGAATTCCGAACGTATTTAACATCGAATCGACTGCCATGCAAACTTCATATTTGCCCTGCAAGTCGCAATAAATCGCGATATATATCTACGCTATAACATCTATGTATATTTACATTTGCAATTTCCTGACAATGTCGTCTAAATCGTTTAAAAATTTGTTAATCGTAAAATGTATCTTATCTCTGTTTAGCGAATCGTCCTAAAAAGTTGAATAAAACCATCTAGCGTGTTACCAATGTTTACCATACCAGTGAACGTATTGAATTTAAACCTTTTAGTTGTCCCCAAATCGTGTTAATTCATTCAGCGACGACGACGAAACCAATAGATTCTCTCATTTCAAAATTTGCTACTCGATTAATTCAATCTTGGCAGCTCTTTCAATGGTCGAATGTGGCTTAAAAGACACCTCTGTCGGTGGGCGACCGCGACAAACGAAATTTCATGGGACGGTACGTGCGTCGGTGTACAACGTTGCCACTTGGTTCGGTTGCGCGTAAATGGCAGGAATTTTTGCGTGACAAACGGCGCGACCACAATTGGAGCGACGCCGCGTGCAGGCCTGACGTTTGTCAAGCTTTCGTCCATCGAGTTATTTAGGCTGGCCTATAGCAGCCACGGCGTTTTGTTCCGCAAACCGTTCAACAATTGCGGCCTCCGACTATGAAATTTATATCCGTATTCCGCAAGCGTATCCGCGGCACAGCCGAACAACCGTGACGAGTAAGCCCAATCATTTCTTCGGTTATCGACACGTGAAATTGTTCGATCGGTCGCGTATTGCATCACGACGACACGCAACCCTCGGTCGTATTATTGGTCGATGATAGTTTTCGACCGGACAGCGCCAGGACAGAGCCCTGGTGACAGTGCGGCCACTGGCTCTGATCCATTACTCGGCAAATCAATTAGGGCGCAGGCACGATCTGCGTGAGCTACGTGGTGAAAAAAAAGTGTCTAAAACAAAGCGTTTAATCGGATTTTGTTTTATCGGCCGCACACACCGAGACCACGCTGGCAAATATTTCACGGAAACAACAGGAAACTCTGCTCTATCCTCTCCTCCTCTCTTTTTTTATACCTACGTATATATGTATGTACTGATATACAGGGTGTTCCAGGGATTAACCATCAAATTCTATGATTGTGTAGGGGCACTTGGCAACGAAACTTTCTAACGACTTCGTCGGTACAAAGTATATCACCGAAACGTATGGTCGATAGACCTAACGAGCCATCGATATCCCTACGGTCCTTCCGCCGAATATTTGGAAGAAGGCGTACGTGGCAAGGGTCGTGGACGCCTAACGAACGCGGGCAAAGTGGGGATATTCAGGAGCAAGAGAAAGAAACGAATTGGATCAAGAAAAAGGTCGAGCTATAACCGGGAAGTGAGAATCGTCAGTTGGAATCGAGAATTGTACGAAAGGAGTCTAAATCGAGGATTGTTAATAAATATACTGGTGAACACTGCCGAGTATTTTTTTGGCATACCACAATCACCTCAGTTGCAATTAGATTTTTATACGATTACGAGAGTTTCGAAAACACAAAAATGTATAGGACGCATACGATATGCAAGACGATAGAAGATAGTCGTTCAAGTATTCAAGTTAAATATTCAAGTAAAACAAAACCTTGTTTCGGCAAAGATTTGCTCGTCTTATTTCACAAAATTTCGTCAGCTTATCAGCTGTTTTCAAAAGGCTTACGTCTCGAACCTAACAAGTTGCCTTCATTTTTCCATTACCTATACCAAATAAGACAACAGGAAAATTAGAAAATTAACAAAAGCGTACTTAGGCAGCTGTAGCATAGGATATATCGACGAAGTTTGGCTGTTTAATGTTGGACACCCAGTGTATATAAATGTAAGATATATATGGACCAGAGATACGTATATATCGGTGCCGACGTAGGGTGGAATGGGGCCTGTATTTTAAAAATTCTATACTAAACCGGTATCGAGCGTGATTTTTTCCCCGAGCTTGTAGTTCTTTGAAAAATATCGTGGTAAAAATAGCCGCGTTATTAGCGGCATGTCGGTTGCCACGTTCCCTGTTCAGTGATGTAATTTTTTAATTGAACCAACTATATCGCTGTGGTTGCTGCGGTTGCCAGATTTTCCGTGTTTCAGAGGATCACCAGGGATGAAACGTTGCCATAGGATTTTAAGAAAAATTCCTTGCTTCACCAATCGAGTGGTTCGGATCGTACGTGGATTTCGCTTGTTAAAAGTTCGATGTCTAGGACAATAAGTGCGTGGTAATAAATGAACGGGTATAGAGAAGGTTCATGGCAAGTGGACAATCGCGAAACGCTTCCGATAACGGACCGATAACCATGCTTCTGTCACGACCGACACACTTCAAAACCGATGGGCTGATGACGGACACCCACCTAACGCCAAGGGAGTGCACGCGATAGCAGGGGGTCCAGGGCACAGACCCGGGGGTCCTTCCTACTTCATAAGGTAACCACTTGTGTAGGGATGCGACCGAGTTGTAAGAGCTTCAGTCTTGGAAAGTCACGGCTGGAGTTTGGGACTAAACTGTCGTCAGTGTGATCAAGGTGTTAGCAAATAAATTCTTTCTTTTTTTATTTTCATCTTCGATTTCTTTTTTTTATTTTACGCGACAGTTCCATGGGACGAAACGTTGGCTATTTTGCAACCGTGAGAAACGCTACAAATGTCCATAAATTTCAATGAACTTGCGAGATTAAGCATTGTCGAAATTGCAACATAATACGATACCAAATCTAATAACTGAAATTAAATTTCTGGAAACATACTTGACATCGACGAGGTCCCATCTCTGAAGTCCAATATAAATAATTTCAGAGAATAGTACAATTATTATGTACACATGTATAAAGAACATTTGTTTCGTACAACATTATCAATGAGTTTATTATCAGGCAGTTTGCTCCAATTTATTGTATTAATCGAAATCTTTTTCATTTTGCGATCAATTTATTCCTTGCTTTTATCCCACATCATACTGTAACTAGACCGCGTGTAATATGCAAAAATAAATAAAATATGCAAAAGTAAATGAAATATCCAAAGTGGAATAATTATTATAATATTTAATAAGTGAAGTAAATCTCTATTTACATTCTTATTATTTCCTTAGCCGCGTTTATAAAAATATGAATTTGCAACTTTATATTATTATATAATTTATACTTGTTTATATTTACATTCGAAGAAGCACTCAATTCTGTCGAGAAAATTTTATATCTCGGAATAGAGAGAGCAAACGCGAGGATGAATGTATTAGGTTGTCCGAAAAGTTTCTTTCGTTTTATAAGGAAATAATATACGCACAATGCTTTTTGTTTTATATCAGTTTATTGAATTATGCGCGAACATAATAATAGAAATATGACGAAATGGATCATACCTAATTAGATAAAATAATACAAAACAGAAATTGGTGTTCGTCTATTATCATTTTATAAAACGAAAGAAACTTTTCGAACAACCTAATATTATAGAAATTCTTTGTTCAGAAATGTTAGAAATTAGGATTTCCAGTGGTTTCTGTCCCATGTGACGATGTATTGATAGATGGATTTATTACAGCGGATTAAACAGAAAACGATGATTATTTAACACAGTAGTGTGATATAACAATTCTCGATTAACGACTCTTGACTCTCGACTCTCTAGTGGCTAACTGACGATCAACAGCTGCGATGCCGAAATATATCGATGGCCGTTAGGGCTATTGAAATCTTCCGACCCTTTTGGCTTATCGGCATTTGCGCTTTATCGTCGACATTGTCTGTGTGTCGGCGATCTTTTCGTGGCACTGTAATAGAGATCAAAGAAGCCGCTGTAAAGAGAATGGTTGTGCCAAAAATTAAACACTAGAGAAGATGTAGAGTTTTGCCAGAAGCGCGACCCACTTCAACAAATTCAAATAACTTTATTTCAATTTATTTCAGTTTACAAAACATGGAACTTGGTCTATGACAACCCCTTCAATCGCCACATATTCATCCACCTACATGTGTGTGCGTATGTTCCTAGCAACACTACGTACGTATCTCAAAGAAAAGAAACAAAAGTATAGCACGAAACGTGTAATGTTATTAATTATATAGAACAGCCGCCAAGGAAGAGTTACCTAAATACTTAGAAGGGAGGATGAAGTGGAAGGACAGAAAAATATTAGCAAGATTCAGATGTGGAAACGAGACCAAAGCGAGGGAACACTGGAAAGAAGAGGGAGAAAGAAGATGTAGGCTATGTGAAGGGAAAGAAAAAGACCTGAGACACGTACTAGAAGAATACGAAATAACGGGAGGACCAAAGGACACAGAAAAAATACCAAACGAGACTGGAGAGGGACTAATAGAATTGAAAACTATAACGGAGAAGAGAAGGGCAATACAAGACGAGGAGGAACGGCAATAAGGAAGCACAGCAAGGAAGCAAAAGCCCAAAAGTTGCCATAGTTTTAGAGACAGAATATATAATGGAGTGCAATATAACAGAGTGGATAAGAGGGGAGGTGGATATATAAGAAAAGAGAGATAGACAAGGAAAAGAGTTTAGATAGATATAAGGGAGGAGGCAATAAGGTGATAACGCCATAAGACTGATAGAATGTAAAAAGCGTGATAGGTAAACGAGATGTAAAACCGAAAGCTCGTCCAAAGCCGGAAGGCTAATAATAATAATATAGTAATAATAATAATATAGAACAGCGAAAATTCAATTCCACCGATTACTACGTTTCTTTGTGCATGAAGTTCTCGATCGCTGCGTTGAAAGTGTCAGGTAAAATTCGTGATAAAAAAGAAAGAGCTGAGCGATAGCTCAACTTGACTGTCCTTTTATATTTTTATATGTCTTTATTCACAAAAATGGTCAAGTACAATACTACGATAAAGTAGCGAAGTTATTAAAATATTTGTTCAAATCGCGGCCAAGACTGTACCCAAGACTAGTCTCGTGGTCGAATGCTCGCAGCTTTATATGTTGAATTTGTAGAAGAGGGTCCCGAGTGCCCTACGTAATGTGAAAAATTTGGTGTTGGGCCATGTGCAAAGGTAAGCTCAAAGTCTAAAGGTTCCTTGTCAGGTAGCGTGGAATGACGCGGATTTGGGCATGGTCGCTGTCACAAAAGCACGAGGTGGAGTTGGTGTCGAGATATCAGCGCTTCATTCCCGCACAATTCTAATCTAAATAACCCTCGTGCCGAATGTTTGATCGAATGTCGGAATCACGTTAGCAGTAATCGAATATATCGCGGAACTAATATTGTGGTAGCGACGCGATCTTGATTACGTTACTCCGGCAAGGTGACACACGCTGCGGGCGTGCACTCACGGACTTGACCAACTTGCTAAGGGCCCAAGGTGAAGAGTAATAGACAGAAAGGTGGCGAACCGTGTACTACATGCACGCTGGGAGATGCTCCGGACTAATGCAGCGCACGATCGAGTACGTAATATCGTTATGCTGTATCCTAACTTTATCGATGGAGTTTCAGCCAACTCCTCTCTCCAATCTTTGTCCATTTTGTTAACTGTATAATTAATTCAACTCTATGCATTCTCAATTCTTTCGTTCCATCAATGGAAATTCGAGAAACTTTCGGCGCGCACCGTTTTTCACGATGAAAATTTTATTGCTTTTTGATGACGTGGATTTTGATCGGATTCTACGAGGAATATAAAAAAATATAGATTGATATCGGTCCACGTCGCTTCTCCGCATCGCACACACTACGCGAAATGGTAATTTCCCAAATTTAGTAGTCCGTCTGTAAGCAGCGAAAACGCAGGAAACGTTTCCTTGGAAAAGGTGCATTTACAGCGATGTTTATTGGTTTCAACAAAGTTATATTATAGCGTAAGGTCTCCGCTGATTTATGTCGCATATTCGACGACCATCTGTTTGAATTTAACTGGTAAAATTCAAATGTCGCATTTAAGATTCATTCACATCGCATCGTACATTTTAGCTTTTTAATAACGTTGATTTCGACGAGATTTTTAATGGAATGTACGAGATATTAAACGATAAAATTTATAAATTATCGAGTTATTTAAAAAAAATTCTACAATGTTATGAAAAGTATAAATTGGTACGCGCGTTGAAAGAATTATTATAAATTTTAACTTTTATCGGATAAACGATCGAACTTGCTTCAATACGTACGAAATTATTCACGAGGAATCGCGTCAGAAACAAAGAAGGTAAAAGCACGAAGAAACATATATCCATGAAATTTCATTTCAAAATATATTATCAATAGAGAAACGACGAAACCGTGTAATGTTATTAATTATATAGAACAGCGAAAATTCAATTCCACCGATTACTACGTTTCTTTGTGCATGAATGAAGTTCTCGATCTCTGCGTTGAAAGCACGAGAATCGAAAATGTTATTACATCGTGCAGCTCTTATTGAAAAGAGAAACGATCGATTTTCAATAAATTCTCTGATAAAGTATTAAATATAAAAAAACACGAAGGAAGAATAGTATAACGAAATAATTGAAACGACAACCACCCAGCAAAGATTTGCGCGATGGGTATAAATAATTTAAACGATGATAATACCGTTTATCGTCTTTTTAATCGGCAACGTACGAATCATTTACATTCCCAAAATAATTTCGTCATTGCGTAAATTTTTTCCTATTGGTAAAACAATAAATTCTCATTTTTAAATCCGTACAGATAGATATAAAAATAATACGGTTTATTTAGCACAGGATTCAACGTTCCAGTATATACAACATAATTTTTATTGGGAAATTTAATTTTTCGAAAATCTACCTTCCAACGAAACATTTAAAATTTAATACCATTTTATTTATCCAAGAATAATATGCAAATCCTCGCTGTTTTAACTCTCCCTCAAATTAAATTAATAAGGTTAATACGCGGAACTACAGACGAGCACAGCTCGTAAACCTATTAAAACGTTTTATAGCTTTTTCTTTATAGAAACAACACAAATTTAAATAAAATTCCAAAACGTGTATATTTACAAGCATCGTCTATTATTTTATGCAATTAACACGAAGAAGAACTACGCTCTAGTTGCAGCAAATAGAAGACAAAGAATCGAAGCAAGTAAAATAGGAAAATTCCATTTCGCGAATAGATTCCTCGTTTCGTATAATCGTTTACCGTGAGCCGTTGATCATGCAACAGGATTTTAATTAAGTCAGCCGTAACTTGGTGAGATGAACGCATCAAGCGAAGCAACAGCGCGGAGGCAATCTTGTTTAAAGTCGCGCTTAGTCTATCTGAATAATTAAACGGAGAGTAACGTTTTGGATGATGATAGAAACCAACGAAGGAAACACCTGAAATCGATTCGATTAAGTTTCTAATGTCCGCAACTGGATTAAAATGTTGCACAGTTTCGTATCTTATTTATATTCATTACTTGCATCGACCAGTTGCAATCGACTCTCCTATACATAAATATCAGCTCATTTAGTTTCATATATTGTATAATAAAATGTGAAAATCGACGTTGATTAATCGATCGCGATTCTCCGTTGGTTTTATCTATCTTCAGACGATTCCGAAAAAAATTACAACAATTTCTTGCTATCAATAAGGGTGCTGGTAGGTGATGGAGAGACATCTAGAATCGCGTTGATAAGAGCGGTGAACGAACGATTGGGACGCAGGGTGGGTCGATCGAACGTCGTTTATTTACAGCGCTGTGTTTGACGCCCTCGGTTAAACGATCTCGGTAAAATGGCTCTCGGAGCCAATCAAAGCGTAATAGAATGTTCTGAATAAATTGTACTTGCGATGGAACCTCTATAACAGCGCATCGTTTGAAAAGCATCGCGGATTAGCGAAAAAACTATAGCCCTTTGCGGCTGCACGATGGCCTGTTCGTTTATCCTGCTTTTTTCATAGCTATCTCGCTTAAAACAGTTTGTTTTTCTACAATTCGTTACAGGATTGATGGAGAAAATTAGTGTTTCTGGATTCGACAACGATTCTGTACACATTTACAGATTTTTTAAACCGTTTAGAATTTTTAACTCGAAACGTTCAAACTTTGAATCGACGGAATTAATTTTCGAATGTTAAAAACTAAGATCAGTGATTTTTAAGTATCGTAATCGTCAGATGTTTATTCTTCAAATAATGGACTGGCTATTTTGTTAGCAAGAAATTATCGCACTGTAGACACAGCTTAATATTTAATTAACGTCGGTAATTCCAAATTGCTCGCTTTATACGTCGTTACATAGTCGCGATACACATGGCCGCCGGTCTTTTTTCATTTATCGTCGTTCTACATTTTCCTCCAACACAATTCCCTCGTATTTCGAATGAAATGTAGAATAAAATCCACGTGTCATATATCACGAGAGAACCTCAATGGCTCTAAATCGTCGGCAGCGAGTCCCAAAAATTGTTCTCATGGCAAAAGCATTCTGTCGAACGACATCCAAGATGTCGAACTGTCGCTGCCGATCTATAGAATCTGTTCATCGCCATAAGCATTACCATCTACCTAGGGCGTACAGCTGCCGATATATGTCGGATAGTCAAAATCTAGCGTTTAATCGCGTCTCTTTTCCACGAATTTATTGGAAACGTCGTATGTTTTATTCAAAACCTCTTGCTTCTCTCCCTTTAACTGAATTCCCTTCCTCCTCTCCTCCCTTTCTCTCTCTCTCTCTCTCTCTCTTTCCCTTTTTCGACAACCGTGAATACAGAACAAGCTCGCGCGCGTCACGTGTCGCGGCACAATCATCGCGCGCTTTCGGGATGATTAAATTTTCAACAGCTCGCTTGACAGAATTCCCCTCCTCGCAAGAGAAAAGCTGCGAGAGGAGAGAGAAAGAGACAGAGAGAGAAGGGAAAATATACAGAGAAAAGAGAAGCGTCGCATTCATTATCGCGGTTACCACTGATTTTTCCCTGTCCCGACCGAATTTCGCGTTTGACGACACTGCGGGATGCGTCCAACCTGATTTCTATCGGTTTTCCTCGTTGTTCGCCGGAATAGGTTGCCCGTGAAACAGTTTTAACTTCATTGATACGGATAACAGTTGGGAAAATCTATATTCGACTAGCCACTTGTTTCCATTATTCTTTGATGCAATATGTATATATTTCAAATATGTTATATTAGACGTAGAGTTACTATAGTAGAATTAACATAGAAAAGTGTGACACGATTAAGATTAATTTTGAACAAATTTTTCATTAAGAAACGATCCATTTAATGAGCTAAATTAATTAAATAGATTAATAGCTAAATAGATGAACATTATGAGTAATAATTGAAATTTCATCGAGTTGGCCTTCACTACGATAGATTAATCATTTTCAACGATTTAATTTCTTAAATCGTCTAATTAGAGGAACGAAATTCTATGATTGCTTAATAATACGATGTATCAAACATTTGCGTAAATGCTCTGATGCGATGTACAGGTAGGTGTACCAGTAGTATAGTGCTATTGCACTATAAGCAAACTACCAGCTAAATTAATTAAATAGATTAATAGCTAAATAGATGAACATTATGAGTAATAATTGAAATTTCATCGAGTTGACCTTCACTACGATAGATTAATCATTTTCAACGATTTAATTTCTTAAATCGTCTAATTAGAGGAACGAAATTCTATGATTGCTTAATAATACGATGTATCAAACATTTGCGTAAATGCTCTGATGCGATGTACAGGTAGGTGTGTCAGTAGTATAGTGCAATAGTCAGCGACCAATCAGTATTACAAATCTCTTAACACAAAGCAGATATTTGGTATGTACAACGTATATGTTACGTGAGACGTAAAGAGGTTCTGTTGTAGCAAGCGAACAAAGCTAGATTTGTCACACTCTATTAGAGCTGTATTGCTATTGCTATGTGTGCCTAAGTCACTATGAAAGTACGTCATTGGTGCCATTATGCCATTGTGGGTAATTGATTTACATTTCACAATGCAGTTTCATCGTAGATCTTTTCATAGTGCAATATAATACAAAAAATCTAATATATAGACAATAGGAAATATTAATACAAATATAGGGATTAATTTCAAATAAATCTTCAATTATAAACAAACAAATGAATGTTTATGCATTTAAGTATAGAAATTTTAATGGCGCAAAAGTTCACAGACTGCTTATACGTTGTAATTCACCGATCAAATAGCCCGTGGCCTTTCACACGTATAATTTCCGCCAAATGTTCGTTAAAACCTGCTTTTCCGCTAGGAGTAACAATCAGCATTTCTAGTTTCGTTACCGAAATAAGCTTCTAAAACTCTATCCCGTAATATTTGTTTGACAACTAGAATTATGTTCACCCGGAATTACATGTTAATTTTGTTATTAACAACTCGTAGCCCGACCGAAAGCTGTTGAATCGAGTTTGCTCGTTGAATGATGGTTGAATAATATACTTGTACTCTATCTACGAACTGTTAACACATACAATTAACTATCGAGGGGAACAAAGTTAGAAATGAACGTTGTGAAACCATTTCGGCGAGTATTTAATTGGCAGCGAAATTACAAGTATATTGCAATGATTTACATTTTTCATTGAATTTCCCGTGCTTTATCCGGAGATGCGGCACTTTATTTGAAATAAAACAAAAATTCAAAAAACAAAGTAAAACATTTTTCCACTGAATTCTCAATATCAGATGCATAGAATTTTTCAATGCAAAACTGTATTTCGAATAACAACGATTCGCTAATATTTCTAGAACTACGACCAACAAAATTATTCCGAGAGATATTGAAGCGATATTAAGCGCAACAAAAGTTAAATTACAACCATCGAGCAACCATATCGACGTGAATAAGTATTCTTTCAGTGTTTAAAGAAACAGAGAAACAATATTACATTCGTTACGATAATATCGATTTAATCGTAATAGTTGCAATAAAGACCAGTCGAAAGCAAAGCTCCACGACTGTTAAAACCTTCGTTAGCACATCACAATGTACATTGAATATCAAGATTTAATTAAACCTTGAATCCCTCCGTTAATTCGAATTTTCATTAGCGTCGAGTTCGAAAACTAAAGACGCGATTGACGTCAGGCCGCTAAGACGCGGCTAACTTTATCTTCTAATCGTCCGCATAGTGAATTAAGGGAAGACTAGCTGACTAAATTAGGGTTATATTAAGGAGGTAGAGTTCTCTTGTTGCCCGTAGCAAGCAGAAAGCTGTGACAAGGAGACCGAGACCCCGTATAGAATTATACAAGTCCAGAGCTTCTTCGGGATATGCGAAGCACCTAGACGCTGCAACTCTCTGGGAAGCCTTTAAAGGTTCTCCCAACTCACTACACGGAGCCACAGGCTCAGGTGGCATATTAAGCGAATAACACGACCAACCAGTGTCAATCACGGCGCAAAGGATCTACGAAGAAGCGGAGAATATTAGCGAGGTCAGTTTTTTAATTCTGAAATTTTGGTTGCCTTCCAACGAAAGCTTTAAATATTTAATGTATTCAATTTTCTTTTAATCATAGCTTCGTAACTAGTTGTTACAGAGTAGTTAGAATTACAAAGAGAATTTACTTTGAAGCTGTTATATATTTCTAAAACATTTTCTCAAGTAATACAATTTACTAAATGAGCTTTAAGTTACTAAATTTCGTCCTTATTATAATTTTCTAGCTAATCGTTGTTTTATTAGAATTTTAAACAGCGTAGTTATACAGTACTATGTATAATTACAAAAAAAAAGCGTTTCCCGGAAAAATCAAATACGAGATTGAAGTTTTATCAGCTTAAGAATTGTCGATAGATTTTTTCAAAAATCGAAAGAGGTAACAGCTTTCCCTTCTTTCCTCTTTCTCTTTTAGCGGTCGTCCTTTCACCGTCAAGGCACAATTTGCAACACTTTGACGCAAACTAATTGCAATATAATGTTCCAAAGGTATGGATGAAATACGTATACATTCTTAGTGGGAGGCGGGAAAAAACGAGCGTTTCATTTTTACTCCAGTCACAAGTTCACGTTAAAAAACAGCCCTTTTTGGATATCTTCTTTTCGTGCCATACAGAATGACAGAAATGTTCTAGCTAGGACACTTTTTTCTACAGCCTCGTCGCTTGGCTAAATCTATTTTCCCAGTCCTTTGACCGGACCATACTCAAACATGATATCCGAAAAGAAAGTTTGCAGATCGTTCAGCTTTCCAATCTCTATTTACACGTAGCGAACATTTCTAATTAGATAGTTGCCAACATAAAATTCATAACGTCATGAGCGTTTCCTTTCTCGAAGCAAAAATACTGTTTCCTGCGAGCTTGGCTCGTTAAAATGAACCAGTTTTATCGACTGTTTACACCTCCCCTATAACAAATTCTGATTCGTCGTGATTTCGTTGCTCTATTTTTGACAATCCGAATTAAATGTTTAAAATTGCACCGCAAAAATACGTTGGAAAGTTAAACTGTACAATTTGGTAAAATTCTTCGAAACCATACGAATTTATCCTAGGATAACATTAAACGCAAGAATTTCTGTTTCGTTAGACGATAATTTCGCAGGGATATAAAAGTAAAGATAAAATACATATTCCTCGCTCAAAGTTAGCAAAGAGCAGCGATATTTCAGCAACGGTTTAAAATCGTTGCCTTTAATATTTCACAGAGTTACTTTATTCCATCGCGCAATATTATTTATTTCCATAATATTTTATTTCCACGAGCTTAACTGCTCATTAAAAACGGAGAAAGAGAAGAAAGAACAAAAGATGGTATTATCGAAAACGAACAGAATGAAAACTCTGGTCTTTCTTCATTCGTATTATTTGCGATTATTGCCAATTACAAGCGACAGAGGTCGCGTACCGTTCAGGAAATTAAAAGATCGAAGAATCCACGCCACACCATTAGGTCGTGTGTCCCTAATGAAGCTTGAAACGAATACGCATGGTATTGATCATAGGCGGATTAAACGCGAATAGAGGTCGGCGAATAGATTGGAAATCTGGATCCGAACCACCTCCATCGACTACGTTAAATGAAGTTATGGTCGTACGACACCTTCAACCAAACAAAATAATTAGTAAGTTGGTGTTTGCATCGATGATTAAATGAAACATGGAATTTATCTGTCTCTATGGAGCCAAATCCACAACGAAAAGCGTTTCCCAACGAATAGAAATTTTGGAAATCACAATGCGCTGAATAAAAACACAGACGATTAAGCAGAAAATATGCATATTTAGCACTAGCGAGTGTGATTAAACATAATTGGAGATAAAGTTATTATCGGGTGTTTTTCGATCGTTTTCTTTTCAATTAATTTTTTGGTACCGCGCGTCCGACGATTTGGTTGACGATTCAACGTTAATAGGATATCGATTAACTTAGGCATTGATTTGGTCATTTTTATTTTTTCCAAATTTTATCATAGATTTCTGTTGTTGGGACACTCAGTCACCTACATCGGCATTTCGATGTTTATGGTTTTAGCGTAGAAATTCGTACAATGTATTTACAATATATTTTCATATACTGATTTTCCCATACGAATTTCTTAGAATTTAAAATTTCATTTTTACTTCAAATGAGTTATTCTGAACACGATTCTCGATCATAATTATTACACAAGATAATAAATAAATAAATAATAGAGAAATTTATTTGTTTTTACATTACAAGATTAGTTGTACAGAACAGGTAATGTAAAAGTACATTGATTATGAAGAAATCCATGCTCCGAACGAATTTCCAAGAAAATAGTTGGTCGGCCTTTTTTACAATATGTATGTATATAGCAGCGATTACGACTATGTTTCAGTATTCTACGACCCTTATAATACTACGTATTAACGTCCCATTTTCGTAATCGTTTTGAATCTTTATGGCCAACAATCGGAATTTATAGTCTTTTGCAAGATTACGTTATTTTACTGTTCACACTTACAACTACGTTTCCATATCGTGTGCGTGTAACGTAATGACACGAAATCAGGAATAATGTCATTTTAAAACGTTCGCCATTTTATGGCACAGTATCGTAATCAGTTACGTCGCAAGAGCAATAAACTTTGTATTTTCAATTTCAAATTACTTTTTACAGATACTTATATTATCACGAAATTTCACTTCATAAAATTGCCAATTTTTACTTTATATTTCTTACAAAACTACAATCGCAGATTACCTTTACTCTGATTATACGTAATTATCGATGTTTATACGTGCATAAAGTTTAAGCGTGATATTACACAAACGGATAGATTTTAATGAACGAATGCTGTTTGGACAATATTCGACGTATAAGCTGGTGGAAAATTCGCGCGTTTACAATGTCGAACAGCTCACAACATGCATTTTCATTAATAGCAAATTTTATCTTTTACCGAACTCGCCGTTTTATTTATCGATCAACAATTTCGCAGGTTTTCATTCGATTCTAAGCTAACAGAATATTCCGGTTAAATAACGCGATTGAGCGTAAAATTAGCGAGCATATTTATCGAAACGTTTATCCGGTGTACCGATAGGAATCTCATAATAACAATAATGGTAATAAATCACGATCGAGTTTAGCGAACGGAGGAAGATCAAACAAAATCTGATATTTCCACGTGTAAATAATTCCGCGAAGGCAGTATAAATTAAATTAAAAAAGGTCCTTTGGCAGCGATTCTCTGAATATTCGCATAAACATTTTATATCTCATATATGATAACAATTTTGTTTGATATATGTACGATAGTTAACAGGTCGAATCGATATAAATTTAGGAAGGGCTTGTACAACTGATTAATATGCGGCTAAATGTAATCGAGCGTTTAATGTTATGCAGAATATTTATTTTATTGATACGGCGATGGGTATTGTATATTAGTCGAGTAACAGATCTATTTATTAAGTTCGTTAAGTGTTATACTTTCAGACGCGATCTAATCAAGAAGTTATTTATTTATCTTGCGTCTCCATAAATACGTATCTCCTATCGAAAGATTCGAATATACACGTGTTTTTATATTCTACAAATAATTGTTAAGATATACTTTGAAATTTACATTACTCGTGACAGATGAATGAATTTATTATCTAATTTAATAGATGGTTTCATTGAGTCATCGTCTTGTGATCTCTTAGAAACTGTACAGAAGGTGTATGACAAGATAATTTGCTACTGTGTCGTGGAAAAAATGAAATTCCATAAATTAATACGTATCTCCTATCGAAAGATTCGAATATACACGTGCTTTTATATTCTACAAATAATTGTTAAGATATACTTTGAAATTTACATTACTCGTGACAGATGAATGAATTTATTATCTAATCTAATAGAAGGTTCCATTGGGTCATCGTCTTGTGACTGCTTGGAATCTATACAGAAGGTGTATAACAAGATAATTTGCTACTGTGTCGTGGAAAAAATGAAATTCCATAAATTAATACGTATCTCCTATCGAAAAATTCGAATATACACGTGTTTTTATATTCTACAAATAAGTGTTAAGATATACTTTGAAATTTACATTACTCGTGACAGATGAATGAATTTATTATCTAATCTAATAGAAGGTTCCATTGGGTCATCGTCTTGTGACTGCTTGGAATCTATACAGAAGGTCTATGACAAGATAATTTGCTACTGTGTCGTGGAAAAAATGAAATTCCATAAATTAATACGTATCTCCTATCGAAAGATTCGAATATACACGTGCTTTTATATTCTACAAATAATTGTTAAGATATACTTTGAAATTTACATTACTCGTGACAGATGAATGACAGATGTCTTGTGACCATTTAAAAACTGTACAGAGGATGTATGACAAGATAATTTGCTACTGTGTCGTGGAAGAAATGAAATTCCATAAATTAAAAATGTCAAATACATAGTTATTTTAAGCTACGTCTTTCTCAGAAACCTTGACATCTTTGGCCAATGAATGTTAGATAAGCGCATTTTTATTTCTCTTCCGCGATGATTCTTTCTTTTTAATTAAAAGCTGCAGGGAAGTCAGGGTGCAACATCTGACCGCACAAACCGTATTCAGATATGGTTTGCGGCCACTCGAGTAATTTCGTTGAGCGGCCAGCCGATAGTTTATGCAGGCTGCATGGGGATTCTAATTGCTCCGATAAAGAATGGAACGTTCGGTGAATTTTGAAAGACTTTCATTAAAGTTCGCTGAACTGCCAACGCCGGTTGCCACGGCGTGTGTGACCTAATTGGTTATAGATATGACAGAATCCATGAATTTTAAATAGCCCATGGTTCGGAAACTCGCGCCCCAGCTACCGGATCTTGCTCGCCTTTCGATCAAGTTCCGCCGGATCAAGTCGATAAATCGATTCGAGCAAGCGTGCCCTCGTTAATGCGTTCACTGTCATACAGAAGCGACTTCCTTCTCGTCAATTTCGTGTGTCAACGGAAACAGTTTGACACGGTCGCGATAAAACGATGACGTACTCGGTTTTCTCACCTATCGATGTTCGTTTTAAAAGCCGAAATTTTTTATTCCGCTACATCATCGTGCTGCCACTTGATTTACAGTGGCTCGCAAAAGTATTCAAACATTCCTACAAACTTTTCACGCATGTATTATGCAGAACATTTGCAAATTTCACTAGCACCGTAACGACTATCGCGATTGTATCGGTAACGTTTGAAACGGATCCGAAGATATATACAAAAGTTACAAGACGTTGTTCTTGGAATATTTTTCTCAGCCACTGTATTCTTGCATCCAAGCTGAGAAATTTTATCCAATGTTTAATTGCTTTGAAATATTTTTTCTAATGTATTATAAATTATAATATATTCCTTTTATCAATTTGTCAGTGTTTATTCTTTAACCTGATCTTTAACGCGAAGAACGAAATGGATTAATTATTTTCCTATTGCGTATTTTGCTTTTTTCCGTACAGAATATTTTGTGCTCCTAGTGCTTACTACCCATGAATAGCACATGATGCAAGTTTTTAATATTTAATACCGTCAATATTTATTCTTGATCTAGATTGTTGTTGACCTAGAGAAGAATAATTTATAAGAGGTGGAACAGAGAACAGAGGGAAGTGTTGAGCTGTTTCTGCAAACATTTTCTTCTACGTAGTTGAGTATTATTCCTTCCCATCTTACATAATAATGAGCAGCGACGTTCCTAGTTCATTACAGAATTATAGGAACGGCATAAAGTTTGCTTCCGAGATTGGGCCACTTTTCACGGCGTTTTGATCTTTGTAAACGTGAATTTCCTGACGTAAACTTCCGACGACGTTGTTAGATCGCTAACGCGATTGTTAAGGTTTGTTAAGGAAGCGTGCAAGTGGGCTTTTGTCTCGTGCAGCTTAAATTACAATCGCAATAACAAATGCATCAAAGTTTTCGAAAGATAATTTCATCAACCTTCGTAAATGCAACGTCGATACATTGTTTGAAATTTCATTTAATTAATACGTAGTCTGCCATTCGAATTTTACATGTTTCACTTTGAGAGTCGCGATATAAATAACAATGCTATTTTAATAATTGCACAAAATTTCGCAACATGGATCACCAATAACCACCGTGGCAGTAAATATGTAAATAGAAGAAAAATTTGTAAATCTCCGTGTTTCTTTCCTATTTCACGAACAAATTAAGAAAAAAAGAAACCTTCTCTTAATTAAATGATTCTATCTATAACACTGTTATAATTCTGTCACCTTACTTTTTTTAAATAACTATAACGTTTTTCTCTGTCGTTTAACATACTTTGCTGTCCCTTAAAACAGAAAGCACATATTCTCGGATCAAAATTAAAGAATTCAATCGTATCCTCGTTCCGATAAACTCAGCTACCATAAATCCAACCTTACGGATTTTCATGAATCCGGTGAAGCTAAATTACAACGCAAGGATAATTTCGATCCCGATGCCCGATAATATCCAGGAATTTCGAACGAAATTATATCTAGAGCCGGCGCTCGCGCGGTGAAATCAATTTCTGTGCCATTAAATCGTATGTTCGAGGCTCACCTGATTCCTCCACGGGTAGTGTCGTAATTCAGCGTGCGGGATCCGTGCCGCCACGTAACATATCCGGTAGGCTGCGGTATATTGCTGACCACACACTTCAATTCTATCGTACTGCCCGCTTTGTAGAATTTGTCACCGGCCGTGGCACCGTGCTCGTCCACGATCTCAACCTTCGGCACTGAAACAGACATCGGTCCATTTTTGCCATTAGCATTTTTACCCCGCTTCACACGCCATTATGTGTCATCGAACAACATCAGTTATCATCGCGTTCTATCTTATCGCGTTACTGCGATTTTCAATTTCGATTAGAAAAGTGGGTCACGTAGAATATTTTAAATTGACATTTATACAAATGGAACCGATTCGTAATATATTAGATCGTCCGAAATGTTTCTTTCGTTTTATAAGGAAATAATGGATGCACTACATTTGTCGTTTTATATTATTTTATCGAATCACCTATGATCCATTTTGTTCTATCAAAATAACGATCACAACGTTCGACAGATTAGGTTTCATGTTTGTATGAAGGTGCGATGTTGTAAAATAAATGTAAATTTATTGTCGGTAATGTCAACTATTTGCCTATGCAAAGTACACATCACAAGTACACTCGTGACGATCCACGAACTGGATGATAATATTTAATCGACGAACAGGATGATAGTGTTTAATCCACGCACAATGGACAATTAAACGTTATTCCAAACTTTCCATATGGTTTTCATTATAATTTTGATAGAAAATCTTGATACAACTGATAGATGGAACTTATTATGCGACGATACGACAAACATCCGAAAACAATTTCTTCCCAAATACTCTAAATTTAAAGCGTTCGAGTATCCCGTAAGATCCTGAACACTTTTTCGAAATTTCCTAACGAGATCCTCGGGAAACTAGGAGAAAAAGCTTGCTCACGTCGCGGGCGGCAAGTTGTCGGAAAAATAAGTTGTTTCTTCAGTCATCGGTTCGTTTCAGATCCAGCTCCGCGTAAGAAACGTGCCGGGAACTGCTAACTGCGAACAGGAGGAATTGCTGAAATTTCTCACGGCCTCCAAGCGTTACCCCTTGTTGGAAACAAGCCACGAAAAAATCCTCCTACCCCATCGACGTCGCGTGCAACCGTCGTAGAACAATAAGTTTTCAGCCGAGGTCCGCGAAGATGGATGCAAACGACGGAAAGACTGATCTCGTTCCCGTGAACCCTTTTAACTCGTCGCGGCGTGGCGTGGCGTTTCAGGCTGTAACCTTCCTTGCAGGACGCGAGACTTTGAAATCGCGATCGTTCGAGCATCTGTTGCGGTTCCCAGAACCTCTAGTCTACCTTAATTACCCTCGTATAGCGGCGTCAAAATATTACGGTTCGTTTAAAGCTTCTTTTCGTTACGTTTCGTACGGTTCGTTAAAGAAAGATCTGAATGCTGGTTTTAAACTCGGACGATTAGACAAAAATCCAGTAGCAAATTTTTAAATGCATCTTTTTTGTTTCTCTTTCTTTCTTCTTTTTTGTCAATTATATAGAATATGTATCATATGTGTTAAAATTTAGGGGTTGTTAGCGAATGTTCAAAGACTAGTTTAATATCAGAGTGGAGAAACTTAGCGAAGCTAGAACTTGGTTATAATAATATTGAAATAAACACGCAAAGGGAGAGTTTGCTCTGGTAAATATGTGAATTTCGAAATGAATTAAATTGGAATCGACATATGGAGAATCAAAGGCGACCAGGCTTCGATATCAGGCAAAATAATATCCGAATCAATATTTCGAATTTCAGCGAATAGTTTTACATCTCGGCTGGTGTGTAAACAAAATTCATCGTTAGAGCAACTATAGGCAAAATGTATATCTTAAAATTAAACAGATGCAGCCATTAAGATAAATTATTGTGTAATTATACAGACGTGTATAACCGTAACTTATAACCGTAATTCTACGTAAAGATTCACGCTTATTAGTCTAGTTGCGAATGAACGTGATTTAAAGCGAAGAGCTGTGTCTTCTTCTCAAACGGTGATTCGACAGAAGTTGAAGTAAATACGTATCTTCAGTTAGCAGTTAGTAGTTCATATCGACAGTCTTCGACGTTACAGCGGTATATGGAAGCAAATTTAACCCACTTACGTCTAACAGGACAGGCTTCGAATAAAATTCTCACGATTCCGTTTATGCATCGAACCAGTGACATTTCGATGCAATTTCGTAGTCGACAACCTTTCAGTTTCATTTACAATGCACATATTCAAGCGCAACTCATAAGCAAGAAAAAATATCCTATTAATACTTGTATTGTAAACAATTAATATTGTTATGCCTTTTCGGAATGCAGAAAAGTTCGCGGAATTATCTTATTGTAAGGCTTATAAAGAACAAATTCCTTCTTTCTGCAATTGCTGCAGATCCAACCGTAGTCGTCAATTTCAGATGGTAGATGATCTAATCTTCTCAACGATTTTTTCTCATTTCAATTCTATCCGTTTTATTCGCTCAATCTCGTGTACCGATTTACTACCGGCAATATCTTTTATTTGAAATATTCGAATATACATTGCACATGGTATTACCGTGGCGGAAGAGTATGGAAAACTTTGCTTTCGCAGCGAAAGAATCCCTACACTTTCAAGCTTTCGAGCTTCGCGTTTAGCGACAGATTAATGCTGTATATTATTTGATTGTTTTTCTATTTTTCGACGCGGGTACACCTGAATTTACGACTCTATTTAGAGAATATATACCAGCGTCCAGATATGTTTTGTGTCTCATTTCAAACTACTTTCGTTGTATTAATAATCGTGCAAGCTGTTTCACTCGCACGATTTAAATCGTTTTGAAACGAATATTTCTTTTTCAATTAAAACAGGATATTATGAATTATAATTAGTTTCGTGGAACAGTATGTCCATAAGGTAATTTCGTGCAATATAATGTATAGGTAATATGTGTTTGGTCTTATAAAAGTGTAGATAAATTATTGGAAAAGGAAGGAAGAAAAATTAATTTATCAAACTTGTTTCTCTTCCACTGTGTATAGCTCGTAAATCAGTTTCATTATGACACTCGCAGCTTCGATATATAATTCTTTGACAAGGTCGTTTCTCTTCCTACTAAATTGCAGATAGTATCGCTAAAATCATACTTACACTTCCTAACCATGTTTCAACTTTTAAAAAGCAAAATTTATCTTCTGCTCTCTCAAATATGTGATGCAATAATTTATCGTATCGTTTTTCTCTACGATTACGCTTTCCAACGAATCAAAATCTTTCCTAAAATTTGCAATCTCGTAGAAACACGAATTTTCTCTAAAAATAATACATCAACTTAAAAGTGACTTTGCGTGAAAATGAAAAATGCTACGAAATTCTCTTCTTTGAATACGTTGCTACGAAAAGTTATATCGACGATTTATAGCTAATCAGCGAATCTTTGAGTTAGAGAGAAGTTCAAGTTCAGCGAACGCAAGCTCTCTGGTTCAACCTATGCGCACACTTGAGACGAATTTACTCGATGACAAGACGATAAAATTGGATTGCAGACCGCCTCTTCCAAAATCCATTTCGATCTCAACGAACCTCGTTCGTGAGATTCACGATCACGAGAATAAGAATCCGTGGTCGTTTCGGACATTTTCTAGTGGGAAGAAGAAAAGTTCTTTCAGACGATTTTTCATGGCGACCAACGTATTTCCGGCAAACAGATAAATACAGGTACTTTACGGTATTGGGTTTCTTCGATAGGGACGGAATGTCCACAAGGATTTTCGATCGACACCGAAGACAGCTACCCTAGCTGATTGCTAATCGACTTCGATCAACTGGTTCGCGAACATGTTATTATATCGAACGTTGTGACCACCACAGCCTGAATAAATACACGCCATTTACTTTCGTAGCTTTGGGTTTGCTCAGGTTCGACTTTATTTAAAGTTAAACTTTATTTCTGCCTTCTGAGGGATCGTTTCGATGTTTGTGTCGATAAAAGAGCAGCTTTAAGAAATGGTTTTTTAATCGAGAATTTATCGTGTAACTTCCACTCGAAAATTTTCGCATATCTTCTATTCTCAATAAAACATTGTAAAATAAACATTTTTAAAATAAGATTTAGTGTATTAAAAAGTAGCATGTGTAACAACTTAAATGAATTATCGCGATATAGCTCATCTGTTATTTTTGAAATTATGCGAATTTATATTTTTATCGACACTACTGAAGACAAGTATCCCGCTGGGGGTAGCCATTCACATGTTATTTAGCAATTAAGCTAGAAAAATTTACCGAATGCCCAGCTGGACAAATTGTAAAGTACAAATTTTAATGGAGAATTTATCGTGTAACTTCTACTCGAAAATTTTCGAATATCTTCTATTCTCAATAAAACATTGTATTTGAACTATGAACTTCAAATTGCACGCATTTTTAAGATAAGATTGTTAGTGTATTAAAAAGTAGCATGTGTAACAACGTAAATGAATTATCGCGATATAGCTCATCTGTTATTTTTGAAATTATGCGAATTTATAGTTTTATCGGCACTACTGAAGACATGGTATCCCGCTGGGGTTAGCTATTAAGTTTATTTAGCAATTAAGTTAGAAAAATTTAATTTAGAAACAAAACAGTTGCATTCATCTGTTTTTCGAGACGCCGCGCACACACGTACTTCTACACACTCATATTCACATACGTGTGTCACTACTACGCGGCCAATCTATTCTAGCACATAAAATTATACATATCTCAATGATATTAATTTCTGTACTTTTTTTTTATGATAATTTATAAAGCATTCGTCAAGATGCATTCTTGAATATAATTGATCTTATTTTTCAACAGTTCAAAATCAAATTCATCTTCGTTTCAGCTAATTTCACTTCCGAAAACCATTTTTTTTTTTTTTTTTTTAGGGTTTCTAAACTATAATACTTTTGGCATGATCGTTGAATCCGAACTAACGTTGCAGACGTTGTCAGAACCATAGTTCATATGGAGGCATATGGGATTAAATATTTTATCTGCATTTTAAAGTCTAACACTTTACACTTCCTAACAAAGAATACAAAGAGCTAAGCAACCAATTTACGAACCAATATTGCACTTTCTTCAATTGGAGATATCGAAATTTAGTATAAACAGTGACTGTCGCCTCTGACTCGCCACTGGAATTGTAGCACGGAACAAAGTGGTGACTGAGAGTCGCCTCTCGAGTGCAAAGGGTTAAAGATGTTCCTGACAAAAAGCATATATCCTCGACTCTTTTATTCCCGATAAGGGACGCCGGTTCGTTTCCAAGCTATTTTTTACGGAAATTGCACGATGGACTTTCGCGATTACGCAGAGCCGGAAATTTTAACGAAAGTCGGTAAAAATGGTCGATCGAGGATAATGTCTTTAAATAAATTAGAATCGAGAAAATATTGTGTAAGTTTTATCATCAGTTAAGAATGAGAAACTTTTTTAGAAGTTTTATAGAATTTATTACTTCTTTATTATTATTGGTAATCTTCTTTGTGTGTCCTTTCTATGCGTCCTTTCAACCTTATTTTCTAAATTTTCTAATTTCTTAATTCCCCAATATTCTAAGACAGAAGTAACAGTGTGTATAGAGTTATGTCAAATTATTTGCCTTTAAATTTTATTTTAAGTAGAAATTTTCTTTCGTATCTTTGATTTGTGTAAATCGATTCTATAAAATGTCTCCGCTATTCTCATATTATGTCTTTCATTCCAATTACTTTCTTTCGTGTTTAAAAAATTCTACATTTACGAAACTGCCACTTGTTTCCAAATTAATCGCACAGCAATCGTCTCTAGTTTTCTTTATGTCGACGTTGAGGTTAAGTGATTGAAGAACGAGTTATCCTTATAGCTTTAGCTAAAGGCCACAAGGAATATAAATAGAAATCTGTTTATTAGTTCCTTTGTTCCTAGACCTTGCAATCCAAAACATAATGTATATTCAAGGGTACAATAATATGCACCTCTCCTTATTTAGAATATTTCCGGGTAATAGCAGTCTCCGGGTCACGGATATACGTAAATAAAGATGTAGAGTTTTTCTTCAAGCAGTTACTTCAACACTTTATACCGACAAATTTTCGACTTCGAAATTTCTTCATTCTCTATACACGTACTATTAAATTACGAGTTATAATTCATGATGAAATTCGAAAATTGAAGGCGACAATACAGCGATCATTTAACTGTGAATTCACTCGCATCGCACGATGAATTCCAGAGACACTGGTTTAATACAATTACAACGATACGTAAGAACCATGACGACATACATATATATGTAAGTTATATCGTCGTTATAAATTCTAGTGACAGGTATTTATCTTAGCAAGTTTAATTCGACGCTGTTAAATGACAATTATCAGTAAATGGTCGCCTATACCGAACGCAGCTACGTTCAAAGAGTTAAATGAAAATTGCTTTCAATTATTCTACGCCTGCATGTGAAGCTGACTGAACGTACAAATTGAAACGCGTTTTCATTTGCGCCAAAAACACGGGTGAAAATGGGGGAACAAAAACGACGCGATATTAGCCTCTTTCCTGCGCTGTAGCAATTTCATACAACGACACCCTTTGTCAAAGAAACTTGATCATGGGATATTTTTGTCGAGTTTTAATTTTTTCGATGACACGTCCACGATTATTTAAAGAGTACGCAAGGAAACGCTTAAATTAGACCCGAGATGATTTTATTCGAGAAACTTTCTTATTTAGAAGCAATATAAAGGCAATACCTTCATTTTTGGTATTTACCATTAAATAGTTTTCATTTTTAGTTAAATTATTTTCACTCGTAATATTCATTCGAATTATAAATATCGTATTTTTCGCCATTTGCTCTCAAAGTTAGTTTGCTTTCGATTATCTTCCAGCATTTCTCATGCGGTTGAAAATGTTATCACAAAGAAATTATTTTGTTGGTGAAATCGGTTGATAATTAAATAACGAAATAATTTGGAGAAAAATTATTTGCTCTGCTATTTTAGTTGTTTCATGTATAATCTTCGTATAACGTAATTCTACGTAATGTACAACCTTCTGATACATAGTTATTTCGAAATATCAACTATTTCTATAAGTTCAAATATTTTAATAAAACAATTTCCGAGTCATCGGATCTAGGTGAATGAAACGATGAGAATTAGGGGCAGAAAGAGACGATAAAAGAGAAACAGAACGACCGGATCGGTGGACGCATAGGAAACGAGTCTCCTTTATTTTCGTTTAGTTACATCGAATACAGAAGCAGCTCCACGAAATTGAAAATATAAGTGGTAGAATAACACCGAGGAAACGGTTTCTCGTTCGACGTGAGTAAGGTAAAACGAAGAAAGGGATCAATGAGGAAGGAAATTACGCGAGAGAAAGAAGAAGCTACGTACGAAAACTATCCAGATCTTCGATATTTTCATCCTAAAACATATAATAAGATCTCTCGATGTAAATTAGAACATCTAAATTAATTTCAATGTAAATTTTAGTTAGAATTTTAGAACTCTGCAGCTCGGGAATTTCAGAACTGCAGAATTTTTATTTCTATATACATCATCGTAATCTTTTTTATTCCTCAATGTAGAAGAGTGTAACAAAAATTTGGAATAGAAAGAAAAAAGTTTTATTCCATACCTTTTCTTTCTTTTCTATAAAGATTTTTTTTATATTCGTATCTACATTAATTGACGCAGCAAATTCAACAAAATACAGTATGGTCTGTGATCGCGGAAGATACAAAGACACTAAACTCGCGAAATTACTCGCGTCCTGAGAACTAATCGGCATCTCTGGTGAGATGTTAAATAGAATTCAGTTGACGGGGCAAAGGCGAGCGGAGGTTACAAATAGAGTGGATGCGTACGAAAAGTAGTTTGGCTTGGCTCCTAGAGCAAACTTAATTGAAGTATCTCGTCAGACGAGCGAATAGACAAAGGGGGAAATGGATGAGAAAGGGAAAAGCGAATAGACACGGCGCGGCGGCGCGGCATAGCAATGGAACAGACGAAGCAGTTCGGTGGCTGTTGCACTGAAAAAAGAGAAGAAAGGCACGAAGAACAAAAACGACAACCACCGCGCGAAAAAGAACGTATACACGTAGAACAGACTCGGTAGAAAGAGAGAAAATGAAGGAGAAATAAAAGAGAAAAAGGTGGCAAACAATCGCGCAAGGGGCTTTGCCTAGTGGCGCCAGTTAATCAAAGCCTCGGCCAACCCCGCGTTCTCGTCTTCGTCCGTGTTGGTCAAACAATGCCTTCCAGGGATGAACTTTTAAAACGTCTATTCGGAAAAAGTCCCCATTTGCACTCAAATGAAGATTACTTGACCGAGAATTTCGTTTCTTTCGCTCGTTTCTGATTCTAGAGCACCGTGACGAGCGTGGCCGCTTTGTTAACTGTTTGCCCAATGTATTATTCGATAGTGTCTACGCTCCTGTTTCGGAGATCACCTTTGCCACGACATAAATTGACACCAGAGTTGTAAAAGGTTGAGAATTGACAGCAAAAATTGCTAACGTTTCAAGCGAAAGGCTACGCTTGACGGATAGAAAGAATATTCTGTTTTCTTCTTTTTTTTTTATGATATGAATATTCTTGTACACTGTATCCATACACTACGCCGTATCAAGCCACTATATTTTATACTTTGTACGCTATTCAGAACACACACTTTTAAGGAACATTGAATCGCAACAGGTGGATGTCTCAATGTATCCATTTCACTTCTCGTCAAAGTAAGAGCGTTTAATAAATCTTTATCAACAATCATAGTCTTTTATATAATCTTCAATCTTTTATATAATTCAGATGTGTGGGATTTATAGGAAATTTAGAGGAATACGCGTTTCACAGGCGATTTCTAGGTCTCTCTGCCACGTACAAAAGAGAATAGTTCTGGTGACTCTTCGGCTCTCGACTTTCGTGACTTGCTTTCACCGGACAGCAACTTCCGTCGACTTCTCGGCCCGAATTCATCGAACGAAAAGATTCGCGTAACTGCTTCTAAGTTCGATGCGGAAACGCTGTTTTCCAACAAAGTGTTTCTTTCGGCTATAGCGCGGTCCACGAGCAACCACTGAATTGGCCGAATAAAGAGCTACGAGTGGGCGGGCACAAAGGACGACTAGAAAAACTACCGTTGCAGCTTCTGCTATTTATGGAATAACCGCGGAATCGTCAAGAAAAAGGGAAATGAAACAACGAAATGGATGAAACCCCGGGAAGTGGAAGAACAGCGAAGAGAAAAACGCGGACATAGTCGCGCGTGTACCTCGGATAATCGTTTATTGGAAACGAGAAAAGAAAATTGCATCTCCATCCTCGTGGATTTTATTAGCTTTTATACCTGTTTTATTATCTGTTTATGTGTACGTTGAAGAACGTTAATAGATTAATTTGTACATCGTGAAAAAGAATTACGTGTTATACAGATAAAAGCAATTATCAAATGTTTTAATATAAATAGGATTAACCTGTTGATAGGATCGATTAATAGAGAATTGATCATAGAGGTGTATTCGTATAACGATTCATCGATAGTGTTGAAGTGGTCACCACTTCTAAGAAAAATTTACATCTGGTTTTTAGTTTTCTCAAGCACCGAAGCCATCGACAGCGTATAGACAAAAGATCGGGACGAAGGCCAACCATAAGTTGTAGACAGGCTACGATGGCTTCAGGGCGCGGATTTGGATTAGCTCATATCGCATTCCTTTTTTGTATTTACACCTCAGCATTAAAATATATTTTCTACCTTACAATTTATCCACGCGTTCCTTTGTATTCACGTACATCTAATAACCTCAACAGATAGAAACATGAATGATCGTACGTATAAATCGACATGTATTAATTCGTAAGAATTTCACATTGGTAGTAGGTTCAGTGTGACAGCGTGTACAATTTCCTTTCGATGTTCCAGTCTCGAATAACAAATAGTATAAAATACAAAGAATCGATATCGTGCGTGTTATTACATCACAATCGTGCATTTTAAAACAAAAATGATTATACGATGTAAAGTATTTAAAGAAAAATTACATACATTTCGAAAATGTGATCAATCTTTCACGTAAATGAATCTTTTACTTCTCATCTACGTTACCGTGGAAGATCTGAAAGAAAACGCTCGCACTCCAGTAATTTTTCAACGCCCATCGAGCGTAAAATGAGAAAAACTTGCCGGCGCATAATTCATCTTTTAATAATTGCAGGTAAATTTACATGAAAGTAAGGTTCGTGAAATTACGATATTCGAGAGCGTTATAACGAATTCATAAGGATCACACGTTCTTCTACGCTTTCGTTACTTTCAATCTCCCATCTCTTTTCCATTTCTCTATTCTTTACATTTCCTCCGGATCTGCTTTACTTCCTCTTTATCCGCGTTTTTTCCTCCTTTTCAACTTTTTACTTCGTCCCTCTTTACTCTCCCCCTCCCCATTATCTCGCTTTTGCGTATTAACTTTCTCGCTTGTTATTTCATCTCTGTTTCTGTTTCTCATTTACCTGATGTTTATTCAAGCAGTGTTAGCATTGTACGCTGTTCGAAAATTTACTCGAAAACTCGACCTTAGTTCGATTTTACTTATCTTTGTCGCGATAATACTAATTGTAGATAATCTCAGGAAAAAACGACGATAGAATTCTTCTCGTTGTTCGTCTTCGTTTACCAAGAAATAAATGGGAAAGCGATATTTATCGTTCGGTTAGGGAATTAATTCAAAGTTCGATAGCGATAAGAAAGTAACGGAGGAAAGTATACAACGGAATGTAAAGGCGAAAGGCACGGGGGGAACAATGGAATTGCTTATACGAGAGAACGACAAGCAGGAGGAAAGAGTGGAACGCACGAACAAAAGACGGAACACACGAGAAGTCTAGAAGTTCGACGGGAAGCAAGAACATATCAGGAATTCCTATCGAGCATCCACAAACCGCAGCCAGCAACCAATTTCAAGTTTACGCGTCCAACTTTTCCGTATCTCTTCCACGTATCTGCCTCTGACGTTCTACCTGTTTCGACTCCGTTTCTACGTGTATTTCTGTCTGCATAGAAACGCTCTACACCTATATACGTGTGTTTGTGCGCCTGTCTATGTATGTGTACTCTTCAAATGTGCATTGCGCTTTAGACTTTAGCAGAAAATACCCTCTAGCGATATTTCCTACTTGGCAATAATCCTGCAAACAGTTAATTGAAACGACTACACGATTGATCTTCGTTCGATGAGACAGATATTGAACTATTCCGTATCTGTGATTACAGGAGAGATCGCGATATCTTTCTTCGCAGTCGGCTTGCGTCTCCAACGAAAATAATAAATTCAATTTTATGATTGAGATTATTGAGATATGTATAATTTTATGTGCTAGACTAGATTAGCTGCGTAGTAGTGATACGTGTATGTGAATACGAGTGTATGGAAGTATTATATGTGTGCGCGCGACGTCTCGAAAACAAAGGAATGCAAACTGTTCGGTAAGTTAACAGTCTGGTAAGGAAGAAGGTGAGACGCGTGCAAGCGTGTATCTATAAATATCTTTGACATCGTTTATCAAATAAATATATAACTATTCTAATATAAATTCTAAGTGTAAATTTAGTGTTCCTATAGCATTATTTCGGCAATTAAGATCCAAAATTCTCAACAGAGATACAAGCATTCTAGCCTCATTAGGCAATTAAAATTCGGTACTTTACCGTGGCGAGATAGAGTTTCATAATTCTTCGTGATACGATGTCGAGTTATCGGTATCGCAGAACCGCCAGCACAATTTATAGCATTTTCTTGTTGTAAAAATCGTAGTATAAAATATTTGTACTTGTTTCATCTTGTCAACAAATTGTGGTCTAGAATCTACTAACACACATCGGATATATTTTATATTACGCTCTCGTTGTTATACGCGTGTTACGTCCCTTGAATTACCAAGTTGTAAATAAAGTTGAGGGAATATAGCGATATTCTTTCAAACGCGCTGCCTATTGTCTTTTATATCTTATATCGAATGGCACGGTATAAAGAGGAAAGGGACGATGGAAACGCGGCCAATTTAATATTCCAGTAGCAACGAATCAATACGAAGAAACGGATATAAAGTGGTCATGTGAAAATGTAAATTTAATAACGATTTATTATCTGGAGTAAGCAAACGATGGCGATTGGCGTCGAGTGGTTGGGCACAGCCAGAAAAATGACGACGTTGTGCAGTATTTCGTCGTTCAGCCGGGTTCAACTGAGAGTATTTGACGATGGAGAGGAGGCTTACCACCGATCCACGTCTTCCACGTCGATATGCCACGTTCGCTCGCTTAGACGTCGCGTTTCATTGCCATCTCCTCGCGTTTACCTCGATCGTGTATTCATTTTCGTTCCACCAAGAACGAATTCCCACTTTCCTTTCATGCTTGCCACGCTGGATAGATGTAATTAAGTAAAAAATCTTTTCTGGAAGAACTAACGAGTCTTCGCGACTTTCATCCCTACAGAATGCTAAATGGGACTGAAAGTTTAGTTTCTCGATGCTAAATCGTTGGAAATTTTGCAACAAGATTATTCCTACGCGTTTGGATCAGTGTGGATTACGTCGTAATTTCATTTGATTTTTTAACGTATCGAATCGACAGTACGGGCACCAATTCCTCGGCATGTGTTTTCCTCGTAGAACATTGCTGCGTGACCGAACGGGGAGATCTCCCTTTTTCACTTTTGCAACGCATTTTTTTTTATTATCAGTTATTATTTACCTGAAATTGTTCCCAATTAATTGAGCCACTTTTTCCGCTTTTATAAAGTACAGTATGTAATAAAATACACTAATTTAGTGGTGTTAAAATTAATAAAAAAGTTACACTATCAGTTATGACTAAATAAAGTTATAATCGAACTATACATGGTAAAAAAATATTAAAATGCATTATGAATTTTTAATTTCACGTTCTAGTCGCCTTATTTATCTTTAGTCACTTTTATAGCTTTTAATTTTACTTACATTCTTTATACTTTTAATATATACTTTTAATTTGATGTTTTGTATAAACCGTTAAATAAAATCATTACAGCAAAATATAATTGACCGCTTAAATAATTTCTACATTTCTTTGCTTTTTAAGTAGTGAACATTAGTCTTCGATACTTGGAAAAATGCGCGATGGACAGCGTATAGGTTGGCTTGTCAGAGCTTGATGGAAAACGCGTAACTCGCTGTAGCGCGCGCGGTTGCCTAAATGTTAAGATACTTGAAGCAACACGTATAGATATCGAATGGTAACATCTTGGCCCGCCGCTGATGAAACTGCTTTATTATCAGCGTTCGTAATAGCGATAATAATTAAGGCAACACGCCGACAAACGCCAGCGATTACTGTTGCCAAGAGGAAACGTAACTCATGGCATAACGAGATGAGCGTACGCCATAGAAAGCGGCGATACAACGTGGTGCTACGAAACGCGCGTAATTGCTAATTATGGTAACCTAGTTATTTTAACCCTTTGCGGTGCCGCGTAAAAGCGATTGGGGGTGTCCCGCGTCGCCGCGTACACGGTTTATTTTGAGGCTAACGCTAAACGTCGCGTTCAGGTTTGCAACAGTTACAGCAGGTTAGCGGCCAGCGAAATTAGCGTGACAGAATCCTGGAAACACACCCTTCTGCCATTCAACGTTTCCTCGCAAAGATACGAGGATGGATCTAGTTCGCACATGCTTTGGGCGGTTAGTTTTCTGGTTTGTAACTGTGGTCATGCAACTTCGACAACTGCTCTTGTTCGGTTTAGTTCCTAAGTAGTTTATAACCCTTGCTCTGAATAGTAGAATCACTGGTGTGGTATAGCTTGAAACTGTAAGCGGATTGTTGTTTTGCCAAGCTACAACATTATTCTAAAATCGGTAAATAGATTAATATATAAACTATGTATGCAAATCTGAGTCGACAATTCAGATTATGTACGTGGTACAGTATAGAATACAAGACGAACTGAAAATCGAGAAATTGTGGAAGAAACGTTCGTAAAACTTGGAGGATTCGACAAAGTACAGGATCTGCCTACGTCTAAATTTATGTTTCATTATTTTAACTACGATGAAGCAACATCTCGTGGCAAAATATATTTCACTTTTTCAGAGTCAACACAGCCGTAAAAGTGAAAAATACCGTACACACAGCTTCACAGCGGTATCGTTTCGGAAGAATTTCTATGGCTTGGTTTGAGATATAGAAATATAATGCGCGAGAAATTTTTTGTGATACTCTAAAAAGCCGTTATTCGTCACGCTTAAAGTAGAATATCAGAAGAAATTGATAATAATCGTCTTATATACATATAGTAGTTTGGAAGCTTTTACGCGCTTCGGTATTTTCATTTCTTTAAGAAAAGATTTTCTGATATAGTTTCAAAGTAGTAGTACGGATAATAAGACTTATAGAAGGATACGGCGCCTCTTGTATCTACCGTGTCTGACTACAAACGATCCGTTACCATTTATGTTCTCCATTTATTACGTTTCTACATCCTTTCGCTCTCTCCTTTTAAAAAATATTTCACTAGCTTACTAGCTGATTTTAATACTTCAACCATTGGATTCTAGTCACAAAATATCCGTTTACTTAATATCCTGGAAAAGTAAATCGCCGTGTCAAAGTTTGAACTGTATATCCTCGCTCTCTTTCTCTCTCTCTCTCTCTCTCTCTCTCTTGCTACTTAAATTACCAAAATTCCCATAAATTAATAAATCTCGTCTTTGAGACAATTAATAAATCACTATCTTTGCAAGTTTTGAAGCACATTCTTTAAAATATCGCATAAACCTTTAAATTTTATTTATTCCTATATCACCACGCGTGAAACTTACATTTAAAAACCTCAATCATCGGATCAAACAGCCTCGAAATAACCCTTTTCTTCCATATGAATCACGCAGTTCGGGATGCGAACCGTGAATTTCGTCTGCATCCCTTGGAAGTTGTATAAACGCGCACGTGTGGCTCACGCGTGTGCCTCGGAACGGACGGAGAAGGCACACGTGCACCCGTGACACTCAGTTGGCCCGAGATGGAGGATGTGTGTGCGAGTGACACGCACATACACGGCCGTATGCATGGGGATCACGTTGGCGCCGTACGAGGCATATGCCGGCGTGTTTCATCCCCTGGTTTCAGCCTGGCCACACCCTCGACAGCCGCTTCATCCAGCCGTGATGGTCTTACGAGCCACTATTTTCTCGCAGAGGGAACATTCCAGCCGCGTTTTACAACGGGAATAAAGCAGCGACGTCCTTAGTTCTGGATCGTAGCTTACGAAACTGTCAGCCCTTTTCTCGTTCGGCTTTATGCTCTACGGCTGATTTTTAGTTGCAATTCAATTCTGATTCACCGTGGAGGTGCGAACGAAGAAAAGGAAGAAGCAAAGTGTAGATAGAAACGTGTGATCGGATCAGACTGCTGACTTTTAGGCGTTTTTTGTATTTTTACGAGCGTAATTAAAGAAGTGGAACATAAATAGGAATTCGTGTTAGATTGAGAGCAAGTACATTCACGGTTTTTTTTTTTTTTTTTTTTTAAATCCACAAATTATAGGAGATTCGCGCGATACGAAAATATACAGAAAATTAGAAAATTTCTCAAATGTAGTATTCGTCGTAACGTTTAGTTACTTCTGCGTAGAAGCTATCCAATCGATGAGTAACTTACTTGTCCCATTTCTTTGACAAACGTACGATATCCTTCGTCGAAAGATTCAAATACGTGTATTCTCGTGTTCTTTACACAATTTTTATTTTTCGAAACGTATACATTAGTGAGAGGTGAACAAACCTATTACTCAACCGTATATCAACGATTATAACAAATATTTACGTGCAATACGCTCCTTGTGCATTACTGTACGTTTGTTTCATTTACCAAACGATGCAATGACTAGTCTACTACGTGGAAACGGCAAATACAACGTTAAATTTTCATGCTGTTCGTCTTTCACTCTGGTTCTTGCTCGCGATGAAACGCTTTATATTCAATGCAATCGGCCCAAACGATCCATTAGCAGATTCTTTCTAGATGCACCACGCGACTATATGAGCTCCGGAAAGTGGGATAACTGCGGATTGAATGTGTGTCGATAACCGCAAATCGTTCGCGTAAGCGTTCTTCCGGATATATATGGCCACGCTGCAAGTTGCGAGCCAACGGCAATTGGAAGATTAAGTTTTTTATTCCGCAAGAGGCGCAGAGTCGCCATCGTGCGATTTCGGGACAAGGTTTCTTTGCTCGTCTCACATAGGCTATCTTTCCTTATCAGAAATCTGCCCAGAGATAACGAGAAATTGTCTTTCCACCAATCCTTCTCTGTTATAATATCACACTATATCAGCTTGCTGGGTATAAAAAATATCGTTTGTTAAAATAAAGTTCGAGCTGCATGTAGTTTCTTCAAAATATCGCACGTATCATAGCGATTGTATAATCCGAATATTCGTAAGATTATGTTAGAACGAGCGTTATCTACGTAAATTTCAACTCGTCGTTAATAGCAAACTCGAAGCATCCAACTCTCACTTCCTGTCAGATGTAATCCTGCTGATTCGTTTCAAATTTTCAACAAATCTCAAAAAGAATGCCATTTTATAATCTCAAGATTCTTAATAATATTATTAATCGCGATAATCCCTTCCACTTAAATACTTAACTATCTCACCTAATTATATAAAAATATATAACAAACACAGAGCGCTATTTTATGGAAAATAACACTGAACTGACTTGCACGATTATGATCCTCGTACCATGGTTTTTGTTTCCGCTGTTTCTGTCCGGTTTTCCCAAAAATTTTCTGTTGCGCGTGATTCTATTACATTAATGATCCAACAAGTCGAAAGCTACTAGAAAACAGATCGTCGTCCCACGTCTATTTAAATAACGAACAAAGCCAAAAGCGAATTCCGCGTTGTTTCGGTGTTGCTCGCGGAACAATGAAAACCCGAACGACACGTACAACAGGAAAAATCCATCGATACGGAGCACAGTGCACGATCGTTTTATTAGATTCTCGTTTAACTATTCGTCGACACATTGCCTGCTGGTCGATTCGTTTTTAATCACGTGGCCACAGCCGAAGGATAAAAATTCCACCGGTGTAAGCGAAGATTATTATTCCTCGCAAAGGGAAATGGTGAGTAATCTCTATCCAGGAAGGGGATATGGACTCTCGTCACTTTTCCGGAAGTACACGGAAAGGTTCGAGACGTGATTGTTCGCCGCTGCGGTGGCCGGATTTGAATTCATTGTTTGAAAGAGCCAGTTACACCGGCCTTCCACGGACGATATATTATCTGTTATTATTGCAGCTCGACTCGAAGCCACAATGGCTGGGTGGCTGGCTTTGCCAAGCCGATCTCCATATTTTAATTAAAAGCTTCTGCGTCTAGTCGTTTCGTAAGTCGCGGACGAGCCGCAATGTGTGCCTCGACACGAAAACGCGAATGAATATCCCATATGGAATTGTGATTTGCATTCGGTTCTTCCACTTTAACTTCGTTTCATACAAGGTCGGTTCAAATAGCGATTAGTTCAAGTGAAACGAGTAATTTGACGCAGCATCGATATCGTTTTGATTCTTCTTACAGGAAAAGGAATCTTTTTAAGGTTCGTAAGATACGCTTTATTGGTTGTACACAATACAAGTCAGTTTATTTAAAAGATTTTTATCGAAGTAATGTATTTTCGCAACAAGATTCTTTGCTTATGTATATCTTATGCAAATGTTACGTATATTATTCCAGCATTGAAAACAAAGTACACGGAGTTAAGATAAGATGCAGTGCATATTTCAAGCGTCAAGGAATATTCCTTGGAATATCTTTTCCTTAAAATATCCTTTGAAATGGTTCGAGAGGAAATCTAACAAGTATTTTACAAATCTACGCGAAAATTCATGTAACTGAAATTTGAGAGGATTGTATTTTACAGCGCGAACGCGTTTCATTGGATGGATGAAGTCAAAGAAAAGAAAGACGGAGGTCTTGATGGAACACGCGACACGCTTTTTGTTTCTCTATCTTTCGCTATATACGACTAACCGCACATACCATAGGGTGCATCCTCATTAGTCTACTCTGACTCGGTCTGGTTAACTGATTGGCCCGCTGGTCATTATCTCCATTTCACGCTTGGCGAAATCCAGTGTCTGGTATCCCCACGTTGAACGTTAATAGCAACGGTACATCACAGATCGATGTAGTTCGGTATAGGTGACAATGAATAGGCTTAGCAGTTTTACCACCAAACGCCAATGTGCATGCTGTGGCTGCAATTCAATTACGCGCACGGAGAACCTTCCCTTCTCGTTTCCCACCTTCGCTAAGGATTCTTGAAATTCACGTTACAACGAAATTTTGCGAGCCATCGTTGTTGCTGTACAATACGTCAAATAATTTTTATTTGCCACTGTTGGAATACAACGATATTACACGCATAGACACGAATGCTCTTGTACAGACACCTACACAGGCATTTGAAAAGGACGGTTACTCAGGTTATACTTATTACTGTATAGAGAGTGGGGTACAAAATATTTAAGGGATCGTGGGTCACTACCTACTGTCGGTCTAAGAGTAACTAGCCAACTGTCAACGATCCACAAATTCTTTACCTGCATACTTTGTTAATTATACCATATCACTCACTTATATACATTTGGTTCTGTAGTTCTGTTTAATAAATATCACTAAATATTATTTTAACATAAACAATGTGTCTTCCACAGATTATTAATCTTAACTTTGAGATTAAATTTCTAACAGCTACGAATATCGATATTGTAGGATTTCTTTATTTATTTAGAATCGATTAAACAGGAAACCATGGTCATTTAACGTGAGCTAAATACAATAACGTGCTATACTAAAAGACAACTAAATAGTTAATTTACAACTCTCGTCACCTAGGCCACGTAGGCGTTTATTTCCGTGTAACTATTCGACCGATTGATGGTCCTGTCGGCACTTAGGCTTTCTCGCGACATTGTTTATGATTCACCCGATATTTCTTGGGCTATTTGTCCACGATACTACGATATTTATACGCAACGTGTATGTATATCGGTAAAAACACGATAGCAAGGATTCTTGAAACTTCGTATATCGAATAAGAAAACGAAGGAGATAGAATATAGTAACGTCGTTACAAAATTACCGAAGCGATTAAGACCTCACAGTTATTGGATTCGTTTCAGCTCTCACGATCAGAAGAAACTAGGTACAGAATCTTAAGACTTACATTAGTATCAATATTCTGTAGGACTCGGTGCAACGTGCAACACTTAAAAGTAACCAGATCATTGCCTTTCGTTTGCATTCCATATTTTATCGTCAAGACACTCTGGCGAGTCTTTGCCTTGCGACGTTTCGTTTCGTCTTAAGAATTTTATTACTAGCAGAAGACAAAGGCGGATCTCCGTCGTCCACTTTCTTAGAAAGAATCACTCTGCTCGGATAATTGGCTTATCCTCGCGACTGTGACGTTTTGTTAAAAAAAAAAAAAAAGTAAAAAAGAAAGAAGGAAAGAAAGAAATCACAAACCATTCGTCTTAATTACGCTCCTTTCTTTAAACGAATTTTCTCGTTTGCTTCGTTCGTTTCGCCAAGACGAAATACAAAAGCGATGGAAGAACGAGAATCGTGGAACGATATATAACATCGCAGGTGACGCTGTATCGACCGAGAATAAAATGAAACGTAAAAAATTTGCGATCGTTTGTCACTGTTCTCTTTGTCTTGGCAAAGTTTTAATTCCTGCATAGGGATCCCGATGAATATAGCCGCTACTGCCGCGGTTTTTCGTTACTTATCGACCGATGAAAAATTATCTTCTAAATCTTAGCAGCTATCTCGCTTTACTTTCAGCTTACTGTGCGTATCGCGTCTGCAAAACGATGTGAATTTTTGCACGCTATTGTTTCCCAAAGTATCTTTCTTTATTAAGAGATCGAATAATCGATAGTTTTCTGCGTTAAAGCTTCTACTTCATTTCAATTTCCTGGAAAACTTGCTTCAGTCGTGTCGATTCTTTGACAATTCCCATGTTCAATTTCGGACATTTCAAGGTTACCAAATTTTTTCAATAGGACACTGTTTACTTATTCGACGTTTCCAATCTCATTTTTATCGTCGAATCAAAACTCGGATATTCCGCGAAATCCATTCGCCATTTCTAACAGTACGAGCCACTGCTATTTCTAGAAGCTTCTAAAATTTCGAAGCTTAGAAGCAGAAAATCCGCTCCAACTTGAAACATCAAAAATTTTACATTCGCCAGCGAGGGTGGGAAGCTTTATTTGGAAAAGCGGGAATCTGTGCGAGTTTTCAGATTCCAAAATCCAGCTTGCTTGAGCAGGCCGACGAACAAAAGAGGGTCGCGGCGGAAATCGAATTTCCGTAAATGATATTCACGCTGGGATAAAGGGACGCGTGTTTATCGATGAACGAAGGATAGGCAGCCGCGAATAAAACTACAGCAAGGTAGGGTTATTTGCATCAGCTAAGTCTCGACATCTTAAAATCCAACTTAAATTCAATCACAATACAGCTACCGAGTTTTGCGTACCTGCATTTCCCAAGAAACCAGAAACCTACTTTGTCACACAATGATTTATGCTTATGTACATATATATATGTAATGTCGTAAATCTCGGGGTAATTCAAGTGATCGATTATGAAGTCTGAAAATCGAATTTATTGTGGCAATACTTAAATGAAGTACAGGAGTAAACAACAATTAATACTAATCTATAACAGTAAACAATAAATAACAAGTTTTGTGCAATGTCTACCTAAAAATCGAGAATCGATTTTCAACATCCTGAGCTACCGATCTTTCTCCGTCAATCTTCAATGTTTTAAACAATTCTTTCTTCTGGGATCTTGTCTATCTCTGATGTTGCTCTCTGATCCGCCTGTTTGGGAAATGCATGTCTCTCAAAATGGTTGTAAAACAAAAAAAAGACGCTCTGTCCGTGAAACAAAGATAGTCGTGCTGTCCGTAAACAGAGACAGTCCCTATCACCCTTGAACTCTAGGGAGTTTACATACATGTCAGGTTCTCATTACGATTAGGGGCGCGTAATGAATCTTTCTTTGGATTAGACATGGTTGTTACGCAAGAACGAAGATATTTACTAGTACAATTATGATTGTGACAGAATTTGACAAGTAACCGTGGTAATCAGATACTCGGGATATGAATGGCAATGATCTTAGACTAGATAACGAATCCACGGTCAACGGGTTGACGAATGCGATTTCTTCCACAGTCCAAGTCGAACTCAACTCACTGATCCACGATTCGGGTGTGACTCAACGTACTTGTCCACTGTATAAGTAGAACTTATCCGACTGAATCTCAGTCCAAGTGGTACTGCCTTTATATACTCCTCTCCGTACCTCTCTGTACCCCTCGGGTCAATCTTTGTTTTTAAGGAGAGCTATTTAATTACTCCATACCTCTGTTAGGTACACGTCCCTCCCGTGACCGTGGCTACGTTCAGCGACCCGTTGTGTCACTTCGAGCCCAAGCCTACTGTCGTTAATCTCGGGCACCCATACTCGGATTAGATCATAAATAACTATTTCTCAGTTTTATTATTTAAATACGTTCAAAGAAAGAAAAATATTTAAATACAAAGGAAGGCCCCGACGTCCTTTCATCTCCGACATATATAAAAATTATTTTTTATTTAAAACATTTAACTCGCAAAAGTCTTGAGATAAAATTACATCGAAAACTACAAAAGCTGTAGTTTTTTCAGCACCAAGCAGGTAGCAGAACATTTAATGCTTACGTAAAGGTAGCCGGAGATGTATATGACATTGACACAGGTAATATTAAGTCTACTATTTTTATGATTTCTTATAGATATACCAGGTGTATGTAATTTTTGTAATTGTATAATTGTATGTAATTTTATCTTTTTCATTTTTCTCTTTTTCCAACCAAGCCGAAAATTAATCAATTTTGTCAGGTATATTTCAACAATATAAGTCGAAACTTGTGAAACGTAGAGCTAAAGTATTTACTATAACGTTTTATCGTAGGTAAACTTTTATGATTTAATATACATGTAGTTTAGTCTGTTGTTTTTCAATTGAACGCTCGAATGTTTTTGATAAAATGATACTTGACGTTTCGTTATTCACTTAAATATTTAAAAAATACGATCAATCGTGCGAGTGATCGTAAATCGCGCGAGAGATTAGCTAACTGGTTATACACGCGAAAAGAAAAGAGACAAGAGAGAGGCTGAGAAAGGGGTGGAAATGGGAGAAAGAAAATATAAGAGGGAACGGCGCCAAGTAAATGAAGGTGAAGGAAGAAAGCGCTTTATGGCGGCCCGTATAAACTTCTTTTTCGAGAGGAGTAGACGGGCCAGAATTTATCGGGCGTTTTCTGCGAGAACAACGGTGAACCGGACTCTCCGTAGATATACTGCCTGTAAAAAAGTCGAGCCGCGTTTAAAGTTTAACGTTGTCGCGGCGAAGTAGCTCGTTATCGATTGCCATTACGACTTCCGCGGTCGGATGCTGGATAGAAGCTTTAAATTACCAGCTTCTGATTGAAACATTCGCTGCGAGTCAAGCGAACCGAACTAATCGATCAACACGACAGTACCGTGTGTGTATGTTATTTTCCCTGAATTTAATTCTATTTTCAAATTTTCTGAAATGTACCGTAACGATATCTTTTTATTGGTAAAATTAAATAGACTGATCATGAATGCGGTGAAACTACGAAATGATAAAAAATAGTTTCACGATAGGGGAAAACAGGTAGATATTACAAGATGCGTTAAATTATTCTTATTCATTCGTACATACATGCGTATAGGTACGTAGAATTTATATAGGATGTACGTGTTCATTTTAATTACTGAAATTCTACACGTAAGAAGATACGTCGCATCGTGTGATTAATTACACAAGATTGTTCACGCTTAGTTTAAATTAAAAAGAACATTTAGACAAGATCGGACTTGTATGGAGCGAAATAAATCTTGCCGGATCAACGTACCCCTTTTTCAAGCCTTTTTAAAGTTGTTAGATCAAAAATTTACCGACGAGCTATAAACAGAGTACGTAAACTTTTGCAATCGATATAGAACAACGTTTGAAATAAGCACCGTGACTATTTTAAAATTGGATGAAATTAGGAAAGTTGGTTATCGATCACATTGAAATTAAATATCAGTGTTATATTTCATGTAAACGTGAATTTTATTATCTCATTTCGATCGTAATATTTCCAAAAATACTCCATTCGACGAAGAATTTCATCCAAACTTGAAGTGACTTTTTTCCGACCCGTTAGATGGAAATTCAATCGGCTCGAACAATGTTAGCGTCAATCATTTCCAAACCATTGGCATTCGCTATAATTCAGTAAAATTTCATATATCCGTGACTTAAAACAACATTCTTAATGGTGTCTCGATTGACTTTTGGCTCGTGAACGCGAAACATGCACGCAACGTAATCCAGCGTGTCTGTTTGTATAACGTGAACGCAATACAAGGTAGCATTATAGTTGGTCCGTCGAATGGCAGTTATGGCTGCATTGTTTTCAGCCACGCTCATTCAACGTTCGAATCGATCATACATTGACTACCACGGTACGCCGAATCGCGTCCATTATACATCCGTTAACATGGAAAATAATTGTGTCACTTTTCCAAATTTACTGTTATACACCATCTGATTACTGAAGCGAAAATTTTAAGTAATTATTGAGAACGATAGCGCGAATAATTTTTGAGAAACGTTTCAAACGAATAATATTAAAATGAAGTATTTGAAATTAATTAGATTACACAATGTTAAAAATTAATACGACGATCCAACAAAATTGTAATATACAAATTGTACGAACAATTTTTTGAAGTGAAAAACGCGGCAAATATTTTGTACGATATAATTCGGTAATTCAATTTAGTACTAATATTCGTTTGATAAATTCCGATCTTTAATATTCTAGTGACAAAATGTACCTACTTGGACATACTTTAACACTTGAATGGTTTAAAAAATTGCTTTGCGTAAAGCGAACACAGGAGAGCGACACGATAAACCACGTTTTTATTTTCAAATCCAGTACCTCGACAATTGATCGCGTGTTACTAAAACTATCTTCTTATTAAATTTGTGTTACGAGGATCATCGGAAAAATATTTACATCAAAGGTATTGATTTTTCAAGAGTTTTGGTTATTATATTTTAAATATTGACATACCACTAGATTCTCCACAAAACGTAGATGCGTCGTTCATTGCCAAGAGCCTTGCACTTTCTAACCGAGCTGGATGTTGCTCCTTTAATTAGGTTACGTTAAAATGCACTCTTTCATTCGTCAAATAACAGGAAAATCGCAAGATCAACAAAACCGTACTTGTCACATTGTCTCCTGTAATCTTCGCACATAAATTAAAGACCGATAGCAAAAAGCAGTTAAAGAGACGCTTCGTAACAGTCTGACGCTTACAAGCTTATTCTACTTAATGGTTCGTTGGCTGATCTCGTTCGATTGGAGAAATCCCATATCGATTGAAAGAGATATCGAAGAACAATGAAGGAAAGAACGACGTACCTTGGTTGCGCATGAGGGATGATTATTGTCATTGGCGATGATCGTGTCCAGTGAACAAAAGGGTACACGCGCGTACAGAATCGTGACGTAACTGATATCAGTCGGTACGTTCGAATCGACAACAATACCTCGAGTGTCTCTCTTAGCTGAATCGTACGCGATAACCATCCATTGTTTATCGACCCATTGTGAAAGACTGACAATGTGGAACATCCAACACGAGGCAAACGTTACTGCGAGCCCCATGCTCCACCAACCAACCAGATCATCCGACCAAACGTTAAGTGGCTGCTGGTGTTCGACGAATTTCAAATACTGGCTAATTAGACGTGGCCAAAGGAGATATAAGATGAATGGAAGATATATTCGACATTCAGACCTGTGCATTCGCTATCGTAGTCCGTTACCTAACTCTAATTGATATATCTACCGCAACATTACGGTAATTACGCTTCAGCCAGACTCGTTGATTTACGCCTTCATTTCGATCAATTACATGCCAAGTTTATCGCTTGCTATTGACATTTTGCGAAATTGCGTAGACGTCCGTTCGAAGATTCTTCGTTTGGAGAAATTTTGTTTAGATAGAAAACTGTACCAAATCTTAGTTCTTTTCTTTATTTGCAAAGTTCCTTTGTTTCAAGAATTATTGCTCGAATGGGAAGGTTCTACCAAATATCGGTTCTCGTCTGTTCAAAGCGAGAGACTGCAGAGTATTAAAACTAAATAAGAAAAACAAAGAAACAATTATTTACGCGTTTTCAAGCTACGATAGGTGGTGGATATTTTCCTAGAATAGCTTTTACGGTATTTAAATTATTTCCTGTTGCAAAGAGCCGCAAATACACAGACAGTGTTGCGTTGAAATATTAATACGCGCAACCGTGAGTACGCGCTTCGTTATCCCTGCACTCTGTCGCGTAATAATTTATACCGATTAATAATATTTCTGCATTGACAGGTCGCAACACGTTCCCAGACGAAACAACAAGCGCGAAACCACGACGCTGATGGAAACGTTGTAAATCCGTGATTCGCGCGTAGGACGAGAGACGCGAGATTGGATGCGCGGAAAGTTCATAATAAGCCCGTAGTCCGAGTTAAATACATCCGTTAATATCGGGCAAATAGGGATTAACCGGGAAGAACTCGTTGCATGACTAATAATTCACGGTTGGTTCGCGGACAATCCTCAATTATAGAGGGGCCGCATAATGCTGGCGGCAGAACCGAAATTCGCGTTAACTACCAGAGCCCGCGTAACTTCATTTCCGCATGAAGTAGTCGTTTGCCGCGATGGAACGGAACTTTGATCTGTCCCGAAACTGAATTCGGCTCGTTCTCCCGCGTATGCTTCTTCAATCATCGCGCACCGATAACGATGGACTCGGGTCGAATTCGAACGCGCACGCAAACTCGAATAATCGATAGCCGATCGGTTTGTGTCTCGTGAACGCCAACGCCAACACCGCGGAATACAAATATCGGCACGAGTTTGCGTTACGAACAACCGATCGGGATTGATACGTCGCTACAGGTTTGTCTTCTATCGATCATTCGAAATAAGTATTAGCTCGATCGGAAAATTCGGTCGCCAGGTTTTACTTGGATATTTTCAACCGTGTTTCAACGTCTCGACAAGTTATAGGTAAATAGTTGAAACGTACACTTCCGCTCGTATTAGGACGCTCGTTGATTTTCTACGACAATTAATTTAAAATATCGAGAAGAATGTAGAAAGAATGGAACTGGAATTTTATACTCGTGCAAGCTTGCCATTCAATATGCACTGCCGGTAATAGGTTTTAGAATACCCGCTGACATCTGTTACAAGTTGCATTCTTCTCACTGCTTTTACCTTTCGAGCATTTTATTATGAATCTGCCATCTCATTCGCATTGTACGTGTTTTATAATGTAAAATACCGAATAAAGTAAAACTTGTTCAATTTCGATAAATGCGACAAGTAACTGTTTTATAATAGTATTTATGGCCGATGATGTATATTAAAAGCGAGACTTTGTTGAAATTAATGTGAAAGTACTACGAGAATATAGTAAATTGTAAATCGTTGTACGCTGGACTCCAAACAAATGAATAAAAAATGGTAGATTCTCTAGGATTTAATTGCGATCTTGAAACGCGAGCGAAGACTAAAGTATGTACTAAATAAAATCTTGTTATACCCTAGATATACTTGGTATATTCGTGAATATAACGGTGCACTTTATCGTCATTACTCCGAGAAAGTTTGCTCTTAATTTTTGTTTATCCGCCGCTTCATATTCGTCGACTTGGACAAAGACTATAATAAAAATACTTTGTTCTAGTCTAGGATAACGGGAAGTACGCTTGGATCGTCATAATTTTAATACGACAGATATGAATTTCATTTCCCCGTAAGGGACGGCAAGAATCCCGCGAACGTTTAAACTCCATGTATACTTTCTCCATTTGTTTGCATACAACTTTCGCAACTTCAAAGCGTTAATGCACCTCGTTGCCCGAGAGACACGGTAATTTCTCGAGCGACAGCGAGAGATTTTCAAAAAGTTACGAAACGCCGTTCCTTTAAAATCATCTCTGCTCGAATATATTAACAATCACGGGTCGCATAAAATATTGACAAAATTAGAGAAATATAGCGAATCAGCAACAGCGATATATTTATTAAACGATTAACTACGAAGTTGTATAATACATCTGTGTGGCAAATTTAGAGGCAAATATTTTCTGCTTACGTTCATAAAAATACAAGTTTGTATAAATGATCACGGTCTATTAAATTTCATTTACTCGTTGAAACGTATTGTACTTCTCCGAAGCACAATTCAGTGACTAATGACCTGTATAACGAAAGTGAGTCAAGATGACTTATAATTACGCCTTTATCTCCAACACCGTCGACCTAGCAAAGTTCTAAACTTTCATTCGTTACGAACGGTCTAGATTCGCACGTGTTTAGAACGCTCTATCTCGCGTGCATCTTTCGTCAAAGTAGCGACCACTTACGCTCGAATAATTGCTCGCTAGTTACATTGTTAAATTATTACTAAAGGAAACAAACTTCGTAAGATTCTTTTTAGGAAGATTTAGGCTAACTGTAACATAATCATCACTGTGATAAGATACTTTTTTTCGGCGCACAAACAAGGAAGATGCGTCAATTGACGCGAATAAGACGAGATCGATAAGATGCGCAACAACGATCTTACACATTCGTACGATTCTCTGCAATTCCTTTCAATTCTTAAAATTTTCCCAATTTCTTACGATCGATGCTGTTAAACATTCTTAACCACTTGCGCTACCAATAAACTCACGGTTGCGCGTGCAGTGCGCTACAATACAACACGCCTCACCGCGTCTGCGAGTGCGATCTTTTAAGGAGCATCTCAGCGCGTTGGTAGAGCCTTACATAAAAAATTTTACACGGACATGAATAAATACTCGCGGCAAGAATAGCATTTTATTTATTAATAGTCTATTCTGAAATATTTCCAAGATATGATATAACTCTACGTAACGCCGTGAATTCTGGAACTGTAGCTCGAGAAACGAACGATCTGACTGTTAGCCGACGTGCAGTGCAGACGTCATTTTTATTTCTGCGACAAATGCCTATCGACGTGGTACATTCTTGACACTAGAACTACCGGTAGTTAACACGAAGCTACTTGTACCAAAACCAGTCAAAATGACTTTGAAAAAATACGTAATAATAGAATACTTTTATATTTATTGATTTATTACTTTCTTACAGAAGGAATTCCATGTCATGTAGTACATTTTTGGTATTATTAATCCATCTGAGACCATGATCGACCTAAAGGAGGGTTGGCACATTTATAACATTGTAGAACCAGTCATCTTCACTGCTGTGGTATTTCTAGCGTTAGAATCTGGCAATCGAGCGATCGATCCGGAATTTTCCTGATAACTGATATCGTCATATCGAGTGATACGCGGTAAAAATTTTAGAAACGTGTGACAAGTTGAAGAAAATGAGGAAACTGGTTAATTGGGGTTCGATAAACAGATCGCAGGACCCTTTTACACTCTGACAAGTACCAGTCATTTTGACTGATATTGGTATAAGTAGCTTTGATGCAAAATTATTTTCAATTTAAATACATAAAAAACAAAATAAAATTCGTGATATTATTCTTTTAGTTATCGTTGAGAAAGTCGTTACATCATTGCGGAAAAAATATAACACGAAGTAGGAATTTTAAAACAAAATTGTAAAACCAGTCAATTTGACTGGTGTGGTAGTTCTAGTGTTAACAAACTCGAAGCTATGTTATTAATCTTCTCGCTTTGAGCGCCGCATATAGGCAAATGATGCATAAACAAGTGCTATCTGTAGTCAATAATGTATTTTTTCGTTATCGACAACACAATTTCCTGTTGATTTTATTGACATACTATAATAAACACTTCTTAAGTGTCGTTTGTAGTGAAAATGATAAAAGATCCGAATCACGATATGAGTGTAAAGATTGCAATGTTGGCTTATGTATAGATCCTTGTTTCAAAATATATCATACAGAGTTACATTACTAATCTTCCCATATTAATATATTGACTAATTTGCGTTTCATAATTAATTATATTAAACATTTCATCGTAAAGTCTTGCAAATATATAAATGCCTATATTACCTGTAATTTTGTAAGCCTTTTCATATTAAAGATGTAAATTATACTTATCGTATTGAAGATTGTTTTATTCGGCACAGTTGTTACTTAAAACTTAGGAAAACGTATGTACAGCAACTGTGCGTATTTCTGACGCGCGGTTCCGTTCACTGACAGTACATCGATGGCCTCGACTGCCGAAACGAAAATTTGGTCAATAAAGCCAAATTTTAATTCTTCGATCAAATTATCGATAAATCCAAAATCAATATCTTGGAAACATACATAGCAGAAAAAAGCTGCAAGAATCTGTTCTCCTGCGTCGTAGGAACAGTTACGAGAAAAGATAGAGTCGAAGCTCACGGCAACGTTTCAAAGGTTCCGAGATGACGATACAATTCTATCGGTAATCAGTGGAGCAAGCTGTAGCGCGCGACGAATCGTGGTGCAACTCGATTGTATCGCACCAACGACAGGATTAAATGAAAACGCAATTAGCGTGCTAGTTTAATTACGCATCGGCGATAGCTCATGGCCGGCTCGCAAATGGTTAACGAGCCTGTGATAAATATATCTGGCAAATCGCCGATTGATAGGACGCGTTAACCCTTTAAATTTGCTGATTAACTGCTGTGTATCGTTGTTACCGCGTTCGTGCGCAAGGAATTCTATTAAGTTCGTGTGGTTTGCGTGAATGTACAAGTCAAAGGACACTGACTTTTCACGCTTATAGACTTTAAAATTGTTAAACCTATTAAATTTGATTGCTAATGTAAATTAACACGTTGACCGCTAGATGAATTTTAATATTTTCCACTGGCAGCCGAAATCGATTAAAATACACTACATCGTAACGTTAAATTCTTCCAACATATTAAATTATATTTACGTACGTTTTCTCTATCAACGTTATCTTAGTCATTCGCATCGTTGAACAATTTTTAGTCCACGAACTTTATCTCGCTTTAATCCTACTAAAAAATTTAATAAAAATATGTGGATCACCGATGACTACCATCCCTGTCAACTCGTTCAAATTGCAGCTTAATTTTCGGCAAAGTGCACAATTCATACACTAGAATTTCATATTTTAGCTAATATTGCAAAAAGTTGTACAGTGTAATATATTTATCTTTGCTTAATAAGATACTAGCCCAGAACAGTGTCTATTTGTACATATTAGCGAAATAGTATAGAAACATTCTTTCGCGTATAATAGGCGCAGAGAATCGTACGATGTAGCGAGAGAGAAGGAGGTAGGGAACGACAGCAACAAAATGACAGGAGGAAAAATTGTCGTCGAATGCTGGAGGGATCGAGCATCGAACGTGGACTGACGACGAAATTTATCCTGGCGTGGCAACTTCCTTGATGGTATTAAGAATATCAAGCAAAAGCCAGAAAAGTTTTCGCCGCCATTAATCATTTGCCGACGCTTTGCCAGCGAAACAACGGGGTCCACTTCGTTGAGGATACGTACAATTTCACGCGAGTCACAGTGTCAAAGTAAATCTCGAGCGAGGTGGATTCAAGAAAAATTATTGTTTCGTTCTCGACCTACTTCCACGAACAGAAACTAATATCCAACCACGTCCACGTCACTTCTGAAAAGTTCGAAATATAATGTAGACGAAGAGGAGCCAACGTGTCAACGACCTTCTTTGCTTCCGTTTTCGGTAGCGAGCGGTACTCTTCGTACTTATCATGGACATGTTGGTTAGAACTGTCAGCAGAACAACCTCCGAAAGCAACAGTTGTTAAACTATTCATCCACGCGAAGCTTGATTAAACAGTAACTCGACTAAAATATGAATTAGTCTGCAGTCGATAAATGTTGGACACAGGGGAAATTAGAACGAACGACATGAAAATTGGAGGAAGATGCGAAGAACGAGATAAGAAAAGAACAGGAAAATATAAATATAAATTCGTAAATTACATGTTATAAAGTTTGGCAGAGAGGAGGTTGGGTTTTAAATACGGATTCCAGTATTTTCAATTCTGAACTTCGAGGATTAAGAGAATGTTCCCGACAAATAGATTTAAAAAGATTAACATCGAAACAGATCTGTTGAGGTTATTAGATGTATGTGAATACAAAGGAACGCGCGGATAAATTGTAAAGTAGAAAATACATATTTAAATACTGAAGTGCAAATACAAGGAAGGAATATAATATGAGCTGGTCCAGATCCACACTCTAGCAGCGTTACCCTATGACTGAAAGCCCCGAAGACCATCGTCGCCTGTCTACGGTTTATGGTTTTCCTTTGTCCCAATCTTTTGTCTATACGCTGTCGATGGCTTCGGTGCTTGAGAAGACTAAAAGACCAAATGTAGAGTTTTCTTAGAACTGATGACCATTTCAACACGATCTCTGTATCGATTCCATTTCTTTAATTATCAATTTAAAACTAACAATTTTCTACTTCAAATCTCTCTCTTTTTTTTTTAATTTGCTTTCTCTACATTCGCGTTAATTTTCTAGCAAACCGACCTGTTCGTAAGTAAAATTTCAACGAATCACTAATAAAGAATATTCTATGTGGGAGCGTTGTGTATAGAATATATTTAAAATGATAGATTCAAATACAAAGTAAAAATCGCAAAGTCGATTGTTAATAATGCTCGGTGAAACGTACGCTAGAGACTCGGATAGAAACTCGGATAAATAATTCGCTGATAACTCGCTGCTAATTGATTGATAACTGATCGACAACTGACTGTAACTCATTTTCTCTTTTTTAGGAGAATGTACAATGTGCAAATAAGTACGGTACTACGACGCAAATCGATATAGCATTTCAGTAATCTGGCAGAACAGACGACAAGTATACTGCCTTATATCAGAGCTTTCAGTGAGCTGTAAACCGTAAGCCCCAGCGTTAGAGTGTAACAATAGAGAATGTCAGTTGTGAGCGACGATTGGAAGACGGGTCATTAAACCTCAGTTGACCACGAATCTTCTATAGATCTTGGGGTAATGGAACGAAAGAGGTCGTTAAGCAACAAACGCGATTGATTCCAGTGAAATTAAAATCCAGGGAGATGTAGAAAATTGTTTCTTTTCCAACGCGTGTATAACTCACGTGCCAAATCAACGTATAATTAGGTAAATGTAAAATGTAAAAATTGTAATGAATTTATCATTTTTAGATCTGACATTGTGTATACGTACGTATACAATTGGAAAGCTTTAATAATTCAACATTTTTTTATCGCTCAAACCGGTCTGCAGCGTAGAAGAATTAATTACTTTACGACGAATGATATTTCTATCGGTGAGTTTGTATAATTTCTCCTGGAGAAGAAAATAATGCGTTTTCTATTTTTTCTCATTTCTTTCTATTCTTTCTTTTTCTTTATAATCTTTATATATTATCATCCACGCAATCTTCATTTTCTCAAATCATTAATAACACTAGATACAGCTACCATCTCGCATCTTTCCCTTAAGAAGTCACAAACCAGAAACTGGAACCCCTAGCACAGTAAACGTCCGTTACGCTATATCCACGAGGATCTACTAACCCTTAACTGCAAAAGATTAATCCCATAATACCATCCCACCGTGAAACGCTTTGACCCACTCATTTTTTCGCTAGCTGAACTTTCAGTTAACACTCGGAAGGAAGCAACATATTAAATTACCTGTGTATACTTTTTGTTCGAATAAAAAATCGTATGAGAACAAAGAAAATAAAGAACCTCGAGAAAAATTGACGTCTCTTTAAACTTTGAATAAACTATAGAACGAACAGTGCGTCTAATAAATTCTACGTTAGCTGGAAAATCCACATTCGAGAAAGCTTCAACAGACCTGTTATTAATTTCTTCTAGTCTATTTATCAGAAACTTTTTCTTAATCCCGCGAGTCCATTTATTCCCCTCGAAATCTCCGAAATCAGATCAAAGTTCTTCAAAGCTTCTCGATCGAAATTATTCAAACTTCCCCAAACATAAATTGTCGCAAATAATTGAATAAGATTTAACAATTAAATCACTGATATTTGAACAGTCGGCTCATTAGCTTCGGTACACTGGTGTATCCTCTTAGAACGACCATAATGTTTCATTGACACTTTCAATAATCTACCCAAAAGATTTTTCGAACAAAGATCGATCGGCCTTCGGTCCGTTACGCGTCTGGATGTTAAAGAATTCTCAAGAAATTTTTCTCCAACGAAAAGTCAAGATTTCTCTGGTAGAGTATCGGAAATCCTTGGAAAATGGTGGCTAATGTTATAGGATACTCGTTGTATAGCATGCACTTGGTAATTTCATTTAAGCGACCGAAGAAACTTCGCTCGCCCGACGTAGTGCAAATCGAATTACAAGTTAGCCCCGACTCGCGTGTCTACATTTTTAGCTCGGCGTAAAGCCTTTCCCTCGGCGAATTTTCCGGCGAAACAACGTCGAGAAGACGTCGGCAGAATTACGCGTTACATCGGTACACGTGCCGACAAGTTACGAGGCTCGTCAAGCCGCCGGTAATAGTTTTGCTCGCGCCGCTAGCCGACGTAAGCCGTTCCAATATAGAACCATTTTATCGCCGAAAGTCCATTATCGTCGGCCTCCGTGTGCCTTTTCCTTCCATCGGCCGTTCTTCCGCGACGCTTGCTACGTACGAGCCGGAAAGTCTGCATTACCGGCTTAATTTTAAATTTACATCGCCTGGCGAAGGCACCATGTTCGCTGCTAGAAGTGCAAGACGTTGGCGGACACCTAAGAAACACTTGCTTCTCCTTGAAACTAGATTCTAACCTGCGTACCAGTAACCTTCGAGAGTGGAATTATGATCATGGACAAAGTATCGTTGTTGGTGAGTTTTTCATGCGATCGCTTGTCTTATGATGTTCTCGGTCGATGTATTTACGATGCGACGTGTAAAAATCATGAAAGTGTTTGCACTGTGGAAGCAAGACGATCGCATGTATGCGCGCTTTTGTGTGTGTGTGTGTGTGTGTGTGTGTGTGTGTGTGTGTGTGTGTGATAAGGAGCGGGATGAAAACGATACTTCGCTAGGCGATAAAAAACAAACGGGTAAACGCGATGAGCGAAAAAGGTTAATCAGCCCTCGAACTGCTTCTAGGTATAGAGGAGCAAAAAATATAGGTCATTTAAAGCTTTATCAAAAAGCTGCGATATAGAAGCTCATTGAAATTTCTAGGAAATAATGAAATACACGTTGGAAAGCTTTGTTGCAGGATATTCCAATGAGAATAGCGAGTGAACATAATGATGATGAGGTGGAACGAAATGTACGCGCAATTAAGGTGTTAGTGGATGAGGAACGTGGGTTGCAGCGAGTTCGAGACGCGATAAAATACGTAGTGACGCGCAGAACTATTCGATGCGTGTCTTCTTCTAAAAAGCAAGAAATAGAGGAATGTTAAGATAGTGTAACGATCAAATGACATTGGTTGTTTTATGATGTCTGAATTTCAAATAGTTTCTGAAACGAATAAACGCTGGCACTTTGGCAGCTCAAATATTTGAAACGATTGCAAAGAGTAAATATAGTAGCCATACGCGAATATATGAAAGAGCGTGCTGGTCTGTGACCATTAAGAACTAATACGAGTGCAGGCGAGTGACTAACAATAAAGATGAAAATATGCAACAAGCCGGAATGGAATTTTAAAAAGAGCAGAGACCTTCGGTGTAGTACTAGCGCCATTACGACGACTAGAAGTGCACACTCGTGCAAACTTGAAACGAAATATCCTACACGGAAGACAAACAGCCATGTGCTTTTGTCTAGAATGAAGCAAATGCGACTGGCGTGACGCAGCGTCACGGTAAAATGCACTTCGACACAGCGAATTTTTCGCCAGACCGGGACAAACTTCTAGTCGATCGAATATTTAAAAACAAAGAAATACACGCTGCCTGTTAATCGCGTAACTAATCATCTCTGAATCCGACGCCTCTTTCGCTCGCTCTTTTATTAACATGTTCGTTTTTTTTTGTAAAAAGATAGTTATTTGCAAAGAATGTTTGTACTTAAATCGAATATTGTTTTAAGAATTGTTAAAAGCGAGAGGCTATTGATTCGTGAATATTTGTTTAACATCTTTGATGTTTTACGAACAAGCTGAAGATTTTTTTTTTTTTTTTCATTTATGCCCTTTCAAATTAAATAGAGTAGACTCGAAGGATCAACCCTTAACAATGGAATTTTAATTTTTAATCATTCTTGTCTGATAGTCAATTATCGGAGCAAGAAAAAAAGGATTTCTGTAGAGAACACGTAAAAGAGGTTTGGTTAACCTAACCTTACCGTAGCATTGGAATTTTCATATATGTAGTTTCCTTATAAGACGTTTTTGAATTATGTTTGAAGAGAATATTGTGCGGCGGCAAGAAATAAAATGGCGTATAAAAATATCGCCCAAGAAATTTGATCTACGATAATGTTCCTTTTCTGGTGCAACAATATCATGAACAATATTTTCACTTAGATTTATGGCTGGCGGCTGTAGACTTAATTCATAACTATTTTATCTTTTCTGAGAGATTATCAGTGCTTTGGAAAATGAACGTTTAAAAGAGGAAACGGGAAATAAGCTTTAAAAAACTATAATATTAATTTCGATCGAAACTAGAAATGAAGTTGGTAAGGAATTCAAAGTGCGTCAAATATTGTAACTTTCTTGGTCATTAATATAATACATTCTCGTTATTACTAAAATAGCTTTATCGTAATTAGGTCGCGAATATTTTGTTAAATTATCCAAAATATTTCTTTCCCCATATAGTATTTATAATGGTAATTTATAGTATCAACGGAGAATATTTGTTCATAACAAAATGACAGATAATTCTCCACCTAGCTTCCCGTTTTTAAATTATATTCGCAAAAATAAGAAGATGTGTAAAATAGCAACAATCTTAATTTCTCAATTTGTCAATAACGCAAAGCAGATTGAACTTGTTAATAAAAATATACTAAGAATTCAATTATGATAAAATACACATTCAAAACAAGGTAATACCAAGTTTTCAAACAACTACAGGACAAAGAAAGCCGAGCACAGTGCAAAGAGTTTACCTTCGCTCTTAAGTCCACAAACACCGTTCCAATTTTATCTGACCTAGCTCCATCTATTTAATACCCTGATCGGGTCGCCCAATCCTTAAACCTTCGTCCTTAAACAACGGAGAAGGTAAATAAGGAAAGGCTGGAATACCAGTCAACCTTTAAGGATCGGAAGTCAGGCACCACGACTAATTTCAACCTCTCCTGCCGAGTGTTTGGCACGTAAACTCGAAAAAGGGGCGGGAACAAATTCATCTTTCAATCAGACGAGCTTCGTAAAACCATTGATTCCGAAACGAAAGTGTTTACGATTAATGGTACTTTCATCGACAACGTAGATTTCGTACTGATTTAATTTAACGTAAAGACTATCAATTTAGTTTATTGCTAATCACGCGTTCTCTTCTTTCGCTGACTATACAGTTTAACGAACTTCGAGGTGTTGGCTATTCGATCTCAGACGTTTTTCTATTCTCGAAATGAAGAAATATTGAAAGAGTTTAACGCGTGTTCGGTTAAATTCAATAGAAAAAAAAAAGATTAAAAATTGGGAACTAAGCAGAAATTTGTTTCAACTGTTAAACACTGCACTTTGGGTACTTTTTATACTTTTCCGTACTATGTCCGTTTCCTACGCTCTTTAACTTCCCATAAATGTCTAAAAATTCGCAATCTAATAATAAGTGCAAATATTTGCATGTAATTTTCTTGCGACTTATGAACGTTTACTTTCCATTCTGTGCTTTCTTAAACGGAAAGCGTGGATATTACTCGAAAAGCGAGGGAAGGCTCTGCCTTTGTTTCGATCTCCGGAAAAAGGAACGTGAATATTAGCAATTAGGCTGGAAGCGGGTTGGAAGCGCTACGTTTCAATAGCAAATACCACGATTTGACTAACAAATATGAGAACGATTACGCGACGGCTGCTTCTGTATCGTGAAAATAATTAAGGAGCCGTGTTTCGCGCGACCATTTGCATCAGCAATATCGTTGCCCTCATAAGATGTCAGCCTGTTCCGATCCTTTGCTACTTATCATAATTTATGTGGATAGATACCGAAGGACATTTCGTTCTAATATTCAGATTAAAGGTTTAATTGCATATTTTCGAATGTATTGTTCTAGCCATTTTGTTTAATAAATCATCATTGGTGGATTTATTCTATGATAAACAAATTGCGGATTTTTATACACAACGGGAAGAATAAAGAAAACCTAGATGAGGATTTTTTCATCCTGTGGATATTACGATCCTTTAATTTGGATAGTTTGTACATTTTCGCGTTCTACTTATTTTTGTACATTTAAATTTGCCAGAAAAACGCAAGCATTCGCAGCCTAGTAGAATAATAAATAAACGACTAGGAACGTTTTCGTACAAATAACACGCGTGTACACGTGCAATAGTTGCTTGTTCAATTCCACTTATTCGTCGTACTCTCTGATCACGTTGCTTTTGCTTTTCAACAAACTGCAGCTTCGTCTACCCTTCGTAATTAACTCCATTTATTAATTACAAATTACGCATACGAATAGGCTAATCACCACGAACATTTGTTACGACGAGTACCCTGTATTATTCTGCTCTTTGTAACCAATCGAATAGCGTTTAATTTAGCATGGTTTCAGGATTTCGGATTGAAACCGTGGCCACGTGTGGGTAAACTGAACGAAGATTACCGTGTTGAATAAATTACGTTATACGTATGTACATTGATTTTGATTTTTAGATCGATTTTCACTATCCTGTCTGGATTTTCTAATTCTTACAATAACGTTCAAATTTTCACCGGTAAAATTTTCCTCTAAAATCATCGATAATATCTAAAAGATCTTGATGATAGTTAAATCAACACCCAGTATGCGAAGCATCGAGGATATTACGGTTTCCAGCGAAAGAAGGTTTTTGCACGGCAACCAACGTCGGTGATAGATATTTATAATGCGGCAAGATTATGCGGTGAGAGCATGGCGTGGAAAGACGCTAGCAAGACCACGGAACAGAGGATGGAAAACAGAGTAAACAATAGCTCGGGAAACAGATGCATCTGTTGCAAGTATGTCGCTGTAAACACGGTAACTCGTTGGAGCATCGTGTTGTTCTTCAAGACCAATTAATCACTAATGAGACTACGAGCTGTGAGCGCTGATGAACGGTGTAAGCTTTACGCGAGTGGTTTTCAAAGATCGACCAATCTTTACAATGATTATGCAGTTTTGTTGCGGAATTTTGGAACAGCGCTGAGAGCCAACTACTTCTTCCTGTTATACTTTCGGTAATGAGATTCTACGAGTAGGTTTATCTTTCTGTCTTTAATGAGCACATCTTCATGGAAATTGAATATTTATGTTCAACGGCTTGTGTGTTTACGTTCTTAACACAAATTTCGTATAATTTTACGTTTAATAAATTTGGTCGCCTGATAACACTCAAATATTTGCAAACGAAGAATTCGCGAAATTATATTAGAAAAACAGAAAATTGTACCAGCGATGTAAAAGTACTCGAACGAGAACAATTTGTGTTACACGATTGACAATGTTTCCTCAAACAGACTTATTTTTACTTTTAATCGAAAGTTAAAAGTGACAGCGAAAAGTTTTTATTGCGAACGCAAAAAGTTAGACAAAAACAATCTCATTACAAAAGTTATCGGAGCAGTATAATTAGCAAGCCGGATATCGTTAAGCGAAAAATATTCCTATTGGCGAAATTCGCTTAAAAAATTTATCTAAAGCAACTAGAAAAGTATTTAACCGGACAGAGAATATTTTTCATTTTCCATTTCAGCTTCTGTATCGTCGAGGTAATAGGTAAAAGATAATGTTTCTCATCACAACGTACACTTTGATCGTTAATAATCTCGATATCGACACCGTTGAATATTGAAATAAGGCTTTAAAACGATTAATACCGAATTTTAGTAAGAATATTATTCAGGGTCACGTTAATCCATTAATATCGTAATGACACCTTTCAATACCATTAAACATCGAACGAAATTGACATTACATATTTAACATTAATTAGTATTAACAGATGATTAATATTCAGCGAGATATTTTCTTAAGTTATACGCGTATGCTGCTCAGAAAATAGGAATATTTTATCTACAATCGCGATAGTTGCAGAATCATCTAAATATAAGACTAATTTCCAGATGATTTCTCGGTTTCTCGGCCCATTTTTCACGAAATTACAACAAATCCCATAAATTATATTTACACCGGAGCTTATCAGTGATTGAGATATAACACCTGTCCTACAGAACAATATTCCAATATGTACGAACGGCAGTGTACATTTTGCAGTTTGTTTCAAACTTTACCAATACATTCATGATAGCCGATTATTAGTTACAATGCCAATGGAATTTGAAAATATCCAAAATATTTACGCAAGACACATAACACACGCAGACACAGCATATGGTATTCATAAAAGGTTTCTACAAAGCGCTCAAATACCATCACGAGCTGTCATACCTAACTGATCCTTTTCTCTCCTTCTTTCGCGCAAAGTAGCACGAAAAATTCGAAAAAATTCGTTGTGAAACGTGGATACGGTTTCTAAGGATACGTTGGAAAATGAATGAAAAAAAGAAGAGATGTTTGCACGCTGAAAGGTTCCGAGTGTGCTCGATAACGACGTTTGGAAACTGATTTAAGAAGCAACCCTTGTCGAGAGAAAAGTTATCAAGCTTTTCCGTGTTATGATACTTCTTCCAAACTTGCCGCACCGTTGTCTTCTCCGTGCGTAACGTAATAGGCGACCTCGTTCGTGGAACATGCTCCTAAATAACAAAGTTTTTCCGAGAGAATTGTATTTTTGGTTTGAAACTACGTTCCTGTTAATCAAGATACGCTGTGGTTTCTTTGGACATTTATGTTTCATGGATGATTCGACATAAAGGAAAGTTGATTCCCTGTGGTTCCAAATAACAAGGAGTAAAAAAGATCTACGCGTTTAAACATTTGTTCCCTCCCGAACGAGACAAAAAAATTGATTTATCTAATAGATGATCCCCAATCACGAACAAAGATACAACTATCAATAAAGACGAACTAAAGAAACTTCTTTTTCTGTAATTTCGTGCCGATTCTCCTGGGATTTAAATCGACTCGGAGATGTTGAATAGCAACGCGTTATACGTTAGCCAATGTATCGCGACAGATCTAGTGCACGTTTCGTATGAACCGTCCCGTTTCTCTCCATTTTCCCTCCGCTCTCGTCATTTCCATTCCCCATTTTACGAGCACAGCACGCTCTTTCGAAGAGCGAAAATCAGCACGAAACTACACGCCACCACTACGCAACCTTGCAACGTCTCCTTCTCACTCTGTGTGTGACAGTTCGCACGACGTTACCCTCCGAATCTGCCATCTTTCGAGGGACAACTCGAAGAGAAGAGAGTCGGTTGGCGAGGAGAGCAAGGTAATGGAAAACATACCGGCATCGTGACTGTCGATACTGCCCTGTGGAATTGCAAATGACCAACCCTGCCCCGTTTTATGAATTCATTTGTTGCCTTTATACGCGACACCGCGCAGTTTTCAACCGAAATTTACGAAGAAAGAAGCGAGGCGAAAGTAATAGAAGAAAGGAGCCAGAGAAATTGCAACTGTCCTCCTCAATATTCAAAACTATAGGATTTTTATTTATTCAGAAATATTAGAAATTAGACTTTCCAATGATTTCTATGCTAAATGATAAGTTTATCGATGGATAGATTGATAGATGGTCTATTTACGGTGGATTAAATAGGAAACGATGGTTATTTAACGTGAACTAAATACAGTAATGTGCTATAACTGAGACGACTAAATGGGCAATTCACAACTCACAACTAATAGCTTGCAACTCACAACAACTAGGCAACTCAACTCTCGACTCCTCACAACTCGACTCTCAACCAACGTCTTTCGGTTAACGACTGACGATTAATTCGTCTTTCTCCCTTAAGCATCCCTTTGTCTTTTCTCATACCCCACTACGTACGCGTTCCGTAATCGTCCGTGAACATGATCACGTAAATCTTCTTCCGCGTAATTATTTGACCGAAAGATCGACGACGTATTGATGGGCCGATGGGCCCATTGAAGTCTCCAGATCCTTTCGGCCTGTCGGCTTTCTCGCAACATTGTTTATGTATTTTGTCATTAAGTGATATTGACAAAATCTGCGATCACTTAGTTGCCAACCCAATAATTCACCCGATATTTCTTAGGCAATCTGACCACGATACTACAAAACCGTGTGAAATTTTGTGACGCATACACTGTCGTTCAAGAATCTTAGGACACACCGCGAGTAACAAATTAATCTCCTAATACAAATATTTTATTTGTAATCTCTTTTCAATCTAATATTAATAAGTCTCTAATATTTTCAGTCCAGCGCAAAATTTTTTGCTGATATATTTAACATATAGATTTTGTTTAGATGCTAAGCAATATAGGCAATGTTTCAGGATTTAACGTAGACTATGAACTTCGAAAAGAAATATGCGAACCTCATAGCATAAATTTTGATACACTTGCTGCGTATACGGTACACGGTATTTCTAGCGCTAAAAACGATAGTTGTTCTTATTTTCGGATGAAACGCGATGAAATGGTGCAACGAATTCTGATGAAACTTTGACGACGACTCTTCTGGAAAGTTTCGTCCTTGCACGCGCACCAGGTAAGTCGAGTTGCCTTTTCGAAAAGGATATTTCGAATCGGCGTAAGTAACGCGTACGCATTCGATGGAAGTTAACGTCGCTAAGTTTCCCATCTCGTACGATGGATTCGAAAGTTTAACGGAGAAGTTGAATTTTCTAATGGATCGAATTGAAGAACTTGTCACTCTTCTTGTAATCGTCTAATTTGCACATTTGCAGAGTTTAACGTTCACGATGAAAGACGTTGGGTGTTGACTTTAAGATGATTAATAGCGTTTCCTTATTTACATATTTGTATAATGGGGCTTGACGGTAAATAATAAAATTATGTACAAAGGAATTTCGTTGAAACTCGTCTCTAAAAAAACTTAAATAAGAAAGGTGGAATGAAAATAGCGAACTGGTACGATAAGGATCCAGCCTGGATTGGTATAACGAATATGCTAAATCGCCAGATTAAACAGTGAAATTCTGTACAAAACAATTTCATGTAAATTTCCACTTGATCGATAAAATCGAGTAAAATGTAAATAAAAGTGAAATAGTGAATTTGGATACTAAAGAGATCAATTTACGTTCGAAGGTTTTATTAACAAAGACAAACGAGGAAGAGATTGAAATTAAAAATCGAATTTTAAAGCGATCGGAAAAAGTGGAAATCTCAAATCTATCCAAATAAGATTTTTCAAGTCCTATTTTTCCGAATCATTATTGTGAAAATACAATTGATATCATGGATTCTCAAACGGGGACAAACGTTTGAAAGACATCCAGAGATATTTACACCCCTCGTTTCTTTCGATTTTATAACAAACATTGTATGAATCATATTCGAGCGCACTAAACGAAATAATAAACAACGTGCACGGAATATCTCTGCGAGTTATCGCTACAATACGATGCCTTATTAAAATCTATTGACGAACAATTTCAAACCTTTATTCGGCAGAAAGCGTAGAACCAGGCACAATAAAGGGCAAATTAATCATGCATAAAACATAGTACGTCGAAATTGTTAGAGACCCTCGAAACGATCTCCTTTTTTTCCATGAATTTCACGATAAATATCCAGAACGTTGCAACCGAGTGCATGCTTTGAAACGGAAGAAAAAAAGAACGATAAGAGAAAAAGCTGAATGCAGAGAAAAACGAGAGGGACAGGAGGGGAGGAAATATAAAACGGAAAGGTACAACGGCATCGCCGACAATTTTGAAGTCACGCACGTTCGTTAATCTAAATTCCAGTCGTCGTTCTCCACATTCGAGAGGAACATACCAACGTCGGTACGATGAAAATGCATTCGACTTTGCGGTAGAGCCGTATGCATCGACTCAACGAACTTCTGGAATGAACTCGATGCGGTTCACCGAGCCAGGGGCCTTTCCAGCCACCTTTTGCCGATAGCCTGTCCGTGTAAACTAACCGTGTGCACCGTACTAATCCTTATTCGATTTATATTTTACTCGCTGTTCGTTCCACGATTATCGACTGCTCCATCTGGCACAAAAGCTGAGCATATCTTAATTACCATCAGCCTGATTATTCCATATGATTTCAGGATATTTATAGTAAACGTTGCTAAAGGAAATTTTCCTTCGCTTTAAAGTGACGAAACAGTGGACAATTTTATTATCGCGATTTCACTCTCTAGGAGCACACAAAATTACGCTATGACACTCTTATTACTGATTTAACATATTTTTTAATCGAACGATCAGAAATAGGTTTTTAGATAAACGTTGTAAGGATAAAGTTTGTGATTTAGTACAAAAAAAAAAAAAAAAAAATTGTAGCTGAAACGTGTTTAGAATTGAAAAATTCGGCGATGTTACATCCAGATAATTTATATTCTAAAAGATATACGGATAATGAAAAGCAACGATAACATGAGAAAAGTTCGTGTATGTGTTAAAAATAATTAATCCACGTTGTGCGATTTCCCTCAAGTGTCTCGTATACCTACTTATACTACTTATCGTTATAAACTGATATTACGAGCTAATGGCTGACTATGTGCTAGTTTGTGCCACTGGCTCGTGAAGTGTCTGACCATATACCTACCTTATACGCACTTGACTTATCGTCATCAGCTAATGCTACTTATAGATGTCTGACTATGCGCAGGTCTACAATACCGAACATTAAAGTACAGTACCTCATAACGTGTCTGACACCACCTACTTGCACTACTTATCTTCGTAGGCTGATGTTAGTGGCAGTCGTCTAACTATACGCAGGTTTGTACTACTGAGTGTACGCTTATACCGATTAATAAAGTATCTGACCATACTCGTACTGCTTTTGTCATGATGAACTGAAAGTACTCGTAAATTCCCAACCATGTGCAGATCTATACTACTGAATATATACGTACAGTGACAATTTAAGTTCCTGATTATACATCCTCCTGCACTACTTTACATCTTGTACTGTATAATATTACTCGCAGATGTCTGCCTACTTGCACTACTTATCTTCGTAGGCTGATGTTAGTGACAGTCGTCTAACTATACGCAGGTTTGTACTACTGAGTGTACGATTATACCGATTAATAAAGTATCTGACCATACTCGTACTGCTTTTGTCATGATGAACTGAAAGTACTCGTAAATTCCCAACCATGTGCAGATCTATACTACTGAATATATACGTACAGTGACAATTTAAGTTCCTGATTATACATCCTCCTACACTACTTTACATCGTGTGCTGTATAATATTACTCGCAGATGTCTGCCTACTTGCACTACTTATCTTCGTAGGCTGATGTTAGTGACAGTCGTCTAACTATACGCAGGTTTGTACTACTGAGTGTACGATTATACCGATTAATAAAGTATCTGACCATACTCGTACTGCTTTTGTCATGATGAACTGAAAGTACTCGTAAATTCCCAACCGCGTGCAGGTCTATACTACTGAATATATACGTACAGTGACAATTTAAGTTCCAGATTATACATCTATCTGTACTACTTTACATCGTGTGCTGTATAATATTACTCGCAGATGTCTGCCTACTTGCAGGCTTATACTACTGGTTGTATCCAAGTTTCTATAGGCTTATACGTAAGTAGCGACGTTTATCGATCTAAAAGATAAGACCTTTGGATAGTATATAAAGTATTTCAACTAAAGCCAGCGATTCGATTCGATATATAATTCAACGCGCGATACATACGATAAGTAATTCTTGAAATAAAAAGATATTTAAAAGAGATTGAATGGAGATAAAACTCGTGAATCAGAGGACAAGCGAGTTTGACGATTTGAAAGCACACGTACACGTTTGACCATGGTACCAAGCCAAAGATCGAATATTAGGAGTTTTGAACGTAAGATGAAAAGGCTCCTCTTTGGTCCTGTAGACGTATTCCAGCAACTTATTAGCGATTCCGACTGTGTCAAGAGGAATTGCAGCAAATACGCCTTTGGAGGCTACGTGACGGACAAGATGAAATTTCGCGATACACACTGGATTACCCTAGAAATCGGTAAGTACCGTAGATAAATAATTCGCCTGGCAACTTTGACGTATGCAGCTAGCAATGCAGTAATTTAGCGAGGGCATTCCGCTGCCTGCTCGAAAGTAAACTCGTTTGCATTGCCAGCTCGGGTATGTTTCCAAGTTAACGCGTGTGAAATGTATGTATATCTAAATGTTATTACGATCTCCCGTATAAAGTAGAATTAAGCTGTTGGTTCGATCGACAATTCACATACACGTTATTTATGATTATTACTATTCCATTTATCTTGATATAATTGTATAATATATAATTTTTTTAAATACAGAAGTATTTGTAAGGTGAGAAAGTTTTATCGAAGGAAAGCAACTCGATCTGGTGACATCGAAATATCAACGGTTAAAGATATTTTTGAATTGCAGTCGACAGTCAAGTTTCTTTAACGTTTTACAATTTGTTTGCAACTTAGATCCAATTCTTTATTACTGTAAATTCAGAGTACAATTGTATATCGCAGAAACGTATAGTACGAGAGTACAATCCTATGCATCTTGTAGAAACATATATTGCAAAATTATTATTCAAACTATTTTTACTCCCTGCATTTGATACGAAAAATTGATACCCTATTATGCACTGTTTATTCTAGAAAATGTGCGAGAATTTGTTTTAGCCAACGCAGAAGCACCTTAAATAACCACTTGTACCATCACGGTGTAAATTGGCAATAAATCTTGCAAATGTAATGTAGCGAAAAATCAAAGTTCGAATGTACGAACCCAATGATATTTATCTTCGCTATTTTTATTTTTTCACTATTTATCACTACTTATCGTCGTAGACTAATATATGTTACTTACAAATGTACGATTGTATGCTACTGAATGCTTACGCACAATAATATTTAAAGTGTCTGATCGTATATTTACCCACACTACTTATCATTCTGTACTACAATATATAATATTACCGATAAATGTCTGACTGTGTATAAGTTACACTACCGATTACGTGAAATATTATGCAGGTTTATACAGATTTGTAGCAATTTAAAATATATTCTATCGATATATCGAACTGGAACAGTGTTAAAAAACAATTTATCGTTCTATGATGTAATGAGAAACAAATTCATATTTCCTTCGTAGTTCGCAAATCAATTCATTCTGTAACAGCTAACAATGTAAAAATATAATGTACTGATGAGAAATGCGTTGTTATAGAAGAATTTATGCAACGACGGATAAAAAAAAAAAAGAGAACAAATGTGGAAAGTTAATATCTGGCAGAATAACGATTAAAACGTTATCGTTCCGTTATGGAACGGGAAACCTGTGAAAGCTTTCGATAAATTCTCTTCTATCGTATGTGAGAGCTAATTTATTTACTGAAATAAAACGGGTTCTTCTGTCGTTAGTAGCACTACAGTGTAACTGTAATTCATTACTACATTGAAAATAATTAAAATCCGATATTTCACTTAATGATTCGTAACTACACGCTACACGATTTCGTTACTTCTCAAAGTTCCATCAAATACCAAATTACTAAACGTTCGTTATTTCTTGCTTTATGCTTTCGCTAAAAAGGACGATTTATCGAAACAATAGCTTTACAGCGGATTAATGGCATTTCGTGTTATAAATATAACGAAATCGCAGAATCAGTTAATGTATAAATTGTCATCGAGGGGGATTTTAAATAAAAGTCTATGGTTGAACAAAAATCTACCTAAAATGAATTATTATTACAGACAGTATCGTCAAATATTACACATCAAATATATCAAAAATATTATCAATCATCGGACAATTCTTCTTACCCTTAATATTTTACCTAAATAATTATAATCTTTCTACATAATTTAAAAAAAAAATTTTTTTAATCAATCACGAATCAAATCTTGAGTGCACCATCTATTTCGTAAGAGACGCGCCGATTCGGTAAACAACCGTGAAATTCTCATCAAGAAAAATAAACATCCCGAAGCATGGCGGATAACGTTTCATCGTTTCTAGTAAAACAATCGAATCGGGTCAGCATTGACCGAGTGGTGAGCTGCGAACGCGATTCACGCCAAAGGCTTGTTTGTAACTCGATCGAGTCGTGCGGTGGTCGCCTCGTCAAACTCGCAATGCTCATCCGTTTCGGAAAAATCGTATTTCCCATTGACCATGGTCTGGACCGCAATGCGCGTAATAATTCAATAAGCCGATACTACGCCGGGGCTGAAGGGTTTTAAATTTTCCGCAACACAAATCTTTTCACCGAGTCAAATGTAGCACGAAGTAATACCGTGTCGCGCGAACACGAGGCCGGATAATTGCGTCCATCCTCCTCGTATGGCGGACGTGTGTGCCGGCAAAATGCGCTATGCGTCATGGAGATTGTGTCCAACGCATTGATCAGGCTACCAATGAAATTGCCTGCTAGAAATTGAATGATGCGCGCCCCGCGATTTATACCCACGCAGTATTATTCGCCAGCGTTGGATCATCTACAGAAACTGACGTATGGCAAAGTTATTCGCGTGACTTCAATTTTCACATCTTCGGATTCGAGTTTCGACTTTGCGTGGAATAGTGAAACTTGCGGAGGAATGAGAAAGCATCGTGTGCTTCGGGCTCGGTATGTAAAAATATCAAAAACGAGAAAATGATTCGAATGGCGCTGTTGCGAATTCTCGACTAAATAGCAACCGGTCAGGTCAAACCGATCGGTCGATATCGCGTACATCGAATGAATTAACGCTCAAGGTGGAGCAGGTTTAATAGATCGAGCGTTTGAGTAATCTAGCACTGTATTTGCACTTGTTGTATAAAAGCAACGTTGATGTTATGAACACTTCGGTGGTAAGACCTTGTTGGGAGTGAAGTATTTCACCCGCACGGTACGATGTCTGATGATGAACCGTCCTCCTACGTTACTGGTTCTCCCTACCAGCCGTTGGGTTTCGTCCGTCCATCGTACCCTTCCGGCTGGTCCTTTGTCGGGGTTTTTTACCTGACCTCGGTGTCATTAGGTTTACAGCTCGGGGAAGACATGTAATTCGAAATTTTCTAAAGAAGGGAATGTCCGTGCCATAAACAGGCGGCCGCTCAAAATTGCGAACAGGCGCTATGCAAATGGCGTAATTGAATTATGATAATTACGACAGAAAATGTTATCTTCCGACAAACTTCTTTCCTGTTAATGCGTAGAAATTACGTCCGCTGTTTATCACGCAACTGACAACGAGTCAAATAGCCTATTTTCAGAGATAGACGCAATTGTGTATTTGAAAGTCGTAAACAAAGAGGATGGAGAATCGCATGATCGTCTAATTGATGGACCTCGATATTAATCATTTTGCTGGAGGAAGCCAACAAGAAGGATTTTGAACTAAACCTTCGTCTACGCGGAAGCTTATATGGAGTATCTTGGACCCGCGTAACTCGATATTAGCATAGGTGTGCCCATGGGATGCGATACACATGCGATATGCGGGATTGTGTAATAGTCAGGATCCTCGAGATCCCTCGGTGCCTCAACCTCACTAGACTTGTGGAATCTCTGGGGCCGTAGGGATTCGGCAAACCCCAAAGATGTTCAAACTTCTGAGATGACTGAAGCCCTCGAATTCTCTCGACCATCGAGTTTATCAAGATTTTGTATACCTTCGAACTTAAACTCTTACAAAGTAAAGATTAGGAACTCGCGTGAATTCTAACGAATTCTAAGAGCTAAGCGTCTTCTTAGTGGCAAATATGGCTGAACCACAAATTATGGACAGGAGAGTGAGAGGTATTTTGATTTTAAACTGCGAGTTAATTTTATTAGAATGCGAATTTTTGTGCGATCATGGGATATCTATTTGAAAGTGTAACAGGACACCAAAATTATTCTTTAGGTTCGATTTTTCGCTTGCGATGGCAAAAATTTGAATTTGCATAAATATTCGCGGACTATTAGTCGCGTCGGTGATCGTGAAAAAAGCGATTCTTCCGTTTCATCGATATCGCGAAATAAATCACGTACGTTGTTCCTTTTGTCTTAATCGAACGAACGTAGGATTGAATCGAGCGATAGTCTAAGAAATTCGAAACGAAACAAACATTGTCTTCTACTTTCCACTACGCCAACATCGTAAATCGTATTAGACATTGGACGTTGAATAATGGTTTGCGGTTCAATTGCAGGAAAAGAAATTTGATTTCTGTTGTTAATTCGAAGATGCTCCTTGATAAACGACCGGCAAATTGGAGATTGGGTGGGCAAACGACCCGAAGAATGGAAATGCTCGTTTCATCCCCGCACGTTCGATTCGAAGCACTCTAATGGCTCGGTAAATAAACTCCAGCTTCCTCGTCAAACCACGTTTCCACTCCTAAAACTCGAGTATATCGTAGTAATTTAATTCTCATTTTACATTCTTCCTTGAGTAATTCTCTCTTCATAACATTTGACAAGTCGTTTCGTAAAAAGCTAATTGTTTAATGTAACATTGCACGTGCATCCTACGATAAAATAAAACAATCGATCCTTAAATCCCGATGTCCTTGTACACCAACTTGCCTGTCTCTCAGTTCAGAATTTTCTTCCTTCCAAAGCTTCTACGCTAAAGCCTTCGCCTCTTACTTCCCTAAATCCAGCACCATATTTTCCTCAACGTTCCAAGTATCGTGTTCATCCCTTTCTCATTCGGCCGGAGGAAATATCGGTCATTCGATAAATCTGCGAGTACGTGGATACAAAAATTAGGTTACAACTTCGCATATATTCTCTGCTACACGCGTTTTTCCATTGAAAAGGGAAAGAACCTTCTTTCCAACCGTGTCGCGCGATAGATCACGTTGCTTGTCAGAATGCAGGTAGCTGTGAAGGGACTCGCGTACAGCTTTCAAACAGAGCACTGACGATGGAAACGATCATCCCCAATAGGAACATAAATTTCAGGGGCAATTTCACTCATACAGGTTACTGGAAGGGCGTTGCGGGCCCGCAGGCCACTACACGTTCACTAACACCACGTATCCGTCGTCTGAGTATTGTGCGCAGACGGATGGAATTATCAACCCCCAAAGGCTCGTAACTCCTGCGGATACCGTGTGTGGACTGTATCATCCTGCAAGGTGCTACTATATCAACCTGTGCTACTTCCATTCAGGATACTGTCGCGAATCACGTGTTTTCGACTCGAACGCGTTACCACTGTTTCGTAGGAAAATGCCTGCTCCTGATTTTCCCACTCCGTGAAATTACTATCGCTTAATTATTTATGATTTTAATAAAATTACCGTTGCTTTCGTTTCTATGATTTTTTACTAGCTCGCAATATTCGAGACATCCTTATTATCGCGTTAACCGCTACGTGAAATTTATATGTTTTACTTGTGGACCAAAATAATTCGTGTTTATGGCAATATGTTGAAGATACGGAAAACGTGATTGAAACGCATCCGTTTCATACGCGATTAAACTGTGACGCATCGATCTAGAAGGAAATTCCGGGAGATACGAGAAAGTCGGTAAGAAGCGTTAACAATGATTTATGTTCGATAGAAAACGGGCTTATTACCAGAAAATTGAGATGTTAAAGTCGAATTAAAATGTGAATTGAATTTACACTGCTTTTATATCGATAGAATATGCCTAGTGAAGGTTCTTGAATAATGTTCTCTAAGGTAATATCGATTTGTTCGTTCAAGGATAATTACATATAAACGTCCATTATACAAAGCAAATATATCGTACGTACCGAATGAAATTATACGTATCAAATTTAGTTTGAAATCAGAGCGAATGTAGAATTATAGAATATATCAAGAATTAAGCTCGAATAGATTCCAACATATTGTTCAGAAAGGATAATTACACGGACAATGTTTCACCAAACTACCAAATTAGAATCGATAATACGATTCTATGTAAAATTACAACAAAAGCAACGATATAATTATATTTTAGCAGAATATTTCCTGAAACTTCTAAATAGAAAACTGCGTTCTACCATCGATCGAGCGTGGAAAGTTAATGGAAATGGTTGCGAACGATTATCGAAATAAATTTTCCTCGGCGCACTTCAATCGAGTGCGATTATCGCGCCGAATGGGAATAAAATTGCCACGAGTAATACTTCAATCTTCCGTAACTTGAAATATTCGCGTTATCGTTGAAAAATATTTCGAGTAGAAAAAGATTGGACCAATCGTGTTCTCAAGAATATCTAAACATTTTCACTCGAAACGTTATATTTCCCCTTCTGAAGGAAATTCAAATGTTACATAAAACGTTACACAGCTCCCGTAAACTCAGAAATTCAAAGGAGACTGCTACTATTATCGTTTGATAAAGCTTATCTTTTGAAACTTCCAGGAATTTTTGCATGCACCCAACATCTCCAGGAAACCATAAACAACAATTTATATCCGACATAAAACAAACGCAACCTCGTAATTACACCACAGTGGCTCATTCATAACGCGAAACGATTAAACAGAAAACAAAATTTCGGTGCTGTTTTTCGTTTTAAAGTCGCAGCGTGTCACGCTGGCTGGAGAAAAATGCTTTGGGATAAAATAAAGGCGGTGGGATAGGGTGGGTTGACAGGAGCCGCGAGGGACGCTCGATTTAACCCGGCTACGTTAAGGAAAAAGGAATCGATGGCTCGCGCGCATCCGCCAGATAAATCCTCGATAACCAAGGGGACAAGGTTGCTCCGGCCAATAAGCAGCTGTGGAAAATACGCCACCCACTTTACCGAGTTAACGTGCGCCATCCTTTTTTTTTTTTTTTTTTCTTTCCAACCTCCAACGTCCCCAAATCAAGATTTCATCTAATACGGATCGAGTCTCGATCGGATACGCCGAGGCTCTTTAACCGCTTTGCCGAAACAAAAGCGCCCATTCTCGAGAATTTTTCAGGCAAAAAAGGAGGCACCCTCTTCTTCTCGATGTCTTTAACATGCGAGAGAATGTTTTTCTTTCGCCCTATTTCTTGATGGACCGGGATTACCAGGGATCCTCAGAAGGTGAATACAATAAAAATGTAAAGCGAGAAAGAAGAGGGAAAGTGTATTTTTGGATATTGAATAGGAATCCTGATGCTTTTTCGTATGTCTTTCGGCAATGTCGCCTGCGAAATTTGTAACACCTTTTTTATTCGGTCCTTTAATCAATGATCAGGAATAAGACCACAGGAATAAATCGCGTGATAAATAGATTATTGTTGATTCTTTTATCCCAATACTCGAATATATTTAGAAAGGAATATTTTCATACGAGGTAACGAAAAATGGAAGGATTAGCTAAACGTGTAACAGTCGAGGCAAACGATATTTGCAAAATTATAAAGAGGACAGAGAAACGTACGTGCGTTTAGCTTGAAGATCAAATAATTTGGGAATATGGGAATAATTGACAACATGTACCTATGTAACTGTCTCTTTGTAAAGATAGAGATTACGTAAAATTACCGAGTGGATTCTTCGATGGCCTACAATTACGGAAATAATTTTGTAAATGAAACGCGATGGTTAAAGTTGTCGGAGAAAAAATTATCAAAATGTTTCCATCAGTTCCTCGAGGAAAGGATTTTTTAAAGAGTGAACGATACGATCGATGGATCGCCTTCTTCGTTCATCCTGATACCCTCTTCCGTACACCCTCTCCACGAATAATTTCTCAAGTTCGAATAAAATACGAATCTTGCCAAGTGTAAAATAAATAACTCGAGTAAATTCGACGTAATAACGAGGAGTATAAGAAAATGTACGAAGAAAATGCAGCAGTTTAACTCGCAACGAGCTATTCTGTCGTTAAATCTCCGCAACGTACAGGCATTAAAGTCGATTAGTTAATTTGAAAATGAACGATGCTTTCCACTATTAAGTGACATTCTTATCCGCTCTTTACAACGTAATAACCTACTTTATTCTCGTTTTATTATCCTTTTAAACTCGCTGTTCATGAACGTACAAATTTACCGGCTATTCGAATTTCATCAAGTAGAGCCACACACAACGTTATTCTTCAACACGCCCACTCTTAATTGCTTTCCGACAGTTTAAACTGTGCCGCCTGACGACGAAAGGGAGAAGCGGCAGAAAGGGGGAAGGAAAAAGAGGGAATATATTTTTTCTGATTCGGCACGGATAATGGAGTTTCACGTAAGAACCTTTGTGAGCAGCAACGCTGATAAGGTGGCCGCTTTTAAACGTTTCGGACAATAGCCTCGCGTGAGGCAGCGGACATTTCAACATGGCAGGCCCCGTACTTTGGCTGAAACGCTCTCTACGTAATTAAACCGTGATCTTTTGTCTCGATAGAACGATTAATTTAACATGTCTGCCGCATTAAGCGAACACGGCGCTAGATAACGCGATAAGACACCGAGAATTACGGCTGCTTCGCTGTCTGTTTTTATTCGCACGCCGATAAATATACATCCTGTTTAAAGTTAACCACCATTTCCAATCGTTTGCCGATTTATTGCTACCTGACAATTGATTTATTCAATTTTTCTATAATTACAGCGATTCCTATTAACATTTCGACGCTATATTTCGTTATAACAATGCTATCGAATTAATTGCTTTTTAATATATAAAAGCGGTTATTGTAAGTTACTAAAAGCATAAGTTTTAAACAATATTTCAAACATTTACGTATACAATGTACCATTTTTAAACGATAATAAGAGTTTTAAACGATATTGTATGAAATTCGTGCAACTCATTCACTGTTGAAATATTTTCGCGACTCTAAAGTTCGTTGTTGTTCAGTTTCTCGCTGAAGATGAAAAGACCCACGCGCGTTACATCAAGAAAGACAGTGCGTCTGAATAAATATTATTATTTCAAATAAATCTATCGTTGATGAAACACATAGACGTATTATAATAATATTCGCTGTACTAATCGACACAGATAGGCATACGATAAAGCAGTAAACGATTATTAAATAAACTTGAACCGTGTCGAAGAATTCATTAAACACGATCGTATATATGTTTATTATGGGAGACGTATAAAGGAACGGCGAGGGTGTTGAAAATGTTCAAAGGCAATCCTTAATCCATTTAAAGAACCGAATAGAGCTCGTGCCGTGTCAATCAGTTTCAAAGACCTGGAAATTCATATCGGTGAATATCCGAACTGAACTGTCGTTCCACGAACTACCGGAAATCTCTGTTCAAAATACAGCCGTGCAGGGGTACGCGAATAAACTTGGCGCAACCCACAAAGCTGTGTGTAATCCAAAAGTTCGGGCTCTTCAACGCCGCAGTAAATCCATCACGATTCGAGTTATCTCTCGATCGACTTCGAGTGGCCGAAATTCAGCTAGGTGCTCCATATAAATCCCAGCCAGGCCAAGTACATGTCGACCAGCCCCGAAATATCGATTAACGATTCTTTTATTGTCGCGATTCGCCCAGAGTCTGTGCCTGTCACCTGTCTCAATCTCAACGTTAATTCTGCTTGCTGGAAAACTTTAAAACACCTTCCACGAATTCCAATAATTTTACATTCAATAATAAGGGCTCGGTTTCATAATCGGGCGTTTGGTGGAGCGTTTGTTAAAAATGCTACATACAATGACGTATTATCTCGCGAAAGCGTATAGAACGCTTTGAAAATTCATTACCATTGTAAGGAAACACGAGCGTCGTGATTTTTGAAACAAATCTGAAAATGTATTTAAAAGTTTTATCGCGAATAGTAAGCAATTAGCGAATGAGAAATTTCAAAATGTTTCGCATACTACGTATAATATTAGGTTGTCCGAAAAGTGTCTTTCATTTGCAGACGTCTTTTACAACGATGCATCTTTGTACAAACATGAAACCTAATCTGTCGAACGTTGTGATCTTTATTTTGATAGAACAAAATGGATCATAGGTAATTCGATAAAATAATAGAAAACGGAAAATGTTGTGCGTCCATTATTTTCTTATAATACGACGAAAGGCTTCGAATACTTTCGCGAGTCACTGTAGATCTTATTTCTCTCGCAATCAGAAAATGCATTTACAAGAACGAGACAAAAATGAAGAATAGGTAATACAGCCAGTTTCGTGAAAGAAAAATGTGTTAATTGAAAAAAGGAAGATGGATGTTCCGATTGATTAATCCTTTCGTTACGAGGCGCTTCGAAGAAACAATGGTTTCCATAGTGAATATGGGGAACAATATTCACGAATTATCTCCGTCAAGGTGCATTAAGAGCGTTAAATTTTCTATCGCATTTATGTACTCGGCAGGAAATGCACGTTTTTGTGCAAATCTAATCTTCTAAATTATTAAGTACAGGATTTACTAAATGCATCCTGAATCGAAGCGTTAAATAAGGAACGACATTGATCTTTTAAAGGGCGATATGTCGTTCGCGGAGCTGATCTGGAAAACCCAATAGTCCAACGAAGTCTCAAATATTAAATTGTGACCAGGAATAAGTAGATGTAGTTAGGTTTCAATTGTCTTGTGTAATTCCTCGCATCGTTATTTGTAAGAAGACTACAGGTCAGAATTGTGCAGCTCGTTTATCGCTTGAACTTCTTCCAATTGGTGACCGGAGCGCTTCAACTTCTTACAATTGTAAAAATTGAACGAAAATTGAACAGTTAGGGCATTTTGAATATAACCGATAAATAGAAGATAATTTGAAATAAAAAGTGCCTCATTGAACAATTAAACATTTTTATTAGATCAATAAAAAAAAAAGAGAACAAATCTTGCATCTAACGGTGCACTGTGTTTGCACCCACATCTTTGAGGGGTAATCTACGAATATTATTATAAACACAAATTAAAAAATAATCGTAAATGCTGCTTTGTAATCATATAATTGAAGTTAAAAGTGTGCACATACCTTACTGTTATATATAGAACGAGCAAATGCCGTTTACTAATATCTTCTACACGTTTCAACAAATTATTCTGGACGTTTTGCTTACGACGAAATAACAAATGCGAATGGTTTGTTGAAATAAACCAAGTCTTGTTATAATTTGTTGCTATCAACTGTTACCAAGACGCCACGGTGGTCACTCGTGACCACCAATAAGATAAACGGTCCATCGGGGAGGAACGTTGTCTTACATCGTCGATTTATTTTGCCATGATATGCTTTGAATAATAAAAATACTCCCGTGGCGTCTTGAGCGAAACGCGTGATTTCGGTGTGACAGTCAAAGTGTTAATCTCGATATTACAGCAAACTAGAACTTTAAATGTTCAATTAATAATTGTATGTGTTATTTATCTAGTATAAAATCATTTAGCTTCTAATTCGTTTCCAATAGTTCTTCCGAAACATTCAAACATTGCGGTGATCGAAATCGAACACAAACTATACTCGTGGCCTGAATAAGCGATACAGTCAGTTGAAACTTTAAAAGCAAATGTCTAGGCGCATAATGCGGGGCTAACGATGTTTGGGGCTAGCAACTTTACGAACTACTCAGTTTCACCTGCAAATAACCATAGTTCGAAAATCGTCTAATCGTTATAATTTTCCCTGCCTGTGTTGACTACGTACTAACTCCTTGTTCCTTGGTCGTCAATACCGATTAACAGATCGTAAACCTATGATATAATACCTACAGTCGGTAATCCTAATAAACGTCCCCGTCTCCCGTGAGCCCAATTTCCTTATACAAACCTGTTCCAAAGGTATATCGTGTGATACATTATACAGCAAAGATAGTTCTTAATTTAGAAAATTATCTGAGTGTGCTTTCAGTGTACTGAATTATTCATTTTATCGTCTTTCCACTAAATACGAATTCTCAATTTGTAGTTTCTTAATCGACTAATGTCTACATATTCTATGGCTATGTCTCAAATTTATATAATTTTATATACAACGAATACACGTATACATATTCGTGACAGAAATTTCTTACCAAACCAAACGTGTAAAATTTTACTCCACACGCCGCTCTAGAAACGCTGTTAGCTACCGAAATGGCCATTACATGAAAATACCGAGCCACGTTTAATTAGTGATAAAAGATAAAAAAACATAGTTGTCCATTTAGAAATGGTAAATCGAAATTTCTATAAAATAAATTTTCTCACTATCGATCACAAACACCAAACGGAAATGAAACACAGAGGATTTCAATATTCCGAACTATTCATACGTGCTTAATAGTCGCAGAATGATATTACGCTTCTATCGATAATCAAATCCGCAATGGAATAACGACAGGCTGCAGAATTTTATAATGTTTTAACCCTCTACGATTTACTATTGTATCAAGTAAAAGATCCTATCGCTTCTACGACACTAACTTTACAAAGCGCAACGAAATCTCGGAAAAAGTTCGAGACAAATGGTAAAAATATTACGCAGTACCGTGTTCTGTACTCTTAAATAAAATTCTGCAAAAATTCTATCATCCCTATCGCAAAGCGCGATCAAATATCCTACAACCCCATAGCGAGCGAAACATCTGAAGCAGCCGTGTATTATACGTATGATAATACAATCTACGGATTCTTTGGACCATGAAAACCAGCCTGTCGAGCGTTGCCAATAAACTCGCCACGTATATTCGTGAAATCCGGAAGCGGGGGTCGAAAAAGGCAAAAGAAAGGGAGAGGCGAGACGATGGCCCGATCTTCTATCGCGACGCATTTAAGGAAGAAGCTTTCTCGCGTTGTCCGCGGCACCACGTTTGCCAGGAGTTTTTTCAAAGCAGCAGCAGCAGCTCCTCTTCGTCGTATACAGAAGTGCATGTACATGTCAGGCCGCAGAACGGACAGCGAGCAAATACCTTAGGCGGATATACGTGCTCGACGTCAGCACGGAATCTTGATCCTCCTCGCCTTCGTTTTCGTCTGTCCGTATGCACACGCGCTCACGCATACATACGATATATGTACGCTATGCATTCTCGTGGGGTAAAACCTCGTCGACGGCTGCACCTCTAAAGCGATAACTCACTGCCACTTCGCCAACACTCTTTACACCAGCCTCGTGTCCTGCCCCCGTCAGTGAAACGGCCCTAAATTCTACGATTGAGTTGGAACGTGCCTGCTGGAAATTGCTGCTTTCGCGCTCCATTGTTTTCAGAGGTTTTAATTGCGCCAAGTTTCTTCTATTTCGGATCCTTCTTCCGTTTATTCTCCGTTCTTTTATTCGTTTTTAACAGTTACCTTCATTTACGATTATCGAATAGCGACAACATTTTTTGGGATGATCGTCGAACATGCTAGAGCTTTTCAGCTTTTCAAAAACGTTTCGTTTGAAGATGCTTCTGAAAAATAGAATTGTTTTCGGAGGCTTCAATTTGCAGAGTTTTTCCCATTTCCATTCTTCCGCCACTCTTTCAGCTGGTTTCTCGTATCGATCAGTCTTGTCCAAAATTATCGAATCGCATTAGCAAGATTCAACGACGAACGAACAACGACGCGCAACGTATTTGTAGTTACTTCGTGTCCTTGCGTCTAGGAGGAACGGTTTATAAAAGTGTGGCCGTGTTTAAGAGGTTAAGGACGGACATAAGCGCATAAAGCGACAAAAAAAAGTTGAAGAAAGTTAAAGAAATGCTTAGAAGAGGAGGATACGCGAAACTTGCTGCCGTAAGAATTGATCGAGCAGGAACGAACTGGCGGTAAGGAGGCAATTCTTAAGATTCATGCCCGCGGGCTCCACGATTTGGCAGTCTGGAAACGTTTTCGACTCGAGACTCGAGGCTCGAAGTAAAAGGATGACCCGGTGAAACGATTCGCAGGAAACGTTGCAACTTCGAAATCCGAGCAACGCCAAAGGATAGCGCGATATAGAGGCGAAAGGGATGAGATACAAGGAAGGGGAAGGAAAAGGAGAAAGATGGAGAACTGGACGGGTTGCACGAAGAACGGAGATCGTGAAAGGATGGCAGCTCGTATTACCGAACTTTTAAAGTATCTGCGAGCAATATTGTCTGCGCGATGTAAGATGGAACGTCGCCATTTCGCTTTCTTTCTAGGGATGCACGACTGCACGACCGTGTTCTCGACCGACGGCATTTTATCCGCCTACAGTGCTTGATCCTCTTTCTCCTGAGAATGTTTCACACCTCTTTTGTCTTTCCCAACGCCGCTTTTCCACGGCTATCCCACTTCCATTCCGAGCGTGCCGAATTATTTGAGAGTCGTGACGAGGTTCGAGCGTTAGGATAATATCTCAGCCGACAAGAAGCGTATACGATACGTGAAAATTACATTAATGTAGTATGGTGGACATGTTGTCTGAGAAATATCGAGTGAACCAAGAACAATGTTGCGAAAAAGCCTAAGTGCCGGCAGGCCGAAAGGGTCTGGAAGCTTCGATGAGCCGAGCTGCCCATCAATGTATCGTCGGTCCTTCGGTGGAATGGTTACGGGGAAAAAGATCTACGTGACCATGGCCGCGGTCAGCTGCGGAACACGTACGTGATGGGGCTATGAGAAAAGAAAAAGGGATGCTTAAGGGAGAAAGACGAATTAACAGGCAGTCGTGAGTTGGGAAGTCAGTGTTGTCAGCGTTGTCGAGGAAGATGGTCCGCGTGAAAGAGAGTGTCTCACGCTCGAGAAGACCACCCACTCAGGAACAGGAATAGGATAGGCTGGACATCCTGCGTATCACAGGCATCGAGACAATAACCAAAAAATAACGGGATAGGCACCTCCGAGATACACCAGACGACAACCCCTCCAGAGGGACTAAAATCACAGTATAGAAACCCTCCAAAATAAGCGATCAGTCTGTTAAAACATTTTGAACCAGTCTCTCGCAATACTTTGAATCATTTTGTAACACTTTGAACCGTCACTCGGTTGGATTTGCATAATAAATTCTATTTTCATATACAAAATTCAATTTCTTCACCCTATTCGTGAAACGTTCGAACTGCGACGCGAGGAGATCACCTGCGATCTATCGGTTTCGTGATTTCTTGTGTCTCCGACGTGACAAGAGCGTTGGAACCGTGGTGACGAGAGCTGTGAATTGACTATTTAGTTGTCTTAGTTATAGCACATTATTGTGTTTAGGTCGCGTTAAATAACCATCGTTTCCTGTTTAATCCATTGTAAACAGATCTATCGATAAATAAAACAATCCTACATTAACGAAGAAAAAGGAAGGAATATAGCACAAAATTATGTTGCTTCCTCTCATGCCTAAAAGACGACAAAATAAGCTTTTCTCTGACTTCTTTCGATATCTTTCTACCGTATTACGTATCTATTTTTCCCCTTAGTACGTAATGCGTAATCTTCTTTTTGTCGTTCCGTCGTTGAAAATACGCTTAAGATCTTGTTACTTGGGCTATTTTCTCTCTCCTCCTTCCTACGTATCTCCTTTATTTGCGTCCATTACCTTTATTATCTCGCATACAGCACTCTCTTACGATTTAGATTTCTCTTTGCTAACCCTCGTTTTCTCACTTCGTTTCCACACTCTTCGCAACTTCTATCTCGCTACTCCCTCATTCTGCAATCTCTTCTTTCACTTCTCTCTTGTAGTCTCGCTGCACTTCGTTTATACATCTTTATGCGACGGTTTCTCGGCGTAGAGTAATATTCATCCGTTGCTTGGCTCAAGCGGGCTACCATGATTTTCAGCCGATGACCGACGAGCCTTTTCACGCACCATTTGCAACACGCGCGTAGTGACGCGATCCATAATCAAGCACGCACGTGAAAAAGAGAGTTTTCTACGAAGATTTAATATCCTATCGGCGTGCTAATACGTTCGCGTTAAAATGTTGGAAATATTCAACGTTTATATCGAAATTTCAACTGAAACTAAGGATCGCGTTGTCGAATAATCTAGCGGACTGCTGTACAGCGCAATAATAATAAAGAGTTTCTCTAATATAGAACCACGAGGCTGCTGTTTTGCGCAATTCATATTAAAATCCACTTTATATTACGACTTGAGCAATATCGCTGCTTTATTTTGGAAATTTTTAATAAGAACTCGCTTCATACCCTGAAATATGCTGATTATATGCAACCAGACGTAGTTTTCATTTAAACTACAACTTTTAAGCGAAAAATTTCCCAGCCAGATGAATCTATCTACATATCTACCCATCATGCTATATAAAGCCATATTAAAACCTGTTTGGACCTATGGGATCCAACTATGAGAAACAGCGAGTAATTCCAACATAGAAATTCTCCAACGGTTCCAATCAAAAACTCTGAGATCCGTGGTATGCACCTCTGAGATGCACCTTGGTATGTTACCAACGAAACGATACATCGTGATCTTAATATCCAAGTTCAGAAACAGATATAATATAAGAGTTAACAACCACCAAAACCCATTAGTTACCCAATTATTTGACACGACGGATCAGATCCGCAGAATAAAAAGACAATACCCTTTAGATTGAAGCATTAGATCCAACTAGAATCAAACATACTATAAACTCTTATAATCCAAGTTACCGTACCACGCCAAAATAATTTACTTATAATTATCTATGAGAATTGATTGTAAATAGTCTACCAAATAAAAAAAAAATGTCTACATATCTATCTACCTTCGCCTCTTCGTAACGATACAAAAGCATATTTGCTATGTACAGCTACCAGTTTCAAATCTAAATGAATAACTTTATTTAGTAGATAGTTTCGTTGAATGCCGAACGAGTAGAACATTGGCGTTTCTTCACACGCGACGTATGCAGAAAATTACAGGCGTACGAACCAACGGATATTTATGAACGGCACGTACGAAAAGAAAAATTGATACCCGGAAAATTCGATATCTCGGCGATTGGCGAGCCATCGATCAAACCGGCCACGCTTTATCGGTAGTTACTAATCACCTTTCCAGGCCCAGACAGGCGGGCGAGTTTTATTTTAGCATAATTCCAATTTTATCCCCGGACGAGCAAGCCTCTGTTGCTCGAAGATGAATAGCCAGAGGCAGCCGATCAGATAAAACGATTCTGAAAGATGGAACGTACCAGAGAACAAAAAGAGAGATAAAAAGGATAAAAGAACGAAATAAGAAGGAGCGAGGGTGAAGAATTCCAAGAGTCGAGTAGTAGATAGAGCCGTAATTCGGTCCAGTCAGCTTAAAATGCAAGCTACCTTCGGTCCGACCGCCCGATTTGAATATCCAACTGAATTAAGACAGGCTCACGGGCCATTAAGTCAAACGAAAAGAGAGGTGGAAACTTTCTCGTGTTCCCCACGACGAAAAGAGAATCGCGATCGAATTTATATCGCAACGCTTGTATATATAGGATGCTTTAAAAGGTCGCTCGAATCGTTCAAAATTATTTAGAAGTTTCTTCTATTACTTCAAAGTCTTAAATGCCAGTGGACAATCGATTTTGGAATATTTCGGACTTTAGACGTCTCTTGCTTTTATCAAATGGATCAGGAATTTTGTGTATGTTTGTCTGATGACGTAAGGATGAACGTAAGGAAGGTGATCGATGTTTTAAGATGAAACAGATGAGCAAGATGACACTCATCTTCGAGAGTGATTCGAAATGATATTTTTTAAACAGCGATGCAGACTTCGAGGTTGATACATTTGCGACGTTTCCAAGATTACCTACTCTTAGTGAACTATGGTTTCTTTTATTTCTGGAATTCATTATGGACAGAACGGACAACAACTGTTCCTGTCTGACCTGCGACCTGATGGTTAAAGTACTTAATTTTATAACTTTTGTTTCATTCTCAACGCATTAAGATTCATTGATTTTATAACTCTGCAACTGATCATATTTGCACCCACATTTATCAAAACTTTCTTATTTCGTTCGCTTGTAAAGTATCCCAATTTTTGAACCAGTTCGTATCCAGGTGAACCACGTATTTTGTTTATTCGATCGTTTATCTCCCATCTCTCGCTTTCTTCGTGCGTATGCACGAGTGTATGAAATTTCTTCCGATTGAAAAGCAATTTACGAATACGCGACTCGATCGATCAATCGATAGAAAGGTATTTACAAGCGAAAATGCACAGTAAGGAATTTAAATTGAGCGCTAGATATAGATATGTATACGGTACCTTGCTCGTTATTTGACACGTATGTCAAGGTATATAGAATTAATCTTTTATATTTAGTTTCGTGAAAGAAGTTGACGACAGGTGATCAATTTTTCGAAAAATTTCACAAATTTCCATGAGAATAGTGTCATACAAATACAGAAAATTATTACTGAAACTTTTTTCCGAAATTGACATGTAAAATTCATGACCCGTATCGATCGTTGCCCGCACTTTTACGTTTGTAGTTTTCGGTATTCTATAGCATCGCACATTCGTGACCCTGTAACTTTTAACTCAAAAATTTAAAGAACGCTCTTTACACAACTTACTGGTGAAACTGCAAGTTTCTAGTGCTGTCCAGAGAGAAAGTTTCACGTTTCGAAAGAAAACCGAAAGTATAGGTCGACATTTTGCTTGTCGTTAGTAGGCTATGAATTTTCTATTCATCAAAATTCACAGTTGTTATTACACGTACGAGATGTACATCGTTAGTTTTCAATGACTTTATTGCTACCATTATTAGGCTGTAATTCCACTGGGAAGAAAGTGATTACCAAATTTCCGATTAAAACGATAAATAGACGATAACCTTTAATTAAAATATAAAACAAGAGAACCGTTTAAAAGAAATTAGATTAAGCTACGAAGTAATTACGACTTGTCCCTCGATATTCTGAAATGTTCTAACAGGTATTTTTTTTTTTTTTTAAAAAGAGAATATTTTTTTTTTAAGTATGGTAAGCAATTATAAATTTCCAACTGCCATAGGCAAACAAACTTCATGGATTAAACTCTACGATACGACAGTTTAGCCGTAGCAGAAAATCGTACAAATGGGAAAAAACGCAAATAAAACATTAAAATTCAGAATAAAACGTTTCCGGACGTTTAGCTGGAAAATTCAAGAGGGAAACCGGTGATTGAAAATTCGAGTGCGTTGCCCATATATTTGAAGCACGAAACAATGCAACGACTAAATAATCGAGCTTGGAATATCATCGTATTTTTCCTTCTCTCTCTCTCTCTCTCTCTCTCTCTCTCTCTCTCTCTCTCTCTTTCACACACACACACACTTCTTTACAGGCTATTTTACAGTTGTCAACTGAATTTTTAATTGACCATTTCGAAATAAACACGAAGCCCACGGTCAATTTACGCCGTTGAACCGATTTGTATTTCGGTAGTGACGCTAGGATATTCGAGAATCGTCTCTAACAACGTGAAATTTGCTGTTTACCATTCTGCGCCAATCTGTGAACGCGCACGCATTAAAACAGCTTTATTTCATTTTCCACAATTTCGAAACATTTCCCGATTTTTCGCCATGCAAAATAGTCCGAGAACGATTCCAGTAATAGCATCTAATATAAAACTTCTTTACGTTTTCGTAGAAAGATACGCATTTTATGTCTGTCGAAAAGTTCTATCCATTTTCTGTCGCAGGATGTTTACAAACGTAAAACTATTACAAACTACGAGGGCCGATCGGAAACTTCTCGCAATCGCTGCTACGAGTTGCTTTATTTGTTATCGTCATTGTCATTTCGAAAACTTCGATATCTGTCTTCGCACGTTGGAAAATGGTCATCTTACGAATCGTGCGATTCGTCTATTAACGATGGAAATACGCGCTTTTCATGTTTTATGAGTTTGAACAAAGCGATAGTGTGATATACAGAATTTGCCGCAGAGTCAATCCATTCGCTAAATGGAACAGAACATGTACAACTTATTATATGCAAATTATTTAAATCGATTCGAGAAGATTTTTCCTGTTAAGTTCTCCATTAAGTAGGAACAAAGACGTAAACTAAAGGAAGAAAGATCGATTTGGAATCGATGGTACAAGTTAACTTTTCCTCAGAACGTAAACAGTTTTTCTAAAATTGCGTCACAAAATCGCCAATAGAGTGACCGCAAAATAACAGTGAGAACTCGGCATTGTTTTTGTTCAATTTTAGCTTTAGCCGGCGAGGAAAAATCGTTAGCGGCGGGAATCGAGAAACGAGAGCGGCGAACAGAAAAGAAATACTTTCCTTTCGGGAAGAGAACAAAGGTAGCCTATTCGAACGACGATCAGAAAACCCAACTATCGACATATTTGGAATTCGTTCGTGATGAACACGTTCTACAATGTATTTTCATATTTCCATATCCATAACGCATAATACATCACGGTAAAAACACAGCCGTGAAAACCACGCCACGTTGACGTATGTAGCCATATAGTCTTCCGCTTTTCATTCTTTTTGACGGCGTAAAGTGATCTAGCTGATGGAATAGCCATAGAGATAGTGTACTGGAAATTGAAACCACGAGTTCTTTTTACAGCAAACACGCCAACATGCTTTCGACACCTATGAATTTTTTTTACAAAGTGTAAGAAAATCTCGAAGACTTAACTCATAACGATCAAATCTTTTATCACGTTCAGTGTTTATCACGCTTACGAATCTTCTTCCCTCTTGTCCTCTAAATTAAATTAGCTTAAAATTTCAGCAGCAAATAATAAAATCGCCAACTTAAGAATCGATCATTATATGCACGACGACGATCGATCATTCTTAAACGCGATATCGGAAAACGAGAAAAAGTCTACAGTTTGTAGAAAAAAATATTTTAAAAAAGAAAACGATGGCCATTCGTTAAGCTGGCTGCAGTGTTTATTAGAACAAACCACCAGAGAAGGAAACAAGATTGGAAACTAACGCGTCCGACGAACCGCGATTCGGAGAGATCACACGACGGCGCAAGCGAATTCGGCCATTTCGTAAATCAGTAGGGTGAGCTAAAAGCTTGAAATCGGTACACCGTGAAAAAGCGCACTTTCGCCGCGGTACAATGCACCTCGGGGCGCCAGGACCGGATAAACAACGCTTCCGTGAAGCGCGTCCATCGATTACCTTGCTTCGCGTTAGTTCCACCGAGAAAAAGGAACTATCCTGCAATTCAAAATCCTGTTTATTCGTCCAACTAAGGATCTTCTCGATATTGGCTGATTAAAGGCGAGAACATATTCATTCGTAGTTTGTAGACTGCGGATTTTTATGCAAATTTACAATCAAGGATTATCAGGCAACTAAAGAAATGGAACTAAAATGGAAGTTCATTTTATCTATTGAAAATTATAACACGTAGTTACTCTGCTTTAGGTATTTCACACGTTTCTCTGTATTCGATACGTATTCCGTGCTCGTAACTTCTAAATATCCCACAATTTCGCAGAAATGAGTGGAAGTCAGTGGTCTAGTCATTTGTTTTTAGTCGAGTTACATCATCGAATAAAAATATATTTTTCTCGTTCTATCCATGAAGTTGAACGAGCTTTGCTGTGTGTTTTATACAACAATATAGTAACTTTAAAAAATTCAAAACAGACGCACGTACCATAGAAAATCCAATTTTGCTCTCGGAACTTTTACGCGTTCAACTTTTAAATATTTTCTTCGCTTTATTTACATACAAGTTATACAAATGAAAAATCGCAGTAAAAGAGCGAAATGTTAAAAAGTGTTAAAGCAGAACGAAACATCGCCCGACAACAATTGCAAAACCAAGAGGGCCCAGAAACGCAAAATAACAGAGGGGAAAAAGAGAAACACGAATGCATGGCGCAACAAATCCAAGAGAAAAGTTCGTAGGCGAGCGGGGGAAAAAGAATATGGCTAGCATCTTGCGGAACATGCATGGACCAAAAAACTAACGCAAGAAGTTCATGGCATGGAGCGTCTGTATTTCCAAGCGGATGTAACATATACATGAAACTACGAGATCTATCTCCGAAATCACCAGCCGTCAAACTGTTTTTACGATTCTTACTTTAGAAACGGAATAAGCGTTTTACGTGGGACGAATCAAACGTAAACATTTATTCGACGTTATGTTAAATAAACCGTCGTTAAAATAGTCGTACAAGCTGCGTCGTACATGTACGCACTGTGTGTATAATTGGTGCGTAATTTCTCGTAACAGTGGTATCCCTGTTAACCGACGCAACGTACAAAACTAAAAGTAAAATTGTAAATTATAAAAAATAAGGTAACAGAGAAAATGAAAACTGCAGGAAATAACAAATACCGTACAAAAAGCAATTGCAACGAGAATACGAAGTTTCATTCAGTCCTCCTCAAAAAAAAAAAAAAAAAAAAGAAGAAAAGAAAAGGAGATAAAGCAACCCATCTAAGAAATTTCGCCGACGAACAATAGATCAAAAACATCTGCATTTGAAACACCAGCTTACCAGTTCAGCAACAATACTTTCCTGTAACATTTCGAGGTTTCGCTATGTCATTGCTAGATCCACGTTGCGCCGGTTTTCTTTCGGAAGCGATATTAAAGACCGCGAGTCGGACCTACGCGATCCATCTCGAGGCCATTGATCGCCGTTTCATCGCTTAGCCCCATACGTATGTATATAATATCCACGTACAGGTGCATCTGCAATGCGCGTACCGATTGTTTGTACCGTGCACGTACGGATACAACTGACGGCGTGCACAACAATCACCATACGAACCGTTACGTACGCAACATACGTCGAATACGTTTGTAGGGCTGGTGTACGCGCTCATGCATTTATTTATGGAAGATACCGAGAGTCAGAGGGCCAGATGCAGCAATACGGCGGGATCGTGCCAGTTTACAACGACAACGTGTATCGCGCGACTGGGGGAGTCGTATTTACATTCGCAACTTTCGCAGTTTAACGACAAATACGCCGCGCTTACCTCGCGCTTTCTCTCTACGTTTCGCGTGCACGCGCTCTGTTTTGGGCTTGAAACGATTCTCGTAGCTCTCCGATGTCTGACTTAAAAAATAGAAGCGATACATTTATCGGGCGAAAGTTATTTGCGCAAGTAATTTCCTCTATCCTTTTGCATTTTGAGTTTCGAAGATAAAGTCAATCCACGGTTTCGATTTTCGAGACACGCGAATCTGTTTGCTGTTCTTGGCTTGAAAGGAATTGCTTTTGCGATTATCGACACGAATACGAGTTAAATACCGTGTTTTACTGCATTTTGCATAAATCATGAGTTCAATGGACCGTTTGAATTATTTAATTTCGATAAATGTAATTTATAAATGCATCGTGTAAAATTTCATAACGCACGCAGGCATATTTGTATAAAGCGGAATGCACGACGAATAAGAAATACGTTATGGTTGTGCTTTATTCGTAGACGGGATACTGGAATTCTTCGTGTGTGAACTAGTATTTCCACGACCTTACATTTCTAGTACCTTGGAGGGATTACAGCTTACTACATTTCGTATCGCAGGCACAGGTGTTGCGAGCTCGATATGCTATAAATTAATAAAACGCAATCGGATTTACAGCAGATTCCGTAGATGACCGACTTACGAAATCTGCATAGCGCGTAAAACATACAGCTTGTAATCGATACCGAAACACCCGTTTCCAACTCACAATTTTCCACTGAAGTCTCTCTATTTCAAAATTTAAGAGACCTACTGCTGTTTCAGAATTAACAAATATACTTCTATTTCCGAAAAGGACACTTTTTTAGGACATTTTTCGCAAAATTCAGAAGTGACTTCGTATCGCATTTATGAAACTATATGAAACACGAACGATGCGTATTTCAGGAAAGAAACATGCAATTTCATAATGCAGAAATGCATGCGATTGAAATCTGTTTTACTACGACTATCTGCAACGTGAAAAACGAATAAAAGTCAAATGTAGAAAACATCGAATCGTTCGCTTCGTTTTATTAGCTCGTCCGAAAAGTTTCTTTCGTTTTATAAGGAAATAATGGATGCACGACATTTGCCGTTTTATATTATTTTTCGAATTACCTATGATCCATTTTGTTCTATCAAACTAAAGATCACAACGTTCGACAGATTGGGTTTCATGTTTGTACAAAGATGCGTCGTTGTAAGAGACGTGTCTGTAAAAGAAAGACACTTTTCGGACATCCGACCTAAGCCAATCCTCTGCTTCTCAAAATGATCTCTTTTACACGGTTCGTGGCATTAAAACGCGTCAAATCAAATACAGCGAGCATCGAACCAAGATGAATTCGTTATCACGAGATGGCCAGAACGTGGCAAATGGACAAAGTATAATTCAGGAACGAGGAACACGTTGAACGTAATTGGCCCGTCTTGTTATTGTTAATTAACGCTGGTCGGCAGTGTCGGTTGATTGATAATTCGATTGATCATCGTGGAATGGCAAAGGACTACGATGGTTTCGGGAGACCTTGCGTCGCCATTTTCAAATTGCGACAAACAGCTCGCGAATCGACATCGGTCTAATGGATCGTTAGCGTTTGCCACGCATAGTCGAGTGTGCTTCCGTGCATCGTACCGCTAACGAGATTATACGAATATGTCGCGACCCTCGATGATACACAGCCGTAATTACGCGGTCGCGTATCAAGAAATTGGGCGACGAGGCATGGGTGCCTGAGCTTTTCCGACCCTCGAGTTTGACCAGCGCCGAGCCAATGAATTTGTCAGTCAGAGGATAGTAAATTAGTCAGCGAGGAATCGAACCATAAAGCATCATAGGTTTTCCTAATTTTTAATTCGATGACAGTTTTATAACGTTGGAACTACCGAAACAGCCAAAGTGATTGCTAAGAGATTTTGTGTTTTTGTAAGCAACTTTTTAACGCAAACTTTTGAAAACGATTCTCCCAACGAGAATCGTCCAACAAATGGCCTATCAGTTTCAAAAATTTGATAACGCGATTAAAGACTATATTAAAGTTTTCTACGGACAATTTCAGTTTCCATCAATCTATTTCCTGCCCCGTTGATAATAGTAGATTGAATAATTGAGATAACAAGAGAAAAAGTTATATCGATAACGTGACAACGAACACGAACAATCTCGATAAATGGCAAATATTCTCGCCTGTACCATAAACTTCAGAAATTGCAAGGGAGGGTCAAAGAATTTCTGATACGCAATCAACGATCACCCTACATGTAAGCACCCTAAACACCTTCCAACGGCGTTAAACATCCCCTATCATCCTCGCCAATACCATCAGCCAGCTTAAACGAAAAGCTGTCTCAGATGAGAGCGAGCAGGAAACGCTCTCGAAACACCCTCCATATCTCTCTGTATCTTTTGATAATCGAAAGCCCGCAGAACACTCGAAAATGTTCAAAAGCCGATGAAAGTTTCGTTCCAGAACGTAGACGAAGATAACGTAGATAAGAGTCGTTCCGATATTAGCTCGTAAGCGAATCGAGATCCTCGGTGCGTGAATTAGGAAACTTTCGATCGATCGTAGATTAAATGCGCGTAGCATGATAAGAAACGCGTAATAATTCCACGACTATGTCCACAGGATACGATTAACTCTTGGTATTTCGACTGCTTCATAATCCATTCCGGATTACACGGATACGAAGCTAACCTGAGATTCTGAACGAATCGCTCGGTTTGGCGCGATTGAATCGCGAGATCGCAGCAAATTGAAAAGACGCGAGGCACGAGGATGATTCAACAGACTCTCTGTACTTATTTTCCTCTAAATACCTGAAAGCACGATGGAGCTTGCACGAGTACGATCATTATCACTTGCGAATATGCGAAAAAAGGACAGATTACCGATATGCTTTTTTATTTATAAAATGTTTTATATAGATAAATTTGTGCTTAGTTTACAGTCTTTTAGGAAAGAGAAGACATAACGTTTGGCTTTGCGACTATTAATTATTTCTATGTTAAGAGGTAACTGTAACTTTATTCCCAGAAAAGCGATTAATTTGATACTTCGAGAACCGTGTAATATATCCGACAAAAACGGTCGTGCGCAAAACGTTACAAATATAACAGGCGATTAAGTTCTACACCACTGTTATGTACTTGAGTACAATCTAATTGACACGTATCGTCGTAACATTTCGCGAAATTACATTAATATTCCCATAACAGCGTAATTATTACGAGTCTGCAAATAACAGCACCAAAGTTTTTCAGCCACGTGGGAAACGTTTATAATTCACATACAAAATGATTGCGCCATGTCCTTCCGTATTTTTTGTTAATAATAGAAATTAATAGTTGCCTAATTGTTACGTGTGTTTAATCGGAGACAATTAGCGCGAATGCGTGGCGCGTAGTGATTACGAAAGGCGAGATTGATTTCGCGCCTATTACAATTATCAACGACGATACAGCGACTCTCTGTGTCTCGGTGAAAATAATGGAGAAGATAAATATAATGATCTGTAGCTTTGTTTAATTCATAACAGAGTTACGGGATCATGTTTGGTAATTGGTTCGCTCATTAAATATGTTGTATCCTCATTACCATGGGAATAATTATCGAACTTCTTTTTACAATATAAAATTGTAATGAGAAAATTCAATGAAAAATAAAGCTGTTATAAAAAGTTACGATAGAAACAGATTTTTACGACGCGTTTAACAAAGAGTACTAACTATACTAATTTCGTTTCTCATGGTATTAAAGAAAGAAACACTGTTCCTTAGGTGTACTACCGCTTAAAAGTATAAGAACACTTGCTTTCCTCTAACATCGCGTAATTTAATTACAAGAGCACAGACAGAGAAACCTTAATGAATTAGTTTACATTGAAAATGCAACGTGTTTTTAAAAAAGCGCTAACTTCTTCAAGTTCCCCCCTTTTAAGATACTTTTTATTTAGCTAACGTTGGAACGTAACATATTCGGAGAACGCTATTTCTTCCTGTGTAATATTGTCAGATACAAAAGTTAAAATATAAAAAGTATATTTGTCCGTCGATCGTTGACCTAGTTTTCAAATTTCTTTCGCAAATCCTTCGAAAATTGCACGTTCGACAGCACGAATTAAACGTATTTTCATGCGTTTGTTCAACAGTTAACGTCTCGCGTAAATCCTCGTTTCGTCGGAAAGCTTAATACGAAAGCGATGACTGGTGAATGAAAGGGAGTACGATGATTGTTCGACGTCGGCGTCGATGAAACTTGTAACGGGTACTGGCGAAAGAATTAAGTGTAACAATGGAACGAGACTCTATATCGATGTCGGAAGTCCACGTCGACCGAACCGGAATACGATTCGAAACGCGTAATTTACCTGTTCGTTCATTTGCATCGTATGATGTATGAGAACGTTTGCGGCTGTTTCATCGTTAGTAGCAGCATGTATGCGATTTGTTTGGATACACGTAACCATATTTTGCGCCTAGCGTGATCGATGATCCCCACGGAGTGCTTGCAACGCTATAATTTTTTCGTCCTTTCAAACTATAGCTTCCAAGTACCAAATTTCCATGTTCGACGAAACAAATGCAACTTTTCGAATCTATTCTTTGTTACAAAGGATTTTGGTAATCTGCTTTTCTTTATATCGAATTTGGATTTTGATATTGGTAGATAAAACAAAGTGTTTTTATAAATATTTATAAACAAACACATTGCGAATGCACAGGTCGCATACAATTACATCTATGGAATACAAACTTAATCATTGATCGCGCTTCATCACAAATATTCCAATCCTAATTTCTAAGCACTGATTTTCTATTAGACATTGTCTATGACTCGTCGAAATCACGACAAGTTAGGAAAACAACTTCAAAATTCTATCGCTTCGCTATTATTTCTATTAATTAAAAAATTTTCTAATAAGCCTAATACATTCTTTTGGCAGCAAATTAACGCAAACGTATATCAACAAACATAAATAAAACGCGTTTTGTCGATATAGCGATGCATTTTGAATCGTTTCCAGCATAAAGTTCTGACACAAATTATACGATTATGATAATTAATATAGATGCAAGCTTCAATTATGAAATGGGAAATTTAGATTAGCTCGCTTTATTTCGTGTTTGACACGCGATATATCACGATGATAATGTTGCTTTATAAAAAGATCATTTGATCGAGTAATAATCACAATTACAAGAGGAGCATAGTTAACAACGACAAGGTAATTAGGTGGTCGCCATTATTACCCTGTATGCATTCCGTAATAGAGTTCTGATAAGCGTAGCACATTCATTAGATCATGCGACACTACGAATTCTGATACTGAAAGATTAATCTGCGCTATCGTTTCGCCAGCCTTAGTGCGGCATCTAATTAGAACTGGTTACTGTCCATAAATAATCAGCCGTGTTAATATTTCTGATAACGATCGCGCGGAAATAATAGTCTCGCAGACGTGATCGATGCACCCGCTACCTCGTGAAACCAAAGAGAATAATCTGATAAAATAAACTACGTTTCCAACGTTGATGCTCGTTCAGATATTTCAAATACCAACGAATTAGATAAAAACGATATGTCGAAACGAACGTTCCAAGCAAATATATCGAATTTGCCGCGTTTATATTTTACGTTGATTAATTTTCTTTACGGTTACAAAATGATATTTTAACGCCCATTAATCGCGTTAATTCTCTCAAAACCACGTACATTTACTTTCCCTCCACGAAAGGACCAAAACGAACGCTAAAACTTCACACTCTTATCACTTTTCTCGCTCGTTCAACAAAGTTCGTACGGTAAAGCGTCGATCGGTGAATTCCAGGAACCAGACAAGAGAAGTAGCGAAGAAAAACGCGCGAATAAGCATTCTTGTAGTTGTGCACGTACGCGAACCAACATACCTCTGTAAAAAAGAAAAAAAAAGAAAAAAAAGAACCTCGGCAAATTAGAAGACGCATAAACTGTAACGAGAGGAGGCTCGCAATTAAAACGATCGCTCGTACCGCGTTTCACACGTCCCAGCCACATTCTGGCAGGCGAACGATCCCGGTGATCTACTTTTAGCGACGTTGTGAACTTGGAAAGCGCTTGTAGCAGCGTCATTATTAACGCGTGCTCCCATTAGGACCAGCTAACCCCTTGCTAACCAGCGTAGTTTGCTCGCGATTTTAGCCCGGAATTTCCCACGAATTTTCGTGCGCGGGTAAGTGTGACCACGCGCGTTTCTTCGAACCATGGAACAGTCAAGAACGCCGAAAACACCGACAACTTCCGGCTGTGCTTACGCTTCCGACCAACTTTGCCGCTACTTTCAGGCACCGCGCCTCAAATTAAGTACATCGCCAAGTTTATTGCCTTGGGTAGTTCCAGCGACGTATTTCTGCACGGTTTGTCTGGGATAATTTGTGGACGATGATACAGGAGTTTGGAGGGAAGTTGTATCGTGATAAGATGATAATAGATCGAGGGAAATAGTTTTCCTGTTAATGGATTCGGTTGAAGTTAATCGTAGATTTTAGAAATTTAAGAATAATTATTAGCAAGTTTCGAGTATCGTGGTAAAGATTAATTTTGTTCTTAATATATTTGTCGTTATTGCCTGATTATTAAATTTAGCATAATGATTTCGAAGAGAGATTGGCGGTTAATATTGTACGATATTCATTTTTTTTTTTTTTTTTTTTTTTTTTTTTTCAAATATACGTACATACACAGACTACGAAAGTAAAGCGATTGTTTAGGTGTTTGACTCGATTTCCGATTGTGCGAGTTTAGATGAACTTTTTGGTCGTCTAAATTACAAGAAACAATCGTAATAAATTCTAGCAGCAGTACACAGCTTAAAAATATAATAAAGCGAAAACAACAGAAACATTTCGGACACTTACTGGTAGTAACGGAGGAAGTTCCGAGAGAAAATTTGAAACTAAATCTTCTCGCTAGTTTAAAAGTAATTTTCAACAGAGATTCTTTGCAGTTATGAACTTTGCGTGAAATACGATTTAACGAAATTTAGACGTAAAGTTCATAAAATACGAATGTAATTCGTAACCATTTAAGTTTTCATTTTGCTTTTACATCTATTCTACAATTTTCTATTTTATCCTATTATTAGTGATATTTCGGAGATATCAGATGTTTCTGACGCGACATTTTATCTATTTTCATATAGATAAGAATTTTTCTGTCGCTTTGGTCATCTTTTCCTCGTGTTCTAAAATTGATATAAAAAACGGTTTTTGTAAAATATCGCGGTACTCAGTTTTAATATCAGATATCCTTTGAAATTGAAAGCAGGGACTTTGACGTTAAAGCTGCAACTTAAAAGTTCTTTCAGCTACGAAGAAATTGCTTGCCAAAGTAATTAAATCTTGTGTGAGTTTGTAATGTTGCAGCAAAATATGGCTGTTACAAATTATTCCACTGGATTGCGACAAGTTGAAAAATATTGAATCATCCTTTATGAATTTCTACAGCCAGAAATTTTGAAAGCTCGTGCACATACGTTGAACTTTGTTATTCATTGGCCGTCATCCTCTTCAAAAGTCTTTCATTAATACCTAAAACTGCCGCTTCGTTTAATCGTTTTTTTAATTCTGTTTACATAAGCACAAACACCGGCGAATCATAAAATCGCAAATATTCCAAAAAAAGAGAACAAAAATTTAGTATCCTCTCCACGAATCGAATGGATCAAAGAACTCGATTGAGGAAGATTTCCGTTCCTGAATACGTTATCAACTGTGTTCATCGCTCGCAGCTACAAGCAGCGAGATTAGTTGAAACTGTTCCAGCGATACAAGGCGAAACGTAAGCCAATGAAGATGAAATTAATCCCGTCTCATCAGATTTAAATATCTAAATACCGACAGAATTGGTCGAACTATTTCTTCCATAGTAATGCGCAATTCTTAAACTTCTTGCAAAATGATGTCTTTTCAAGGATGAATTTTAAGACGACGAAACTTGACTGATTCGATCAACCATACGTCAAAACCTACGTATTCAATTTAATGAGAGTTCGGAAAAACGAAAGGATTCTGAAAGTTTTAAGCGGACTCATTCGCCCCAAATAGTAAAAAGTACCATCGTGTGTACTTGATCCTTTGCCTCATCCCGCGAGTATTTTAGCCGATGCGTTTTAACACAAACTAGACTCACAAGAAAGCTGGCCAAGTAGCAAGCATCTCGATCGTACCGAGGAAAAGCATGCTGTATAACAACAGAACCGATGAATTTACGCGTCGCATGGTAAAAGGGTAGTTTTGAGCGGTCAATCGATTTTCGTCCACTTTCTTTGTGAACCGCTCGGCCTTTACGCCGATGGACCACGCTAGAAATGGCACTGGCTACGCGTAGATCGTGCACGGGCTTCGGCACACGAGCAGAAAGGGAATACGTCGCGCTTTTTTTTTCATAGGAAACGAGTCGGTACACACGAACGAACGCAGCTTGCTCGATTACCAACTCGCGAAATAATTTCTGCGCTGCGTCAGAGATATACCGCTCGGAGGATCTCTATTTCTGGCACCGGTTCAAATAGTCGGAGGAACTTAAATTTCGCGGCAGACCGAGCTTTTTCGCCAGCGTCGACCGATACTCTTTGCTTCCCTTTTCTTCTCGTCGTTCATGCTTCCTTGCTTCTATACTTTCTTCTCATCCTTCGTTTCCTTCGTTTCGCCGCTTCTCGCGTTTTCCCTGTTTCTTTGATTTCCTGATCCTCTAGTTAGACTTTCTTTCTTCTATTTTCGAGAAGCTTCTATTTTACGCATACACAGCAATGATAAAAAGAAGAGAGAAAGAAGAAGCGTACTTGCTACACGATTATGGTATATCGTCGAACGTGATTAACTTGTTTCTGTGTTACACTTGATCGTGTTGCATTAACTCGTAGTACGAGCAGTTATCGAAAATGTTTGTTGTTATTAATTTAGAGTACGTAGTTTGCGAATGCGTGGATTTATGAAAATTTGTCTTGCAAATTTACGTTCACAGCAGTGGGAAAATTTATATTGCGGAGAATGTGTGTATTGTTAGGTAGACATTTAGAGGCGAAGAATTAACTACAATTAGGTAGTACGAGAGCACTGCGCATTAATTCGAAAACTGGGTACGAAGCCAAGGGAAAACTCAACTAGTTTCCAAGTCAAACCACACTGCTGCTTTTCGACAAATTTGAATCCGTAATTGATTCTTCCTAATAATTTACCGTTCAAATTTCCAATTGCAGAGCAATCGAACCGACGAAAGACGTTAACGAAACTTCTAACAGATTATTAAAAAATGTAAAGGTAAAAATTCTTTTGGAAAAGAGATTATTATAAAAACGAATAACTTCATAGACATAAAAGTAGGACCGAGTCGATAAGACGATTGAAAATGAAATTTCGTATAAAAATTCGAGATTTCTACGAGAGTAGAATTAAACGTTGAAATAAAATTGAAGAGAAAATTCGCAATAAAGAGTCGTGTTACAAGTTTTCAACGATATAATAATTTTCTTCGTCGCGAATTAAATACGAGCTACGTCGATATTTCAAGCCTTTTTTGTTTCAGAAACAAAAAGGTCCCCTGAAGTTAAGACTAAAAAATTGTTCCTCCGCATCGAAGAGACTTTATTAAACGTCTCCTTGATAAATACGAACGAATGCTTTGAAGATAACGCCGATTATTATACCAATCCCACTCTCATTGTACGAAGTCACGGGGCAAAGAGAAAGCGAGTAAAAAGGAAGAAAGGCACCAGATAACCATCTAAACGCGACCTGCGTTCCGTTGTCAAAGTGGAAAATGAGAAAGAGCAAAAAGCTTTCGTCGCTAACGAACGTACGCGTGGCCTCTCAAAGTAAATCATTAACTGTGTCGAAAGAGGCTAAGACTATGCATTTTTATGGAAAACCGAGTTACATGCATCTCTGACAGATATTTAAGCCAAGGTCCTGTGTGCTCGGCTTTATATCTAAAATACAAAAATATTGCAAGTAAACGATATTAAATTTAGCATAATAATTTCCAAGATAGATCGAAGGTTAATATTGTACGATATTCATTTTTTTTTCTTTTTTTTTTCAAATACATAGACATACGTACACTATGAAAGTGACTCTGTGCATTTTATCATACGATAAATTTCTCATGTTGCAACTCGGTAATATAATTCGACGATAAAAATGTATAATATCGAAACGTTTCTCCGGCTTCCTTTAAGCCACTTGACCGTACGTCATGTATCACTTGTAGAGAAATTTCTGAGAGAATCGTGGGCTTTTTATCGGTGCAATCGAAGAAATTACCCAGATTGACCATTTATCCGTAAAGAAGTTCTCGAGTGTGCTGCTCTCGTATCTGATCCTATTCGACGAACATGTAACTGTGGATAGCTTTACATCTTACGTAAGACGTACCAATCCGTTGGAAACGTTTCCATCCTTCACATTGCTTTATGTAATCATAGTTTTATTTTATTTCGCGATATAAAGACAGCCGAGCGAAAGGAAAAAGAACGAGAGAATATCCGACTATAAAATAAAGCATTTTTAGAAATACATTTTAGAAGCATATTTTACCGAAACAATTTTCAACTTTGACAATATTTCGAAACTTTTTCGTGGATGAATAAAAAACGAATTAAAATTCGACGATATAAACGAGAATTTCTATAATACAAATAATATAATATGATTATGGAATATAAATTTCTATGATATAGGACGCGGTCTAAAATATTTTATAATTTAAAAAAATATGGTAAGAAAAGATTTCTAACTTAGAAACACGTCAAAAGTATACAATAACATCTTTTTATCCGGAGTTTCTAGAAAATACATTTTGACAAATTTCATTCCATCGTATTAACGATCGTCCTATTGACCAGACAAATTATTATGGATGCCACTTTTTTACAAATACGAGCGTCCCATTCAAAACATTCCAAGTAAGAAAGAAAAAAAATGTCTTCTATATATTATAAACACCCGACCCGATGGAAAACTAGCGCAGCCAATAAAAAATTAAACCAGTGACAGAAACGTACGATCATGGCATCGAGGAAGGCAATCCTGCTATCCGCATAATCCTGCTGGCTCTTGAAAGCTCCTCTTTTGATTTACACGTTTCTGTGACGTTTTCCTTGCAAAAATAACGACGAGAAAGCAGCGTACGTCAAAAATCGAATTGCAAAACCTCCCTTTCGATACCGACCTCTGGTTCATCTAAAGATTAGACCATCCAACCCCCATCTCACGACCATTTCCACGCGGTTTCTCAACTCGAAGAAATATGTACAGTAGCTCCGGAAAGTATCCAAACACTTATTGCAACCTATTATGAACATAGTACGTGTATTATACGAGATATTTCGAAGTTTCACGTGAGCACCATAACGTGACCCGACCATGACGATTATATTGAGAAAATTTGAAACGAATTCCAAGATATGTATAAAACTGACAAGATATTTAGCGCAAGTATACATTTGGCAGAGATCCGAAATGTATTTGTGAATTATCCGTTACGTTCATGAGCCTCGATATTCGGTGGGACCATCTTCGATACTCATACGTTAAAGATGACTATTCGCGTCGTGTGTTACTTTTTTTTTTTTTTTTTACTAAATATATATGTAGTATCGTGAGTGAGAGGCCTGGGAGTCGGCGGGGGAACCGCGTGAGATGTCGAGAGAGCCGAGGCGTCTGTTTTCCATCGGGTAGTTTTTGGAAGGGGTAGGCCTACGTGACCTCGCCCACGAGCGGTTGCGAAGGGACGGGAAAAAAGGGAATGGAAAAACAGTTTTTGGGAAGAGGTTGCCGAGAGAGTGTGGATGGCATTTTTGTAAAAAGGTCGAGTCGTTACCTAATTATTAAGTTGCGCTGTTTTCTGTATGTTTTGGTGCGAATAGTTCAGGTTGAACTACAATCGTATTTTCTGTCAAATCAACATCTGTATCACCAATTCCTTATATCAAATAAATATATATATTATACCACGATACTACATATATGTCGGAGATGAAAGCACATCGGGGTCTTTCTTTTGGAATTTTTGGGCTCCCCAATACTTTAGTCTAGACCTTTCATTATAGCGATACTTGAATAATAAAACTTAGAAGTAGTTGTTTATGATTTAATCCGATTATGTATGCCCGAGAATTATGACAATAGGCTTGTGCTCGAAGTGACACAAAGGGTCGCTGAACGTAGCCACGGTCACGGGATGGACGTCTTTACCTAACAGAGGTATGGAGTAATTGTACAACTCTTCTTAAAAACAACGATGTCTAATCCAAATAAAGATTCGTTACACGCTCGTAACAATAATAAGAACTCGACATATATTTTCTGAAAAATATATAAAATGTTAAAAATATCGTTTCATTCGCTAACTTTGTATCGCTTGCAGTATGTGTTTGATAACTTGTACGTATATTCTCAAACTGGTTTCACATTTGGCCAATATAATCGTAACAGTCGTGTCTCGTAGAAATAATAATGAAATTTTTTAATGTTGTATGCAACACACGCGGTATACGCATAGAAGTTTTAATATAAAGCGTTAAATAGCTTCGCGAACTACGGTACGCTTGATGAAACTCAGATTATCGTAAAATCAATCGACTGGGTACACCATTAATGTTGTAATACGCGCATCATCGATACCGTGTATCGACATTACGATTTTTACGACGCTCGGATCGTCAGAAGCTTCGTACTTCCGATGTGTAATTAGTTACCGCGTGGATCAGGACTCGTGTAACGATAATTGCGGCGGTTATCGGAACGATTTTACGACAAGTCGGCGGAAAATTTCGAAAAATCGAAGAACTACCCTGTTTCGTTGTTGTTTCTCTAATGAGATGATACTTTAAGAAACGAATTTTTTAGATAATTTGAAATGTTTACTCTGCTAGTACAGTATATTGTTTTTCATTCGTTTATTTATTTTTCACTGTCTGTTAGTAAAACTATTGCTTTAGATATTAACAAATATCGAAATCCATTCGATGTGTCGATACTTTAAAAAGAAAAATTATAAATAAATATACGCTCATACTGAATTTGTTGTATATACGTAGATATTGAAATATCGTCTCACAATACCTAACTAGTGGTAGCTACTGTTAGCTTACACGAGAGATTCGATAAGTTAATTTAACTGGAATTCGATTCCACTAAGAACTACCGCAAGGAACAGTTCTTGAAATTTGATTTATTGTTACAATGTAATTTGCCGTCTATTTGTTTCGCATCTACGCTTTCTCGTGTGCTCCGTGATAATTCTCATTCGTGCATAATATTTTTCAAACGCACTAGAGAAAAATAGCGTGATTAAAAATGTTCATTTCATACGTTTCCGTAAAAGCATTCTTTTCAAGTTGAATTAGAATCTCTATTTTAAAATGTAATTTTCTTAATTAAATATCATTATACAATGCTCTCCGTACCAACGCTCTCTGATTATTTATGCTTGTTATCTACTATTCTCGTATCTATTCGCGGAAACGCGTAGAAAATTTTAATGAAACGAAGCTTTCTCCTAGATGACGCAATAATATAATTAATGATATATAATAATTATCCTAATCGTATTAATGCATCAACTACGAACACATCTGGTTCCATTTAATGTTCCCTCGTTTCATTAACATAATCATCCACCAATAATAATTTTCGCGTACAGTACGACAAGTTTGAAATCTCTCGTTGCAAGAACGTTCCATAGAATCGAATAATCTAAAAGAAAAAGCTAAATCACGATCAAAATTCCATTAACCTAAAAAGATGTGTAGACAAAGATCTGTCAAAGTGGCATTTATTTTCACCGAATAACAAACTTAATTGACGAATTAGTAAAGATACGAGCAAGAAAATCATTCCAATCTTTCAGCCAGTAATGCACACGTAAGAAAGTCTCGCGACATTAACCCGACACAGTTAACCCAAAAAGTAATCGCTGACCTTCTCAATAGCAGCTATCAAGTCCAACTTATCGAAAGTCTTAAATCGAGCATAACCGGCAAATGACTGGTACGATAACGAGCACCCTCGATCGATAGTGACCAATAATTCCCACGCGATTCTCTCCACCGTAACACAGCGAAAGTTTCGATCCCGACACAGCGCCAAAGTGCATTATGGCATAAAACGCTATTGCGATATCTGGCTTGCGATTATTTCTTGTAAATCAACGAATTCATATCTTTACGAATATGATGGGGAAAAATAGAACCTAGGTAGAAAATTATTTTATCTATTAAATACTACGACGAAAACTTGTTACTATATTTCGAATGTCATATATATTTTTGCGCATTATTGCGTATTACATAGTGTTTTGTCTTAAAACTTTTCATAAACGCATAAAAATTGGCAGTCTAGCGATAACTATATCCATTCGGAATTCGATGGTATAAGAATGCAATATATGTAATATTCAAATATATGTCGCCCATTTGCCGTGACAACGATATGGTTAAGACTTTTCGTATGTGAATTTGAATCGTATAAATTTAAATACCTGCGGTTTAACCCTTTGCACTCCTATGTCGAGTGTGACTCGACATCAGCTTTTATCTGAGGAGCTCCTTTGTCGAGTCCCACTCGACATTCTTTCAGTCCCACCTCTTTTTGTGAAAGAAAAGCAGGATTGCATCCTGGAAATTGTTTCAAGATATATCATACACTTAAAAATTACAAAATACAACAATAGTGTGAATAAAGCTGGTATTCGAGTGAATTTCTTTCTTCCTTTATTTATTTAAATTGTCTTATTTCTTAGTTAAAACAAATTTCAAATAAGACACTTAAAAGCATTGGGAGCTGCTGTTAACGAAATTGAAGTAAAATTCCGAGTGCAAAGGGTTAATGACAACGATAAATTCCACGAAAGCAAAGAACGAAGAACCCGAAGGAACAAGAACGATCGACGAGAAACGCTATGTGAAAGCAATAAGAAAAATATTTCCACGATAGACTCGTGCTATATTTATAAAATATTTGACCGAAATACCAGGTGCGTGATAGGCATAAATTCCGGTGTTCCTTAGTGATATAAGCGAACACGTCTGGCGTGTTCGAACGACGAAACGACAGATCGTGTTCTGGTTTTCTCTATCCACGTATGCTCGATTCCGTACTCATCGTTCGAACTCGTACATATCTCGTATCATTTCCGTGTGATTTTTATCGTCGATGTTTCAATGAATCGCGAAGATTTCGTATAAGAGGCGAGTCTTCCGTATTCGATCGTGTCTGCAGCGGTCCACGAAAGTACTCGAATACTTATCACAGAAAATTATGTCATCCGTACTACGTAATAATCGTACCAAGTTCCTAACTTCGTTTATTTGAAGTTTCAAGAAGCATAGGCGCATAAAATTTGTATAACGTACAAAAATGTATAAAATATTCAAAAATAATATATTGGGTTGGCAACTAAGTGATTGCTGATTCTTTCAATACCACCTAATGACAAAATCGGCAATCACTTAGTTGCCAACCCAATACTCGTTTTAACTTTTGATAGGCAAGGCAAGCCGTATTTAAATTCTGTTTCTTTGATCGAATCAGTAAAAATGTAAATCTGTATAAAAACCCGCAATTTACTCGTAACGACGTTAATAAAATTGCAACGTTTCGTATAACGAAAAATATATTTTTTCAAGAAGATTCCAATAAGCGTTCGAACGAATACTTTTCCCAGCGACTGTTTACGAGCGGCTCGAACGATCTGGTTAATCGATCTTAGACAACTCTTTTGGAAAACGGGATGTGTATGGAAACCGATAAATACGCACCGAGTACAATGGAACAGTCGGCGTCAACAGGCGAATTCCCGAGACGCGAGAACCGACCGCTTCCTCGTTCGATTTATCGTCTTTGTGCCTGCAGATTTGAAAAACGCCACTGCGCCAATAACGCGGCCACCGTAAAAATGCCATGAACAATACTGGGACGCGATCTAGTTGACACGTTTCCGCCGGAAACGCACGGATGTAACGGTTCCGTCGTTGCGTGACTACTTTCACCCCTACGTCCACTTCGAAGCTCATTTTCTTTCTTCGTTTCGATACGTAACAAGCTTTTCTACTTTGCTATAGCGTATATAGATTAATCAAACGCGAAAGAAAGAATAGCGTGTAATCAAATACACTTGAATTTTATACGAGTTCCATTTATTTCAACGAAATTTCAACTAGTGTTTCACTACATGGATCGTAGAATTTCGTTGAATTTATTTGTCCGATTTATTTATCTGTTCGATATAAACTATATGTCCCTGAAGTCCGTATAAACGAAGTTCTATTTGAATTTGTGACAGTAAAAGCTAACGTATTTGCGAGATGTTTCTGATTTAGAAACGAGTCCAAAAGCGATACATGAATTATTCTTACTTGTTGATATTTATTATCACTTATTTAGTTATCATTTATGAGAGAAGCAAATACGCTCTGACAAATGAACCAACAAATTTATAAACGCAACAGCCGCGTCAGATGGTTGAAGGGAATTGGCACGTTAAAGATACTAGAATCTGTTAATCAGCCACTGACGATGCGAGATGCTCGCGTTACTATTTCTCAGCGTTCTTTTCCTAAATGATCGTTCACTACGGATATTTTTATTTTTCAGGAATTCAAATCGAACAGACAAAATAAAGTAGAAATTCAAAAACTAATTTTTGAGCGACGCTGTATATCGGAATAATCGATACAGAATATGTATTTCCGTATAGATATCGTTCTACCTACAAACAATACAATTTCCATTCCTATTTTCGTGAAGTTCCACTTCACTACGATACTCTCATTCGATCAGCATCCTCCATAACTGCTCCAACTGTTCTTCATACATCGACGAAACAACTTCTCTCGGTTCGCATGACATCTGTGTCACAGTCTTAAGTCAGCAAGACTATCAAGCGCATAGTAAGAACGTTAATAATGTCCCCCTTGCAACGCATAATTGCGCCTTAATAGAATGAACGGCCTGCTCGAGACCCAATGAGTCGACTGGTGGAACCTGAGAGTGGCGATAAAACGACGTCGAACGAGATCCGGTTCGTCGCAATGATCGACTTTTCGATTTACGACGACAAACCCAACGAATCATGAGATACTTGCTCGTAATGTCGAGCTATCGTTATAAGGAACGTCATTTTGTCTAACGCCACGTACTAATGAAAACACGATGGAAATGCCAAGGGTCGCAAATACGTCAGCTAATCTTCGTGACCGTTTGAAACTTAACATTTTCAAGCATTTACGACAAACTGTTATTGCAAGCATCGATTACGAACAAGAGAATGTTATATGTCAGATATCTGATTTAAGAAAGAAGGATCACATGCTACACGAAGAAAGAAAATATCTACGAAACAGCGCTCTTAACACTAGAACTACCGTTAGTTAACACGAAATTATTACTACCAAGACCAGTCAAAATGACTTTAAAAAATACGTAATAATAGAATATTTTTATATTTACTGATTTATTACCTTCTTACAGAAGGAATTCCGTGTTATGTAATACATTTTTGGTATTATTAATCCATCTAAACGAGGGTTGACGCATTTATAAAATTGTAGAACCAGTCATTTTCAATGATGTGGTATTTCTAGTATTAGCATCTAGGTATCTAGCGATCGATCCGGAATTTTCCTGATAACTGATATCGTCATATCGAACGATACGCGGCAAAAATTTGAAAAACGTGTGGCAAGTTGTAGAAAACGAGGAAACTGGTTAATTGAGGTTCGATAAACAGATCGCAGGGCCCTTTTACACTTTGACAAGTACCAGTCTTATTTCCACTGTTATTGGCATAAGTAGCCTTGAAACAAAATTATTTTGAGTTTCAATACATAAATAATAAAATAAAATTCATTATATTATTCTTTTAGTTATCGTTGCGAAAGTCGTTACATCATTGTGGACAAAAATATAACATAAAGTAGGAATTTTAAAACAAAATTGTAAAACCAGACAATTTGACTTTTGTGGTAGTTCTAGTGTTAAATATACCGAAAGATCTTTCCGATAAAATATAAATAAAATAACATATACGAAATAAGTTGATTAAATTGGACGTAAAGGCGGAAGAAGGGACGAAATCTGGAAATAACGTAACGACGTCTAATATTCAAATTGCACGTACGTCAGATGTTTACGTTAGATCCGTGTGCAGTATGTCTGGAACATTGAAGCAAATTTCTCGAGTATGTTTCACCGGGCTGTCCGAATGAAACAAATATCGCATGAATGTACGTATATCTACGAACGCTTCCCTTTCGAAGTTATGGCTGTTCGAAGTTGCACATCACGGGAAATGTTCTTGCACGCTCTTTGACTTTCAATAGCAGATACCTCAAAGTCCTTGTTCATGGAAGACCGGACGCCAATCTGCTAGGTATTGGTGACCGCGTTGCGGATGCTTGCATCTGATTCCGAATCTCGTCGCTGGCTATTTTCAAACATGCTCGATCATTCATGAAACGACGTTACATTACGCGAGTAGATCGACACTAACTTCCTTCGAAGTGATGCGAATTATTCTTCTACAAAAGACCTTTTCAACCCTTCTACATTGCCGCGTGCCTTTAAGCCCTGGCTTTGGTTCGCTTCTTATTCAGTCGTATCTTTCTATCGTTAAAATAGTCCTTGGCTTTGAAAATAAAATAGAGTGATTTGTTACTAATACGTATACTTCCGCATGAACATCTTTTCAAAAGTCGTTCGTTCGTTCGTTCGTTCGACAGTGAAATTGAAGAATTCGAAAGAAGGTACGGTATCTTCGTCGTTAAGATCTCTCGCGTTCCGAATTTCAAGATATTTTCAGAGAGATCCGAAAGATATCCATTTTCAATTCTGTAGAGGAAATGAATCAGTATTTAAGGATTGGCCAAGATACTCTGGCGTTACGCTGTGACAGGATTAACATCGATTTGATTGATATTTCTAAGATATTATAGACATTATTTTCAGCGGTTTCTCTTCGTTAACGGAATCATCTGTGGCAAAAGCACGAAGGATATTTCGCAAAACCAGCCGTCAATTTATCACGTTATCCGACTGCGTGAATCATTCTTTTCCCGAAACAAACATAAATCGAATAAAAACGAAATAGCTTGGAGGCTATCTAGATTCATGTATGGGAAAAGATATACCAGCAACGACGTATCTGTACATGTTCAGTTGGAAACTAACGCAGAAATAGAGGAGGGAAAAAAACACGTTGATCAAAGATAGGAAAATCTTTGAGGAAATAAAAGCAGCGAGATAGGAACGCGGGCACGTTACCTTTATCCGACTTGTCACTTCTTAATCCGACTACGTATTACGTAGTCGCGAACGTCAATCAAATCGCCTTTTGAAGTGCAACGCTGCGGAAACTCGTCCGCAGGTAAATCTTATCGATTCAAATTAGAAGGCAAAATCGTTGCGCAATTGCACGCGACGGTTAACTAATGCTAACTCAGGTATTAAGAAAATTGAGTAATCTAAGGGCCAAGGGAATGATCGAACGTTGTTTCTAGCCGCGGAATTGTTCTACGAGAGGTGGATGATGAGAACTGTGTTTTATGGTATTTTTGTAACTTCTAATTGCGACTTAGCTGCTGACACCAGTAATCAAGATAAAACAGTCTATTCTAAGAAGATATCTCTCACCCATAATCCGTTTAACTTCTTACGCTTCGTTCCTAAAGCGAGGCGCATAATTCTTGCAGATTAAAATTACAGAAAGACGTTTGAAATTGTAAAATTAATATGTTTCTTCGTAATTAGACTGTACATATTTATGCATTCGTGAAAAATTGAAAGGAGCAAAGCACAGACTAACAAAAATTAAGCGCCGAAAGAGTTAATCTCAAAAAAGAGACGAAACAATTTTGTCCTCAAATAATTTTACATCACTTCGTCTTTACAGAAATCATTTTTTTCATACGTTATCCACTATAGAGATTGAGTAAATTAAATTGACAGAGTTTCTATTCGCCTCGCGTATTGAAATATAGACGATCCTCTAAGGAACGTCGCGTACGACGAAAGACACGTAGAAAGGAGACTCTTTTATGAATGGTTATCCAGAAAAAGGTAAAATAAAAGGAGGTAGATTTTCCTGTTGCCTGTGAACTACTTGAAACGAGCCCTACGGCCCTCTTTGCGCATTTGTTTGAAAAGCCAGCCGACAAAGGGTGCACTTTCACGCGCGGACCGTGCCGCTCGTTGAAAATTGCACGTACGTGCCCGAAAGGTGTCGTATTGCTTTTCCATGAACAACCACGTGTATTCCAATGCGGCAAAGTAAATAGCTGTTTTTATGAAAACACGCAGCTACGGTTAAACCCGTGCCAGCTCGAATTATGTCGATTCGTACTCTTTCACCGCCTTTTTTCAAATACACCTGCCACTTCCGCAGCACGTGCCATGAAAAAGTTCTAGGAGATTTCTTCATAGTAACATTTTGTTTAAGAGACCTCGAATCGTTTCACGACAGACATTCCACTCGATATCTACGATCAGTCGCGAAAATCTACGTACACCTATCGAATTTTGACGTCAATTAATATTTTTACTTTCTTCGGACGAATTCGAAGAAAAAATCGCGTGGAAAGTAACTTCGCACTTTGGTCATTTCTTTAGCTGCGCAGGAAATCCGAGAAAATGGAAAGGAAACAGATTCAAGGAATAATGAGCCCGGCAAGGAATAATAAGCACGAAGACGCGAAGTTTAACGGACTCGTAGCGAGACATTCCGTAGCACTGTCGAACCGAACGCTTTTCAGTTGTTGGCATCGTAAACCGACATTTTATGACACGCGCCGCTGGATTCACCACCAACTATCTACTTTCCCGACATCTAAGCGCGTTTGTATTCGTTTGCCGTCCAACTTGCTTCAGTTTTGCCACAGCTTCATACATATTTAAATTCCGTTCAAGGGATCACACCCTAGGCGTCAATTTTTATCTAACAGCATCTCGTACATCTCGTCGTTGCAACAGATTGAATTAAACCGTAGAAGTTTTTGGAAACGCAACGACAGACACGATTTTTCCAATGAAACGAAACGAAACGAACGTCAACGAGAAACGTAGATTTATTTATGCGAAAGAATGATTAAAGCGATCGACTCAATGCCAACGGGACAAACGTTTATCTCGTGCTATTCCGTAATTGTCTTAATTTAATTTAATTTGCGAAAATTTAATGTAAAAAAATTACCAAAATATTGGAAAGAACAAAGAGTCTATTTTTAAGGATATTCTGAATGAATCGTATTTAAAAATTGACGAAGAAGATAAACGCGGAGGATAGGCAAAGGGGATACAGGCGCAAAGATGAGACAGAGGTCCAATTAAGGGGTGTATGCACGGTGAGTCGTGAGTGGCACGAGGACATCGTTACAGCTGCAAGATCGCCATTATGCCACGACAAGGACCACCCTAACGACGCGAGCCTTCGTGATTTATGGTGTAGCGAAAATGTTCCGCAGAACGCCGCGGATTATGTATCTACCAGGCTAACTTTCCCGAGATACTTTGCAAGGCTAGATTAAGAGAATAATGGGCTTGCTTTTTGTCCTGCTCTCTTCAACGAGATTAACTCTAGGGACACCGTAATACGCAACTGTTCGCGGTTCCAACGAGCTCCTCATTAACCGTTCAAACTACAGGATCCTCCGCTATCGATGAATATTCTCTGCCAGTGGTCAAACTTTCTATTTAGTCGAATAAAAGGATGCTTAAATTTTTGTGCAACGTTCTTTGAACATTTTCTTTAATTTCGAAGATGTTGCTTAAAGAGGATCGGTTCGATGTTAATTACGATATCGATTTCGTTATTCCGTATTTATCGTAGTTTTAGATAGTAGTCGCTTAGAACGAATCTGACTGAATCTGACTGAAAAAGGAAAAGACGTAACGATCAACGACTATTGCTAGATTTTCCAAAACTATTCAACGTATATATCGCGGAAGTTGGAAGAAAATCGAAAAACTGTTTTCACGGTTCAATTGGCAACACGCTGTAGTCGAAAATTCGCAATTCTCCTGGCAATCGTAATAGCAAGGAACGAGCTGTACGAGTTTAAAGTGACTCCGATGGTATTTCAGGTTGCTGCGTTTAACTACACTTGAGAGAATTATAATTTGCCCGATACGGTTTGAAATTACAGCGATTCCGCAGAACCGCCACGTGTAATAACCCGTGGTCACTGCAAACGTTGTAGTTTAATATTTAACCGTTTCCATCCCTTTATCGCTTACTCCGTTCATCAGGAAACACCCTTTCTAACTTCTGACCACCGTCGTAGCTGCAAAGATACACACATTTAACAGCAATTTCATATGTATCATAGTTACGAGTGTGAGCGTTCAATTTTTTGACGGTTTTAAACGTTAGTTTATTTTTTAATTGGATTCGGAAATTGGATTTTTCGTCATATACTATCGTCAAGTCTCATCTTATAAAGCCATTTTAATTGACTTCAAAATTCCCAAATCCGAAATTAAGATTCAACCCCCGTTGGAATTTAAATTTTAAATCCAACCTAAAATCGAAATTTAAATTTCAAATTTCGTTCTTAATTCGATAAACTACCGCCACCGATACTATCCTCGAGCCAATATTCTGTTTAAAATCTCCCTTCGTGTTTTATTCCCTCGTTTTACAATTTACTTGTATCTTAATAAACGACCGAACAACAGAATAGAATCCAAATCTACGCGTGAAATTTTATTTTTAATTTCGACGCGCTAAAACATCACAAAATTCTAGTTTTATAAGAACACGGTATTCCTCGACATTTTCTTTTTCCCTTCCAAGCTTTTCGTACGACTCGATAACACGGTCGACTTTTGCGACGACGAAGATCGAGCTTTCACCAAACGAGCATTAATCTCTTGTAATTCCAAACACAGGATTCGAACTACCAAACGAAAATCAGCTTAAATAGCAGCGAACTAACTCAAAGTCCGTCTACGTAATCCCAAATTCATGCTGATAAATGATTCGAAATAAAAGAATAGAACGTAGATTCGAATTGCAACTTTCACTCTTAATTTGAATATCTACCACCCACCAAAATCATATTCTATACAGAAATAAACGACCAATCTTTCTAAACAAACTTTCAAACTCTCTATTAATCTCGCGCGATTTCAAACACAAATCACAGCCAACTAATTCGAAGTAAAAGCCTGCATAAACCAAAATTCTCGTTAACGAACGACCAGAATAGAAGCTCGTTCTGCAGAGAACGCTATTTTAAGTCGTAGAAATTCAGGTTTGGTGAAGGTGTAAGAGTCACGCGAACCGGGTGCCAAGCGTCCATTATCTCAAATCACCGACGAAAAACGTTGAACCGATAATCGTCGGGATTGCCGTCAAATTCTCGTTACGGTTGATTAGCGAGAGAACCATCGCATGGCTGTCTCTCTATAAGCAGTGGCGTGCCGTGGCTGATTTATCGGTGACACCGAAGTCGTCGGATCAAAGGGCACATATATTCGAGAGAGCAGAGGCCTCGCCGGATAGAAATTGCAGGCCGCGATTGCTGTTCGACTCTGACAACTAACGGGCCAGCGATAGAGATACATACACGCGCGTACAAAGACACATTTACTCACCTGACACGGTGAGATGGACAGTTCTGATTAATGGCGGATGAGCACTGACTTGACACTCGTACACGCCGCCATCTCGTTCGGTAGCCGAACGCAAAAGCAACCGCCAATCATTCGGCTTCTCCAGGGCCAGCGAAAACCTAGAGTCGCTCGCGTACGTGTCCAAGCCGATCGTGAGCAAGTGCAACTCGTCGCCTCGTCTGCGAACCCACGACACCTGAAATCAAAACAGATGGAATTTTCAGAGGACGATTGAGGAGAACGAGAGGAGAGTGTCGAGGCTTTTAACTCGGTTTGTCGGACTTGACGATATTACGGCGCGGAGATCGAAGAACGCATCGATACTCTCGGCATTAGAGGTGGTAATGACAAAATCTACAGTCACTTGGTTGCCAACCCAATAGCATTGAACGTAGCGACGTTGCCTGCGTCACACGGTCAACGAGACTATCCGTTCAGAAACAGTAATAGGATAGGCTAGATATCCTGCGTACCACAGGCATCGAAACAATAATCAAATAGTAACGGAATAGGCGCCTCTGAGATCACAAGCGCTCGAGTCAGTCTGTTAAAACATCTAGAATCAATCTCTTGTAACGCTTTAATCGTTCTGTTGTAACACTTTGAACCCTCACTCGGTTGGATTTGCATAATAAATTCTATTATCGTATACAAAGTTCAATTTCTTCACCTTATTCGTGAAACGTTCGAACTGCGACGCGAGGAGATCACCAGCGATCTATCGGTTTCGTGATTTATTGTGTCTCCGACGTGACACCTGCAACAGCGCTAAATGTAACAGCATTAGGTGCCATTACTGTGATCGGTAGTACGAATAACGTTGATAATGTGAAGAAAGCACGAGGCAATAGACAGGCAATACGATATCGCGTGAAGGAATAAATGGCGAATCGAGATTGCATATTGCAAGAGCCTAACACGAATCTTCCACTTTGCGCTTCTTACGTAAAACAATTATCTCTGTCTTTCGTAAAGAAGGATTACGTCGCAGAATAAAATCTGCATAATTGGAAGTTGCATAATCGTGCAACCGAATGAAAGAATTAATTAACGCTCAACGGCCAGAAAATCGAATAAAGATCTTGCTCGTCCGACACGACACCACCGAAATCGAGTCACTCGGAATCTGAATAAGCAAACAAACAAAGAAAAGAAGCTTCGCGCCAGTCTTGTAATAAAAACATCGAAATGATGAGTTTGCCAACTTCGTTTTCGACGTGTATCGACGTTTTCTTCCGGCCTACCTATATCGGATGAATGTATATTCCTGTGAGATTCTACAGCGAAGAGACGCAGAAAGATTTCGCCTGGCGTATCAATCTCAAACACGAAAGCAAGTTATAGCAATGTAAATTTAATGTAAATCGGACGTCCTTTCCACGTAGCAACACACCGCGTGTATTCGAATTCAAATATCACGTTGCTCGGTAGGCGGTTGGCTACTCCGATCTTTCTTTCCCTTGATGCATGCCATCCGAAATAATCACCTTGCCGGGTTTCAACGCGGCTCAAAGAGAGCAAGGTGTCGCAAACAGGGCAGCAAGTACGCAGTAAAACCCTGGAGAAATGAAAACTTCGTTGACGAAACCCCGGGTGTCACGATATCAAAGCGTCCTGGATTTTATCTAAAAGCCAGCCGCAAATAAGGCCGATCTTCTTCTAGATACTGCGAACCGAGCAACGCGTAAAGAGCTCAAGGCTCTCCTTATGAAATGGATTCGAGCCTCGGCCGATTGAAATTACCTCAGAAAGCGCTGGTTGGGGCCTGAGATTACTTTTAGATACAAGGTATATAGTATTAGGTTGACCGAAAAGTTTCTTTCGTTTTATAAGGAAATAATATTAATTTATTGAATTATGCGCGAACATAATAACAGAAATAGAACGAAATGGATGAGACCTAATTCGATAAAATAATATAAAACAGAAATTGTTGCTCATCTATTATCGCCTTACGAAACGAAAGAAACTTTTCGGACAAGCTAATACATTAATCCAACCAATAGGCGTTAGTTCCTTCAGAATTTTAAATTGTAAAATTTATCAGCGCGTTTTCTTATATCGTTGCCGATGATCTAAGTCCCGTGGATCGCGTTTCTGTAGAACGCTCAAAATATCGCAGGCAACAAACGTTAGTTTCTTTAGAACTTGTAATATTCGGTATACAAGCTACTATTGGTGACACGCTCATAAAATATGAGTTTGTTAAAATATGAAGCTAAGCGTAAGATATTTAGCGAAAAATCTTCGTATTTCCATGATCCATTATAAATCGTTCAAGAATTAATCCATTATAACTGCGGGCCAGCTGTGAGGATTCGAGAGCTCCGAAACGTCTGGTGGAAATTCCGTCGGTACAATTTAATACAGTGCTCGCAGTCGGTGTTCCGTAGTTTGATACGAAGGAGTTAAAGAATCGTTAGGCGCGGCGTGGTAGCCAGGAAAGGGATTTCGAGGCGCTGCAACGGCCTCGGCTGCTCGAGACGCAGAGGACAGCCTGAACGGACGCCTATGGTCATTTGTCATTATTATAAAAGGCTGAGCAGTGAATAATTACATCTTAGGAAACTCGCTGTCCAACTACGCGCGTTTATTCCCATTTCTATTCACACGCTCTGTCCCTCCGGCGATTAATACTCGCGAGGAATTGTTAAATTGAAATCCGATGTTCTGTTTTGCGATTCTTTAGCCCGCTAAATGAAAAGTTCGTTTGATAAAGCAGGAAGACTTTGATCGTAAACGGGGAAACATCGAGAGACAGGAGGATTCGCGGCAAGTTTCACGGGCGAATCGAAAGCTTCGATAACGGGACTCAACCTGTTAACCTTTCTATCGTTGGAATTCAATTGAAAAACGTTGCAATCAATTCGGAAGCTTCGCGAAACATCTATGAGATTTTAATTCAACAATTGACAGAAAAATCGATACTAAAACAGCTTTGGAAATCAAACAAATTATTTAAAAGCGATACAGAAATTATAACCGAAAGGAAAATGTCGATTCTTTCGAACGATTATTCGAAATAAAAGTCCTACTCGTGTCTCTTTGCAAATTCATAGAGCGATGGATCGCCGTGATTTTCGATATTATTACAATTTTTTTTAGTGAATCGATATTCCAACGATATAAGATCGAACGATTAGAATAAGACCGGATCACGATCACACGACATAGACTACTTGGTATTCTTTCACAGTAACGCTTCTTCGTGCCTTTGAAAGTGAAAGCTCGATATTTTGTTCGTTTCAATTTATATTGGATTGATTAAAAGAGAAAATAGAGCAAGCATCCGAGATCGATAATGCATCTACGAATATCAATATTTATCTTCCGTATTGCAACATTGAAAACAAGGCAATGAAACTAGTCAAAAAAATTCATCGCGCCGGATGCCACGCGTCGCTCAATTATTTTCACATTGTCGATTGATTGGAAATTATTATTTCAAAACTGGAAGAAACGTGGCCTGTTTTCTCAGTAGCGAAATAAAAGTACCCCTCGATCATTCGAAACACGAATTTTCATTTGGAAAGATAATTTTCAAACAAGCGAATAAATGTAAATTTTATCGTCTTTACGAGACATTTCTTAATTAAAACGTACTTTCTTTGGAAGATTCGTTAATTCCTTCGTATTAATTAGATATGCAGCTTTTTCAATCGGTGATATTTTATAACTGTTCTACAAGGAGAAAAAGGTCTCTTTTAATTAAGATAGTAACGAGTGAATACAGATACTTCTCATACTCATTAAATTTTTCTGTCTTTGAACGAGGCTAAGACCGAATGTACCAAGAAATTAACTTTTGTTAATTGCAAAGAAAAAAGTGGGTTAAAACGGCTGGCATTGATTTACCGCTTTATTTTAATAAATATTTCGTGTAAAGAGTATTATACATATGAATAAGTGTGTTCGCGATTAATAACGAATTCACATGTTACAATTTCGTTGCGAGCAGCAAGGAAAGAGAAAGCTTGATCAATCAAAATTAATCAGACTAAAAACTTTGAAACTACTTTGTGATTTCTTACTGTTGAAAACACTCGTAACACCTGTTCTCAAGGAAATTTGGACGCTCTGTAATTATAGTCCTTCTTACGTTCAAACTAGGCAAAACTTCAACTTTGTTCATCGATGAAGAATCTTTATTGCTATTGCGCTAATTAGATCGAATTTTTTGAGATAATAAACAGAAGAAGAAGTTTTAGTTTCACAAAGTAGTCTGTGTCGTCTGATCCTGATCCTCCCTATTCTATTTATCATTGACTATTTCATTAATTCAATACAATATTGAACGTCAACTTGAAGTCATCGTTATGTGAATACGTGTGCATATTATCGGGTTGTCGTTTCGTTGCTAGGTAAATAAATAATTGGTGTACCTTATGCAGAAATAATTTACTTTAGGATAATATCCAGAGGGAAACTAAAAGTTGTATTATTTCTCGAACAGCAGCTACGTTTGGAAGAACATCTTTCTCGTATCGTCTCGAATTATCCTTCAACGATGAAGAACTATTTACGTAAAAATGTATCTTTCATATATTGTTCCTCTTTTTTTATTATTTCATATATATATAAATACCACATGTTAAAGACGAATTATTTCGAATATTATGTTTAGCACATTTCTAACGATACAAAATATATAGCAATGAAACCCATCGTATCTCGCACAAACTAAACTATGCAGCACAAGGTTTCTTCGAAAAAATAACTCGACGATTCGTTGAAAAAACTGTTGAAGTGGGTCCCACTTCAAGGAAAACTCTTCTCTAAAGTTTAATTTTCTTAGTTCTCGAAGCCACTGAGTATTGTTTAGCACCAAATCAATTTGAAGGGCCTCTCAGCCTCATAGTTTTTTCATCACAGATGATGTAAGGGGATACAGACAGGCTAATTTTTCGTAATTTTCCGTAAAAATACCCACAAGCTCATGGCTTCGAAGCTCCTTCGTAAAGTAACGCTGCCAGCGTGCGGATCTGAACTAGCATACACATTGTACTTACACTTAAACTTGCTTAAATATATTTTTCTATTGTACGTTTATCCACGCATGTCCTCTCTCCCTCTCTCTCTCTCTCTTTCTCTCTCTCTCTCTATTACGAGACAAAACCTTAACAAAAACAAAGCAGGAGATAAATCAACGATGGCAATGAGACAAAGGCTGTCTCGTTTTCACTCTCGTTGAACAAAGACTCGCTAAGCAAAGAAGAGGGTCGTTGATATTAGACGCGAAAGAAACAACAGAGAAGAAAAGAGTGTGGAACGATGGGACGGCGACACGTAGTGTGCTGCAGCTCGCGATAACAAGGCGTAATAATGTTTGCCTGTCGCTGCAGTGTCCGAGATAAATCGTCGTTCGTCGAATCAGCAGTTTAAAATACGAGATAGACGAGAAAGGTGAACGTACCTCGCGTACTCGACAAACCAGCCAACGATCAGCTAAGGAGGATACAGAGATCCGATAAAACTCGATACTCTCGCTGAAATTGGAGCGAATCGATCGTATCGATCATCGACGCGCTTATAAGCGGGACGAAGCCTGTCTCTGGAAATGAATAGTAGTTTCACGTGTGCCGATCGAACCAGAAAAAAAAAAAAAGAGAAAAGAATTGTATGGAATTTCCACGCGTGCCACTGCATCACTTTTCTGAATACGTTGTGCGTATCGCACGAGACATTCCGTAATTTTTCACAAAAAGAAACTGCTATTTCTATTGTGAAACTTGCAAGTAAAATAACGCAGCGGAATCTTTGAAGCACGAGATGGCTGAGAAGATCCAATTCCGCATTTTTCTGCAATAGGAAAATTTCCTGAGAACACGAGGAACGAGAGAAACCGGAATCATGGCCATTTCTCTTCAAGCTTGCGGGATTCGGTTCGAGTCACTCGAAGGTCCTGGGACGCAATCTGGACCATTCAGATGTCAAAGGACCGTAGACGGAGCAAATCAGGGTTAAGAGACCAGACACGAACAACGGTTAGAGGCACTCCACTCGGACTAGCCTGCGATCCGCGAAATTTCATAGTCATGACCTCGCAGCCAACCGATGTAAGCTTAGCCATTTTAAGGATCATAGGTCAGACGAACTGAGACCACTTTCGGGTAGAATAAATTACAACTTCTCCATCGAACATATCTTACTTTAGCACCGTTGTTTAATCGTTTACGCTATCAACGTGTCGTGTTGACACAATTTTTTAACGCGTTGGCTACCGCGCGAATTTGATATATTTTACATCGAACAGATTGAAAAATTCGTTCCTACGAAATAATATATTATATTTGCGCGCTTTTTCTCGACGATGTTGGCTGAATCGTTCGCATTGTTGAGAATTGTTTAGTCCATGAAATTTATCTCGCGTTAGTCGTTCTAAACAATTTTTAACCTATTTTTTAATTTTTAACGTGTTAATAAATACAAGGTGCGTCTTACAGTTTGGTTTTTGAGAGGCTCGCCTGACAATCGTTGTTATTCGATCTACATATATTTCCAACCATGAATTTCATAACAGAATCATAGCTATTCGATCTGTGTGGAAATTTCAACGGGGTTCGAACTCTCAACCAACCTTCTCCGTCCATTTTTTTTTTTTTTTTTTTTTTATTTTTAGCAGATTGTGAAAATAATTAATAGGTCGGTCATGCCGTTCATGTACGAGCAATTACGAAAGTGTAAGGTCAAGACGCGTGTGGTAGTCTGCTCGCATATATGCATATCGGAGCGTGCAGCTGCAGCCTGCTGCCATAAGCTGGAACCCAGCATCCGACCGTGAATATAATAGCTGAGCAACGTTATCTCTCGCTTCATAATTTAACCTGCCTCTCCCTCAGAAAGGAGAAACCGTTCGAAACGAATTACGCGTTCCGATCGTTGCACGACCGCGCAAAAATTCGAACGATCTTATCGACCAGACGTGCGACGACTACTCACCGTAGAGTTGCGTACGATTATCGAGACGTGTGTAGAAAAATTAAATTTCCAAAATTGGATGTCAGATTGTTCGAGAGGGTCGTATCGTTTTTAATATGAACTCTTATCTATAGTAAGAATACTGGATAAAATTTTATTCGTTAAAATATTAATACTAGTGTTTCTAATAAAACAATGTTAAACCTTATATGTTTGAGATATATAGTCTCATTATTATCATTTATTGCGGTTTTTACGAAACTGATAGAGACGTGAAATGAAACACTTTAGATGCTTGTAAGATCTATTTGAAGATATTCATTATCGAGAAGAGCGAACTATTTTTGAAAAAAAGACTCGTGCCGTTATAGATGGAATAACATTATAATCGTTGTTAAATATTTCTGAACTTTTGCTAGGAATTTTTCCAACAGCCATAGACGGAGAAGGATCATTAAACGCGTACGTGTAGAGATTTCATCGCTTCTTAAAATTTCCGAAATCTAAGGAATTGATGAAATCTTAGAACGCAGCGGTGGAAAAATATTTGTATCTAACGATACTCGTAATCGCAAACGATCCGAGCCAATTTCGGAAACTTTCCTATTAAATTTAACGCCAGTTTAACGCCATTTATGTACCAGCATCGTATATAATATCAAAATCGTTTTACAAAGTCCCATATACTTTAAATGGGATATGAATATTTCATAAAACCGAGTTTCAAAAATTTCAGGCCAGAAATAAAAAATTTCACAAAATAATTCACTGTACTTTTCGAAACTGCGCCGTTACTAATTAACATTTTAACGGTGCAATAAACTTTCGAACCTCTAATCAGATAAAAATTTCCAAAGCTACTTTGCTTTTTATCAACAACGAAATAAAATTAAAGAATAGGAAAGAATAACGTAATTTGTGTAAATTATTCATCACCAATAATATACTTATCTTATCGTTATTGACAATTTTCTATGCTCCCAGAAAATTTACCAGCATAATTTCGAAATTCGCAACGAACGATTACTATCACGCGGATCGTTTCGAGGGTTGGTGGTCCATTGTGTCAAGGCAAGGATTAATACTTTAACATCGTAATAAAGCTTATCTGATATTAAGTTTATAACAGCGAATATTACCCGTTGATCTTAACTATAAGAGCAAACACTGGTCCCATTAGAGGGGAACTTTCGTCGTATGCTTTTCTTTCTGTCAAAAAGAAAGATGTTCTTCCCTATGTTACTGTTCAACTCTTTCCAGATAAATAGAAATTACGTGGAAAGTCAAAAGTCCAGCAATAACTACGATATTTTCTTCTCTTCCTTTTTTCGTTTCTTTCTTTTTCCTTTTTTGCAATCCAGTGTAGTTCACTGTTGACAAAGTTGACCATATTTCAAATACACCGCCTCCACTCTCTTTATTACTAAGTTGCAACCCAGGATTTACTGTCCCGATATGTCTGTGTCTTTCCTAAACGATCAAAATCAACTTTTATAAAGTCGATACTTCTTCTGGTGACTCGGACACCAAGCAATTTCAATCTCTGACAAAGTTGATAAAAAACAAATGATTGATTTACCTATCGATGAAAAATGAAAGACGCGTGTAGCACGAACCAGTATTGTTACAGGATTAAATACAGTGGCTCACAAAAATATTTCAACACCAATCACAGCAAATTTATATATTTCGAGCAAGTGTCGATATATTCGATAATTGAACTACTTAGACGAATTGAATTACTTTCGTGATCTCCATTGCAAAATATACGTACGCTTGCGTTAACTGTAATTTCTATTCGCATTTTCAGATTCCTCTCAAACTTTACCAACGTAATCGCGATAATCGGCCCTCGTTGTAGCGCTAATGAAATTTCAGAACGTGAAAGTTACAGATAATGTAAGTGTTCGAAGACAATCTGCTAGAGTGAAATCTTCTCTTTCTTCGAGACGGCTACTCCGCGCGAGGAAGACGAGAAATGTTAATACACTTCGAACTCGGTGTGATTTATACGAAGGAGGATTCGCGCGAGAAAAGTTGTATCCTGGTCTGCGTTTATCGAGACTGTCGATCACGGCGACGGTATAATTTTACCATAAGCTAAGCGAGTCCGTGTCGAGCCGAGTTCCGTAAATTGTTTAACTTTACACCTTCTCCCAGGACGAGTGCTTGCACTCCGCCATCTTATATTCCAGGCCAGGCGATATGGACCTCGTATGATCAAATTTTTCCAACACCAACACGACCCTATAACGTTAACAGGGAGAAGAAGAAAAAATTCACTCGCATGCCCCTGGTAATAAGGACCACGATTTCATTAGACCAGAGTGCTCTAGACATCCGACAACGTTCAGATTTCCGACTCAGATCGAAAGGATGATAGCCACGTGTTTTTGCCAATGGGGCTGCTCGCGTTGATCGAAGTTACGTTGCGAGTGTGAACCTTCGAAATATGTAAATGAGGCTTTCAAAGAATTCTTTTCGTTTGAATTTAAAGTTGGTGGTTTTTAATTACTTTGCTTTGGAGAGTTTACGCGATCATTTTTATGATTAAAATTTTCGAGAGATTTTTCCGTAGATTGGAGATATCCCACTGAAATAATTACTCGTGAAATATTCAGCGATATCTTTATACGTTTGATCAAAGATTCGATATTAATCGCTACTACTGCGCACGAATTTATGAAAATCCATACATTTATGAATGCAATTAAATGGGACTAAATGCAATTAAATAGAGATTCGTTTCGCATACTAAATGTTAGAACGAATACTTCAATTTGCATATTTCCGTGTTCTCTATGTTTTACCACTTTTAAATTCTCCATGAATGCGACAAATTGTACGATCTTCTAATCACCATCGAATTATTTCAATTGTTTATCGAACATTACGTTTATAACGATATTTATTTATATCGATTAAGTGGATCGAGATGTATTTTATCGTTTTGGACATTTGATTAATAGTTTTTATCGTTGTACCAAACAACTATAAGGCATTTGAATGGAAAAATGGAGATAAGTTTCGTACAACGAACCTATAAAGTTGTAATGAAGCCGCGGGATCGAGTAACAGTTGGGATACAGACCGCCTTAAGGCACTGCCACCTCACTGCAAACTCTCGAGAAGATTAGGTAAGGCAGTTAGGACTTGCGATAATCACAACGTGGTAACCTAAAATATAGTTTCGTTTGACTTTGAGATATTTAGAACCGTGAAGACATATTTACAGCAAGATATAATCAGCCAGATTACATCGAATCATCGTGATCCTATGTTTATTTTCAAATACCTAATTAACAAAAAAATGACATAAGATACTTTTTGTTGAAGTAATTGAACTCTACATCTTTATTTATGTATATCCGTGACCTGGAGACTGGCTATTACCCAGAAATATTCTAAATAAAGAGAGGTGCATATGATTGTACCCTTGAATATACATTATGTTTTGGGTAATAAACAGATCTCTATTTACGTTCCCTGTAGCCTCTAGCCCAAGTTGTAAGCTTAATTTTTTTGGTAATGTCCTTTTGCTATAAATGAACGTGCTCCCTACAGTCAACCTCAAACTCAAAAATAAATATACTCTTCACAAAGATCACAAAATTATGTTATACATATTTACCACGCAATGTATTTAGGTTACACACCTGTCTAACATTAGCATGTTGACTGCGGATGTTTATGCCAGTGAACTGGAGACTGGATATTACCCAGAAATATTCTAAATAAAGAGAGGTGTATATGACTGTACCCTTGAATATAGATTATGTTTTGGGTAATAAACAGATTTCTATTTACGTTCCCTGTAGCCTCTAGCCCAAGTTGTAAGCTTAACTTTTTTAGTAATGTCCTTTTGTTATAAATATATGAACGTGCTCCCTATCATTCCATTGTCTATTGTCTAGCAACACTAAGAAAGTAAGGATCTAAATCAGCATAAACTTATACTTATACTTCGATCAGTCAACCTCAACCTGGACACTTTTAGACAGATGCAAGACTACTTCAGTGTTATATTTAGATGCCGCAATTTATACAAACAATTACACGCAACTTATACAAACTTAATAAGAAGAAAGTTGAAAATCTTCCAAATGTTAGTTCCAGTAGAATTCAGTGATTTTCGGTTCGTAGATGATTTCGAATTAGATTCGATGAGAGTTTTAGGTGTATTGTGATGTTTCAAAGCACTCGGTGGTTGCAGAAGCCTTCGAAGATATCGATGGTTGCAAGGGTATCCGATGATTCAGAGGAAATCGGAGTTTTCCAAGCTATCCGGAAATTCCGATGGTATCGAGAAGCTTAGAACGAGCCATAGGTTGATGTCGGATATTCTCGAAACTTCCTCAAGTTCGGATGATATTGCTGACCTCTGAGCTAGCTGGACATCGTGTGGGTCTTTGACCTCCATGATTCCACAGACACTGGAATTCCGTCACCTTTTGCGAGACCTCTAACCACTGATATCTGCGAAACGTTTGGATAGTCTTTAAACCTTCCACAAACACGAAACTTTTCCATGGCTGTGGAATTTCTAGCAATCCTGCAACTCTGAGATAATCTTTGGTCCTTTTAAAGTTTGATGGTAAGTTTTCCTCGAACCTCGGAACGATCGTCGAACTTCAGGATGATCTTCGAATCCTGGAATGATCTTTGAACCTCGGAATGATCTTTGAATCTCAGAATGTTCTTTGAACTTTGATTCGCTACGTCGAACTTACAACGTCATAAACGATCAAGATTTTTTGTTCACTGATGAAAATTGTTTTCAGTTGGGAACAGCCTCTTTCGGTAACCGATAAGCCCGATATTAATGCTAAAAAATTGCCTTTAGCTATCGAAGATCGTCCAAGATTCAACGATCATTGTCTTCTACTCAAACAAAAATTACCGTTTCCTCGATGTCGATCGATTTAAATCAATTCCTCTGCGTCGTTTTTCGTGTAATTGTTATATCATACGATACAAAAATTAAAGGAAGATCGTAGAATATTAGAATAAACGAGCGCACTAGGATATTAATTATAAGAATGCGCGTTTGCATACTAAGTGAAATTACGTTTGATCGTAATTCAAATAATAGATAATAGATCATACTACTCGACGCTAACTGGATCGTATAAAGTAAGTTTTACGACATTTCGCTTTGATTACTCTGCTGATGGCACGAACGCCACATGAGTAGTTCTGCGAGGGTATAAATATTGCGTTGCCAGTCGAACGGCAAGGGTGTGTTCTTTTCTCCACCCTCCTCTTCTTCCTTTTCTTACGGTCGAACCGCGCGGGTGCAAGCGTCACGTCGGTTCAGAAAGCAAAAGCGGTTCGCTCGAGGGTTCTCGAAAGAAAAGATATGAGACTGAGACACCATAGAAGAGGAACGTCGATAGGGAAAAGGAAAGAGAGAGAGAGGAAGAGAGAGAGGGTTGTAAGTTGAAGAGAAGGCGCGTCGTCGCGTCCCGGTTAAAGAGGATTCGGTATCTTTGTTTGCTGGCGAATTAATCCGAGCTCAAGGCCACTTTTACGCGCAGCCGTCTCTGATCCTGTCTCATCCGCACGAGGACTATAGCCTCCTTCGGATTTTTTCATATCTGCCAAGCGTTACCCACGGCGAGCCAAGTCCCCCAGGATTTTCCACGACTTTGTACGCTTATCCGGCTAAATTCCACCAACATCCTGCCATGATATACCATACGGGATTACTCGTTTTTAACGTAACTTCCTATTCTTGTTCCAAGATCATATCGTTTTAGTCGAATTCCAACAAAAGTCCATCCAAAGTTAATCTTTTCAAAAATTCCTCCACGTTTCTTCGTACAGATTATCAAAGGAAGAAATCTGACGTATTCGACGTAACGTTAAAAGTTCCAATTAAAAAACAAAAGCTACGAACCATTGTACGAAAGATAACAACGCCTTCTTAGAACGAAGAAACACTTACCATAAACCACGTCACCAGCGCTCAAAATCGCAATTCACTTCGAACTAGCCTATTAATTTGCCCTTTGAAATTTCGTTTCACGATCGTTGACAAAGGATCCGTGTCCCAAGATTCTATGATTCGCGTTCGGAAAATATTTTTCCAAGGGTTGGTCGGTGGAATTAATGAGGGAAAAGTAAACGAGAGCGAAACGGAATTCCCTTTAACGTCCCGAGCTGTTAGCGTGACACGTAACAATTTCGCCTCTCTCTCTCTCTCCCTCTCTCTCTCGTGGCTCATCCCTCGTATCGTCGCGATTCGCTCGCGAGCAATTAGCGCCAGCACCCGCTTACTCGTTAAGCTAATTATACGTGTACAAACTTGCAGTGGCTGTTAGACGAAAGGAGGACCGTCAAAAGTTCCCTATCCCTGGTCGTTATAAGTGGAAAAGTAGGTGGCAGCGGTGCTCCGGTGACTCGAGGGTCACGCCGATGGTTCGCTGGAAACGCCAGCATCTCCGCGTTACTGATTCTTCGCTTCTCCTCTCTCTGTGACCGACTTAAGAAACTCCTCGAATACGTAAACGTACTGGGATTGTCGAACCAAGTTGCACGAGGCGCGACGATTATCAGCGCGATGGCAAGTTGCAGAGTAACGCGATCACAAAATGCAGGTGGCTCGAGAATACAGAGTTGCAACTTTGCTTCGATCGAATATTTAGCTCTTTCGCGTTCTTTCGGTCTTCAAAATTCTTTTTCTCCTTCGAAAATGATTCTTCTCTCGTCTCCCACCGACATGGCAAGCTTTCTACGTATTTACGGGAAATTTCAAGATACCAAAATAGAAAGAATACTCAGTACAAAATATACGAAATACTCAAAGTAGAGAGTCCCGATCATAATTTTTTAATACATAAGAAAGAGTCTCTATCAGGTTCTATTTCTTTAGTCACGTTTACAAAAATATAATTTTACATAAAAATTCGGCGATCTTTCGTAGTCGGTCCTTTCGTATTTCATATTTTGCATCTTATTATACTTTACATTTAGTCCTGTTTAATTTAGCACTTTTAGGAATATTTTGAGAAATTTTAGATTCCGTGGTCAGATGACTCGACTCGTGTCGGAGGTAACATAATAGGTTCTTCCCTAGCTTATGTATAAAATTTGTTTGTTTAATGCAGATCCTCTTACACTAATTGTAGGTAAACCAAGAGCGTTTGGTCTACCGACGGACGAACGCAGCGTGCTTATCTTAGACCGTTCAACGAGAATGTTTGACTCGAGTGCTTTAGATTATAATGCGAAAGGACGGTTCGCTATTACTTAAGGATGATCATACTACTCATACATCTTCTGAAACTCAGAATGCATAGGGAAGGAGCATAAACTTCGCTTTATATCGACTGGCAACGATGGAGACACAGGGAAAGAAGGTCAACCGAAACAAATTCCTCCTAACTTTTCGAAAAGAATCGCACAAATTGGATCCGATCCACCGTTTGATACAGTTGCGATAAAAAATCGAAAAAGAAACGCATCGTTCTACGCTGATCCGAACATCGATCGACTGCTGTAATGGCGATTAATCGGAAGGAGACAAAATTTCACGTAAGAAGAAACGAGATTATCCAAAGTATAGCGTCGTTAAAGTTATCAATCGACGTTGTAGAGAAACGGCTCTTTTGTTGGTGTTAATGAAGTTTCAGATCGAGTCGGGCTATCAACCTCTTAAGACAACTGACAGCCTTCCAGAAGCAAGTTTCAGCGTTGGATGGTGTATCTCCACGAAACACCGACTTTGGTCGCGATCTTAGACGCACGAGAACTTCTCATGCGGTGAATAATTAAAAGTTTTAGGAGCTTTCACAGTCGTTGAGATTTAGAGCGGCCGTACTAAACGTCAGGTTCTTTGCCAACTAGTAAATTACATCAAATCGTTGTTTCCGGTTTTGGGAAACGGAAGAAACTTTGCAATTTTTCCAAAGATTATTGAGTCAGGTTATCGAACCCTGATGCATAGAGCTCACAATCAGTTGTCTTCGACTCCTCGAATTACCGATAAAGATTTTGCGCTCGAGATTTATAAACGTCTCTCAATCTTAATAACAATTATAATCAAGTAAAATCTGAATAAATCGTTGCATATTGATATTAATATAACCCAGTCGAACCGAATAAATCTTGTATATTAAAAGCAATTATTTATTTCGAACAACTTTAATCCTCTCCCGTGCCAGTATTCCTGCACACAGCAGGTTAGTCGAAACGTGGAATTTATTTGCCAGTTGCATTAAACGCTAGTTAACGCTACCCATGTTCACGCAATTTATCGATTAAATCATTAAGAGAATACAACGCTTTGGAATCTTCGAATAGTGCAGCGTTTTGATTAAGTGCAACAAGCTTTGAGATATTTCGTTGAGTTGTCGCGAAGAGCACGACCTTTGGGATAATTCAAGATAGTGCTGCGCTTTGGGTAAGTGCAACAAGCTTTCAGTCGTAAGCCTCAACTCGAATAGTAAAGAAAGCAAATTTAATCGAAATAGTCCTTAAACTGTTTCTGGTGGCAGCAACTACCGTATGGATAGGAATTTCGAATTTAGATTTCAAATCGCATCATCACGTTCAAGCAAACGCGGCAATTCATTGAGAAGGCAACATAATTGTTGAGATTATTAGGTGTATGTGGATAATTGGCGTGGATGAATTGTAAGGTAGAAATAAAATACAAAGAAGGCATGCAATATGGGCTAATCCAGATCCGCACGCTATCAGTGTTACCCTCTGACTGAAAACCCTGAAGCCATCGTCGCCTGTCTACAGTTTATACGCTGTCGATGGCTTCGGTGCTTGAGAAAACTAAAAGACCAGATGTAGAGTTTTCTTAGAAGTGGTGACCACTTCAACAATAATAAAATTTTTGGTTTGGTAAAATTGATTATAATTGTTATTAAGATCGTCTGATCTATGTATGCGTGTAATACAGTTAAAGAAATTGAAAGATATGGGAGATGTGTTTAAAATATAAGTTTCGGGTAGTTTTAACGGAACAAAAATTGTCAGAAGAATTATTATGTTTGTACAGCAGCGAAACAAAAATTACATTTTTTTAACGATATCCCAATGATATCAACTACGATCATTTCAATTGAATTATCCGCGCAAGCTTCTGTAATAGAATGTAAGAATATCAAAAATATTTTCAAATTTTCATCGCATCTACCGTTTCTTAGTTAAACAAGCAAAATATAATCTCCAGTATATTAATATTTTAAGTAAAAGTGTTCTCTATGTATATAGTATCTATGCATGACACGAGATAAAGTAAAGTAAAAGGAAGATTTAATCATTGCAAGCTTAAATTTTCCAAGCTTTTTAACTGAAAACACCTTCCACGGCGTGATAAAGGTGTTTACTTGGGTTCTTGGCTTCGGTGCGCGAAGAAGGTACAGTTAATAAGCCAGGATCTTGGATTTATTAACTTTTTAACTGGTCTGCGCGCTTCTGCAACATTCGCGGTCGCCCTGTATAATCTGTACACCGTGGAGAATCACGTTAATTTGATTTTTCCGTAGTCATCTTGAAAACTTGCCACTTATTAACTGCCTCAAAGTAAAAACGACCAAACTTCTGGCAGTAATTTCAAGTTTACGCGAAAGTGAATCCGCGTTTCACGTTGCAGAGACGTTGCTACGAGATCAATGGTGCCATTAATTATATCGCGGATATTAATAAACAACCTATTGCGAAACATACGATACTTTCGTATCAGATATTAGAGGAATTTGCAAATATAATTTTTCTAACTCATTCGTTCCGCATTCAAAATGAAAAGGTATTTCTCTGATTTCTTTTTCTTTTCGTTAGTCCGTCAAAAATTTTTCTAGTTGCTTTCAAATATCAGATACGAAGTTCCTGTCGCAATTTTCTCTCTTTTTAGATAAATCGATACATTTGTAGAATCGATATAATTTTATACAACGTGTTCCGGAATCCAATATTTTCAATTTCGTTTATGCATCTCGTCGCTCGAAACTTTACCGAACCATCACACGAATAACTATTGCGTGATTGCTCGCGGACAAACGTTCGCGTAAAAATGTTTTTCAACAGAAAATTTTTATTTTATTTTAGTATCCGTATTATTGCACCAATTTTATTACTTTAGAACAAATAAATCCTTTCCATATTCGTCGATAATTTTAAAAATCAAGAATCACAGTCTCGGATTATTAACTTTAAGCGATGCTTAAAACCTCGTTTTGCTACATCGTATCAGAGATCAACAAATAAATTCCTACAATCCACCAACGATAAAACCGCAGAAGCGCGTGAAAATCTCTCAAAAGCGTATTACGATATGTACCGAGAGCCCTCGTGTTTATATGAAAATCGTTACTCTTGAAATATTTTACAAAAAGAAAGTTTTAATTTATTGAACCCAGGAATACTTCATATTCCCTTACGCTACCACTGGCTTCGTTGTAATTTCGTAACGAATACTTCAATGCACGTACGTCGGTACAACGAAGTGTCGCAATCTCCTTAAAAAGATTGGCGAATGCATAGACTGTGGATTATATCAGGTCGTCCGGAAAGTTCCTTTCGTTTTATAAGGAAATAGTGGATGAACAACATTTTTCGTTTGATATTATTTTATCGAATTACGTATGATCCATTTTGTTCTATCAAAATAAAGATGGCAACGTTTGATAGATTAGGTTTCATGTCTTGTTAAAGATGTTAAAGGTGCGTCGTTGTAAAAGACGTGTCTGTAAAAGAAAGAAACTTTTCCGACAGCCTAATACATATACATAGTGCGATTTTGACAAAATCGAGAAGAATAAAAATTTATAGAATATACGTAATACGAAAATATATGTAAAATATTCAAAGCGAGACATACGCTTACGATATTCGCTATTTGGATAGAACAAGCGACAATTAATTTAATTTTGTTAATTATAATCACATTTTATTCATCGCCAGACATCGTCAAACGATTCAAGACGCGTGCACGCAATTGCCTTATCAGGTCTCAAGACAACAACTTGCCTCGATCGATCAGGCTTGCCTTCGTTTAAGGAGATTGAATCACAAGAAACGCAAGCAGAATATGCTCGTAGCTTGGTCGTTCGAAAACACGGGGTTTGCGCGCGATATTTCCAGGTTCGACAGCGATTTATCGGCGAGGTACCGCGAGGTACACAATAAGCGGAACGGAAACATTTGCCGCTATTTCCTAACGCGCGACGTTCTTTTTATCGCTGATGCGAACTCGTCGTTGCGACGTCGAATAACGTCGCTGAAGGAAAGGAAACTCGTTGTCCCGCGGAGACAGCGCGGCGCGGCGCAAATTTATCGCCATCTCTTCAACGGATTTATATACCAGCGCGGGATGATTTTTACGCGAACGAGGCAACAGCTTCTTCTTCTTCTTCTTCTTCTTCTTCTTCTTCTTCCTCTTCTTCTTCTTCGGAAGGATGGAAGGTTGTATTATAGCGAAATGGTACTAGCTTCGTACCATTGCGAGAAGACGGCATGGTTCGCTTAAAGTGGCCACCGAGGAACAAAGTTGTAACGTTCGTTGCAAAGTTTCCAGCCAAGTTGGTTTGCATCGATGGTGAAAGAGATTAAATCGATGGAAACTGTTTTGGTATTGCAACGTTCAATGGAATTCGATAGGTTTAAGAGATTAAAGGATTAGGTCTGAACGCGTTGTAATTGAGTTTCGTGGGTTATGTGTTTTATAGATTACGTGTTTTATAAGTAATACGTATCGTGTATTTTAGAGCATATTGTAGTCAGCAGGAAATTTCAATATTCTACCATTCTGAGTTCAGATGTCCTTACGCACACTTGCTTTCTGAATTTCTTTTCCCTTCCTCTTTCTCCGAGGCGAGCTAATTTAACTCGGAAATTGAAACAAGACACTGATATATTAACGAAATTAACGTAAAACAAAGCGAATATCGTATATGGAAATACGCGTATCTCGTAAATCGGATACAGGTATTTTCTTTCGTAGTTGGATCTCGCAAAGCGCAATTAAAATACAATTATTGCCATGTTTTACTGCAATATTCGTGAAATTATCGAAAATTAAATGATATCGAGGAGAACAAAGACGCGATAAAACGCCAACTTTCCACAGCGGGGAAAATAATCTTACGGGAAAGTTCCATTAGCTACCACGCGAATGGATCATTAGAGGTACAAAATACAATATTTTTCCAACCACTACGAACGAACTCTGCGTCGGCCAATTGAATTAAACCAAGGAAAAACATTTTACTAATATCGTAAATACATAAAATTCTATTAAACGAACCACGTTCGGCAATTTTATCCGTATTAAAATTTATTACTTGAAAAATTCAAAAAATATTCCTATAATCAACGACGAATATTATATCAAATGCAGTACACATGTATATAATTTATCGTGCGTTTTCAAAAGTAAATTACAATTCTCTCACGCTGCTTTCGCCGTTGAATAATCTTTATTTACCTAACAGCTATTTATTGCTATTTATTAATATTTATTATTATTCATTTACCAACACCTACTTGATAATACTTATTTATTTGGATAAGAATTCTTCCCTCCTAATTATCAAATAATAAAAATTCTCAGCAAACATCATATCGTCGACAAAAAAAGGTACCGAGCGATGCTATTTTTCTTATAGAAAAGGACGTCCTCGTCGAAAACAATGTAAATTTTTCGAGGAAATCTGACGCGAAACCGATTGTCGTCACAAACGATTTCACTTGATCGTCGAAACGACCACGAAACGAAGTTAACTGTAAAATGAAACTGTAGTGGCTTACATCAGGCTGACAGAGGACACACGCGCGTGTCGCGCCGATAAAATCTCTTCTAGTCGAACGGCCACGAAATTAAGAGGAAAATATTTGACCGTCATTCAACAGAATTTTCTTCCTACGAAAGTTATAGTAAATGGGAAGAGGAAAAACGATAACGGATAAAACAAACGCAACCAGATATTCCTCGTGAACGGAGAGTTAACAACGCAAAGCTTTTAGGAACGAGAAAGCACGAGAAGCAGAAAGAAAGAAAGAGAATGTCGAACTGGCAATTGGGACGGAATCGATATCTGCTGGTTTATTTTTCTAAGAGATTTACCGATTTATCGAATCCATTTTTTCGCGTGTATAACTTCGTCTTGATTGCGATACAGTTTTGCGGAAACTTTTAATCACGACCGCGCTAGAAATTAGAGACAGAGCACGTTAACGAAGCATTTCTGCTTCCTTACGATATATTATCATACAATATAGCAGAGAAAAATTTTGTTCTTCGATAGTTTGTCGCTTCGTTAAATTCTAATATAACTGAAAAATCGTACGTCGCGCTGTAAAAACTTTGTAGAATTTATGGTGCAACAGCAACGTAATAAAACGAATTATTCCGTGAAGCAAGATTTTGCCAAAGGAAAATCCTGCGAAAGGATAGGAAAAACACAAGAGTTTCGTGAAAAGGGAAGCACAATCGCGTGAGAAAACTGTGGATAACGTCATTTCTGAAATTCTTTAAGAAACGTCCGGGTCGCTGAATTCACTGCGAGATTATACAACTGATGCTCCGCCGAGGATCGAAATATGTACGAGCACTGGCTGCAATGTCGAGGAAAGAAGAGAAATGAGGATTTACCTTAAGCGTATCCTGCAGGTTTTGTACTCTACAGTGCATATATACTTGAGCACCGAGTTGCACGGTAATGTTGCTCTCTGGATCTTCGAAAAAGGGCCTCGGCTCCGGAGTGCCGCTCGTCTCTGTTGCGAAACTTTCCACCTCGTATACCTGTAAATCACAAGGAAAACATTTCACAAATTCCCTTGACATTTTTGTCTCGCGTTTTTTATGCAAATCTCCTATCCCAATCCTGTTCAACATTTTTATTACGTCAGTGAATTGTGCCTTACTATTATCCGTAGCGTATTATTATCCTTATTGCTATAACGAAATAGTTTTAGCAAAACTATCGTCCGTTTATTGGATTTTGCATTTCTATCGCAACGTATTAGGTCGTCCGAAAAGTTTCTTTCGTTTTACAAGGACACAACATTTTCCGTTTTATATTGTTTCATCCAATTACCTACGATCCATTTTGTTCTATCAAAACAAAGAGCACAATATTCGACAAATCAGGTTTCATGTTTGTATAAAGACGCGTCGTTGTAAAAGACGTGTCTGTAAAAGAAACTTTTCCGACAACCTAATATAAACAGATCCGTTTCGATAACGTGAAAAGATGGATAAATTGCATAAAGAGGATCTCGGTGAAGAGAAAAAGAAGAATTTTGTTTCTTAATCATTTTCATCCCCTTCTGTCCAATTTATCATTTGATGTATTAATGTACAAATAATATAATAATGCGATACTTGGGTTTCCTTGAAAGGCTATAAATTACAGAAGAAGAATCTTGATAAGAAGCAAGGGAAGAATTTAGGTCGAAGAGAAAACAGATTGGCCGCTTTGTTAAAAGTAACGTAAATATTTGAAAGGACTTTTGTCGCGTTCAGCTTCGCGTCGTCATAAAGAGATTACCGCTTTGTCCAACAAGCAGCTGGAGAAACGCGACAAAAAGTGGGCTTCGTAGCTTTTCGAAAAGACATTTTAACTGCTCATTCCAATTATACAGCCGACTTACCTCGGTAAAAGGCGAACTGAGCTCATGCCAGAACGACCTCGGCAGGTTTTCCAGTCCAGGAAACGGCTTAGCACCTGAAACAATTTAGAACCAGATTATACGTTTCGCAGTCTAAGCTTTATTACACGGATACAACGATATAATTAAACTTTCCCGCAGATTTACTGCCCTCTCTTATATCCACACTTCTCGTTACAATAAACGAACGACACCCTTGATTATTCGAACGAATACGAGCGTGGTTAGCCTGATTAATCGATTCCGCGTACATTATTCCATGATAACGAAAATTTCATTAAACGCCATAGAAACGTTCGACCGATTAAACAGGTATTATACGTAACCGAATTGGCCTCGTTACGCGGTCCTCGAATGTATGATATTCCTCATAATCGTTCGAAGGATACAATTTTCGCGCTTTGATTCGATTTCAGGACGAAAATTCATTTCAAATCTTTATCTTATTTTGTCGATTTTTAAATCTTAAATCGTCTTTACTTTTACAGATAGAAACATACTTAACGTTGTACGATAAAGTTTAACTTTGTCGTAGAATTAAACTTGAGCGGAAGTTGAAAAAGATCGATCACGGAAAAGCGCAAAGAAATGATTCAAAGAATACGATAGAGCGAGATACAGTTAAAATTCTGTTGCGCTTAATAAAATTTAGCGGCTCCATCTATTTACTATGAAACTATGTACGTGCGTTCGGCTCTAGTATTTTCACATCTGACACGTTTCCGTTGGGAAAACATTTATGCTTTTTTATTATTCCGAAATATAACTAAAACCAAACGAGTAAAACTTTTATCTAAAAAATGTTTTTGATGGATGCATCAAAAAATGGTATGCATGACATGGTTATAAAACAAAATCAATCGATGCATTTTTTCATTGCAGCAATGCGTAGTATTTCTATTGTTCGTGTATGTATTTCATACTGTACTGGGTTAAGCTTCCAAGCTAAGCTCGTAGGATTAACAATTATATATCGACGATCTTGCCATTTAGATGGGAAATTCATAGAAATATGCCAAAAATTTCGATTTTTAGAACGACCAGAGAAAATACAAGTAAGAAAAAAGTTTGATCGTGTCGTTATTTACGATCGATGAAATTTTTATAGCAACATGGAACGAACAGATTCTTTATATTTCGAGTAAACGGATTAACTGGTGTTGCCTTTTAACAAACAAATCTTTGTTTCTCCGACGAGACGAAAGAAATGAAAGAGACTCGGTTGGCAAGCAAGGAATAAAAGTTTCCTCGGCGATCGTTCGAAATCACCATAGTAAACCGAGATCAACGTCAGAACGTAGATCCCGTGGCTGGATTCTGTTTTGCAAAGAAAAACAAAACGTTGTCGGTTGTCGGGTCGGAGAAAAGCAATGACGCGGCGTGCAAACAGCAACGACCACGTCGTTAGTGTAATAGACGCAGAAAATCGAATTACTATGGAAACAATCGCCAAGTTGGAGAACGAGTGCAGCGCAGTGGAAAAGTTTTTCACTTTGCAAGGGGGAGTAGAAGGAAACTCGTTCGACTGTCGACGAATAGAATGGCCTTATCAGCAGCCAGCACACGCGGCCGTACGCGAGTTTCCAAGACGATACACATAAATGTATTCCCCTCGCAAGGCTACAAGCCGCGTCGGATACCAGAGAAAAAGGGAAAACTTTGAAATAAGAGATCGGCCGTAAAAAGCACGAATAGAGAAGGTTGACAGTGTTCTCCTATTGAGTTATGCTCGTAACGATCATTATATCTTGCTGAAACTTAATAAAGGAAGGCTGTATCTCTAACGAAGTTTACTTCAAACTCCAATTTTAGTTTTGATTTTTCATATTACTCGATGCAAATTATTAAATAGAAATTGTTAGATGCCAGAGAAACTGTATGGAAACTTCGAATAACGGTCTGTAGCACATTTTCGTCAAAGTTAAACTTTTTAATTAATTACCCCGCTAGACGAGTTTGGCAACGTTCGTCGGTCGTTCGTTTAAGAACATCGCTTTGCAATTTTCCAATTGTGAAATATTCTGAGAAACGAAAACAGATGAACGAACGTAAAGAACCATGTACTATAGCAGTCATGTATTATAACACGTTGGCAAGTTTAGGCACGTGAAACTCGATGGTCACAAGTATAGGAAGCTTGAATCCGCGATTGGTAAGAGGCCACAAAGTTCCAATAACGAACATAGCTTAACACTTTGACTGCCATTGGTCATGTATGACTGGTCACGGTTTTTCCTGTGACGCCACGGTGGTTATTGGTGACCTGAGCGCTTCAACTTCTTACGATTGTAAAAATTTTATGAAAATTGACAGTTGGGGCGTTTTGCATATAACCGACAAATAGAAGATACTTTGAAACAAAAAGTGCCCCATTGAACGATTAAACATTTTTATTAGAACATCAATAAAAAAAGAAATGAAAACGAATCTTGCATCCAACGGTGCACTGTGTTTGCATCCATATCTTTCAGGGGTAATCTACGAATATTATTATAAAGACACCTTAAAAAATAATCGTAAATGCTGCTTTATAATCATATAATTGAAGTTAGAAGCGTGAACATACCTTGCTGTTATATACAGAACGAGCAAATACCGTTTACTAATATCTTCTACGCGTTTCAACGATATATTCTTCACGTTTTGCTTACGACGAAATAACAAATGCGAATGGTTTGTTGAAATAAACCAAGTCTTGTTATAATTTGTTGCTATCAACTGTTACCAAGACGCCACGGTGGTCACTCGTGACCACCAATGAGATAAACGGTCCATTGGGGAGGAACGTTGTCTTAAATCGTCGATTTATTATTATTTTGCCATGATATGCTTTGAATAATAAAAATACTCCCGTGACGTCCTGAGCGAAACGTGTGATTTCGGCGTGGCAGTCAAAGTGTTAACCGTAAAACCATGGAAATTTGTATCAGGTATCCTGTGGTCGTAGGGTACACCTCTAACATCAGAACAGTGAAACTCATAGCGTCAACGACTTCAACGCAGTGGAATATGATTAACTTGAAATAATCTTGAAATCATCAGACGTAACACCAAACTATGCCCCAGAATCGTAGAATTTGGGAGGTTTTGACGCTTATCAAATTTTTAAGTCACCGACTATAATTCTTTAGTACGTGTCAAAGTCATAGAATTCGACAAGAATGCGTATTTTCAACTTTTCCAAAGTTTAGATTTAGTTTAGTAAAATTTCATATCGTTTAACTAACAGATATGTAACAGTATTATACAAAAATTCAACGAAGTGGTAGGCTAAATCAGAGCACATTATAGAAATACGAATCATTTATTCGTTTCGGTTAATTTAGAGTATCGATCGCATTATTTAGAGGATTTTAGGGCCGACACCATTATCGTAGGATGCAGAATTCAAGGCTCTGGCATCTTGACTTGACTCCACTGTCTCGAAATCATCAACGCTGCAACCCTCATGACCGGCCTCCTTAGTATCCAATTCCAGGGTCGTTTGTGTCGCATGTTGCAACCAGGTTACCGATATCGAAGTTCATTAAACAAGGGTCATCTGTGTCGTGTTTCACCAGCTGAGAATCTCGATATCGAATTTCCCGACTATCAAAGTTACTATAACCGAAAACTGACACGAAACAATTGAATGTAACTTCTCTTTAGGCAAACAATTATAGTTTTATTTTTTTTTTTTTTTTTTAATCGTGAGATATTCGATTTCAAACGATAAGCTTCGAAATGGTCGAAAGAATACAGTTTTTGAAATGTACTATTTTTTTTTAGCAGAGGATGTTATTTTTTAATACTGGAACTGCCAAGCTGGTCAAAACGACAGACTTTTGTTTTCGCAAAAAATATAAACGTGTACATATCTTTAGCGAAATTAATGTTTAATTTTACCAAGATTTTCCTTCGACTTTAATCAACTATGTACAACGTATTTATAATAGATACCCGTTAAAAGCTAACGATTCTAGCGTTAAATTACTAACAGGTTTATTAAAACTATCAATAGTTAACACGAAGCTATTTTTACCAACAACCAGTCAAAATGACTGGTCTTTAAAAAATACGTAATAATAGGATATTTTTATATTTATTGATTTACTACTTTCTTACAATTCCATGTTGTGTAGTACATTTTTGGTATTATTAATCCATCTGGGACCACGATCTCTAAACGAGGGTTCACACATTTCTAAAATTGTAGAACCAATCATTTTCAATGGTGTGGTATTTCTAGCATTAGCATCTAGAGATCTAGCGATCGATTCGTAATTTTCCTGATAACTGATATCGTCATATCGAACGATACGCGGTAAAAATTTGGAAAACGCATGGCAAGTTGTAGAAAACGAGGAAACTGGTTAATTGAGGTTCGATAAACACATCGCAGGGCCCTTTTACACTTTGACAAGTACCAGTCATTTCGATTGTTATTGGCATAAGTAGCCTTGAAACAAAATTATTTTGAGTTTCAATACATAAATAATAAAATAAAATTCATTATATTATTCTTTTAGTTATCGTTGCGAAAATCGTTACATCATTGCGGAAAAAAATATAACACGAAGTAGGAATTTTAAAACAAAACTGTAAGACCAGTCAATTTGACTGTTGTGGTAGTTCCAGTGTTAACTCTTTTCGAAAAGCGACTCGATATTTAAACAAGCGAACATTTAAATTTTCATGATTTCCAGACCGTCGACTTTTACGCATTCCTAGGAAACTCGCAGGTGCACAAATGTATAGCATTCGCGCGTAACGCACGAAGATCTACAAAATATCCGAGATACGAAAGCTGTCGAAATATTTACAAGGCGAAAGAAGCTCTACTTAGACGCGATCGTTTGCAAAAAAATACGCTTTTGCGTAAAAGTCCTCGGTCTAATAATTTTGTTCTTTCCTTCGACTTCAAAAGTCGTTACATCATTGCGGGAAGAAAATATAACACGAAGTAGAAATTTTAAAACAAAATTGTACAACCAGCTAATTTAACTAATGCGGTAGTTCTAATGTTAACGACACATCTGCGAAAGCAGACTTCAATCGATCGATGCAATGCATGCGAACAAAGACGCGATTGACTACTGGAATAATAACTGTGTTTAATCGCTCTTTCTTCGGTTTGTAATTTCACCGAGGCTGGAATGAAGTGCTGCTCGTTAATTTAATCGCCTTCGGCTCGCAGCTGCGTGCTTCTCGCATCGTTTCACTCTGCGATGCCCAGATATGCACGCGTATGCCTGCGCATATATCGAAACAATTCTTGCATAATTCCCGCGGTGATCGCGCAGCTATTCGTCGCGAATAAAATTGAAACACGCGCGGGCTCTTCCATTCGTATTCGTATGGCGCTCGTTCGGCTTGTTAATTTACTGTCCCTTTTTAACGCATTCACCCGAACACGATGTTTCTGATGTTCCAATCTTGATCAAATAGAAGAATAACAGAGGATGGTAAACGTACGGTGTATTCGTTGAATGTTTAAGGAGCGAAAATATTGAAATATCGCGCTACAGTATATCTCGATCATAGCACGCAATTCGCACATTCGTGGTCGGCCGGATATTTAAACGGATGTATACGTAAATTTCTATATTTCTGTCAAGACAAATAGAGAAAATTTGCAAAGTTTTTTCAGATAAATATATTATTTGTTTATCGGGTTTGCTTTCGGTTGAAAAGCAAAAATCGCGTCATCTTGTTTATCGATGTGTTTCGAGATTACGTTCGAAACATACATAGAGCGTTTAGAAAACTTTAAATAAATACAATCGTCGAGAGAACGTCGTACTTGTAAGTTGAAACGATCTTTAGCAGATATATGAACGTAATTAATAGGTACCAACTAGTTTGATAAGAAATAGTACGGTAAGATGTTAAACCCGAACGTCTAAGCATAGGAACCGCTAACTTTCATAACGTAAAAGTAATTTGAAGTTGTAAAACCTTCTCCCAGGAGCATACTGAGATTGAGGCTACGGTAGCTTCTAAACTCCATACAAAACACTTTGTACCGTAAACTTTACGCGAAAATCGTTACCTGTTACGGAAAAAACGCTCCTCTAAAAATCGAAAAACTTGGAACAACATTAAAAACTTCCAAGGCTCCAGCCACCTATGCTATACTTTACCAAGCGCTAAACCGTTAAAACTTACAATCACTTCGACATTTTAGCATATTTATTCCATTCTGTGCTTTTTAATATCTTAATATACTCCGTTCTACGATTTTCAACATTTTCAAACGCTACGTTTCTCTTGTGACATTTAAATAACGAGGGCAACAATTCGTACACGTTGTATATATAGCACGTAGAAATCATCAATAAAAAAAAAATATCACGAGCTTGATTAAAATGTGGCGGCACTCTACCACGAAATTTTCCAACTATACCTTCAAAGCGTAAGGCCGACGTGCCTAATGTACTGTCACGTAAAATAATAATAAAAAAAAAGGAAATCGAAGATGAAAAATGATAAAAAAAAAGGAGAGAATTTATTTCTTAACGCTTTGTTTACGTTGATTACAATTCACTTCCTAACTCCAGCCGCGACTTTTCGAGACTGAAGCTCTTACAACTTGACTTTCGGTGGGATCCGACTCTTTTCCTTTGTCACCCCTCAATATTCCCACTACCCACGCGTGTGTTAGGCGTCCGCGACCTTTGCCACGCACGTATTCTTCTCGAACATTCGGCGAAAGGACCATTGGGATATTGATGGTTCATTAGGCACCTCGCTTAGGCGATATACATTGTCGCCGAGTGCCTCCACATCTTTATTTCCATCATCAGCCGAAGCATGGCCTGGTCTCTGATGTGTTCTTTCGCCGAATATTCGCAAGAATGCATACACGGCAACTGTCGCGGACGTCTAATAAACGCGTGCGTAGTGTGGATATCGGGGGGCAACAAAGAAAAGAATGCGTTTGGTTTCGAACCAAAGATTCAATCTGCCCCGAGCTGCAAAGTGCGAAAGGTTTAGCGTCATAGCGAAGCAAATACAATTCGAGATACGTGATTATTAATGCTTGATCGTTAATCGTTGATCCTTGATAGTTAATCGTTAATCGTTAATTGTTGGTCGTGAATTGTTGACTGTTGATTGTTAACAGTTTAAAACGTTCGTCGCCCAGCGTGATTCGGCTAAGTTTCCTGCGGAGCCCAAATCCGGTACGCAGAACGTTAATAGAGCGACAAGCAGGAATTCATCGTTTATCGCCTTCGATTCATTGTAAAGAAAAGATTATTTATTTCTGAAATGGAGAAAGCGATAAGCTTTCCAGCTAGAGTATTCCGAGGGCTCTCATGGCAGATATCTCGGATCTTTCATTTAGTCGAGAAGCATACTCGTGAGACGTACATCGGTGATTTTTTCATCTTCAAAATGTTCGGTAAACAGCGTGAAAATATATTTGAAAATGAGGAGAGTAGCGATGACGGAGTCTACAACTATTGTTCGAAGTGCCCAAAGTCACCCCAAATGTGTTTGGAATGTTTTAACGAATACCATGCGATATAGAATAACGTAACATATTATCTAGAATATAAATTAGTAAAAAGTATGGTATAACGTGTTTTTAATATTTTTATGTCGTATATCCTATATATAATATCGTAAATTTAATTAACTCGAAGAAGAAGAGAGTCGCCATACTTTGGTGACGGGGTCCCCACGAAAGTACACCCGTCGCATAGATATGCGCGACGTGGCGACGAACGTGTTAATAAATCTTTTTGTAGGCACCTTCACCAACAACCACCTCAAAAATAAAGGAAGAATTCTCAGCGTTCGTGACCTTTTCGCTCCAACTTTGTGCGAAACGTTTTCTTCGAACGCGAAAGCCGATCGCCTTCAAAAGAAAGTACGAGACGAAAGGTTGTTCGTTTGTTAAGACAAGAACAAGAATTAACGTAAAAAAGAAACAGAATATGATACAATACGATGGGATTGGATGAAAGCAGCAGAATTAAAGTTACATAATGGAAAAGTAACGTTAGAATTGGTCGTTGAAAAATTAGCTGCTGAATTTAGAATCCTATGAAAATCTCTGCTTTGCGGAGAACGGGGCATTAAAATTAAGGGAAACGTGAAATGTAACAAAGTAAGCTATTTTTTGCGGCATTATTGTCGCGTTACCCGCGATTGAAAAGCTGGAAAAAGTAATAAAGTTCCTTTGAGTCGCAACCGGAGAAACTAAGCAATCTCCGTCGGTTATAAAGGCCGTGGCGGCTGAAAGAGACACAGCCAGCCGAGGGAAATAAAGTAAGGAAAGTAGAATTCGAGAGACCGCAAGGGGAAGCAATATCTTTCCATCAAATTCGGCGGTTGAAACGGCGTTGGGCCGTTCTTCCGGAAAGACTTACAACATGGAAACCAGCCGTTTTTATTTCCACCGGTGAAAAAGATACTATCCGATTGCGAGTTATTTGCCGAAAAACCGTTTTAACATATCTAACCGCGAAACTATCTCGGTTTCTCCACGAATTTTCGACCGCTGCTACACAAGGGATCCGTCCCTTCCAGCGATCGTAGTACGAGGAAGCGATTGCTCCGTTTTTTTTTTTTTTTTTTTTTTTTTTTTTTTTTGAGAAAATCCAATTTGAAAATTTATTTTTTACGTGTGAAATTGGCTAATTGCCGACTGAATAGAATGAATATTTAAGGCCTCGTTTTCAAGGGAATAAAGTTTGAACATAGGTATTTAATTAAGAATCCGCCTTTTCCTCGTTCTCCACCAATTTTCAAATTTCCAAACTAGAAATTCTACATTTTCGATTTGTTTTCATAACCGTGGAAAATTCTTCCTCTTTATTATTCGCTGCTGTACACTCCGAAATTATCCGAGTTCAAGCGCAGCCGACAAATTTTCAAGCTCGATTTTCGTCGAAACGAACGATCCTGCGAACAAACTTTATCCTACATTTTCGACTCATTTTTTCACGTAGAATCTTCCTCGTACCGATCGTATTATGATTACTGCGTTACACTTTTCTAAGCTTGTCAATGCGTTTGGTTTCGCCAAACCGATTTCTCTGCTCGGGTTTCAAACGATTTTAGAGAAGACGACGGGATAATCCTGGGAAAATTTATCAGCTTGAAGCAAGACAGAGAAAGAGCCTGGAGAAGGGAGAAGGAGAGAGAGAGAAGTGGTCCTTTCTGGCAGGACCAATCTCGGAAGCTGAATTCAACGGCTATACAGATATACAGAGTGGTGAAAGAGAGAAGAAACGAAAGGACTTCTAATATCTGCTAGAAAGACGGATGCACATAATCTTGCAAGGAGGATAAACGCGGTTACCGGTCAGGATTTCGAAATACGTCTCGGGAATGTCGTCTATAGTATTACTCGACCGGTTCGTATCAAGCTCCGTGGTACAAAGGAAATTGTTTGCGCAGGCAACCGCGTTTTAAACTGCTTCGATGATACGACTCCTCCCTTCTCCCAATTTTTGTTGTGAGGAATATAATAAAATAAGAAACTGTAATAAATAATATAGGTATATTTATCAATGAAAGGACATAAATGAAAATATTATCAAATTACTCAAAATGTCTAGATATTTATATTTGTAATTAGTATAAGATGAAAGAAACTAAACCGATCACATTTTCTTGCAGCATTTTCCAACTTCAAATTGAAGAACGTAAGTGGCGGTTTCGGAATCGAAAACCACATCGAACGGTACGTGACTTGTCGCTCGGTACAGCGTCGAATTTATGGATCCTATCCGTGGCCATGGAATTTATGGGAATCCAATGCCTTAATTGGAAAATTATAGGACAATGTCTGGAAGCGGATCGTTCGTCCCACAGCCCGTTACTCAACGCGTATAATCGACCCCTCACTGATAGCTGACTTTCACAATCGCACCTCGATATTTTCTGTTGTCTCGAAGAGACAAGGAACCAGATATCCTGAATTTCAGCTAACGCGAACACAACTGGAGAAACCAACTGCCACCTGACCGAATTTCTATCAGCAGTCGTCAAAACGCGACTCGTCATTTAAATTCCGATTTAAAAGCGACAAATATTGGGTTGGCAACTAAGTGATTGCAAATTTTCTCATTTGGTGGTAATGACAAAACCCGCAATCGCTTACTTTCCAACCCGATATATACGTTTTCCCTTTTTACTATCCACTGCGAAAAAGTAAAGAAATGTTTACGAGTTATTCGGATTTCTCTATCGAATATTTGGAAAGAAAAATATTTTATCGGTGTTTATCATTTTTCTTTCTATTTTTCTTTTTCAGTTTATTTATTTAATCTGAGGATTATCAGCGACTACAATTGTATACAATTGTATTTCATAGACATATACGATATTCCACTAAACTCGTACGTTATCGTTTGGTTATAAATATGTAGAATAATTTTTCACTTTTATTTTATCGTTTGGCGTCTATAAGCGATTAAGTGTTAACACTTGTTATTTGTTAAAGTTCATTGTTATTTTCAGTTTCATTTACCGAAGAATCCACGATTCGATCGGTCCAACAATAAATAATATATTCCCAATTTGTAAAACAGCTGATGTAAGTATCGCAGAATAGAGTGTGAAATATCTGTCGAACAGCGTAAAAAAAGGAAGAACGTTTCGCAACTATGTATTTGTTTCGATAGAACGAGGAATATTTGTTTATCCGCAAACCTTGATTCCAATTTGGTAAAAATCTGCATCGCGCTAATATTTGAACAATGTAAAATTGATATTGACAGCTGCCCTATATTCGTTCGAATCAAATTATCCCGCGTATCTAGCAAATTCAAGTAAATCGAATTAAACGCGAATGTTTCGAATAAAAGCGAAATAGGACAGAATATACGAAAGAGCAAAAAAAATATAAAGTTCCACGATATCGTTAACTGGCTCGCATAAAAGATGTGTAAGTTACTTTTATGATACGGACAATAGAAGAGTAGGATTGTAGAGCGGAGAGAGTCGAATAAAAGACATTTAACCATGTGAAACAATTAACCGTTGGAAATTTGCATACGCTTACCTAATGAGGTGGCGGCACACAAAACGTGTAGCTGGTGAACCAAAATGGAGGCCACCACGGCCGAAAGACGACTCAACATCGTAGTCGATTCTCAACTCATCTCTGTTTCGAAAGTTGAGACGCGATGCCTCTCGTCTCCTTCTGATCTGAAATTTTAATACAACCATATTTAGTATCGATTCTTAATATCTCAAGATCGCACGAGCAAAACACGATAAATACATTTTTTATTCGTTTTCTTTTTTATTCCTATCTTCTCTTCTCTTTACGTTTAACTTTATGCTTATTTATCTTCGCGTTTCGTGTTTCGAATTTCGTAACATCTCCTTTTTTAAGATTCTTCTTTATCAAGTAAAGCAATTTTCAAACAGAGATCTTTATATAAATCTTATCTTTCAGATATAAAGCTTGAAGCGTGCAGTGATAGATTATGTCGACAAATTGACACGGACGATTGAACCTTATCGTTGGATAATTAAAGATAAAGCGTGGAACAAGACGAATGCGGTCGTTAATTATACTCAGTTACCCCAGTGCACGATGTCAAACGATCCCGGCAAGCCTACCGAAATCCCCCTGGACTTGGAAATAACACCTCCGGTTGCCTGGGGTTGACCCAATCGGGTTCACGAGACACAAAGCCAGCCCAGAGATCAATGCGTTACTCCGCCGATCTATGTATATGTCCCAGAAAAAGGATCGACCCTTTCGCCAGCCGGATTAACAGTTTTACACGCTGAAAAGCCCGCTATACTCTCCAGTGTCTCGCTTCTTTGCAAATATCGTCTTAATGAATTTCTAACGGATCCGTTCCCCTTTTCGAAATTCATATTTCATTTGAATTATGTATGGGAGAAAAAAATTCCTGTCGAAGGGTGGACGTTCGTGGTCAATGCAAATTTGAAATTCAGGCGAAACCGATGCAAATACGATGGAACATTTAATAGAATATCTTTCTGCTTTGCAATTTCTTTTTTTTTTTTTTTACTGATATTAAAATAATTTACTTTACGCGTTACGTGTTTAAAAATTCGTACCTCGTGTAGAACAAGTTCATTTTGATGATTATGAAATAACGAGAAAGAAAGGAAGTAGAAAATAATGGAAATGTAACCACGTAATCTCTCGGCCGTCGTAACGTTTTATTCGACGATCATCGAATGAAAATCAGTGAACTAGTGTTTTAAACGTAGCTGCCTTTTATCTCGAAATTTTGTCAATTTTCCATTACGCTATTGAAAGGCGTTTCCTACTTTCTACCTAAGAAATAAATTACATAGGATTGTACAGCACGAGTGTAGAATAATATTCTAGAAACGCTATACGAGATTGCAAAAAAAAAAAAAAAAAAAAAAAAAAAACCAAATAAACTTACACGGATACGAAGATTTTAATGAACGCACGAGTTCAAAAACAATTTAACGCAACAAAATCCATAGGGAACAAATGCGGACTAAACAATTGCAACTTTGGCGGAGCGTATTGGGAAACGTTTAAAAAACGAACAACCGAACGATAAAGGAAGACCAATTTGCCCGGTCGTTTCAAAAGAATCCGTAGGAAGAACGAAACTCGTCAGGCAGACAAAGCGAGTTCCCGTTCGAGTCAATCGCTTTGAACGACGTATGTAGACTCAAAGGCCGCAGTAAATCAGACGGTCGGTCCAAGTCAAATAGAAGATTGTTACCACGAAATTCCGTGTGATTCAATTTGACCGGAAGTTCGACCGAAAACACGCTTCTCCCTCAAGTTTCCTGATGCCACCGTCCTAATGAATCTATCGGCAACTCTTGAACTCTGCGCCGTCATGCCGCACCCTCGCAACCCTTTCACAGGGTCGTCACAATTCGTTCCATCTAACGTACGATTCAGACCCGTAGGCGAAAGCCTTCGCGGTTGCTCGCGAAACTATTCCACCGATTATAACAGTCTTTTACGAGAGTATGTTACGTGTCTCGTACGAAACACTTGGAAATTTCGCTACAACCTATACGAACATTTTACGAATATACAGAGTCGAGCGGTAGTCGTAGCGCAACCGGTCAGGGAATGGTCGATTCTAAGCGAAAAGATAAGTGGAAAACATAGGGCAAACATTTTTCATACGACGCTTCGTTTCTGAGAAAATCGAGTTTCCAAGTTTGTCAACTGTGTGTACTTTCGCTTGGCTGAATATCGGCTAGGTGTATGAATAAACAATTCACAGGAGATTATTATACGCGTGAAAGTAAGTAAAAATGCGGAAGAAGATTTTTCCGTTTGAGGCTTGTACACGCGTATGATACAATTTATTTTTCTCGAAGACGAAGCGTCTTTTGAAAAAATATTATTCCACGCTGTTGACTTATTTTCAAACGTAGCTGAAACCTCTGTCGAATATTTACGCTCGTTTAGTCCGCAATTAGCAAAAATTGAAATATACTGGACAAATGTTCAAACTTGATTTTCTCCACTACGAAGCTTCAGGTGAAAAAATGTTATAGCAAATTTCTTTCTTATTCATCCCTTGCTCAGTTTTACCGCGATTATCGCCCCACCCTGTATCATCACGTGTTACACGAAACTCGTTGAAAACAATTTTAAAAACTTTGAACTTTGTAAAATATTAGAATTATTAGAGTCTTTGGACAATTATCATAGAGTACAGAAACTACAGTGCTAGTGAAATTTCACACGATTCGCGTAACGAGTTTATCAAAATTTTCTATGGTAAATGTTGAAATATATTCGTGAGCCGCTGTATACCTTTTAGACTAGACAGCCACCATAATACAAACAATTTCTTCTCGTCCTTGCCTCGGCAAACTGTTCTAACAGCTGTCGTTTCTACCCAGAAACTTCCAAATTATTTCGATGTCTCACGCAGGTGGTACTCGCGCGACAAGTGGCAGTTGTGCGAATGAAAAAGTTTTGCCTCGATGTCTAACGAAATCCAGGTGATAGTACAGGGAACAAGAGGGAGAAGAGCAAAGGAACGTAAATGTTTCGCTTTTTGTTTTTCATTTTTTCTAGCAGGATTTGTATTTTTCTTCGTTGTTATTGTATATACCAAAAATGTTTCTTTAATAAAACGTTTCAGAGTATCTCCATGTTTTACTACATTAAACTCGTAAGGGTTCTTGGTTTCTTGGATTAACGAGAAAATACGCAGAAGCGGTCGATAATGTACGTGATATCGTGATGCTTACACAACATTAGCGCGCTCAGTTATTTCTAGTACAATGTAACGGAATGTTTACAAAAGTGGCCTGCTCCTGAATGTTAATTATCCTAAGCATCCTACTCCCAAACGCTCACCCGACGTAAGTATCCTAAACGTTGTAAAACGCGATATTAACTGATCTATATATGAACGATAATAAAAGAAATCCTATAAAAAAAAAAAGTACACAAAACACTACAAAATTAACACAATTCACAAGTTCGGTGGAGAAATTATTTCCCATTCTCTGCATCATACAACGCAACCATCGAACTACGAATCTCAAGAACGAAATAAATGTTCCATGAAATATCCTCTTTTCTTCGTGTCGTTCTTGTTTCGCGTTAATTTGTCGAGAAAGCTGACCAAGGGTAGAAATTGCGCAAGTGCGTTATCGCATGGTCGCGTGTAACTAACGGCAAATACAAAATGAAAAAGGGTTAGGAATAAACGGACAGAGCAGTTTTTATTCTCGTACTGTTCTCTCGTGATTGGATTACAACCTACTGTTGCTTCGTACGGTGAACGAAAAACAAATTCGCGCGAAACTAACACGCGAGCGTATCGCGTAATCTGTTCATGAGCGAAGAACATGCATTCGCTTTCGTTACGAGCATACGAAACTTTTTTTAAAATCCTGCGCGGATTAATCGTTCGACAGGATCGTGGCGAAAAGAGCTTAATGTTATCACGTCCAAGAACTACGTGTATCCTACGCGATTTGTTCATTTTCTTGTGAAATAGCGTTTGTACGCGAGCGATTAATTTTCATTCATTTTAGAAAGTAGAACACTAATAATTCGATTTTAGAAAGTGGACTGTGAGATTTTTCTATCATCGATGGAGGTTCGTTTCGACTTAAAATTATATTAGCAATTATATTAAAGGACGATGGTATCCCGCTGGAGGTAACCATCCACGTGTTATTTAGCAACAAAGCTAGAAAAATTTACCGAATGTCCAGCTGGACAAATTGTAACGTACAAATTACATGATAATAATAAAAAATATTAAAGGACATCCGAATATACGCGTAACATAGGATTAATTTAAATACAGTTTGACATTAAACTAGTTTAAAAAAACAAAAACTTAATACGAAATAAACGTTGAAGGATTTATGGAAGTTTCTCGTTTCAAAAGTATCGAATCAGAAGTATTGGTTTACAATTCTGAAAGATAAACGAAAAGATGCAAACTAAAAAGCTCAAATTTCGCTAAATAGAAATAGCAGGCCAACGAACGAAATTTATTTTATTTATTGCGATTTTTAAGCCATTGTAAGAATAAGTTACCAACTTATGAATAGAGTTATTAATAAACAGTTAGGCTGTACGTGTTCCGGCTTGCATATTTCATCACTGTCAGGAACGTTATTTCCGCTGAAAATTTCTACTAGACGCGCTACAAAGCTTACACTGCATACTGCGCTACTGATAGTCCATCGTTCGCGGTACTGCGAGCTTACAACATACGCATGATTACCGCAATGCACAGCTTACACGTTACAACGCTGTGCAATCAACACGCCATGCCTTCTATCGCAACTTGCGGACAACAATTTATTCGCAGCGCGATAATTCAACAATTAGCCGAGAAAAAATTTCATTATGTGTCATTATATTAATTGCGTCGTTATTCAGCTCGTTGGAAAATCGTACGGGTGTTAAAATGCGGCACACTTCGTGCGCGCTAAATCTTTCCAATTTAATAGCAATTACACTAACATACCGGCACACGAAAGTATTTTAATGCTTAGCATAGAACAATTTTACGGCCGTATTGTACTTGTTGCATAAAACATTTTGAAATTTATTTTGAACGTTTGCGTGAGTCCGTGTATGTGAATTTTTTAAATTCGGGTTTCGAGCTTCGTGACGGAAACTAGTATAATACTGCGAAAGAAATTCGAGCACGGTTGTGAATTCGGGAAGGAAAACACACGACAAAGAAATGTATACACGAAACACTTGCGTATCAAATTTTCGTAAAATATGATATTCGATAAAAATATTCCGTGCGTGGACTATAATTCCACCCGGATATGTTGTTTTTTTAATGAAATTTCCTCTTAATATTTTACATTAAGCATGAACGGATATTATATTGTTTAATTAATATAATAATCTTGTTTCAACTTATTTACACACGTGAACGCTTAATAAACTCTCGCAAATGAATTTCATAAAATCAACACACTCTCGTGCTTGTTTCATTTAAATTAACCCAAACTATTTAGCCATACGATTTTCGCGTAACTTCCCGGATAATATTTTTGTTACTATCGCAAATAAAAAGAAACGTTAGTAACATTTTAATATGGATCTTGATGAATCTGTTTTCCAAAGTCGTTGCTTCTTTTCATCTCAATATTTTCTATCCCAATTCCTTAAATAAGGAAGCCAAATAAATAATAGAAATCAAATAAAACAATAAGTTTATAGCAGTAAAACGTTTCAAATTGTTCAAAGTCGAACGACTTTGTCAAAGTAACTGCTTCAAGAAAAACTCTACATCTTTATTTATGTATATCCGTGACCTAAAGACCGCAATTACGCAGAAATATTCTGAATAAGGAGAGCTCCATATTATTGTACCCTTGAATATACATTATGTTTTGGGTTACAAAGTTTAGGAACAAAAGAAATAATAAATAGGTTTCTATTTATGTTTCTTGTAGCCTCTAGTCCAAGCTATAAGCTTAACTTTCTTGGTAATGTCCTTCTGCTATAAATAGATGAACGTGCACCCTATTTTCCCATTGTATTGTAACGCTAAGAGAGTAAGGATTTAAGGATTTGGATCAGCATAAACTTATACTTATACTTAAACCTTTAGTTATTTCAATATACTTGTAGCGGCACTAGACAGTAAACTTTCCAACGGTTTCTGTCCCGTGGCTCGCTACACAAAGACCCTATTCTTCGCACAAGACGATTGCCAGATGTCGTTTTATATCGGTCCGAAGCGATACTTGGCGATCGGCAATGATTAATCAGAGTCCTCGGCATCTCCGACAATCATCGTTCCAAGCTTATACCGCGCATCAAAACGCATCGCCCGAGTCGAACTTGCAACTGCAAAGTCGCGAACTAATAATAACCGCGAGACCTACGATAGTGTAGTGTACACCTCGAATATATTAGATTAAATTACATTGTTAAATTATACTCCGGTGTTTCTTTCTCTCACTATCACGATCCATCGTCTCATACTTTTCTATTACAAATTCAGCCACTCGTTCTTCAATCAGTCAACCTCAACCTCGACAGACTCGATCCAGCAGGGTAGCAGAAATTTGAAGGAATATTTCAAACTAAGTAAATAAAAAAGAATTAAAAAAAGATTGGAGCGACTCGAACGAACGCGAAATAAATAATTTACAACGCTGTGATTTCCAACCACCGTTTCATACCTTAAGCAAGTACTGATCCTTCGCCAAGCATTCTCCATTGTCGATGGAAACAATAGCGACCGAAGGGACGATAATTAATAATAATTTCACAGACACGTGATCTCTATCGATAGATCTACCATCGGTTAGACGGGTAGACGACGGGCGCCGTATGTGAAATTTAATAATCGGAAGCGAACGGACAGGCAATACGTCGTCAAAGTGCAGCTCGTGCAAGTGGCGCGATTCAGTTATTCAGCGTTTCACGAGGAACACCCTAATTTCTCGTGTGCCCAATGGTTTACACGGGGGTCCGTGCCACCAATGCAATTAATAACTTCCAGCTCGAGAGCCCGCGGCTAATAGCGGTTAGTTTGTCGGGTCCACAGAGGTTTATTGAGCAAACATTGCTCGAAACTACAATTGCCGAGGTCCTAGTGCCAAAATCGATCGATCTACCGCTTACCGTCAGGCTACTGCTAGAAGACGCAGTGGTATAGCGGAAACTGCTACATTCCGTCAACTGTCTTCCATGAAACTTCGATCGTTCCTTTCGTACGAAGTTGTGATTTATTCGGATTCATAACGAGTAGCCGAATCATGTGACATATATTTCGGTAATAGCGTTATGGAAACTGGTGTCTAAGGAAAGATACGTTTCTTCGCGCGTTGAATATTTTAACGAGTATCGTACACTCGGACACACATTTATCTCATCGGATATACAATTCAGGTTACGTTAGACTTTGGATATTTGATGTATTCTCGCGTGCTACGCGCGTTCTCAGCATTTTTGTACATTCAAATTTCTGGTATTGAAGAACGAACTGGTATTCTCTTTTAAAGTCGACTTATTATTCGTCGCATATTTACGAAATTTTATTAATAAAATAGCTTGACGAAGGATAATTTTATCAACATTGCTGGCAACGAATCAAAGTTGACGTAGATAGCCCACGGGAAAGTTAGAAAAATTACAATTCTCGCGAATCTCTAAATACCAGCTCGATCGATACAAGTACTTTTCCAGATTTTTATGTAATTTATCGAACACTCTCGTCGAGTGACCGCGGATAATTCGGAGAAAGTCTAAAGGACGGAGAATTCGCAAATTTAGCGTAACAGAAGCATCGAGCGAAATTCAGTCGAGTGGTTTTCCCTTATTTCGATGTCGGCTTGGCTATACGAAAACTGGGGCCTGTATTTTAGGTAACCGACACCGCAATCGATGCACCGGCTACGCGAATCACGTTTCTTCTTGCCATTTTCTTTCTGTCTTTATTTCTAACGAACAAATTCAGTGAATAGGGAAGGCAGTCTTTACAAAAGTAATCCGGACAGAACCTCGAACAGCTTTTCTGTTCCGTTTTTGATCAAGGGGCAAAGAATTATCTGTAATGACCGATACACGAATACAGACCACCCTTTCACCGAATCTTCTATTCGTTCAAAGGTTAAAGCTTAAGTAGCACTATCCGACCACAATGCCGTCGATATGCTCGAGAACATCGTATTTGTTCACTCAGGTTCGATGTCGAGACTCTTTCAACTTTAATCCCGTTAGCGATACACGTCTAATTGTTAGATTTAAAAGAAGCGCAATCGTTCTGTTTTATTCTGTCTTATTCTGTCTTTAAACATACAACAGCTTCTTCTTACTTTTACTCGTAGAATATTCCAGCGTCGTATACTAATACTAATACTGTTAACAGGTTTTGCTACTAGCACACCTTGTACGTTTCATTCAAAATCTGTCACGACTGAATACGTACAGAAATATCACCAGGCGATACGTTTTCGCTTCTCGATGCGATGCACAATTTATTTTCACAAACATTTTCATATCGGACAAATATCGATGTTCGAGCGAGCAACGTGATATCTTCTTGAAACCGAGAGAACCGTGCAGTTCTCTTTTTCCTTCTACGCTGAGATCGAATCACTGTACGTCGACGCAAGAAAGGAAAAACGCTAATAACTCGAACAGCGACATGACGTTGGCGAGAGAACAAAAGACTTTTCTTAATACGACAGCGAACCTGAATAAACACGATGCATTTGTTATCAGTTTTCACAATTTTCCGACGTCCCTATTCATTCGTAGCTTTTTTCAACCTACGTATATGTGTCGACTGCTTCTTTTTCTTTCAACTATGTCGCATTAGTCGGGCGTGATTGGAAAAAATAGATGTATGTAGGTGCAACAACTGCGAAAATTGCAACGAACACGCGTACGCTGCTCGTTGCATTTTATATTTCTACGTTTGACGCGCGTCTGAAGAAGCGGTTCGTCCAACTTTTGTTCACTACGTTGTGAAATGACCAGTCACATTGTGATTACTTCAGAAACAAATTTAATGAATTATTCTGTGATAACATGGTTCTACGAGTGTTTCGAGCTTCTTCATTTTTTACCCCAACGTTTTACCCTGACGTTTTTCGCGTCACTCGTTACCCTTTCGATATTCGTGTTAATTAAATTCCATTGATACAATTTTATCGACTGGTTCGTTGTTTTTACGATATATTTACCAATGGACCGATTCGTACGATCGATTGCGACGACTGACGAACGACCCGTTTCGTTATTTTAACGATGGATCATCGTTCCACCCTATTCGCTGCCGACTAGCTCGTCTTTGATTTGTGGCGTCGAGACAGGAATTTTATTCAGTGACGCCAGCTACGAGTAATCTCGTAATGTTGATATTCATTTCCAAGTTACTGTAAGTGTCACTTTCGTACTGTCTTTGCGACGAATAAAATTTGCCTGGCTCTGTATTTGCGCGAAACAATTTATTTGACTGCTCCGAAACTTCGAATAGCGCGAAGGATTTATAAGAATGGTCAAGTTACGATCCTTCTAACGAGTACTTTACTTCCAACACTCTGTACATGCTCGTAAATTATGTGCGTTTTATAGCCTGTACGGCCTTATATTTCCTATAAACGTCCAAACATCCGCGGTCTATACATCGATATTTCAAATTCAAAAGTTGTTTCAACACGCAACTCGCGTCGCATCTAAATCTCCAAGTTATCGAAATATTTCAACGTCGCCCCGTTTCCCGCGTCTAAACCCATCAAAATCGGCCAAGTCTCCAAGTAGATAACCAAACGCAACGAATTTCAACTTGGATCCCATCGAAAACGCCGGAACAGCGATCGATCCTCCGAAAAAATGACACAGATACAACTCGATGGTGAACTACGCGCGTACCGAGGTTACAGTTTCTCTTGAAATTCCTACTCGTACAGATGCATCGCGGAATAGCGGCACTTGTTGACCCTGTTTCTATGCCGGTGGCGTCCGCGCCTTCCTTTTTGCCCACGAATAACGCCAGAGAAAAAGCACACGCGCTCTGCGGTCTATTCGACAAACGATCTCGCGGCGTTGTTCGGCGATCGATCGCCGATAGACGAATCGAAAAACCGTTTCGAGAGAAAAAATAAATACCGGCGGGCTCCTATGACGCTGGACATTCGTTTCTGTTCAGGAAAAAACGAACAACTTCTCGCCAACCGCGATACACCGTGCGCCTTTCCCTTCCGGGGGACATTCTACGCGTTGTAATTTACTCGACCCCTCTGCTAGCTTTTATTTCCCTGCCTGTTCTTCTCCGCGGCATCCTTTTTATTCGGCTACGCTCTTCCTTTTTCCCCCCCATCTACCTCGTATTGTACTATTTTCTTCATTCGTTATGTTGCTCGCGTTTAAGTCGTGCACACTTTGAAAATGTGCTCCGAGATTTTTCTCCCCCGTATTTTACTTCTTCCTCTCGGTTGTTTTTGTCTTGTTGCGCCAAGTTATTTATTCGAACGCTCGCGCGTGAAATATTCCTGTTGATTAAAACGGATTTATCGTTCCGTCTCGAGCATGTTTCGCTCGTTTCCGTTAACGATTCGGTTAAACATCGTGCAACCTGTCTATCGTTACATTCCAAGAATTTCTTACGAAAGTTACTCGGTGCGTCTTCGTAGATCTTGCAGCATCGAAGAAAGAAAATCGTACGCACGGTATTTCGTTTAATATTTTCTCGGGTAAAAATCCGCGCAGACGTACGTCGACGTAAATTGTTGAGGGAGAGGATCGAGAAATTAAGAGAACAAGTAGACGCGATTTAGGCGTCACTTGCGCCTCGAGAGTTGAAATCCATTAGTAAATTGATGTTCCACGTTTGGAACACTTTGTACGTTAAGCTGTAATCATCGCTAAATATACAATTCTGAAATATGTTCTCTACTTGAAACACTTTGTATAACAAGCGACAAATTAGCGTGCGCTGTCGGTAAAACTAGTAAACAAGCGGGAACAGCGACTTGGAAATCGTCATGGTCTTTCCGTCCCGCTATCCCCTATGTTCACAACGTCCAATTTGTCCGGCACTTTTTATCATTTGCCCGTTACCACTCTACTAATCCCCCACTTGTATCGTTTTTCAGTGGATCCCTTGATCGGTGGATCGCGGTATCGAATGGGCGGGAAATACATTAGTTAGCGGTAACAAGCGCGGCAAACAACTGCGTTACAACCTGGCCAGGCCATGTTCTACACAACCATAAAATACGTGTCACACCATGCCACCGTGTAAGCCTCTGTTTCTACGTGCACGCGCGGCCGCGAACAAATCGCACGAGAACTCGTTTATTATACCTGGACAACCAACTCCAAAGACGATCAACTGCAACTACTTTCTTTTATTTTCGTTTCCATACAAAGCCATATTCGATTTGACCAACGTTTTATTATCTTTCGTTCTTCCTATTTTTAATTTCGATTTTTTCCTATCGTTAGCTTTCGATTTCTTTCTTTTTTTTTTTTTTCTTTTGCGAGCGAGGGAAAATATTATTTTACGCTAATATTACGTTACGAGGTTTGGAAAATGAAATTGAGGTGTTTAAGGGAGAATGGAATGTAATCCGCTACAATAATATTGTATTAATGTACTTTCATGTTGGAAAATTAATATTTTAATTGCAACAAGAAGCGGAGAAACAAAATGAAGACATTCGGTTGCGCAAGGGTACTAATGCAATTAAGTTCTAGTCTCGCGAGATTTTATCACAGTTGGAACGTAGAATTAGGACGGAATGAATTAGATTAAGTTAGAGGTAAATAGTTGCAGGGATATCGTACCGCGTACGTCAGACGCAAAGAGTATTACCGCTGTTACTACCGTCGCTACATTCGAGAAAAATATAATTCTTCGTAAATGAATTCTTATAAGCGTCGTTTTCCTCATTCTTTGGTCGCTTTCTAATTTTCATTGCACCGCAATTCGATACGTAAGAAATGGCAATTATGTTTTACGATTTTCGAAAGAACATCGGATATCGATCGAATAACATAAAAATAACAGAAATTTTATACGATTGAATAAAATACGATTTACAAGATTTTCTTTTTTATCTTATATTTATTCTTATTTTATTTTATTTTCATTCTTATTTTACTTTAATAACAGGGTACACCATTTAATTACAAGAGCAATTTGAGAAACTCTAACGGAACTCTATCCGCGTACCATAAAACAAATCTGCAGTTCGCCAGTTTCGAATATGTGTATCGTTAAAAACGTTTATTCACGAATCGTTGGTTCCTTTGCATTTCCTATGAGCTACGTTAATCACGATTACCATTATGAGGCAACAGCGCGTTAGTACTAACGTAATCGTGTGTACAGCTAATTCAGAAACTACGAATTTCTTCCAACAAAATGATAACGCAACTGAGAATTTGCTCAAGCGTAAAAGCCACTACAGTTTCGCACAGATACAAGCGCCTTTCGTATTTCTTTTCCGTCTCCTCCATTACGTTTTGATCTATTAGGTTGTCCGAAAAGTTTCTTTCGCGTTATAAGGAAATAATAGGCGCACAATGTTTTTCGTTTTATATTACTTTATTGAATTATGTACGAATATAAGAAATATAAGATATAGAAATGGATCACACCTAATTCAATGACATAATATAAAACAGAAATTGTTGTTCATCTATTATCACCTTATGAAACGAAAGAAACTTTTCGAACAACCTAATACAACAAACGAAAGTGCTCGAACGACGATACGATGGATCAGATTTTTAACACACGCGATATCGTTCTTTTCTATTGAATCTTATCCTATCGAATTCCGCTGAAGAAATCAACAAAAATCTACGATACTTGTTCGATTTTCCCAGCAATTATCAAACGATATCGATGTAATTTGAAACAAATGTAGGCTGGCTCGCAAAAGTACTTAAACGCTTAACGCAGAAAATATCTTTGTATGTATTAAATCTGACATATTAACCAAATGAAGATTCCAAACGTTTCGTATAAAACACGCGACATATTCATAAAATGTTTCTACGAAAGTCGAAATTCTTTCGCGAGTTTGTGTATATTTAATGGAGAAATCTCTGATTGAATTCTGGTCGCTGGATTTACAGGCAACACGATTCGACCACCAACTACAACGGGTTTGAAGTTTAAAGCTTCCTTAAAACCTTTACATCGCGGCTGCGAGAGAAACGCGATATTCCGTGGAGCATCTTGTTGGATGCAGTTAATCCGCACGCTTGTGCAATAAATTAAGTTACTTCATGAGTCGATATTTGAATGAAAATATGTAAAATTTATCGAAACCCACCAACCTTTGCCTCGACGTTCTCGTTCGAAATTTACGTAAGCCGTACATTTCGCGTAGGTGCCTTTAATTGAAAGATTAAAACGTAAAATATAAAGCCTCTTTTAAGCTTCCAAACTTTTTTCTTTTTTTTTTTTCGGTCTTTCTCATGAAAACGCAAGAATTTATTCCGACAGAATTGATTTAAGCGAAAATATTACTCTACTTTTATTAAGCACTCCCGTTAGCATTATTGATTGTCTTTATAAACTCCGTGCTTCGTTACTTTTAATTTAGCTTCCAGACGGACTTTAATTAGTTCCCTCCTTCGTTCTGCTGTCTCCGTTATTTTTAATTATATCGTTTTCGATAGACGAATTAAAGATCGAACGTCGATCGAAGCGGACGATCACAGATCGTAGACTGTTCCACTTTTAGAACGTAGTTTCAACATATATATTTAAATCCATATATTTTGTTCTATTTTTGTCTCTGTTCGGTCGTTTGAACGCGATGCAATTAATTTCGCTGGTCACGTAACCTCGTTGATGATGTCCCCACGCGCTCGTCGAATTTTCAACTCCATAGCGAGACATTTTTTTCGCCGATCGAAGCTTGCGTGTGGTCGTATCGAAATTTCCCGAAACGCGTGTAAAAATGAAGTATTGTCTGGAAAAAGTTTACGTCGATTTGGCTGATAAATACGTTCGGTCGACAAACGTTCGTTAATGATAGCAGGGAACAGCGAAATTTCAGGAAATGTTTTAATCTACCGACTAGCTGTTTATTCTCCAGCGAATTGAAAATCAAGTAAAAATAGAATTCGCCTTCGTGACGAGTAAAATCGTGTCTATTTTCTCAAACACTTTGCTACACTTATCCTAGTTCATTTGGAATCGAACGTACGTGCGTGTGCATCGTAAAACTCGACGGATCCTATTTAAAGTAAGAAAGTGCGACTGAGATAGACGCATTCAAACGAGCATTCCATTTATTCTTTCGTCGATGTTCTACGATTCTATCCAGTCGTATAATCTTCACGCTGCGAAAACAAACCTGCCCACAGGTGACCATAAATAATATTCCAATTCCAAACATGGAGTCAGTCAGGTATCTGGGTATGATTCTGGACAGAAGAATGACATGGAAACAACATATGGTAGATAAATCCAAACAACTTAAATCGAAATTTAAAAAATTCTACCGGCTCATTGGTAAAACAATGCTATATAAGGCCATATTAAAACCTGTTTGGACCTATGGAATCCAACTATGGGGAACAGCAAGTAATTCTTCAAGCAAGATACTTAATAGATGCACCTTGGTATGTTACCAACGAAACAATACATGGCGACCCCAAGATACCCACAGTCAAAGAAGGAATATCCAAATTCAGTAATAGATATAACATAAGAGTTAATAACCAGCAAACTAGTTACTAGTTCACTAGTTACTCAATTACTTGACACGTCGGATCAGATCCGCAGACTAAAAGGGCAATACCCCTTAGATTCAACTAGAATCAAACACACGATAAACACTTATTAAACACGACATAGTACCGCGCCAGAAAAATTTACTTATAATTTTCAATGAGAATTGATTGTAAAATTCATCCAAATAAAAAACAAATTCTACGATTCTAACTTAGATCGAAATATGTTGATACATACACGATAATCTCGTTATCTCAGAGACTAAATTTCTATTATTCTCGATTAGAAGATACAAAGGGCGGGAAAAGATAACGGAAGAAAGAAAGCAACGGTATTTCCAAATGGAAAAGATAAAAAAGACGCGAAAGGAACGCAACGCTATTTAAAAATAAAAAACACAAGGAAAGACACGAGAGAAACACATTCTTTGGAGAAGATTTTCACAAAAACAAACTAAAATCCGTGGTTTTGCCAAGAGCTTGCCAGTTGGGAAGAGTTTGCAGAAGAGAATTTTCCAGACAAGAATCCCGCTACGGTCTGCTTTCTCTGGCGGCCTTAATGGTGGATAATAAGCGGAGAAAACGGATTAGCGGATGGCCATGTTCGCGAACGACGCGTGATAAATTCTGATTTTCGTCCCAGACGGCCGACACACGAGAGGTTAGCGCTACGCCACGAGAGACGAAGTCTATTCCACCGTTGAACACATTTTCATCAAATGCAAAACATACGTTACGCCCTGTTACGCGTTAACGAATCCCAGTTAACAGACCGACGACTCTACTTTCCAACATTTTCATCTACGACCAACCTAGCTCGAGTACGCTTGCATTGAAATAGACTGGAAGCCTACCAAGTGATTTAGAATTACGAATCGATCTTGTAGAATGTAGCATACAGAGCCACTCAAAATTACGAATCCAACGTATCAATTTTGTACGCTGAATAATTCGGAATTAATCGTACAATCGATAGTGAGAGAACCGATCCAGATATCTCTTATGGTAATTTTGTACGCAATCGGAATTATTGGCGACGGCTAATTTGACTGGAATCTCAAACGCATAATAGATATTGATATCTCGCGACCCTTTATAGATTTGCTTAAAGTTTCACCGATATAATTACTACGATCGGGTCTCGCAACCGTTCGCTCCTATGATCACGTATGCCGTCCTTTTGCGTAGGTAAAATAACGGACCGAAGGCGAGTCGATGTTTTTTAGAACTCGCTGCTTGACGACAACTTTGCGTTTATCGCTACATTGTGCACATCTCGCCCGTCATGTAGGACGATCTGTCTGCGATCCAGTAGTACTGTAGTACCAAGTAAGTAGTAAGACTGTAGTATCAAGAAAGACGGTTAGGAACACGGTCTATAGTAAGCCTCGAGACGTAACAATATTAATTTATTGAATTACGCACGAACATAATAATAGAAATAGAAAAAGTGGATCACACCTAATTCGATAAAATAATATAAAACAGAAATTGTTGTTCATCTATTATCACCTTATAAAACATAAGAGACTACCTAATATCTACAAGCGTTCGATGACTTTCGCGAGACTGCGTGTACTCGGAAACTTAGAAATAGATTTACAAGTTGAACTTTCAAATTCAGAAGTCGCGACGCAACGCGCACAAGATAAAACGTAAGACTAGAGCGAATGAACTGAAGCGCGTGCATTCTGACTCTGAATGCGTATAGAAGGATCCGCGTATATCCTGGCTAGCTTTGGCTGAGCTTGGCGCGTCGTGCAGATGGAGGTGGGTACGAAGATAGCTTAAATTCATTAACCACCCCATTGAATCGGCAGCAGCCGAGGTAACTGGAAGGGTTGCGCGTCGCTCTTAACGCCAATGGAATTGTTAATCCTCCGGCAGACCATCGCGATTAACCGAACACATTCAGCCTCTCGCTATTTTCGTTCGCGCATGCGTTCAGCCCATTTTCAACGTCGATGTGTTAACGATCGCTATAACAATTACCGTTTCAGTTATGTCCTCCATATTGCTGCCGCCTGATGATTACCGAGTGCTTCTGCGGCGAAAATATCGAAATCCTACGATTATCTCGGCTTTCTTGTTCTACCACGGTTTCTCACAATGCGTATAGTATATAGAGTCGATACAGGCGAACGCGTGAATCACCGATCCATCGTGCAATCCGCGTGAATGACAACTCCATCATGAACGTGATATAATCGACAAGAAACCAAAAACTATGTACAAATTGTAGAATTGTAGAAAAGGGTTAATTTGAGAAAATTGAATTATTAAACGATAGGAACGACGAATTGAATAATAATTTATCGACTAATAACATTAATACGTCGACTAGTCGCAAATTGTAGGTTATTAATGTCAAATGATTTGTAATTTGTAAAATTGCGCCTGCTTTGTTATCGCTGCGCTCGGAGACAAGTCATTGATACCGATAATTAAGCGCGATGAATCCATATCGCAAACTAGAGCAATCGAAGCTAACTGCGCGTTACGTTTCTCTTTCTATACAAACGCGTCGGTATTGACAAAATAAGTTTGATCGATCCGTAAACAACGGATACGAAGCTCGCAATCTGCCGATGTTCGCCATTTCTATCCTTTGTCCCACGGTTCGTGTAATGCAGCGGCGGTAAATTATATTACAACACGGCAAGTTACATGGAATTAATTCCAGTGGAACGGCTTCATCCCGTGCGCAAACTTGAGCTTCCGTTGCGTATTGAAAGTTACCGGTCTCCAGACTAATTAGTTAACGAATATCGCTATTACAAATACCGACTGATTCTTATAAAACGAAGACCGAATGTCTCCTTCTCTCTCACATTGTCTAATTCCAATACGTCCAGATATTATCCTCGAACAATAGTTACGCATCGGGTGTACACGGCGATGCACCGTTTCATTGTTGTAAATGTTTATCGGCGTGTTAGCTCAGCCTATGTTCGCAGTTTTGACTGGCAAACCTGCAAGCTTCGACGAGCAAATCGTGTTGCTCGACGATCCGGATTTCTCCCGATCCGACTATTATATCCTGGTTTTATGAGTCACTTGCCGTGCCAGCCGTAATCCCAACTGCGCCAGATTCCTCGGTGTAAATAATGATTTGAATAATAAGACGGCACGGTTTCCGCGATTTACGGGCTTACCGGAAAACCGATTTGAATTTTCAGTGAACGCTGGCGATAAACTGCCTTCGTTGATGAGCGTTCCCAGTATTTGCTAGAACAGTTTCGCGATTCCAATTATCGTAAAGAATCGTACAGCTGAACGTTCCACCAATGATCGTGCTATATGTCTCTTTAACGAGGGTTTTGTCGCAATTTTCTTGTTTTCACGTGCAAATTGCCATGGTTCATGCTTCTTCGCAATTTTATCGCAAGACGCGTTAAAACGATACAAGGAATTGCGAAGCAACGAAAAGATACACCGGTTATAGTGCGATATATATTTAATTCGAAACACGGAGCGAAACGTAAATGCCGAAAGCGAATATGTAACTGCAGCTTATGAAGGGCGGAATGTAACTATCGTTGATGAGGTCGAGGAGTACCTATTGCTAAAGAGCACGGTACGTTCCATCTTACCAACGTTGAAACGTAACTGTATCTCATGAAGATTTCAACCTGGCTTCTCCGTCTTCTATCTTATACATGTTTGAAGCAGTAAGTCAATAGCAATTTGAGAAATTAGTTCGTACTATTTTTATCTTATTTTCGTTTCGTAATAAACTACAAAGATCCATCGAGATATCTTTTTCATTCTAGTTCTTTAACTTTGATATATTACCGAGACGCGAATTCATATTACATTCATAAAAGTACGCTGTTCCATAAGATTCAAGCGTCCAACGTGCCTCTTGCGTTGAACGTTATATCGTCTTCCTCTGAAATATCTGCAACCTGTGTGTACTATAAAACGATCGACAACGACCGTAGAATCGTACTTTATTTTAACCAAAATGTGCTGCATGATCTTATTCGACAATTCGTGAAATATTAACGCGATCCGTGATAATAGACGCTTTAAACTAGCATGGTCGAGCTTTCTATCGGATCAATGACGTAGATAGGTTACCTTGGGACCTACGTATCCGCGTAACGACAGCGTCGCGTTTCGCTTCATCCTCTCGCGAATAACAACTACGTACGATCTCACTTCTGTCGACTTCATTGTACGTCGTTATTGCGCTGCCGCTCGGTTGATCGGAAAATACGCGCAACGAGATAAGTATCGACACACGCTACGATCCTTCGATCGTGAAACGAATATACCTTGAAACGATACTGTCGAACGAACGCGGAGAGAAAGAGTTACTTGGAAAGAAAATTGGGGCAAATGGTCGAGACACGCCTCGTCTTGCCGAGCCGATGTCGTAAAACCGAATATTTGCAAAAATCATTGTCGACACGAGGACCTAATTTCCGAACGACGACTCATCATGAAGAGTAATGCGATCGAGTAGTGTTGCGAATTATCGACTTGTAGCGGCACTCGACAGAAAACTTTCCAACGGTTTCTGCCCCGTGGCTCGCTACACAAAGACCCTATTCTTCGCACAAGATGATTGCCAAATGTCGTTACATATCGGTCCGAAGCAATACTTGGCGATCTGCAATTGTCGATCAGAGTTCCTCGGCATCTCCGGCAATCATCATCGTTCCGAACTATACCGCGCATCAAAACGCATCGACTTGCGACTGCGAAGTCGCGAACCGCTACTAATAATAACCGCGAGACCTACGATAAGTGTACACCTCGAATATATTATAATAAATTACATTGTTAAATATACCCCAGTGTTTCTTTCTCTCACTCTCATCACGATCCATCGCCTCAGACTAAAGAGCAACCGGTCAGGTCAAACCGATCGGTCGATATCGCGTACCTCGAATGAATTAACGCTCAAGGTGGAGCAGGTTTAATACATCGAGTGTTAGAGTAATCTAGCACTGTATTTGCACTTGTTGTATAAAAGTAAAGTGTAATGTTATGAACACGACGGTGGTAAAATCTTGTTGAGAATGAAGTATTTCACCCGTACGGTACGATGTCTGACGATGAACCGTCCTCCTACTGATTGTCTTGCTGATTCTCTCTACCAGCCGTTGGGTTTTGTCTGTCCATCGTGCCTTCCCGGCTGGGGTTTTTTACCTGACGTCGGAGTCATTAGGTTTACAGCTCGGGGAGGACATGTAATTCGGAATTTCCTAAAGAAGGGGTAGAGCCCGTCCGAGCTATAAACGGACGGCCACTCAAAATTCCGAACAAGTAGAATTTTTGTTCGAACGTTCGAAATGCGCGACTTTACGTCTTGTATTTTCAGTTGGCGGTAAATCAACGTGGAGCGTTGAATTGATTGTATAGCAGCGAATGACCTATAACAATTGCAACGAGCGCAACGTGATAAATATCTTGTTAAGAAATATGGAGATCTACGAAACGTCGCACCGTCGAAGGAAAGAAACGATAAACCAAAGGAAGAGAGTTTATTCTGTCTTCGAATGTAAATTCTTTTTCGATTACTTGTGCATTCGCGTGATGTAGCGTTCGAAGAATTTGAAATTGACACCCCGTGATGTAACGTACCTATCGGATAGTCGACGTAAAAGAACTCTGAACAGAACAGAATGAAAGATGAATATAACATTTAGACCGGAACGTGTGGTTGAGATCAAACGTTCTAGATGCGGCAAGGTGTTCCGGACGGGACTATTTGTGATTATATTGTAAAAACGAATTTTTCCTTCGAGAGAGTAGACAACTCGAAAAATAGCTTCCGTCTTCTTGGAATTTGTCTTTTAAGTTCTTCCAGCATCGAGGAGTAACAAACGGAAAGACAAGGTACGCGATATTAAACCCAAAAGAAAATGTTAAAAACGGGAGAATTAATGTAAAATAAATTTAAAATTACTTTTGTAAAGTGCTAGTGGTACGGGTAACCCCATAGTCAGACATCCTAGATGTATTGGATTGGCAACTAAATGACTGCGAATTTTGCCATTACCATCTAATGACAAAACCCGCAATCGCTTAGTTGCCAACCCAATAGTACAACAAACCATGTCCTGGAACGACGATATATCGCGTATATTTGATACAGAAAATAAGGAACGATAGTTGCTATAAATAGGGCGTAGTAACGGTACAATGATATATGCGAAGAAGGACGAAAAATTTGAAGGATACAGAGAGGGAGAGAGAGAGAGAGAGAATTGGCTCGATGACACGCATGATCGCAGAGTCCCTTTGGTGCTTGAGCAGGTTTACGCGCGGATGCACTAACGTCGGGGCAAGTAAATCGCGCTTGTATATCCACAATGAAGCCAGAGTGGCCAGGTATCCAGAGTTTGCTCATATACCTATCTGTCTCTTGATCCAGAGAGCATTCCAATGGCTGGTCGGTTGCAAATCGTGGAATTCGTGTCTGCGGCTTCCATTACTGGAGTTCGAGCTGCAGTTCTGTGTTCGTAGCTACATCTATCCTCTCTTTCACGGCATGTTGAGCGATCAGTTCTCGCCCTTTCCTTGCTATCCTTGTCGTTACCGGTTACCATTGATTCTTGCGATGTTGCTCATCCGTCACCGGTGTTTACCGATCGACGTGTTAGTCTTTCGTGGAAATTTCAATCAGCCGTAACTGCATATTCAACAAGTTTTGTTTTATTTTGCCTTCGAATCATCTCGTTATGCTGTTTCTGTCTATTCGTATTACAATGGTCGATACTTTCTTTCGCTTGGTATACTGGCTTCCTACGGGCATAGCTGTACTACCAGCGATACAAGTGCTAAACGTCTCTCTACTAATTACGAACCGAACGTTGAAATATTTGCCAGAAATATAACAATGCATTTTTTTCTTTCGATATTTATAACCAATAAACGAAACTTAATCGTTTCACGTTCGATGTCGCGCGTACGTTAAGAAGAAGAAATGTATACTTTTGCGAATACGACTAGGAAATGGAACCTAAGCAAGAATTTGCTTGCTTCTACTAAATATTCAAATTTCAAATCGTCTATAAATGTATAGAAATCCGCAGTCTATCAATAGATTATTAATTTATTGAATAAATATATTTGTTCTCGGCAAAATTGGTTTAGGAATCTTGCGACGTTCATAATTAACGAGAAACGATATTTTTCACAAGCTGGAGAAGGATTTCAGTCGGAAAAGTTTCATTTTTTAATTTTTATTCATCAAATAGGTACAGATGTATCAATTACCAGCAACGATAATGCGAGAGTACGGGAACAAACAGTGTTTGCCCTTCGCCGAATTTCCAGCTTCCCTTTGTGGAGAAAGACAAACACGGTCGTCTAGGAGTCGTCCACGGATATGTAACCACGTACTTCCTGTCTAAACAAGCAGAGCCAATAAACGTGTGTACGCCCTGCACATGTGCACTTGTGCAGCTGTACACCGGCCACGTTGTTCAACGCGTTCGTGTCGTTGTTTCTCGTCGAACGACGACGACGACGTATCGCCATTAAAACTATCGTTTCACAGTATGCGTCTTCCGACGAATACATCGGTACAATCGAACACGCAGATTCTTACGAGAGTAGCTACGTCGTTCTTCGAATATTTCTCGTTCGTCGTGTCGAGCTGCATCTACTTTAAGGTACGTTTAGATCAAACGAGCAGGAACATAGAGCGAGCATTCGCTCGTGCCCGTTCGGTGTAAACGGTCATCGAGCAATCTGTAAAGACATTCACACCAAAAGAGCTCTTTCGTGACGAGAGCGAGCGAACGTTCGTAGAAATTAGACCGAGCATCGAGAATACTCGATAGTTGTCCCAATTGAATCTTCGCTTGGACTCGTGACAAGGGTCTCTGACGAAGAAATTATAATAACGCTCATTTATACTATTAGGTTGTCCGAAAAGTTTCTTTCGTTTCATAATAGATGAACAACAATTTCTGTTTTATATTATTTTATTGAATTAGCTATGATCCATTTCGTTATATTTGTATTATTATGTTCGTGCTGTCACGTCCCGCGACCCGCGCGGTCCGTAGCGAAAGTAAAATTGATAAATTCTCCTAAACCGAGATAATTTAAAACGTTTCTTTGTAACCGTGTTTACAGTATTTGAAGTGAAAGGCAGTTGAAGCCGCTAAAAATTATATTTTGCTAAACACATCTAACTATGCTTTTATATTATGTTTTTATAACGATATTACGATAATTTAAATTGTAAACAAAGTCGGCAGTTGAACAAACGTTGGGGATCTCCCCAAACGTTTTCAAAAGAAAGACCCCGACGATTTTTCATCTCCGACGGATATAAATGTAGCGACTCGGAGAAGTCAGTATGAGAATATTTACCGTTCGGCAATCGAGAAAATCAATTACCGTTCATCGAATATTATAGATTAATTATTGGTTCTATCGAAGAGTCAGTTATCATTTTGTCTATCGAAGAATTAGTTACCATTTCGTCCACCGAAGGATCATCACTTGTCAACCAAAGAATTTCCTATCCGTCAGTCAATTGTCAATATCGAAATCGAGTAAGATTCGAATAAATCATTTTATATTGTTAATCTACGTTCGAACAACTTTAATCCTCTCCCGTGCCAGTATTCCCGCACATAGCAGATTAGCCGGAAGTGGAGCTTATTGCCAGTTACATTAAACGTCAGTTGACGCTACCTTCTCGTCGGCGACCAAATAGAACGTAACACGTGCATAATTCAATAAACTAATATAAAACAAAAAACATTGTGCGTCTATTATTTCCTTACGAAACGAAAGAAACTTTTCGGACAACCTAATACAATTTTCCTGAAGCGAGAAGAGAACGAGCTTCGTTGCCCCGGTTTACACGCGTCTTTACTTCGCGATTCTGAGCTGAAAAATAGTCGAAAGCGCGTACGAAAATTTGTAGACTCAAATATATGTAGCGGCACTCGACAGTAAACTTTCCAACGGTTTCTGTCCCGTGGCTCGCTACACAAAGACCCTATTTTTCGCACAAGACGATTGCCAGATATCGTTACATATCGGCCCGAAGCAATACTTGGCGATCGGCAATTCCTCGGCATCGAACTTGCAACTGCAAAGTCGCGAACCGCTACTAATAATAACCGCGAGACCTACGATAAGCGTACACCTTGAATATATTATAATAAATTACATTGTTAACTATACTCCAGTGTTTCTTTCTCTCACTATCACGATCCATCACCTCATATACATAGGTAGCAAGACGCAAATATGTAGAGTTAATTAATACACGCGTTAATTCAAGCCGAATACGATACCCATCGTCAAGTTTCCGGTTTCTGGAAAGCTCTACCTATAGGCTCGATACCAAGAATTTCGCGTAGCTGTCGCGGCCGCATTTCCTTCCGGGTAATACGATTTGACGCGCGCGGTTCGCGCCACTTCTTGCGCGCGGTTCGCCGCATCTGTAATGGAAGAACCGATTAAGCAGAGCCGTGCACCGCATTTTCAGCACCAGCTGCTGCGAATACTTTCGCAAGCGCCCGTTTTACCAACGTCGACTGACAACCACACGACTGCGACAATGCCTACGAAAATACATTCATGACGTCAATAGCATCGAGAAACGCACGATGCCAGATAAATGCCACGGTTTCATTCGACGTTATTATATAAATATCGAGTGTTTAACCCTGCAGCAATTTTATTCTTCATTTAATTCGTAATTTTGTTATTGAGTTTCTTTCGTCGAAATTCGCGGGGATATTGTTACACTCGTGTTCGATTTTCAGAATCCGAACCGACCGACTTTCGAGATGTACAATTTACAGTATATATTGGGTTGGCAACTAAGTGATTGCGGATTTTGTCATTAGGTGGTATTGACAAAGTCCGCAATCACTTAGTTGCCAACCCAATCGATTCTTTTACGTGCCGCGATGCTAAAGAAAGAACACTGTGGGAAGAAGTTGAAATACTTTAGAGATATACGTACTGTATCGACATCGAATCTTGCTCTAAAGATACGATAAATGGTAAGGCTCGTATTTTTTAATGACGATCTTACGAGAGAGAAATATTATAACAGAAAATAAGAAATTGAATCGAGTAACGCTGTAAAATGTACGCGATTAATATAAATTCGATCGACATAAAAAATCGCTACAGTGTATTAGTAATAACAACATAATAATTCCTCAACGTAGAAATAAATGTATGCACCGACAACAGAAAATAAATTTCGTCTGGCAAGCGCATCGAATATCGTTTAAGTCTCGCACGAATCCGTTTCGCAGAATTCTTGTGCTTAGCTGCCAGATTGGCTACGATCTCAGTTACGGCAGAAGAAATTTTCGAGTTATATTCCACTGTTGGCGAAAACGTAGCCATAACTATCCCATACCCATATCGTATCGAAAAACGCTAAAGTAGCTCATCCAAAAGTTACGATCTTTGTTTGATTTATGAATCGCACTGGCGATCGCCATCATAATTTCAGGATGGAATACGAGTACATTAACCCCTCGATATCGCTTCTGGAAAGATGGTCCTTTATACTTCCCTCTTCTTTATGCATAGTATACGTACGTATTTCGATTCTCCACTTTCATCCCTTACAATCCGATTTTGCTATTTTATTAGTTATATTTGTAGGATCTTATACTACAATTAGTTTATTTACAATAAATGGATTAAACAGAGAACGATGGTTGTTTAACGTGAACTAATCGCAATAACGTATTATAATTAATTTGCAACTCTCGTCACCACAGATTCGACTCTCTCTTGACAACGTAATTCGCATTCTCTGACTTCTCAACTCGCAATGACTGTTAATTCGTTTATCGTCTCTTAGCAACCCCCTGTCTTTTGTCTTAACCTCGTGTCTTTCGTCTTAGCCCCACCACGCACATGTTCCGTGACCGTTTGTTTATAATTCACACGATACCCCCCAGTCCCCTCGTCCACGATACTATAAGACATATATATATATGTTTATTTCGCGCAAGAAACTCTTTTGATACGTAAAAGATAGCGCGTACGCGTTTCAATTTTGCATCAAATATAAGATTGGCAACTAAGTGATTGCGGATTTTGTCAATACCACCTAATGACAGAATCCGCAATCACTTAGTTGCCAACCCCATATCTTGGAAATTCTGGTTAACTGCTAAAATTTGAGCAACATTCAAATGTAAAAATTCGATTTATACGGCTAGAATATACGTGTACGTCGTACGATACTACGATATTTTGGTGAAACAAAGCAGAACCGAACGAGGGGTCACGAGAACGACGAATTCCTACGAGATTGACCTTAAGCCTCGTATAAAGCCACAGAAACGACGATACCACTGTTCGCTTTATCGTCGCGTCGTTTATACGTTTCGACCGCATCTATGGTCAAGATATTTTTTCCTTATTTCCGCGAAATTAAGAGGATGGTAACAAGGAAGATTTCGTTCGCGCGATTCGTCGGAAAGAACAACACATCGTTTACAGAGTAGGCTATAAAGGCAATTTCTCCGGATCGTTTAACCCGGAAATTGGCCAACCTTGGATACGAATAATCAAATCAAACGATTTCTCCTGGCCCCTTTCGCCTCGTACTGTGCCAAACCTCAGGAAATTGCCTTTTATCGCGGATAAACAGATGGAAACGTAGATTTGCTACGAGGTGTAGAACCCTTCCGAGCGCCATTCCTTCCCTGTTTTCAGCTTTCGAAGAAATCCGAAGAAACCCCGAGATGCTTCAATATTTTTATCACGTTACACGCTGCGTTGTATTTCCTCCGAATTCTGATTTTTTTCGTCTCAACGATACGCGATAGTTGATGAAAATCGGTCGTTTCTTTGGGAATTTCCTTCAGAATTTTATCACACGACCGTACGAAGCGCAATTTCAAACTTGAAGATTAAAATAACTCGATGATTCTATCGTTGATGATGGCGCGTTAAAGTATAGTAATTAATTTTTAATCGTTCCTTTGTTTAATCGGCAAATCGATCGAGATTTCTTGCTTTCTTGCGTTAGAGAGAAAAAAGGACAGTGGTAGCGTATACACGAAAGTGTACCTAAGAAATCTAATGGATGGTGTTTCTGCAAGCTCGCAGCAATCTCCTGGCGTAGCACCCTGTTGTTCCTCGATTACCCAAGACAAATCTAAAACCGACTGCTCCTGAATCGACTACACTGTATTCACAGGCGTAGATCAGGAACGAGTCCCGTGATAGAAAGGAACGATTAGTCATCGTGGCGTCTCGGCTGAACGACGATTTGTAATTTTCTACTTGCCGGAGACAGTAACTAACGAGCGTCTCGTGCAATCGGTCTTTTTCAACGAGAGCCAAGTCGATACGATCCGGCACGAATTCAGCATCCGATATATCGTCCAACAAACGAACGAATCAACAAGAAACTGCAGGAACGCTTCGTCTTTAGCGCGTTTACTTTACCGTGTTGTCCCAGTAACATGGTTCACGACGTGGCGCAACCTTTCAGACATCTTTTAAGCTCGACGTCATCGAATCAAGATTATTTACCAGCCGTGAAAAAGACGCTTTTACGAAGGGTGTCCCGATAATCACGGCGCGATCAGCAAGACGGTGATTCTACGTGAAAATATGGAAATCTAAAATACGAAATAAAATCTTTTCGTGCGACGTTTCGCCTTCGGTTTCGAATATCAAACTTGGAAGTTTGTTTGGTGCAAGCGAACTTGGCTAATCGCGGCTTAGGTATAAGTAAACGATGAGTAAAAATGAGCAAAACTCAGAAGGATAGAGCTTGCACGTGTTTAATTAAAAACTGACCGGATCATTGGTCGATTTTCAAGCTCAACTTTTCCACAAACGAAGAAATCGTATTCTACGTTTCCGATTTCTCTCCGCGCATACGATAAACTTTCTTTCGGTTATTCGCCCCTGTCCAGTCCGGAATTATACTACCAGTTCGAGTATACTCGACGTATATGAAAATCTATTTGTTCGAAAACAAAACGTCGCGTAAACAAATCTCATTCTATTTCTTCCATTTATTCATTCAGGTAGAATCAGCAGCACAAAGATCGTGTCGTGATTGCTGGGACACCCTGTGTAATATCGTTCGCCACTATCCGCGCGTGCAAGCGCACCGTTGTTTGTTTGTCGGTATTAAAACCTCGAAAGGAAAATATCGGAGACCGGCGCCGCGGAAACTTAACTGTTTACCGAGCGAAAATATAAATTGGCTATCGTCCGCCGACTGATGCGACCGCGTGTCCCACATAGTGTAAACTCGCGCTGTGATTGCTATTTGCGAAAAAAGGCGAATCGATCCACTGTCCTATGGAGATCTCGCGCAGTTGTGCACGCTTGTACATTTGTTTCCAAGCTCTGGCATGCTGCGTGCAGTTAATTTAAGTACAGTTCGGTTAAATGAAATAGAAGTCTATCGTGCTAGAAACAGTTACAAGCAGTCGAGTGATTAAATTCAACGTTAATCGGAAAATGTCCATAGATAATAAGGTAATTACTTAAAGCGTTTTGATCTTAAACATTTAGTCGTACAGAATATCCCATAAAATAATTATTGAAAGGCAAGAAGCTATCTCTTTGGCAAAATACACAAAATCGTGCTCGAACGTAAAAGGCAAAAGCACAGGATTTCCATGGCTGGTAAGTTAGTTGTCGACCGTAAACGTTTTATGTTACAAGATACTACAAAATTCCTATTGAAAAATAGAAAATTACCTTATCGAAAAAATAAATGGCCGTGCTTAAAGAAAAGACAAACGCGACATCGTACGAAATAGACGGCATGAAGCTTAGTCAATCTCTTTGGCGATAGACATTTTTCACGTAAATCCAAGTAGCGGAATGATGCATAAGATCCTTTAGAGACGTCGTTGAAACACAGGACTGTAGCACTCTCGTAAGACTTTGAATATCATTTGCTCTTCATGGCTGAAGAGGGAGAAGGAAAGGAAAGAGGCGAGAAAAACGAACGAAACCATCGGCTTAAACGCATCCACCCGGAAAAGGAAACTCTCTTCGCTTGATCCTGATATATGTATACCAACGCGTACGGTTCGCGTGTCGTAAAACTCCAATGTATATCATCCCGTCGCGACTCGATCAACCGGTTAGTTTTCTGCGTGAACTCTTCTGCGTATCGTCCACTGAATTAACCTACATATCCCAATATATATCGAGTTATCCTACCCATTATCGATAGTCTTTTCGTTCTTCGACAACTCGAGCTTTCCCCGATTATCGAATACGTCGAACGTCAATCGTCTGTTTGAAGTAGCGATACGATGAGGTGTGGTAGTAGTCTCTTACCCTTGTGGTAGTCTCCTAGTTAGTGCGCTACTGCTAAGTGTGTAGAGTAAGACAGGTTCTGTTGCGGGTTGCCGATGTTGCTAATGAATGGGGTACTGCTGTATTTTCTTCTCATTTTTGATGCCGCGGAAGAAAAATCGGAGTCCGGTCGCCGGGATTTGAACCCCGGTCCCGAACGTTCGTAACTTAAGGCGCTAACCATTGCGCTGCCGTCATCAGACTCTAGTTAGTATCGAGTGGTGGTGTTTTGCTGTCGAGTGCCGTCACAGATACTTTACGAGGCTTTCAGCATTCAAATATTACGCCGATACGATAGACGCCACGTGGCGTTTTTCGCGATAAGTAAGCAAAAGCAAAATCGAAGAAATTCATTGAAAAAATCGTTAGTTCGCGTAATGAATTTCGTTGGAGAAAGTTCAAGAGTTATTGGAGTTTGAACATTAGAAGTTAGTAATGTCTTAACGTGAATATTTAACACGCTATTCTATTTAAATGGAAATACGAAACAAAGATCATAATCATAAATCATAATTATTCTGGTAAATTTGAGTATATGTTCGACGCAGAATCGATATTTCAGAATAGACCTTGCTTTCCAAATTAATATCATGTAAATTAATTTATTATTATATCATTAACAAGTTCAACGTAACGATAATTATCCAGAATAACAGTATATTTATTAAGATAAACTTGATGTATAGAAACAGCTGCTTCATTATAATAATGTAATTGGATATCGAGTAACTGTGAAAATGTGTACAAATTTTTTTAATTTCTGCTATATTCGTCGTAATGTAATTTTTCTATATTCGCTAAAATATTGATTAAGATATAATTTACAGAACTTTAAAGCGCAATTGATACGACGTTTATTTAAATATTAAATCACGACGAAATTTCTTGACGTCTGAACGTCAATACCCGTTCTACTTGACGTTCTACTGGCGCGCGTTATGGCTCCATTACCTTTCGCATTGTCCGAAGATGAACAGCTATTCCACTGACGCACGTGTTGCGTCCATTCATTTATTTCAGCAACGCTTGCGCGTTTCGATAAACACGCCAATTTCTAAATATTATCGTCCTTGTCTCGTTCGTATATTAAATTTGTACATGCGTATTAAATTCTACGCTATTCGTTTACACGAGGATCCGCAATCTATCCGCAATCTTCTGTCTCGTGTAAAGAAATCGCAGGAAACTTAATTCCATGAGAATTTCGGCACACACTTTGACAAAGCGTGGTATAATAATATCATCGTTCATCGCAAATGTACCCTTCAGACGGATGGAGACAACGCGGTTTTCACAGGGCCTCGTAACTAGCCCGGAACATTCTCAGAGATTTCCGCGCGTGCACTCCAGTTATTCTTACGAGGAAATTAATCCTCGGTGCACTGAAGCAGTTTCTATCTAGCTAAACCGAACGAGAATCTACCCGTGAGCACAGCCTTGATACAGGAACGGTAATTGTCGCGTAATTACGAAACTTGAATTTCGCAACGAAATCTCGTTTATTAACATTACGACCCGAAACCCTGGCCCGGCCTTCGTCCTTGCAATCCTCCTCTCATCCATCGATTATTTCTTCGTCGGTAGTCATCTTGGACGTCTTTAGGGTCGTTCGTCGTCACCACGTTAGATTCCGAGTAATTGAATCCAGCGAATCACTTTTCAATTTTCGATGCTTTTTATTATTTACATTTGTTGGGTTGGCAACTAAGTGATTGCGGATTTTGTCACTAGGTGATAATGAGAAAATCCGCGATCATTTAGTTGCCAACCCAATATTCAGATTCGCGCGTTGTCTTTTTAAGTAGAATAGACGTAAACAAGCAGACGGAACAAATTCGCTTCGGCAGTCCAGTCCGTCGAAGTACTGTCACTGAATGGAAACGCGCGCCAGGAATACGCACAGTGTGCGTGGTTGCTGTATATGCGTTTTCCTAAGTCTTAAATAACAATAATTCTTGTAAGAACCGTATATGAAACATCGTTTCATTGTCAACGGATTTAATAGATCTTTTAGCACGAAACAGTATGCGATCGTTTGGATGTTTGAAATATATTGCGTAAAACGTTTTGATGTTATTTCAACAATGTTGAAGTGGTCACTACTTAAAAAAACTCTACATCTGGTCTTTTAGTTTTCTCAAGCACTGAAGCCATCGACAGCGTATAGACAAAAGACTGGAACAAAGGCAAACCATAAACTGTAGACAGGTGACGATAGCTTCTGGGTTTTCAGTCAGAGGGTAACGCTGACGCGTTAAGGGTAACGCTGAAGTAACCGCGAACGCAACGGAACGTGCAAGAATGGAGAGCGGTAACCAAGAAACTCGGAACATCGGATCAAATCTGTTTGACGCGGGTGAGCTGACCGATTCTTGGGAAGAAACGGAACACTCTGTAACTTAAGTAAGACAGCATTCTCAAACTGTGAATATACATCGAGTCTCGGTGAATATACACTGCCACGAGAAACCAACTATTCACCGACGTCATAATTTCTCCAAGGCGATGTCTCAATCTCGACAATGCCTCTCTGCAGAACACATTTCTCCAACGATCGGGGAAGCCAATTTCGGATTGTCTCAATTCACCGTTCACCGATTCGTAATTTAGTGTGTTTTTTTTTTTTTTTTTTCATCTAAACGGATAAGAAATGGAGAACGGAAGGAAAACGGCGTCGACTCGAGTGGGACGAAGATAAACTTCCCGTTCCCCTGCAGACAGAGCGAGCTAACCGAAGAAAGAGAATCGGAAGGATGCACCGGCTCTGCTACAGATTAGAGATATTTATGGTGCGGTAAATCAAATACTGTCTCCCCTTTTCCGTACCTTTCCGCGCGACGTTGATTCATCAATATAAGCTTTTCCCAGGGCCACTGTCCGCGATATATGGCCACTCATAAGCGAGAGCAGCAAGCAAAGAAGAAAAAAGGAAAGAAGAAGGAAGAAGGAACAACGAAAGAGTAGCAAGGGTCGATGGTAAAGAATTTAGACTTGGGTGAACGTGTAAATTCACCTTAGAACGATAGTTGCCGAATGGGAACTGTGTTCGACGTACCGTTGGATTTCGACGTTACACAGACCCGATAAAACGACCATCTTGTCCGTGTTAAGTACTGCTCCGTGTCTCTCTTAAATTTCACGATGCTTAAACGCTTCTGTCGCATCCTAAACCAACTCGTGTTGCGCGTAAAGAAAGAACGATCCACCTTCTTTTAACATCGACAGTCCTCGAGACTTTTAATCTGTCTACTCGGATGCACGCGAAGAAAGCTTAATCGCTCGATTCGTAAAAGGCAAACGATTGGGACGGTTGATTTGTTGTTTTCTTTTTTTTTCTTTTTTTTTTTTTTTTTTTTTTTTTTTTCGAAAATTAGATGCGTTTCTAGTGGTAGGTATTTCTTTCTTAGGACGTAGGTATTTTTTCTCTTCTTTACTCTTTAAGGAAATTAATCGTGTTTGTAATGATAGATCTTCCATTTTTCTTTCTGATTTCTGTCGAAAATTAGTTGTCCTCGTTATATGAGAATCTTTCGGAACGCCTTTCTTTACGAAATTACGAAATAAGGAAAAATTGTACAAATTTAATATCTTTTCGGTTTAATCTGCTTGTTCAAAATTGACGAAAAGCGAAGCAACTGCGACAATTTTGGCAAATTTCTATGAAAAGGATGAACATAAAATTTTATCTCTCCAACTTCGAATGAAGAAATCTAAACCACTAAAATTTTATTTCGCAATAATTCAACGAAGATTTTACACTGTATTTTCGTTAAATTCCCGTCATTCGTGTAAATTCTAGCGAAAAGAAAAAGACGTAGCTTTAAAGCTCTTGTAAAATCTAATGAATGTAATGGACAACGTTGTAACGTTTTCATGAGAATTATGAGTGTAAAGAGGCAATTATTTCGTGCTATCATTTTTGTTGCTTCATTGTAGCCGGCGATCGAAGAACCAGTGTTAGGTGCAAAAGGGAGACTGTGAAATTAAAATTGATGAAGCGAGACTGTTAACTTAGTTTTATACTCTGTCGCTTGGAAGTAAAGGTAAATGCAGTAAATCATGAAACTAGATTTAAAGTTGGATTCTGTATAACCTGGCGGAACTTTCAAGCAACGTTGCACATGCTTTGCTTTGTCCTATCTGCGGTTCTATCCTTTTTTAAGTGTTCATCGAGCTCAGAAATACTACACTCTATTATATCTTATTACGTATATTTATTACATTTCGCTGTCTAAATTAAATTCATAACGCATCGAAGAAAAAGAAAATGAAACATGTACCATATCGCTGTTGATAAATTGGTTCTCTTACATAGCCAATATTTATCGCGTATAGATACTATATATTATTCATAGTAATATTATATAAACGTAAATAATGGAAGCATTAATAATATAGTGTTCGGACTATACTTACATTTTAAAATCTATAAAAAGAAAGGAATCTACGACATTTGATTTTACTTGGATATTACAGGTTCGTATTCGATTAAACCTATTCGTTCAACGGGCAATATTGAAATTAAATCGATAACTGATATCGATATTGCAATGGCGCGTTAATTTAAAACTCACAGATCCAATAACGATGATTTATTTAAATGACAATTATTGCCGTAAGCGGAACTGCGTTCATTAGCCAGGATATTGGCGTAAAATCGCGAAGAAGAAATAAGTATCGAAATTCCATTGGAAACCATCGAAAACAATTCTGGATCGAAGCTGCGTTCGCGATGATGAATCACGGTAATACTCGTTTACACGTGAAACATGAGAGGGAAATTCCAACCTCTAGCAACGGAACGTTAATTAGTGCTTTGATCGAAAACCAATCGACTACTTTATTGAATACGAGATAATGCAACGCTACGCATCATCCTAATAAATCAATATATCGAATTAATTAACTGAAATCAGGATGTCATTGAATTTTAAATCGAACCTGTTCCATCGTCCAAAATTCTCAATTACATCTTCCGATTTAAGTTTCGTAATTTAAATAAGATGAAATTTTTCTTAGACAATGTACTTGTATTATTATTACGGTGGTTCTATCTGCCTCTCTTTCTCTTTTTCTCGCTGCAAAACCGCCACATTCCTCGCGTCATCGTTCGATTCAAATAGTAGGGGGAATATTCGCGTAACATAGTTTAATGAACTGCGTTTTATGTGACCCATGATACGCGTACAATCTTCCCATTTGCATGACAATGATTACATACCCATCCAAAGAAATCACTGGAGAACCTGACCTAATAGAAACGGAGCAAAGTTTTTCTCCCGTTAGAGAAGAAATTTCTTCCACGAAGAAACAAATAGAAAACGATAAAAAACGATTTAAAAAATGAAATTAAAATGAGAAAGTAAATGCTGATAATCAAAGTATAACGTTGTATACGTTTTTTCCGTGAGCCGGCATTTTTGCCGATCCCTTTCTATCCCTCCTCGCCTACCTTTTCCTCGTAAATTCCTATTTTACAGATAACTTCCATAACGTCACGCTGCTATCACCTTTTCCCTCTTCCCTTTTTCCGTGAGCAATACGACGAGTAGAAGAGAGCGAGAGAGAGAGAGAGAGAGAGAAAAAGTTGGAAAAGAGGATGGAAGAACGAATCTAGGATGACGGGGAACTCGAAAGCTTGGAATAAGGGAAACAAAACGATGCATTTATTATGTAAAAAGAACGAGTCTTTTCCGTGGTTTTCCCCCGTTTGCTTTGTTTTCCATTGAAAATCCCTCAGGATTAATATCGCACTACAAACAACCTGGAAACCACGAGATGGCCAAGAATGAAGAGGTTCTTCTTGAAACGAGGGTAAATAAAAAAAGGCAGCTCCTTGAGTAATTATCATCGTTATTTCTATGGAGATTAAAGTAGAATATCGTTTGTTGCCGCTTGAAATTTGTTTGAAAATCTGTTCTTTGGCTTTTTAGAGGCTGATTATCAAACAACGAAGATAGTCGTTTTGCTGGGAAGTTTTCTTGGTGAATATTTTTCCAAAGCAAAAAAGAAGTCTCGGTAACAGAGAAAAAATCATTGTCGCGTTTGTATAAAGGCAGACTCAGTTTAATTTTAATCTTTGTTTCTTGGGATAAAGAGCGTGTAATAAACACGATATTGCGTGAAATATTCGTAGTATTATCTTGCGAAGAAATACGACAGAAGGTACTAAACACTGAATTAAGGACTTTTAACTTCTTCACTGATACAATTTCGCACGATAGTATCGTTAATAGAGATACAATTATAAGAATATAATAAAAATATTTTATATTGCGATATTTCATAAATTGCGATTTTGATTAAAAACATAATTACATGGCGGTATCTTTTGAAATTGAATGTTTACAGCCTCAACGACAGCTATATAATAAGTTAACGACGATTCAATTGAAATTATTTATTAAATTTTCATAATCTCTTAGAAAAAGATGGTTTTGTCTTAAAAATTTAACGGTTGCAACGTTTGACCGACATTTCTTTTAAATTACCTTTTATGAAAAAAAAAAAAAATGATTAGTATCGATATCTCCTTCATATTATTATCGTTTCCTTTAATGTTATCACATAGTAATAGATTATTGATTACGCGGCGTTAACGCGGACATACGAGTTTCCCGAATTTATTTCTCTCAATTTCAAAAATAAATTAATTACGCACATACCCGTTATAAATGCACTAATAAATGTCGTATAATCCTATTAATCATCGTCGGAATGGGCGAATAACGAGAGTACGAATAATAATTAATGCCTAATTAAATCGAGTTCTCGATATCGCCTGAAAATATCGATATTTATTAAAATCTTAATTATTTGATTATCATACAACTTAATTTTGGAAAACGAAATCGTATTGCAATCAACCATGGCCTGTATTTAGGAACGAATTATACCTACTTAAACGCAATAAATAGAATTACACTGTTACGTACAGTAGATATCCACGATATTGTAGAAAATTTACGACTCCTATTAAGATTATTGCAGGCAAGTCTTAGGGGAAACCTTCTCACGATTAATTAATATCTTCAGCCAGCTCGCATAAATGTCTTTGCAACGACATATTTGTGTATTTTTATAGATTTAGTATTCTCGTCGAATTATATGTTCGCTGTTCTATTACATTACTTTTCACCATTTATATTTATTTAATATTGTATGAATAATTTATTATATATTATTATTAATATTTCAAAGAATAGAGATATTTTCTATATTCCTATTAGAGAAACGAGAAATACAGAAAAAGGGAATAATTTATATATTCAAAGTACGTCTTGCGAATTAATTATTCGAGTACCAGAGATAATTCGCCGTCAATAGAATCGATAACGCAAACTACATATTGCTAATAGCTCGTCTTTAGCACGTGTCAATACGTCAATCTTTTCGCTCAACAGGAGCTTGAAATAGTTAGAGCTAATGAATACGCGCGATTAAGTTATACCCTAATCTGGCGTCATATTCTATTACATTCGGATTTTAACCAAAATTTTATTTTAAGCAATCAAATACAATAACGAAAATTGAACGAATTGCGTAGATAATTAATGTGGTGCTCGTATTACACAGTCGCTGAAATATCATCGAAAGCAATTTTCCATTCTGTACGTTCTAAAGTATATTTTAAGGGTACGTTTTTGGATTTCTTTAATACCGATACAATCCAGTACAGACAGAATTTAAATAACTCCGAGTTTTTTCATTTGTTTGAGAAGATTTTAATTTCGATAAAAATATTAATCAAACGTATCTCTGGGAATTTTTGTTCAAAATCCATCGCGATGCTGTTCTGATCGATGTAATACAATTTAAATAACCGAATGCTATTCTTATGTATATACATACGTCATTAGAGTTAGGGGCGTGTAACGAATCTTTCTTTGGATTAGACATTGTTGTTACGCAAGAGCGAAGATATTTACTAGTACAATTATGATTATGACAGAATTTGACAAGTAACCGTGGTAATTTGATACTCGGGATGTGAATGGCAATGATCATAGATTCGATAACGAATCCACGGTCAACGGGACGACGAATGCGATTTCTTCCACAGTCCAAGTCGAACTCAACTCACTGATCCACGATTCGGGTATGACTCAACGTACTTGTTCACGGTACAAGTAGAACTTATCCGACTGAATCTCAGTCCAAGTGGAACTGCCCTTATATACTCCTCCCCGTACCTCTCTGTACCCCTCGGGTCGATCTTTGTTTTTAAGGAGAGCTATTTAATTACTCCATACCTCTGTTAGGTACACGTCCCTCCCGTGACCGTGGCTACGTTCAGCGACCCGTTGTGTCACTTCGAGCCCAAGCCCACTGTCGTTAATCTTGGGCACCCATACTCGGATTAGATCATAAACAATTATTTCTCAGTTTTATTATTTAAGTGCGGTTATAATAAAAAGTCTGGACTAAAGTATCGGGGACCTTCCCAAACATTTCAAAAGAAAGACCCCGATGTCCTTTCATCTCCGACACATGTATACTCCTCCGAAATCTTGAACTTTCACTGAATTTCAATTACCGATCACGAACATGATATTAAATGCAATTTTGCGTCGTGTACGTTAACCGCGGTAATACAATGTCTGACTGGCACGTCCGCTACTACTGACGCACACGTTGCGTCCATCGAATTACCTCTAAATTACATATATGTTACGTACATATCTATTAGACCAACACGACTAAAGGCATTCTTCGACGCTGTCGACGGGTCTACGTTCGCTTTCTTTTCATTTCTCCTAGACAGATCGTGCTTGTTCCTTTAACAAGTTCATTCAGCGTCGCTAATGGCCGGATGTATCTGTAAATATAAATTTTTGATCGGAGAACGACAAAGGGGATATCGTGTTAATGCGAGGCGGTGCAGCGCGACGCGACGATAAGAGAGACGAAAATTGGGTAATGCGGAAGAGCTCTCGGCGATAACGACATCGAACGCCAGGCTCGTTTGATCCTCGGCTTAGACATCGATCCCTTCCAGCGCGTCCCACGCAATCGCGTTAGTTTCACACCACGTGCTTTACAAGGTCTGTCGATCGTCGGCAAAATGAAGTAGGTTCGATGTTCGATGAGAGGCGACAGAACGTCTCTGTGACTATCGATTTTCGCAACGTACCTTCCACCCTGATATTTGAGCCTCCCAGAAACCAAACTGATATCAGCTCTACGTTTCCTCGTCAATTTCATTATCTGGACACACGATTAGTATCCAAGTTTTCAAAAGCTAAATTATTTGGTCCCATAAGCTTGCTTATTATAAGAAGATGATACAAATAATATTAGATTTCTAGGAAATTCGTACAAAATTCTATTCAACAAATTCCACTCTTATTCGTTTTCTAATCTATGGGTGGTTGATCAGTATGCCTTTTGAAATGCACTTTCCAGTCTCTGTTCCAGTATTTCCCAATCCTTTCTCAGTCGTCGCTCCCTTAGATGAACTGCAACTCTGTCCACCTTCCCTTTGTTTAGATCGTTCGATAATCTCTACCAAATCTAATCGAGATAAGATATAGAAGAAGATCGTATCTAGAAAGGAGTATTTTAACATGAAATAGTTAAAAGAAGGAACGAGCTCCTAGCTTCGAAATTGCGTCCTCTAAAAATTCGATATTTTTAAAGTACTCGAAGGAGTTTAGTTTAAAAATTAAATTTAAGAAAATTTTAGTTTAAAAATTAAGAAAGAGAGTTTTCCTTAGCGCAGTATAAATTCTGAAATTGCTCTGTTATAAGAGGCAGAAAATATACTCTTCGCAAGACAACGTAATCTATGCAATGCGATCATCGCATAGGGTTGCGAACCCAGGATCCATTCGATCGTCGCATTCTCTTCGTTTCTAGTTACGCGCAACGTATCGTGGCCAATTGGTACGTTTCAAAGTGGCCGCTGAAGTGGGTATATTTATTCAAAGCACAATGCAATACCGTTTTTATCGACGATCGTTCTCATCGTGGGCCTTTGGCGCTCTCGGTTTAAAGGATGCAGATTAAATTCCTATCGCGCATGTGAAACATTAAAGTTCAGTGGATCCTGTGGCAGATCGCAACTAGGTAACACGCGTGTTTAGTTATCGCTTACCGCGTCTACACTTACGTGTCCATCAATTTATTCGAATGGCTATCGAACGCAAAGCGAAATTATCCTGCGAATAACGCTACGGACGCACACGATGCGTCTTCTCTTTCTCCGTGTTCCGACATACGGACAAGCAACTCGAAAAGCAACGTGTTCAAACAGAAACTATCGCTGAAATTCTTCGATTAATTCCTAATGAGGAGAATATGCAATTTGTGAAAAAGAATAGAAGAAGAAGGTTAAAGCGAATACGTTGAATCTTTATGTGTTTAATTCGCTTTATTTTGTTATCTGCGTTCAGAATTTTTTCTACTCTTCCTACCCGTTTGAAACATTTTTCCGACCATTGCGTATTCCATCCATGCATTGCCATCCAACTATTCTCGATGATTATAAAAATCGCTGGGCGTGCCGTTGTCGGTCAAAGAATTTAATAAAAAAATTCTCGACTTCCCAATCAGCGATATGGTGCTCGGTTATTTGTTAATTTGCCCATCCACTACACGTGGACTTCGATATATTTCAAACATTCTACGGTTGCCAGACGCAACTTGCGAAACGAAATATTTTCGTTGTTCGTTACAAATATACAAACGATGGTTCCTTTCGTTCGTCAAATATAAAGAACGGACTGTTTTTAAAGCATTGAACGTTGATCGTAAACGAACGTTACGAAGTTACGAAACGAAGAAACTTTCCAGAAGCTCGGCTATGTTTCGCGATTCTCAAATAAAAATTGAAGACACTGTGTATTAAACGGTTAATAGGAACTAACTGGTAGCGTATTTAGCGTGTAAATTTTCGTAAACACGTGGGTGTGGGAAGTCGATACCGCGTTGCCATACGTAAGGACACGTAGTGCAATTACACTTGCCCCTCAGAAAATCGTGTCACGTCACGAGAGGATGCTAGATGCAGCAACGTTATACCTACGTGATTCGCAACCTGCAATTTCACACGCGTTTACAGTCGGTAACGTATCCGAGCCTGCGATAATACAACAGAATTCCATATAAATTCATGAAGTCGAATATAGCTCTATATGGATCGCTGTTTCCCGGTCATGATCTATCAATTACTATATGAATTCTCGCGACTAAATTTCTAGTAATGTTACTATAACTTTGTAATATCGTATTTTGTAACGTTACTGTAACTAGAATAATTTTTAACGAACTTTAAAATTCCGTAAATTATTATTTTCCAAGTATAACGTGCTCCTACGTTATACGAAGACACGAATTTAGAGAAAAGACTACATTTGAATATTATCGTAATTTTGCGACATAATAGCGTTACTACGGCTCGAATAACGTTTGGCAAGCATTAAAATTTCATAAGCTGCTGTCCCAAAATGGAATGGCGTAGTTTCAAGTTACGCGAGTATCGAGGTTCCTCGAAATATTACAACAATACGCAAAATTCTTCGAAAAAAGAGACTTCCAAACACGTTGCAAACGGACGTCAAATTATTTTATCTGCAGGTATCGTATCTCGCAATGAAAATATTCGCGTTTCCACAGAAAGTAGCACACTTTCTGGTTTCGAATCGCGAAAAAGTTAACAGTCGTTTAACGTAGGTTCAGCTTCGGATTAAAGATAATCCAACATCAGTGGTAATATGACGGTACAAGAGCAGGGCGGTAGGATAAACTCGGTTTCCCATGATCTTTTTGTCCCTGGTCGTCGCCTAGATCTCGCGCGACGTCGAATTTTTATGTAAATTTAATGGGCTCGCCCCAACGTTATGGACTCACACTTTATAAGACTCAAAGAAGACCGTAATACGATCGAGGCGCGTGAAAATCTGGGTGAAGTTTATTATGCAAAGGAGGGTTTATTATTCAACGAGATGTAACAACTAACAGGCTTACTCGCGCTTAAGCTTCCCTCGATCGAGCATGAACTAGTGTTCTTCCTCGTTTCGAGAACGCAATTGTCCAATTTTCGAAGGATAATTTCCTTTTTTTTACCGCAAAGATAATACATTAACGACAAACGAATTGTAACGATATTTCCTTGTTGCATAATAGATTTCGTTTAGCGATAACATAATTTAAAAATAATTCCAGAACGTGTCGAGACAAAGCGTGAATTGCGTTTCCACTACAAAAGTTTAATTATAAATCACCGTTTTTGTACTTGGCGAATTCTTTGTATTTCTATATTTCCCTTTTCTATTTATCGTGTCTTGATCGATCGCATCGTCGATGATGTAATTGAAAATTTCAAAACGCAAGAATCTCTTAGAAATCGTACTGACCGTCTCTACTTAGTTTACAAACGTAGAGGAGAATTCGTTTTCGCTGTTACAAGGTATTTGCATAATTTCAAGTTTTACTTTCCGATCTAGTGTCCGCTAGATGAGAAACGCTACAACGCGTGATTCTTCTCTTCGAGAAAGGTCGACCGTTCGACTGTCTTCGTTTACGTCGATAATGACCGTTTTTACGTTTCCACGATTGTCTTCTTTTCCGCTGACACGTTATTAGCTCGTACGTAACGCGATTTCGTTCGCACAAAGAGGCTGCCAACCGAGATATAATAGCGGCTAGCTTGGCAATTGTTGCTGTTTCCTCGAAAACGTATGGTCGACGATTAAATTTGACGGCCGGACTTTATTGCTTCTCTCGGCCGAACAATTGGCACAGATCGTTGTTACAACACGTACGCCATATCGGTACAATGGTAACAGTTCTTTTATGTAATTATATTTATGGGGAAAATCGATCTTAGCGACGTATTAAGTGATTCTCGCGCATTGTTAAAGCGATTCCTCGAATGGTAGGATACTACAAGCATATTTTATACAGCAATGTTTCCTCTTTACGTAATATTAGGTCGTCCGAAAAGTTTCTTTCGTTTTCTAAGGAAATAATCGATGCACAACATTTCCCGTTTTACATTATTTTGTCGAATTACCTATGATCCATTTTGTTCTATCAAGATAGAGATTACAACGTTCGACAGAATAGCTTTCGTGTTTGTATAAAGATGCGTTGTTGTAAAAGACGTGTCTGCAAAAGAAAGACACTTCTAATACGTGAATATGTTGTTTGCAATTTGAAGAAGAAAATGTTTGAATTATGACTAACGATATAATTTGGGGCATGTGGATTACTTGTTTTACTCAACTGAATTTAAATTGTTAGAGAAATTTTATAAGCATCTTGCCTGACTATCTTAGTGGATTTTTATGAATTTTACAAGTTTCACAAGTTGCAAATGAAATAATTATCCTGGAAATTCTAACATTCTAAAATTCCGAGATCCTTTGCGATGTCATAAAGTTCCCAGATTGTCAAATCGTAAAAATATAATCGACAATTTGTGAATTGACCGATATCATGAATCAACAAATTAATATAACGTAGGAAAATTTTCGAAATTATAAATAAACAGCCATTTTGTTACGAAAACAGATATTGATGTAATTTACGAATGGACCGATATGAAAACAAATTTGTTTCTCCAGGAATGAAAATCAATTTGAATTCAAAGTGTTATTCTAACAAATTTAAACTGCTCATCTTTCGTACAAACGAAATGAACAATACAATATGGAAGTCATGAAATTATAATGAACTACGCTTGCAGAGGACACTTGAAAAATTAATATTCCAGAGCTGCATATTTCCGTTTCGCACTGACGTTAGCTTCAAATTTGAATGTATAACGCGAAGACAATCATTTTGAAAATAACCAATTAACATTCACTGGAACAAGTGGTGACGTTTGAAAATCATTAGGAAATAAAAAATAACATGGGAACTTAAAACACAAGTAACCAAGATAGGAAACAACACGGGAAGTAAATATCAAACTGAAGTTGAAACTGAGAAACAACGAAATCCTTTCGAAATATATATATGTCGGGTTATCATTAGGATTAGGGGCGTGTAATGGATCTTTCTTCGAATTAGACATTGTCGCTATGCAAAAGAGCGAAGATATTTACTAGTACAATTATGATTATGACAGAATTTGACAAGTAACCGTGGTAATTTGATACTCGGGATGTGAATGGCAATGATCTTAGACTCGATAACGAATCCACGGTCAACGGGACGACGAATGCGATTTCTTCCACAGTCCAAGTCGAACTCAACTCACTGATCCACGATTCGGGTGTGACTCAACGTACTTGTCCACGGTACAAGTAGAACTTATCCGACTGAATCTCAGTCCAAGTGGAACTGCCCTTATATACTCCTCTCCGTACCTCTCTGTACCCCTCGGATCGATCTTCGTTTTTAAGGAGAGCTATTTAATTACTCCATACCTCTGCTAGGTACACGTCCTTCCCGTGACCGTGGCTACGTTCAGCGACCCGTTATGTCGCTTCGAGCCCAAGCTCACTGTCATAAATCTGGGGCACCCATACTCGGATTAGATCATAAACAATTATTTCTCGGTTTTATTATTTAAGTGCGGTTATAATAAAAAGTCTGGACTGAAGTATCGGGGACCTTCCCAAGCGTTCCAAAAGAAAGACCCCGATGTCCTTTCATCTGCGACATATATATTGTACTGGTATACTCATCGTAGGTATAAAATTCGATTGAAATCAATCGTTTGAACTTATCTCGAATCGAGTCTTATTAAATTGTAACTATTGGATTGGCTATTGAGATATGTATAATTTTATGTGCTAGATTAGGTTAGATGCGTAGTAGTACTACTTGTATGTGAATATCAGTGTGTAGAAGCATGTGTGTGCGCAGCGTCTCGAAAACAAATGAATGTAAACTGTTCAGTCGGTTAACAGTCGGGTATGGAAAAAAGTGCTGAGACGTATGCATCGGTGAATATCTTTGGAATCATTTATCAAATAAATAGATAACTATTCCAATATAAATTCCAACTGTAAATTTAGTGTTCATATACCATTATCTCGGCTATTAAGATCCAAAATTCTCAACATTGGCAACTAAGTAATCGAGACAATTTGTCATTAGATGGTATTGACAAAATCCGCAATCACTTAGTTGTCAATCCAATAATTGTACAAATTTCTAAACAATTTCTAGGATCCTCGTCTAGAGCGAATAATCACAATTTGATTTGTCACTAAGTAGATTTCACAATTAGCATTTCTAAACGCGTGTTTCGTAACTCGCTGCTAGTACACATGGTGCTCAATCAACTCGAGATATCAAATACCAAATTCCTCGTCATTATGCCGAATATTGGTTGTGATGGCTCAAGGGTCTTAAGGTATATTATGTCCTACTAGTATATAGTTTCAAGGTGTCAAATATCGATTTCCATTCTCCTTGCCGCATCAAATATTTGATTTCGTGACCTTAGAGACTCCGATGCCAGCTGCCATGATTTCAATGCTTTTGAATTCGAATCTTACGTTCAAGAACGTTCTTAAAACGTGCTCGATATTGGATCTTATGTTTCCTATGTATGCAGATATAATTATTTATCAAGCTTGCTCAACGAGCAACTAACCTACTGCCTTTCTTTCAAGGCTTCATCCTCGTATACGGCACGTAACTTCATGTGTCCTTGCGATGCTTTCTTGCCTTTTCGGAAATAATATTAGGTTGTCCCTAAGGTGTTTCTTCCACAAGAACCTTCCGAAGGATGTGGCTCTGAGAGGATCAGAAGCTTTCCCTCGCTACTACTCGCTTATTCGTCAATCTTTGATCAATTATTCGATTTGGTGAAAAGCGGGGAAGAGAAAAGCTGGGAATTTAACTATAGATCGATAGATTTGTAGTAAACTTCAGATCGCAATATATAGTGTTACGATTCTTACTTTTTGTATTAAATACAGCGACATTTGTCTGAAATAATAGATTTTATAACAAGCGAATAGAATTTATTAATCTTTGGTTTTACAGAAAAATTGTACGTACTATAAAGTTTAATTAAACTTACAATGCTCGATGGCGTAAAATTTAATATTATTCGAATTTTTGCCAATGATATATTGTCGAAACAAAACTGATTGCAGGCACGTAACTGCAAATGTTTCGTGTGGATTTAGTAAGTCTACTGTTATTAACTTGGCGTGTACGTACTCGCGCGTTTCGCGCGTAAATTAAAGTAAATACGTGTACAGCTCAATTTTCGAAAACTCTCTTTATGAATTTCCAACTGAATGCGTCGGTTGTTTCATCAAAAAATAAAATTAAAAAAAAAAGATAAAGCGATACAAGGGTTATTGAATTTCCCGATTAGCTACTAAGATAAAAGTATCGTCGATATCTTTGACGAACTCGTTCTTTCAGTTTTGAGAGAATTTGGTGGACTTTGGTTCCAAGTAATGTTCGGTATAAACTTCATCTTTGGAATGTTCCATTCTCTTTCAGAAACTTTCAACGTTCATTAGCTTCGCTTCAAGAATTTTTTTCATCCATTTACGGAGATAAGGACCGCCGGTAATCTTTCCTTCTTGTGATCCTCGGCCTTGGAACTTCGTTATCACTTCGTTTCTTTCTTCTTTTAAATAAAACCTAAAATACTTCGTTCCCTTCCCTATCCACGAGGCTAACATCGATTTGTTACGCTTCGTTATGCAAACACCATTTCCCTATCTTCTGTCTTACATTTTCAAACCACTTTACATGCACAAAAAATGTCTCTACGAGACATATTCCGATTCTTCACCGAATATAAATTCGTCGCAAAATTACGATAGTAACTGTTGAAAATGACAACGTGAGTTCGTGCTCGCCATCCATATGCAGATGCGCTAGTTACAAAAAAACGGTAACTAGAAGATTGTTCTAGAGACAATCGATAGACTCTATCGATAGTTTTAAGATTTTCTTTTGTTTCTCTCTTGCTTTTTTTCCCTAGTCCATGTAATAAAGGTTTTTTCGGCTCAGAACGGTGTGATAGATTTATCCAAACAATAAAATAATAGCTATTGTGATCCTACCTCTAAATATCGAAATAACAACAATAACCTTTTCTTCCAAGGCGATTTTATCCTTCGTTAAAGTTATCGTGAAATATCACGTTTTTAATCACTGGTCTGTCATTAATTCGTATATTATCGATAATAGTCGGGTGCTGTTAATAATAGAAATCGGCCAAAATGTGCACGTAATTATGAACGATGGTGTGTTTCTTGCATAGATCTTCAAAGTGACGCACGTGTTACGAGTCTAAAGGGTCTTTAAAATATGCAGAGAAAAGAAATAGAAATAAATAGAAAGTAATAGAAAGAAAGAAAGAGATAGATAGAATTTCTATAACGACTAGTAGCCGAAGGAGAAGAAGAAACGATACTGGGATAGAGAGAAGAAAGAGAAAGGCATTGGAGTATCGCAAAAGTGGCGATTACCTTCGCCGAAATGCCTTGCCAGGGCAATTTCCACGAACCACAATCCGCGATCTAAAAGCAAGGGAGTTTCAACGGTTGAAGCGGTGATGCGGCGCAAGTTTCTCATTGACCTAAATTCTTTTTCCGCCAGCATCCACTTTGTTCCCTGTTGCTCGAGCCCTCTGACACGCCACGACCCTTCCACACCACGCGGCTATACCTACGCATTCCAATACGTACACGCAGAAACGTTCTCTATCCTTGGCGTCTCTCTCGCGAGAATGTCGATGAAAATGTCGGAAATTTCTTAGATATTACCTTTGGCCGTGGCGTGAACCGACGCTAAGCGAATTCCAAATTCCGCGGTGAAAAATACATCGACGAGGAAAATCGATGGCACCTCGTCTAACTCGGCGTTTAATACGTTCTAGACGCTAGACGGGAATCTTGTAGTTCGAAGCTGTCGCTGTTCCATATTGAACTACGGAAAAATTGCTGCTGTTCGCCAAAGGGAACGAACGACGGGCGAGGAACCTTGGAACGTGACGATGTTTTCAGCTTGCTCTTTGGTAGATTGTAAATTTGTTGCAAAACCTTGCCGTAATGCATCGCTTCGAAGGTCTGGCCATAGGTAAATGTTACTACTTACATTTATTGGAAAACCTTGACAGATTTGTTACCATCAGGTTGTTCCAAAAGTTCCTTTCTCTTTACAAGGAAGTAATAGATGTGCAACGTTTCTTCCCTTCTATTATTTTATTCAATTACGTATGATCCATTTTGTTCTGTCAAGACGAAGACCACGACATTTGACAGATTAGGTTTCGCGTTCGTATAAAGACGCATCGAGGTAAAAGACACGTTTGTAAAAGGGAGACACTTTCCGGACGACCTAATACTTACATTTATTGGAAAACCTTGACAGATTTTTTCTTTCTTCGGTATTTTACATCGTAAGGCGCGTATTTAAGGCGTTTAATTTGTACCAGATATTAGCAAGCGTCTCGATATTTATGACAGTGTAGATACGAGTCGACGAATTCTTATAACTCTTGCTAATAGTTTGCACGATTTTGCCTGCTTACGTTGCACGAATGCGATCGAAAGCTCGATCGTTTAAAGGGATTATCGCGTCTTATAAAAAATTTAAAAAACGTTCTAATACAGAAAGTGTCAACGTTACTTCAAGAGATTACCACTACGTACATAGCCATACCAGAGCTGTGATTAAACTTTTTAATTAACGGACAATAATAACTAATCGGATAATACGCGAGGAAGAGTGCGCTGCTGAAAAAGCTCCGGCGACCAACGTAAAAGACGCTCGCTCTGAGACTTATTTAATTACCCGTAATTAGCAGGTACACGGGTTCGCGAAGGCATCGATTGAATTAAACTGCGGAGCAATTGCTAAAACGACCTGGAAGCCTCGTCAAGGAACAAGCGCGGTACTCGGAAAATGAATTCAGAATTTCCCTCTGCGCCAATCAGACGCGAGCTTTTGATATTAGCGACCTTTTCTTTCGTCGTTTCTTCCTTTCTTTTCAGGTTTCACCGGTTAAAACGATGTCGTGCCTTTCTGCCTGCACGCTTTGCACGAGAGATAAGAAAAAGGGAAGAAACGAACATTTGTAGGCGAAAATCGAAACCCTTGACAATTTCGAATGAAATTTCTTTTTGTGGAACACGGAAAAATTGCAACCCTTCAAAAATCGATAAAGGAGGATATGTAGGTCGAGATAGACCAGACGTTTGTAACTTTGTGCTCTATAAATAAAACTTGATCGTTTATCGAGACCGATCGTGTAAAAGGTAAAAATCCGAGACTGCTGAATCGGATGATAAATTTTTCAACGTCGGCCGAAATGAAAAGCGAGCCTCGATTTACACTTGCCTCGGAAAACACGTACAATTGTTTCTTCTTCGTCACGGCCACGAATAAATCTGCGACTTGTTCCTTTTCTAACCTCGACATTTTGATATTATTTTTTGCACTAGCTTCTACTTTGTCTCGTTCCTCTATCTCGTCGATGATATACAGCGGCGTACATATAAATAGGAAAATATTCGTAAATTCAACAAATCGTACCATAAACAGTTTCATTTCTATCTCTTTCCTGTAAAATGGGGTGCCCTGTTATTAAATTTTTTTTAAAACACAAAAACTTGAATCACAAATATTACAATCTTTGGTTCATCACTGTTGATAATTGTTTCGTTTATTTCTAATGTTTCCAAGTTTTTCGCATCAGTCATACTTTAAACATGTTTTTATCAAACATAGATCACAAACTTTACAACCCCTGTCGCGGGGAACAAAGTCGTACAGACTGTTATTATGAACTAAATGAACGAATTGCTTCATTTACTCCATAATAATGAAATAACGTCAAAGTTGCCATACTTGCTCCAGTCGGAACACTCGCGGATCGAACGAACGAAAGAGTCTTCGTTGGTAAAGCTTGCAGCACGAGCGTAAAGAAATTTATTTTTGAGTCGGAATCTTAATCTTTTAAACGAACAGGAGGCAGCACACTCTTTGGAATTCTAATTTATTTCGCACTCAATAGTCTGAAAGTATCGTAAACTCGGAATTTCCGAAGGGAAATTGGAAAACGCAGGTAGCGGTACAAGTTGTCGAATTCTACGACCTGGAGGAATACCTTTCCATAAAGACATCACAGGCGCAAAAAAATCACATTCTCGTCAGTCGTCGATCAGCAAGCATCGACACATTCAGTTGCAACCATCCAGAACTTTGTAAAATTGTTAAACTGTTAAGTGTTAAACTGTTCGTTGCTATCAACTTACGAGTGCATTCGGTGTCCGATAAGATCAATTAAATATTCACTCGACGTTAATTCCGCGTGTAAAGCGAGCATCCACGAAATTAAAGACGTTCCACAGAACGGATAGACTACAAAACAAAAAGATACGGAATAATTGTAATATTTCATGGAAGAATTAAAGTTGATTGAGATTTTAGATAGAAAATGTAGGACAATCGAGTCGGTGCTCCGTGTTGTTGACAGTGACTGTACAACTGGCAGTTTCTTGGAAGAAGAAAAGCACAGGTGCGTGATGGAAATTCATTGTAACAGCGACGTACGCGTATTATTACTATTTGGCTCGTTTCCCTTTGCGCGTGTTTCACATCCTCGACCGTTCCTTCCTTCTTCCTATGCAAATACGGCGTGATTGGCAATTAGCTGTAACAAGCTGACATCCTTCCTCGTACGTGTTTCGCGCTACGCCTACATGCTTATCCGTGCTATCACAAATTTTAAATCATAAATCATATCGCGAATGTAACTCCAAACCGAATAACCAAATTGTAGATGCGCGAGGAAGAAACAGGAAATACAAAACACTCGAGTAGATCTGTATGGGAAATTATAGTTCTAGTTGTTGAATATTAACTACGTTTCAGCTGCTCTCGAAGAACTTTGTTCCTTCTGAGATAGAAGTTTCACGATGATTCGACTATTTGACTGGATTATATTTGACTAGAAAATAATATCGTAGGATCTTACTGCAATTAGTTTATTTCATTTAGATTAAACAGGTGTTGGTTAAACAGGAAACGATGGTTGTTTAACGTGAACTAGATACAATAACGTACTATGATTAAGACAACTAAATAGTTAATTTGCAACTCTCGTCGCCACGGTTCCAACGCTCTTGTCACACGCTCAGGAAGGCCACCCGCTCAGAAACAAAATAGGATAGGCTAGACATCCTGCGTACCACAGGTATCGAAACAATAACCAAATAGTAACGGAATAGGCGCCTTTGAGATACATCGGACGACAACCCCTCCGGAGGGACTAAAACTTTAGTATAAAAACCCTCCAAAATAAGAGCTCGCCCCAGTCTCTTGTAACACTTTGAATCACTCTGTTGTAACACTTTGAACCGTCACTCTGTCGGATTTGCATAATAAAATCTATTATCATATACAAAGTTCAATTTCTTCACCTTATTCGTGAAACGTTCGAACTGCCACGCGAGGAGATTGTCACTTCAAACCCAATGGACTGATGACGGAAATAAAGATGTGGCGGCACTCGGGGACAATGTATATCGCCGAAGTGCCTAATAAGTCACCAATATTCCAACGGTCCTTCCGCCGAATGTTCGAGAAGAAGACGTGCGTGGCAACGGTCGTGGACGCCTAACAAAACGCGTGGAAAAAAGCAAAAAGAAACAGATCCGATCGAAAGGTAAAATTGTAAGAGCTCCGGTCTTGGAAAGTCACGGCTGGAGTTCAGAAGTAAATTCTAGTTAGTGTAAACCAAGTGTTAAGAAATAAATTTCCTTTTTATTTTTTATTTTTACCTTTCATTTTCATCTTCGATTTCTCTTTTTTTATTTTACTTGACAAGATCACCGGCGATCCATCTGTTTCGTGATTTCTTGTATCTCCTACGTGACACTCTCTCTCGCGCGGACCACACTACCTGACAGTGCACCGTTAGGCTTTGACCTGACCTTTGTACATGGTCCGACATTACATTTTCTCCATTACGTAGGACACTCAGGATCCTCCCCTTGTCCCTCAACTCCTACAAACGCAACATATGAAAACTGCGAGCATTCGACCACGAGACTAGTCTTGTGCACAGTCTTGATTTGAACAACTATTTTAACTTCGCTACTTCATCGTAATGTTATGCTTAATCATCTTCGTGAATAAAACCCTACAAAAATGTAAAAGCACAGTCAAGTTAAGCTATTGTTCAGCTACTCCTTTTTTATCATTAATTTTACGCGACACTAGCAACACTATCTCCCTAACTTCTCGATTCACACTCTCTCGCTTCTCCACTGACACCGACTGTTAATAAGTCTTTCTCCCTTAGCATCCCCTTGGTCTTTTGTCTTAGTCCCACTACGCACGTGTTCCGCAAACGCTCGTGGCCAGGGTCACGCAGGCCTTTTCCGCGTAACTATTCGATCGAAGGACCGATGATACATTGTTGGGCCTGTCGGCACTTGGGCTTTCTCGCGACATTGTTTATGGTTCGCCCGATATCTCTTAGGCCTCTCGTCCACGATACTACAATATTTCAGAGAGTACAAGACATAAGAAGAGCGAAACGTTTATAACTTGCAAGACTCGACAAATGTGAAACGATTTTCGGTAAAGTAACGAAATATACAACGAATTAGGTCGGGTGATGATTCTTATTGACTCGCTCGCAAAAGATAATCTTATGGAAGTTCATAAACGTATCTCTGAAAATTATCCGCCTGAAGCTGAACAAAGCCCTGAGATAAAAAATATTGTAAGAGGATGCTTTATCACGGTACTCTACGGTACCTTGTTTTATCTTGCTTTCAAAACGGTTTACCCGTTATTCTACCGTATATTCAACGAAATTTTTCAACGAAAGGCTGTCGAGTGCTCTCCAAGTAACAGAAGAATTTACGAGAGAAAAAATGGTGAAATAACTAAAAAAAAAAAAGGCTACGATTAGCAACATTATTTCGTAATTAAGAGCTACAAGGTCCGTTTCGCTTTATATTTCGTGTGGAAAAAAGTTTCTCCCTCGAATACGTAGCTGTTATTTGTACGAAGCGTAGCTGAAATTGAAGAATAATTTGGTTACGACCGCGGCACGATAATTGAAAGCGGAACGATGAGAGAACAACGCTCCGACGTTGACTCCGCATGTGCTGTCTAAAAAACAAGGGAAAAGCGGACAAATAGATGGCCAACGAGACAGTGCAGCGCTCTTTTGTTGCACGTACGAGAGAGTAAAATAGCCGAACAGTGGCTGTTAACCTACTCGACGACTCGTCTAACATTTGCGATTGAAAACTTTTGATTAGAATTCATTAACTCGTGAAAATTGCTACGATCCTTCGCGTTATTCGCTTCGAGTCCAACTAGAAGAAAAATCGTCATCTCGATCATTTCCTATCGCCTACTTGACTCTTGTTTCCTTCAAATCGCTATGCTCTCGAGGATCTTTAATGCTATAACGATATAACGATAATTAAATCAGACTTCTATTCCTTCGAGTTTCCATATCCTTGAAAATCCTCAACTACGATTTATATTTTACACGAAATCATACTTATGGTAGATGAGAGTGTATATATTGAGATGCGTTTGGAACTTGACCGATACAATCGCGTCAGTCGAGTCTCGTAATAGTTTTAATAAAATTTCGAAATATCTCGTATAAGACACGCGGTATATTTCCAAAGGATGTCTACAGGTGTTTGGATACCTTTGTACGGCTATGTATGTTTCATTGATCTCTTTGCGCGGCGTTTTGTCCCGTCCTCTTTTGGTCGTCGCTGATCGGCCCATTCGTTAACGACGTAATTAGCCGGTTGCCCTAATTGCTGTTAGTCCAGGCGGAAGCAAGTTTTCCTGCTAAGCGACGCTCGATTCGGCTGCTTGTCGTAGTTAACGAACTCGAATGAATACGGTGCCAACGGGAGTAGAAGAAGAAACCGAATTGCGCCACTCTGGCCGCGTCCTTCTCTCCTTATTTCTCCCTTTTTCCTGCGCCTTTGCTCCTCCGATTCCCTTCCTTGATATTTCATTATCAGGGAAGCTCTCCCCGTTGACAATTTGCTCCTTCGCCCTCGATATTTCATTATTGGGAAACGTACTTCTCTGTGATTAAGGTCGCTCCTTGCTTGCCAGCTCCGCGATCGAAAATCTAAAGCTCTGCGGATGCATCGTTTCGTGCACCCGGATCCGGTTTAACCGCTTACAGTCAGACTCTTCGATCGTCGGAAGAAAAACGCAACATCAAGTGCGAGCATGGTTTCCCGATGGAGCAGAAGCGTAAGAATTGGTCGTGTCGTAAGTATAATAGATTAGTAGACTGCGAACGTTTGTGTAAATTTCTATTTTTGTGATTTGATTTCAAAGAATGAAATCTGAGGTGTAATAACTTTAACGTAACTTTAACAATGTTCGTTTCGATGTCGAGTGCGCGTCGGTTTAGATCGTAACTGGTGCACGTCGAGCTCAAACGATGACGGTACACAAGCGATACAAACTTGATGCAAACTCGGTACGAGCAAACTATGACTACCTGTCTGACTGACTAAAGGTGCGACTACCAGCGACTACCGTGAACCGCTATCGGCTGTCGACTATGACGGACTATGGTCGACTATGGAACGACTATGACGGACTATGGTCGACTATGGAACAACTATGACGGACTATGACGGACTGTCCCGAGCTCTTCCTCGTTTCCCTTTTTATAGGGTGCCGAGGTACTCGGAAGAGAGTTTTCTTTCGAGGTGGGAATGGAAAAATCCGTAAGCAATAAAACAATAAATTTTCTCTTCGACGGCCCATGGTTTTTTAGTAAGTCTCAGGATTTATTCTTTTACGACGTCCCGTGCTCGGACGTCGTTTCGACGTCCATTTGACCAACACATGTGCTGCAACCCTGGAAATTCTCTACGGCCATGGACCGCTACAAATCTATGCGGGGATTTGTTTCACTCGTCGAAGGTTTCGATAAAAGGAAGGCATAGAATTCTTCGAGAAATTCATCAAACGCACGCCTTTACAATTAATTATAGAACGATGGCTATTTGTAGTAACATTTTCTCCAAAGTTTATCAGAACAGTAAAGATCTTTGGTATCAGGACGCGGGCAAAGAAGAGGGAACAATCTATAGTCTGGTTTAAGTAGATAGTCGTTAGTTGAAAGTGAGAACAACGTGCGACATCGACGTGAACAGAACGCCCTGGTGTAAGTAGATCGTTGTCTTAGAATCGGATAAACCTAAACTAAAATCTCTGGTTTAAGTAGGTACATTGTCATTTTAGAGTCAAACGAGCCTTGTTTCTGCTGTTTCCCGACGACGATTCTATTCCAAACAAACTGTTTCAAACTTGGAACAAAGTCCGGCGAAAGGTTGGAAAACATAGTTTTCAAAAATTGCATTTTAAAAGTTCGCTCGATGCAGGAGATTTCTATCGAACAGAAAAGACCAACGACGAAGCAGTCTTTAATACGGAAAAGTTGCAAAAGTTAATAAATTAGACACGAATTGTCTGGATGACGATGTTAAATCAAAAAAGTTCCCAACTTTTTTCTCAGAATTGTGAAAGTTTGAAAATAATCATATAGTAAAGCGCGCAAGCCGTGACCCAATTATGGCGTACGAAAAGTTAATACCGATATTCTAATGACGCACCGTACACTCCGAATTTCCTTACGACTCTAATCCAATTACAGATAAAAATCCCATTAGTATTATTAAACGACAAGCTATATCTAGCTATTTTCATCGGTGCGCGTCCGTTGTACTTGTATCTTCGCGAAAAATCTCCCGTCAGGAAACTAACTATGTCATTTAACGTTATTTGTTCCAGATAATTTATCTTTGCACGCGAGTAACGTTGGAACTGTTCGTTTCTTGGACAAATAAAATTAAGCAAATTTTGTTCCCAGTAAATAAAATATCATACACTCCAGCATGAATTTTCATGTAAAAATATATATCAAGAAATGAAATCGTAAAAATGTCTTAACGTTATTAACTTCTCGATATTATTACATTTCTCGATAATATGGAATATTAATGTACTTGAGAAGCAAAGAACTAACGTCGTTGAACATGCGCAGACACTGAATTTCTTTTCTCCGTTATCGTCTTATATTTTACTCCAAAAGCTTAAAGCAGCGATCTATAACTTCGTTTGTTCGTCTCCAAAAACCTAGTCTAACGATTAAAAAGAAAAATGCAGAAAATCTTCGAGAAGACTGAAATTAGCTCGATAAAAGAAGCTTTTACCCTTCTCTATGTAGAATGTATTAATAAATTCCTAACGTTTATTTCTTTCCTTGATAATTCACGAAGATCAGTCACACACACATACACACGATCAGTCCTTTACCGATATTTCGCAGTACCAAAATACTTCGATAAAACTAACGACTTTGCTGAACAAAGAAGGCTACAGAAATTCCTCTTTTTGTATCCATCGCCAAATTACCTAACATCGGATAAAAAGACCTGACTCTTGTGTACTGCACCCCGTTAACCCACTTCAAACCTCGATTACGAAACTGCACTAACAAAAACGTTAATCCCATTAATGCTGCTAAACAACGAGTTTGCTATCTCTGGCCGATCGTCTGGCATTTGTCCGTTGGAACCAGAGATTTCAAGGAGAGGCTATTGTCCAGCTTTCGTTTCGAGAACGCAACGAAACAAAGCCGGTTGGCCAGCGTCGCGTTTTCTTAAAGCCAGTTTCGTTTCGCGGACAAACGAAACGAAAGACAGGGAGAAAAAGAAGATGGAGACTAAGATGTAAGAAGAAGAAGAAGAAGAGAAAGAAAATGGAACACCGCCGAATCTCGGGACCCAAAGACCCATTAACGCTGCACAGTGAAACTTTCCACACGAATAATGCAAATTATCTTCGAAACGCCCCGAGCTACTCGCTCGATTCTCGCACTTTTGTCACTCGACCTCGTTCCTCCGCCTTCCTCTCCTTCTTCTCCGCATTTCCACGCGCTACATCGCAACAGAAGAATTTCGAAATTATTAGCTTTACATTTCTATTCGTAAGAATTACAAGACTCGTTGATCTTCATGGAACGAGATAGAATTAGAATGTTTTTGTATTTGAATTAGAATGATAATTATGAAATTAATTATGATAAAATGATAATAATGAAATTAGAATGTATTTGTATGATATAACGATCTATGTATTAGGTTGTCGGAAAAGGGTCTTTCTTTTATAGACACGTCTTTTACTGCGACGCATCTTTATACAAACATGAAATCTAATCTATCGAACGTTGTGATCTTTGTTTTGATAGAACAAAATGGATCATAGGTAATTCGATAAAACAATATAAAACGAAAATTGTTCTGCCTCCATTATTTTCTTATAAAACGAAAGAAACTTTTCGGACGACCTAGATGGGATTCGTAGAAATCCTATAACGAATTTATGATTATCCGACGACGCGATTCCTTGATCGAAGCTCCATCGAGCAAATCTCGCATGAACTCATCGTGCGATCGATTAACGATATACAAAACACAATTTATTGCAACGTGAAAGAGATAAAATGCATTTCAGATGTTGCATCAACGACTCACTCGCGTAGCTATCGTAAGTTTCATTGTATAAAATGAGAGAGTTTAGGTACGACAGGCAGTGGATGACCGTGCTGTGTCAAGGAAGAGGATTATTGTTTGTAAAAGAATTTACCACAGAAATGGACAAGGTAATAACGCCCTTTAATATGATAATGAGGAATAGCGGTTGAACGATGGGTCAAGCGATATTTTGTATCCTGTTACCAAGAATTCCTAACATGCGCATATCTTCCGTGTTCTTGATACGAACGATCTTTCAAGTTGGTCGCTTTTACCCTAAGGGATCCTTTAATCGTCCTCTGAAAAGCGACGACGACCTCACGACAGAAACGAGTTAATCCATTTACATTAACGCAACCAAGGGACGCGTGAAATCCGGTTAACGTTGGGTCGCCAAAAGCTTCGAGCACGGAAAAGCTAAAATCGAGAAACTGGAGTGCGTGCTATTCAGCCTCCGGATCAATTTTTCAGCGGGTCAATAGCCCCTCTGGCTTCGAAAAAGGAAATAGTCGATGATGGTAAGGGGATAAAAACGACAGTCGTTGACCATGGAAAACTGAAAAATATTGAAATGATTTTATAAAAGATTCGTTCACATCTTTTTATACAAACGTCAAATTAATCTCGTCCAAAAGTTAAGATCCGTTTACTCAGTGACGTAGAAGAATAGTAATGGGAGAATGATTTTACAGAATTTTTAAGCTATTGCATTTCTCCATGAAATATGATAATTCGTGTTTTTAAAGCGGTCGAATCGAACACTGACTTTTAAGATGAAATATGCATGAGATATTACCGTAAAATAATTTCTAGAAGATATTGCTTCTGCGCAAAATTTTCCACTTTATCACGTTTAAAGAAATATTCGTTCAAGTAGATCGTTGTTTTAGAGTCGGACAAACCTACATGTAATAAACTGTTACCGCAGTCTCGGACAAATCTACAGCTTATCGTTCCTTAACGACGATTTTATTTTAAACAATCTGTTTTAAACTTCCAATGATATCCGCTTAACAAATATTAAATTTATCGTTGTGTCACTCGATTGTATTGGGTTGGCAACTAAGTGATTGCAGGTTTTGTCAATACCACCTAATGACAAAATCATCGATCGTACATGCAATAAACTGTTACCTCAGTCTCGGACAAATCTACAGCTTATCGTTCCTTAACGACGATTTTATTTCAAACAATCTGTTTTAAACTTTCAATGATATCTGTGTTGAAGTGGTCACCACTTCTAAGGAAACTCTACATCTGGTCTTTTAGTTTTCTCAAGCGCCGAAGCCATCGACAGCGTATGGACAAAAGACTGGGACGAAGGCAGACCATAAACTGTACACAGGCGACGATGGCTCCAGGACTTTCAGTCATAGGGTAACACTGCTAGCGTGCGGATCTGGACCAGCTCAAATTATATTCCTACTTGTATTTACACTTCTGTATTAAAATATATTTTCTATCTTACAATTTATCCACGCGTTCCTTTGTTCATAAGTCTAATAACCTCGACAATCTGTTTACCGAATATTAGCTTTATCGTTGTGTCACTCGATTGTATTGGGTTGGCAACTAAGTGATTGTGGATTTTGTCATTAGGTTGTATTAACAAAATGCGCAATCACTTAGTTGCCAACCCAACAGTATAACAACCTATGACGAACCTTAATCCCGACAGGGGAAAATATTACTTTCACTAGCGTCGGAATACAGGGATTTAACGAAAACGATGCAGTGTAATTAATGGCGTTTTCAAGTGTGTTGTGTGAGTGTCCCAACATCGACCAGGTTAATTCCGCCATATGCCCGTACCTCTCGTTAAATATACGCGACACGATCGCTAGAACATTCATAATATTCTATTATGAAATGCCGGTATCGCGGAAATTCCCGATTAGAGGGTTTTGCGTTAATATCCAGCGTGAACGTTCTAATTCCCCGAGCAGCAACCAGTTACCGGTTTATTAAAACTGTGCTCGTTCTCGGGTAAACATTATGCGCGAACAAGAACGCGAAATTCAAGCGTATTTCTTGTTCGTCATATTTTATTCAACGTTGCAGCAACTTTCTTCTGTTCGTGTTTGCGCGCAAGACTACTTTCCACGTATATACCCGGTAGTAATCTTACTTGGAAACTACATAAAGGGTGAGTCAATAAGAATTATCTAAAATAGTATTTAAGATGTTGAGTTGGCAACTAAGTGATTGCGAAATTTGTCATTACCACCTAATGACAAAATTCGTAATCCCAATAATTCGTCGTTTATTGGTTTTATCGAAAAAATATCTTAAACGAAACCGTGTTGCGTTTCGAAGAATTCATCGGATGGATGCAATTTTATTCTCTGATATCGTACATTACCAGGAAACTGACTTCTCGATAAAAACAATAGAAATTGAGTTTACATTCGATCTATCATTCGTAGATTATTTCTCGCGACTGACATCTGTTCACGAAATTGGAGAAACTTGCGCCAGGGGAACATTCCGAAGATTTAAACGCTGTAAAAAGGACTGTAAATCTAGTCGCGACATAGTAACGCCTTCGAAGTTTCATCGGAACAAGTAAAAAAAAACTTGCAGTTTCCTCGATGAAATATGCGCGTCGACCTAAATGTCGAATAAATAGCAAAAGAAAGGTTTTCTTCGATCTCCAGATGTTTTCTACGCAACACGAGAACGTTCAATGTAAAGATAATATTTGTCATCTTTCCAATGTACTTACGCTTATCGATCTTTTATCGCAGAAGTAGTAAATATTTGTATTGCAAACCGTTCTACACATATATTATTTCGTAAAAAATTTTTTGCAACTCAAGGACTAATATCAGCTAAATCCCTACACTCACAGAGAAAGCTTGTACCTTCTTGCATCTAAGATACGTAACATTTCGTACAAAGAAGAACTTGGAACAAGAACAAAGACGCAAAGTCATATCCTTCATCGTGCAAGAAATTGCCTGAAATTCCAATCGATTCTTATTTAAAGCACTTTCCAAACAACGACGCCTGTAAGCGGAAGTTTCACAATATCCAACACCGATAACTCGACCCATTACGACCGGACTACCAAGCGATCTCTTGAAAAAGCACCGATCATTTCGATTCCACCCTCGCCGCCCGAAAAACAAAGATCTTATCGAGTGCCGCATTTGCCAGAGCAAATGATATTCATCTTCCTGCGTTTCCTGCTTTTTTTCCACCGGGGATTTCATAAATTATTTGCACGAACCCGGAAATTGAGCGGCCGATTCCGATCGTCCATAATCTCGCATTATACTAATTCCAGCGAACGTTCGATAGTTCGGCAAACAAATGGGATTAGATCGAGCTCGCAAGTTTCTCCATTCGATCGGAACAACAAAAACAAGAACGGACTGTGGAGTGCCGGTTCTTTGTCGGCCCTTTTGTCTCCGAACGGTCGATCATCCCTCCAACGTGTCACTCTTTCGCCCTTTTGTGTTTTTATCCCGAGATTAATCCTTTCATTCTTCGTTTCGTTCTTGGACAAGTAATAGCGGCCGAGTCACTTTCTATCGCCGACCTCGTGGAAATCTGCCCGTTCGAACCGCTACCATTAACGTTTAAACAGAGATCATATCGTTTGATCGTTTTTAATTCGCATTCCAGACGATCTCATGAAAAATTCATCGCCCAGCGTTCCATTATTCGTGCGAATTCGATGTTTCATGTCGTATCGGCACGGTCGCTGATGAATTAGCTGGAAAAAAAACAGGCTTTCTGTTGCTCGAAAGCGATGCTTAACGGACGAAAATGTCACATTCACGAACAAAACTCGTAAATACTCTTCGACATGGAGATATTGCCAAACAGGGCAGCGATCATTTTTCCAAAGTCATCGAATAATTAATTATGAACCGTGTTACGCGTAGCAATAAACATTATCTTCCGAAGATCTTTCTCCGTATTAGGGCAAAATTTCAAAATACAAATGTTATTAATCTGGAACATTGTTAGATCGTGTACAAGATGATTTAGAACTGTTTAGATAGCTGTAATAAATCAATTAATTCATGAATGTAATTAATATTCTTTTTATTAATAAACTTACGAACCACCGCCCTCGCCTCCGTATGGGTTTAATTTTTAGATTTTAAAAGAAAGCTCCGACGAACAAAGTAAGTTTTAGGAATTCGTCGACGAGCCAAAGTTCTCGACAAACAATTGCACATTTCTCGATATGGAGATCGTACTACGATATTTCGTTCCCGCATTTAAATTCGAGCAGTTTCTTGCTAAAAACTTTATTGAAATCGGACGAAAACAATCTGTTTGTATACATAGTTGGTTTTTCGTTGGCAGTCGCCCAAAATGTGTATTTTTACGGCTACAAAACGGTAGTTTGCCTAGACACAGAGATGTTTATTAAAGTGGAAATAATCGCTTTCTAATTTTGAAACATGCTGCAGGCTCGAGCACAATTTCCATCGCGATTCCTTGTTTCGTCCGAAATATCGAAAAAACATGTAATTTCCGATGTTGTAATACTTTAGTAGTAAGAAAAATAATAAAAACATTCGTTCTGAAACATCGCGTAATTCGAAATATATTAAATACTTCATTGCAAACGTCTCGTTGCATTTATAAACTTTTTAAAAATTCTCCGGTTGTTGGCGAAAGATTTAGTTTGACATAATACTGTAATTAATTTACTTTATTTAATTTCATGTAAAACGCTTAATAAATTTCAGCTAGTACTAAATTTTCTCATGATTCTATTACCTCGTGCGACTCATTTTAAACAGAATTTGTAATGATTTGCATATGGTTTTCAAATGTAATTTATATAAATTCCATCCACTTGATATTTATAATAAAATCGCGAGTTATCGAATATGGGACATACACGATGTTCGAAAATCTTCTTCCAATCTTCTGACTTTTAGGGGGGGTTCTGTAATATAAAAAAAAATTACGCGTTTCGGATGAAACACGAAGAATCGGAAAAACTGTGGCAGAGCGACAGTTATGCTGGAGAAATTGAAATATAATTCAATGGTTTTTAACTATTCAGTATCGGTCAGTTATCACGGAATAAAAAGGTCCGATAACGTCCAGTCCATTTCTACTTTTTGTGCATTCGTTTCTCCGTTTTAACATTCAAATTGAGCGTGTAATTTGAATAATCGATTTCCACCTGCGATTCACGTCTGCCCGATTAAAATCAAGTACTAATAGTGGCAAAAAGTTCTGCAAGTGCTATTTCAAAGAAAACGTATCCTTTTAACTTGAGCAAGATTCAGAAGAGATTTTAATATTCGTCGTGCGAAAGATAACACTCGAGAGAGAAGAGATAAATAAGTTTTATTTCGACGGAAACTGAGGCTACGAGGCTGAGAACTCAGCGAACATAAACGAGATGTCTCAATGCTATAAAGATGCTGCATCAACTTTCGAGTTAGTCGACGTATGAGAATACGTATGTTACACAAAATTTCTACGTTTCTAAGGAACATGGTCCATTGATCGAAAACGAAGTTAACGACGATCGTATCAAAAAATCTTCAAAAATTGTCCAACGCAGATTCCTCTGAAAATTCAGAAGAGATTTTAATATTCGTCGTGCGAAAGATAACACTCGAGAGAGAAGAGATTAAGTTTTATTTCGACGGAAACTGAGGCTACGAGGCTGAGATCTCAGCGAACATAAACGAGATGTCTCAATGCTATAAAGATGCTGCATCAACTTTCGAGCGAGTCGATGTATGAGAATACGTATGTTACACAAAATTTCTACGTTTCTAAGGAACATGGTCCATTGATCGAAAACGAAGTTAACGACGAACGTATCGCAAAATCTTCAAACATTGTCTAACGTAGATTCCTCTGAAAACAGAATGTACTCGTGACGACGCAAACGTGGTCAATTATTGCAGAGTCTTGAGACTCATATCAAACTACATCGGCTGAGAAGCACTAAAAGCGTCAACAGTTTGTACCTAGAGACTAGCAACCACGTAGGAATATTCTAAAATAGGAAATCATTCTCACGGCCTTAGCTCATTGCGTGGCTTGTCCCAGGACGCTGCGATATTTCCAGCAACGTATATTGTGTGTGAATGTATATATACACACACGCATATATACATTGTGTGACTCCAAAATTATTAAATTCGTTGATCGATATTTTGTCAGTACAATTCGATGTTAATATCGTATTAATTTGAATTTTTATATTTGTATTTCGATTATTCCATACTGTTATCGACAATGAATAAGTTTTGATTTAATGGATTATGGATAATTGATCAATGAATAGAATTGATCAATCAATAGTAATTCATAGAATAGATCAATTTTAAGCTGAATCTATTTATAGAGTTAAATTTAAATTTATTTATATCGCGTGCAATTAAATGTCATATAAATTATTGAGCCAACCGTTGTCGGATTTTAAATATCTACAATGGTAAAACGTTCGTTGTTGATCATTTGCTTCGCATATGAACAATAAAAATGCAATTTGTAGATTGCGAATGAACGTTATAAAAGTACATAAAAGCGAATTACGGTAACAAATGAATACTCGTAGCGAGAAGAATTTCTATTCCATGAGATCGTCGTGGCAGAATCTTGCGATATAAGAAATTTACTTTGACGGTATCGTGCAAAACCTCAAATTGACCGAGCAAGTCCAAAATATTTGTTTTCCTGACTACCCGAGTCAAATAAACGTCGCGTTCCAACCACAAGAAACAATAGCTACTTTCACGGAAGGATTATTTACTCGGTCGAATGGGAAGGCTGAAGATCCGGTTCCTAAGCCATTAATCTTCGATCCTCGAAAGCGCTACATTTGAATCACGACGTTATAAACGAGAAACAGCTGCGATAAGGAAAACGAACGCTTCCGGGAAAACCTATAAAATTGCTAAAAATGGAAACATCGTAATAAGGAAAAGGGAAACGATAATGCGTAACTGTTAGAATAAACGAAATTAAAAAATATGTTTTATAATACCATTCGCTATTATTAATAGCTTGAGACGATGGGTCGTGATAGTGATAGGAAGAAATACTTGAGTATATTTAACAATAAATATTTATTATGATATATTCTATATGTACACTTTGAGTAGAACTCGCGATTATTATATTATCGCAATTACAACTTTGACTTGTGGTCGATGCGTTTTGATGCGCGATAAAGTTCGGATGATGATTGCTTAAGATGCCGAGGAACTCATCGATTATTGCGAACTACCAACTATTGCTTCGGACCGATATGTAACGACTGACTTTCCGTCGCGATGATGCTGCAGAGGAAAACTATATTGGGGTGTGTCTAAGGATGCGAGATCATCGGATTCGTTGAGGAAAGCCTTCGGTTTGGAAAGTGAGGGAAATGGACGTCGTTGTTAATTGGCTAATTTTTGTGTTGGTGGTTGGAAATGGATGCTAACTGCCCTTGAGAGAAAGTTAGATAGCGGGAAGCATCGTACGTGAGAAAATCAGATTTCTCGTATCTTCCCGTAGTAGGTGATAGATTTAGGGACTGCTAAGAGGAAGACTGTTTTCCCTTTGGAGAACCTTAGCTAGATAAATCCTAAGATTTATAGCAGGTCCTTGGGCTAGTTGAAAATATTCCGCGAGGATGTATCGACATTTGGCAATCACCCTATCCGACGTTCAGAAACAGATATAATATAAGAGTTAACAACCACCAAAATCCATTAGTTACCCAATTACTTGACACAACGGATCAGATCCGCAGACTAAAAAGACATTACCCTTTGGACTGAAGCATTAGATTCAACTAAAATCAAACATACTATAAACTCTTATAGTCCAAGTTACAGTACCACGTCAAAATAATTTACTTAAAATTCTGTGTGAGAATTGATTGTAAATAGTCTATCAAATAAAAAAAAAATCTTATCCGAAGAATAGGGTCTTTGTGTAGCGAACCACGGGACAGAAACCAATGGAAAGTTTACTGTCGAGTGCCGCTACAAGCTAATATCGGCTATCGTCATTAATAATTCAGAATTATCATATTTTTGGAATTCGGCAATGCTTTAAAATTGACAATATCTATTTGTATAAGTTGAATGAGAATGACGTAATTGAAGGAGAATTATTTATTAAAATTATGAAATTCTGCTAAACAATAAAACACTGAATTTAGCCAAATGTTATTCATGATTAGCAAATAAAGAAAGAAGTCTAAAGATGTTTCTTTTCGACGATATTCGATAAATCACGCTCTTAATTGGAATGTTGCACGATTTTTCGACTGTCGTTCGTGGCAAAAGACCATGAAAGAAGAAAAACGGTGTATGTATCATTTGATACAATGAAAATATACTTCCTTCTTATTTTCTTTAAATCTCGTTACCAACTTTTCGAACGATCCAACCTTTTTGCATTGTCAAAACAAAAACGATAATAGAAAGGAAAAAAAAGAAAAAAGCGGAAAAAATACGAACGAGACGTGCGTGTGCAGGCGTTTCACCTTATCCAGCTGAAAAATATATGGGTCTCGTGAAAGATTTAAGAGACATTAAACGTTAACCCGTGTTGTGACGAGGTTCGATACGCGAATTCGTATGTTTCCACGTGTATTCGCTGCGATAGTCCACGAACAATCGTATATTTTAATCTTTGTCACGAAGTTTAATGGAATGTGGACCATGATTTTCTGTTATACGTGGTTCGTTTCACCGAGAAAAGCCGGTTGTACGTGCACGAGGCGCGCCGAGTCGATCGTTGGAAAATTCACCAGGGCCACGCGGCAAAGAGGTTTGTGGCAACAGATAGAGAGAAAGAGAGAGAGAATAAAGCGTACTTGAAAAAAGGATTACGTTCCAATTTGTTTCATGTTCCCGCTCGTTACATTAAACGTTCCACGGGCAAGACCTGGTAAAGTAGGCAAGTGTTAAACGATCCATTAACTAGTCGAGGTAATTGTGTTTTAAGTACAGGCTGGCCTAGCCTTTTATTTGGAGCATCGTGTTCCCGTAAGTCCGGTCATTTTATGACTAGTCGAGAAACTGATCGAGGCTATATTTCAAACTTTATATAACTGGCTTCTTTTTCGAGGAAATTCTTAAGTATCGGGTCGTTCCAGTTCGTACACAGTGACTCGTGAAACTACCCCAACGTTTACAGAAATCTTGCCGGTATATTGTGCGTGCGTTATACACTTTGCAATTTCATTAACGCTATAGCGACTGTGAAACGAATACACGAAAATGTATAAATAAACGCGTATACCAGACCTACGAAATATTTATTGCAGATAGCAATTAGAAATTCCACCTGCATAATCGACATTGCTAACGACTTAGTATATGATATGTACAGTGTGTAATAAGATACATAGTATATACTTAGTAACCTGAGTAAATTCAAGATCGTTTTATGTATATCGTTCTGTGTTGATAAATATAAATATAAGATACGTAGTATATTCTTAGTAACCTGAGTAAATTCAAGATCGTTTTATGTATATCGTTCTGTGTTGATAAATATAAATATAAGATACACAGTATATTCTTAGTAACCTGAGTAAATTCAAGATCGTTTTATGTATATCGTCCCGTGTTGATAAATATAAATATAAGATACACAATATATACTCAGTAACCTGAGTAATTTCAAGATCGTTTTATGTATATCGTCCCGTGTTGATAAATATAAATATAAGATACGTAGTATATTCTTAGTAACCTGAGTAAATTCAAGATCGTTTTATGTATATCGTCCTGTGTTGATAAATATAAATATAAGATACACAGTATATACTCAGTAACCTGAGTAATTCCAAGATCGTTTTATGTATATCGTTCTGTGTTGATAAATATAAATATAAGATACGTAGTATATACTCAGTAACCTGAGTAATTCCAAGATCGTTTTATGTATATCGTTCTGTGTTGATAAATATAAATATAAGATACGTAGTATATACTCAGTAACCTGAGTAAATTCCAGATCGTTTTATGTATATCGTCCTGTGTTGATAAATATAAATATAAGATACACAGTATATTTTTAGTAACCCGAGTAAATTCAAGATCGTTTTATGTATATCGTCCCGTGTTGATAAATAAAAATATAAATATAAATATAAATATAAATATAAATGGACACAAGTCGGATTATTTATTTAGACAATTGTGACAGTCAGTCGGATAATTGAGGTCGTGTTAGTTCCGATACCATCTACGGTATTGAAATGAGAAAATGTTTTTAACCGTGACATCTCTGTTAGTATTCTATTCTACGCTATTCAAAATTGCTACAAAGCGTGATTCACTGTACGCTTTGTAACTAAAAGCTGAGATCTTCTTCGATTCACCAAATACCTCTTAACAGAGTTTCGCCTTGGTAGCGCTTAGTTCGGCCCGCAGATTCGTCAAGTCGATTTACTCTGCAAACTTCGTCCTGTCCGATACCGCAACGCGCAACTATTATCGAAATACATTTATCATTTCGATAAATGGAGTTGGCCGGTTGGTTGCCGAAATTTCCCAGCTTTCGATAAAATTCCTAATCAACGTTTTCCTCTATGGTTTATAAATATACTATTGGGTTGGCAACTAAGTGATTGCGGATTTTATCATTAGGTGGTATTGAAAAAATCAGCAATCACTTAGTTACCAACCCAATATATTGCACGACGTAGCAATGAAAATAGGCAACGGTTCGGTTTTGTATTTATTTGGTCAGTTTGAACGACGTTAAATGGTTTCACGTCACATTTGTTACTTTATTTATGGTCGGCCATAAATATTCCACGATCGCGTAACGTAGCCAGACTTTTACAATTTCCTCGTTAGTATACCACAGCTGGCGCGTGCTGAATCAATTTATTCCGCGTTGCGATCTCGCTCAAGCAAACACAAACGAGAAATCAGTTCGACGTAGCTCGCGAATCCTCGACAATGCGCGAAAGTTACGTTAGCACCGAGAGAGCATGATCTTTCCAGCTTAAACTCGCGCTTTAAACTTTCGTCACGATGCTATCTCGTCTACCTCCTCGTCTTTATTTCTATCGTCTTTCTATCTCCGTTGCGCGTCGAGTCAGCGGTCCTAATTGTACTACGTCGGAATCGTATGGCTTTGACGACGAGCTCGCGTGTGCTCGTCGAAAAGCTTTCCGAAACTGTTACCGAACAACGATCTACGTTGGAGGCGTGCTCCACGCAAGCATTATGTTAACCGAGTATTGCCGGATCTACCGGATTTCCAGATTGCTACGAGCTTACGGGTCTTTCGTAGGGGAAAAGAAATCGATACGTGTCGCTGGAAAGAAGAAGAGTAACAGAGGGTTAAACGACGGATCTTTCTATTTAAATCGTCATAAGATAAAAACATCGGAATATTAATAAAAAATAAACATAGAAAAGGTAAAAATAATAATAATATCTTGATACTTTCTCTGTGATCGGAATTTTGAGTGGCCGTCCGTTTATGGCTCGGACGGGTCCTATCCCTTCTTTAGGAAATTTCTAATGACTCCGAGATCAGTTAAAAAACCCCGGGAAAAGTCCAGTCGGAAAGGCACGATGGATAGACGAAACCCAACGGCTGGTAAGGAGAATCAGCAACGTAGAACAGTTCATCATCAGACATCGTACCGTGCGGGTGAAATACTTCATTCTCAACAAGATTTTACCACAGCCGTGTTCATAACATCACACTTTACTTTTATACAACAAGTGCAAATACAGTGCTAGATTACTCTAACGCTCGATCTATTAAACCTTCTCCACCTTGAGCGTTAATTCACTCGAGGTACGCGATATCGACCGATCGGTTTGACCTGACCGGTTGCTCTTTAGTCGAAAATTCGCAACAGCGCCATTCGAATCACTTTCTCGTTTTTGATATTTTCACAAACCGAGCCCGAAACACACGATGCTTTCTCATTCCTCCGCAAGTTTGATTATTCCGCGCAAAGTTGAAACTCGAATCTCAAGATGTGAAAGTTGAAGTCACGCGAATAACTTTGTCATACGTCAGTTTCTGTAGATGATCCAACGCTGGCGAATAATACTGCGTGGGTATAAATCGCGGAGCGCGCATCGTTCAATTTCTAGCAGGCAATTTCATTGGTAGCCTGATCAATGCGTTGGACACAATCTCTGATACTTCAAATGTTCGGGCTAAGAAGAAAATTGCCATGCAAGTTTCGTCAGCTCCGATTGCGATTCTTTCCTCCCTATGCGATCATAACAGAAACGCTTAATTTACAGCAACACGTATCCACGTAACCGACGCAATTTCCACCTACATTCGAGAGTTTTACAAATTGTATGAAAAAACAAAGCGAGGAGACATCGCGTGGAGAGGAAAATTCCGGGCGGACGATGTCGTGGACGAAAAAGCACGCTAGAAAAGGCGAAGATTATAAGACGAGTCCGAGAGAACCACTATACGGAACCGTACACGAGTCTCTCATTTATCCCAGTGGCTGGGTAATACCGAACTGTGAAGTTTTTCTCTTCAAAGGAGAGCCGAAAAGGGCTGCTCGTTGCCAAGCTGAAATTTTTATTCCACAAAGTCACAAGAGCCCGGAACAAGACGCGTATAAAACGCGGATAAAACGCTACACGCCGATTCTATTCTTTCCACGAGACTCCAACGACATGAAACATTTTCTCTTCGAGGGAGAAAAGAGTGCCAGCAGATCCTTTCTTCCTTTGACTTTCTCGCCAGAACCTCCTCTCCCGCTCGACGATTACGCGTTACTGTTATTTCAAGTTTGAACGTTTACTGCGTACAGCATAATTGAAATTGTTTAGAATGCTAAAGAATGGTAACGGACCGTTTACGATTCCTCTGCATCGCTGTTACGTAACTTTTCAACGATCCAAACCACTATGAAATATCGTCAATTTGCAGCGTAACGAGTAAATATTGATTTTTGAAAACATTACAATTTAACGGACCTTTGCTTCTAATAGCAGCGACACGTTTCCATATCAACGCTACGATGACTGCTGCTGCTACACCAGCGTCGTACGAGCGCTAACAAAAGTCTGCTTGATCGAAAATAAAACTAAAATCACGTTCGCTCAGCTATCGTTGAAACTTGGCCACAGTCCAATTGTATAATACCAAGTATAATATATTCGTAGCATTTTTTAACGCTTTTTTCACCCAACTTCCATCACTGGAAAGAAATGGCATACAATTATTGGCATGGCGGAGAAACGTCGAAGGAAAAAGGAATGAAAAGTAAATTGCGACGCGTTAAAGGATGCTTCCTGAAAGGGCAGCGAGGAAAAAGCGAACGTTCCAAGGAGAGGAACGTCAGAGCCTTAATGAAAGAAAATAATTGGAAAGACGCAATGGAAATGAGAAATGCTAGTGTATCAGTTCGATCTATCGATCGAGCTTGTTACGATCGAAAAAGGAACAAACCCAAAACGGAGAAACTTAAAATACGATCTGGCGAAAGCTATCTTCGGCGAGGTTGAAAACGAATAGGATCTTACGATTAACTGGCCAGGCGATAACCTCTAGAATCCTCGTGATTTCTTCCTTCTGATAACCCGTTATGTGTGTGATAATTTATCGTTCGACTCTGAACAAAGACCTTCAGAACGACGAATAAAATGTTTTAAAAATACAGTCGATATCACGCTCCTATTAGGTTGTCCGAAAAGTTTCTTTCGTTTCATAATAGATGAACAACAATTTCTGTTTTATATTATTTTATTGAATTAGGTATGATCCATTTCGTTCTATTTCTATTATTAGGTTCAGGCATAATTCAATAAACTAATATAAAACAAAGAACATTGTGCGTCTATTATTTCCTTATAAAACGAAAGAAACTTTTCGGACAACCAAATACAAAACGATTAATTCGTTGCACGTTGTATCGAAAACGCGTCAAGGTAATTTCTATAAATTTTTCTATAAATTTCTAAGTTTCTATAAATTTTAGCTACGTATTAAGAAAGATACAATGTACGTCTAGTTGAAATTTAAGGAAGCCCAGCGGTACCGAAGTCGAGATATTGATCTACAAACTTTCCATATTTAACGCGTAATTCCTACATGAAGCTGTCGCTAAGACGACAAAATGGTACTTTTTAACGCTTTACGTTTAGATATCCAAACAGAGAGAAAATATAAGTTAACCGTATTTAAGGGTGGAATTAGAATTTTATTAGAATTTTTAGTTTAATTAAAATCGAAATTTTAGCCACTCTCTTAATTTCGATAATTATGGGTGTTACTTTGCACTATCACTCGAGAATGTATTGCCATCCAATAAATTAGCGTCTATGGTAACGCGAGCACTAATTACCTGAAGCGCAATTCAGTCGTTTCAAACGCGATTCCAAGTAGATGCGTTCAGAATAAAGCTAATCTACACTTTCAACAGCGTCAAAGACTTCACTGAAACAGCGTAAACGCCTAGTTTAACATCGATATCATTAGGTGCGACTCAATTTCCATGACGTGACGAGCTTTGAGACGTAGTCCCCTAGTCGCGTAGTCGCATATTCGTCAAAGTAGATATTATCTGCTAACGAGGAAAACTTTTGCCAGAACAAAGAGATTTTCCCTTCGTCAAACTGTCCAGCCAATTGCAAACCAAAATGGAAAACACAAATCGATGTTAGACATAGTTAGTCCTTTCGGAATTGAACGTTCCTTCAATCGTGAGAAATAACTTCTCATTTGCCGATTGTTGGTAACAGAGATGTATTTTTGCTCATTTTTTTTATTAAGAAAAGTCAACCCGAACAGTGATCGATTCTGTGTTATTAAGATTGCCTTTCTATACGATCGCGAGATTAAGTAAAATCGATACTTTCCAACATTTTATAAAATCGTCATCAACTCTTTCACTTTCCAACTGCATACACGTACAAACCAAGTGACATGGAAGTCATAAAGTCTACAAAAGTGAAATTTTTGTGTTCTTTTTTCGCGCTGCTTAAATACATTTGTCGCTTAATTACTTAACAACGTTACAAAATACGATGTTGCTTTTATGCATGAAATCAAGTACAAGAGAGATAAGAAATACTGAAAAAGATGTAAGAGACGAAATGATGCAGCGAGGGAAAATATTAAAATTTGTATGCGGAAGCAACATGAGAAATGCGTTGCGAACCAAAATTAACAAGCCAAAATTAACAAAAAGGAAAACAGTTGAGCAACGAGGAGAGGAAAAAATGCAACGAATAAACTTTATACGTAGAAGAAGAAAGCGAGAAAGGGAGTCGGAGGAAAATAAAAATCGGGCATTAGTGGAAAAAATTGGAAAGGAAAAAGTAAAGAAGATCGATCGAGAAGGGAGAAAAACGAACAAGTGAAACGAATAAGAAAAAGCGCGGGTCAGGGAGAATCTGTGAAGCAAGGGATACGTTAAATACATATACGTACGCGTATACACACGTAACACACACCTACGGCGTAATCCTGGCTATTGTATCACTCCATTAAACATTCGCTGCAGTGCACTATAAACCATGATATAATCTCCCAATGCGGTAAACACTGGCGAGTTAAACGAACACGGACTCTCTGCGTACCGTGACACACGAAAAGGATACCAAAATCGTGGTGGAAAACTGGCAAAACCGACTGCGAAAAGTAATTCAACGAACCTACTCTCCGTTGTTTATTATCCCTCGGCCTGCACGCAATTAGCTCGCTACAATTCCGCACCCATTTTCTACCTCTTTCTAATAGCGTTTTTACCGGTCGTTTCGCATTAAAATTGAATCGAGAATAGCAGGAAATATCGCGTTTACCAATTAGGACCTACATAGCTAAATAATTCGTATGAGTTACGTTTGCGTTATTCAAGAATATATACCAAGTCACTTTTCTGTTCGTTTCTATTGGTCTGTCGAGATTTAAGCAATTTATCGGAATAACAGAAATTTTATACAAGTCCATTGTACGAAAGAAGAGATTTCTACGATGTAAAAGGAGAGCAAAATATTAGGTTGTCAGGAGAGTGTCTTTCAAACGTGTTTTTTACGACAGTGCACCTTTATACAAACGTGAAATCAAGTCTGTGAAACGTCGCGGTGTTTATCTCAGCAGAACAAAATGGATCGTACGTAATTCGACAAAATAATATAAAACAAAAAACGTTGTATTATTTCCTCATAAAACGAAAGAAACTTTCCGGACAACCTAATAATTCTTCGAATCTTGTAAGATTCTAGATTCAGAGAGAAAGAAAGAATGTTAACGCATATTGGCTGTCGAAGGAAGAAAAGTACACATTTTTGTCCGCCAGAAATATCTTTATATCTATCTCTGACGCAATAGTGGCGTAAATAGCGTTAGTTGAAATTAAAAACTATTAAATAATTGTTAGCGGCGCGGCATATGCGACAGTAGCGATGAATATGTAAATAGATGGACCTGAATTATTTAAAATAAAATCTACCACGAGGATATAATATTTCTAACGAGATCGATCGAACGTTAAAAACGATAAAATACAGTATGTATCTCGAACAATACGATAATTGATTAGAGATAAATGGCTGAAACATGTGTTCGTGTCAATTTTACCGAAAGTGGAAAAGGTTCCGACACGCTACTTTATCCAACTACATGGCGGGATCTTGAATAGTTTGAAATTTATGGTTCCGTCTCGTAACATGCATTTCCTCGCGAGCCAGAGAACTCCCCGTTCTACAAAATTTACAAGGGAAGTTGCTACTTTCGCTGTAAAATATTTAATTAGTTATCTTAATGACTTTCCTCTTATATCTCGGCTTGCCAAACTTTAATAGGGCCATACCGAGAAATTTCTATATGTATGCAAAATTTTGCAGCTTTAGGCGTTTCATCGGAGAACCGTGATTAATATTTCAGATATGCAAATACCGGAGAGAAAGAAGTTCCCTCATTGGAAAGAGCATACCGATAGACGCATCGCATTGTATCTGATTTCTCGCCAACAACATAATTGTCCAAGGGACTACACGATTTCACAAAAGTACATATATACGCGACAATATTTCAATATATTAGGTCGTCCGGAAAGTGTCTTTCTTTCACAGACACGTCTTTTACAACGACGCATCTTTGTACAAACATGAAACCTAATCTGTCGAACGTTGTGATCTTTACTTTGATAGAACAAAATGGATCATAGGTAACTCGATAAAATAATATAAAACGAAAAATGTTGTGCACCCATTGTTTCCTTATAAAACGAAAGAAACTTTTCGGACGACTTAATAAATATACTACTATACTATAGCCTTACACGTATACTATAGCCTACACCAGGGCTAGCGCAAGGCAGGTTCAGCGCGTTCGGTCCCGCGTCTTGAGAGGCCTCGCAGTCTACGAAAATTAATCCATTTGCATCCAAGCGCGAATTATTCCGCAATCGGACGACTGTCTTCTATCACCAAGCTAAGTAATTTTGTTTAAATAAACAATTTTTACTTTTTTCCTCTGTTACAAAGAATGTAAGATACGATGTTTGCGTAGTAGCATTGTCTACCAATCGTTTTGAACAGTAAATTTTCGATAAATTCCATAAAGTGATAGGGACCAGTCCTCTTAATTTACCATGATGCAAATGGGTTAAAATTAACAGATGCAACACATTTTTTAGTAGCGATGATTCAGTTTAAAGGTGTGAGAAAAATCATAAATGTTCAGTGTAACTCCGAAAAGTCCTCATATCCTGGAAACTACTTTAAATTAAAAAAAAATGCAGGCGCTTTCAGAGAAATTGTACTTTTTAGAGAAATTAAACTTCTACATCAATAATTTTTTGCAAAAGTCATACATGATTACAGATTTTCTACTTTTATTGAATTTTATGCCCGTTGAAAGCGAATTATGCATGCGAAAAAAATATTACTTGCATTTGTTTAAAAAACTGCCTATAAAAATATATAATATGTAACAGCATTTGTAAATAAATAATTGCTCGTTGTAAAATTCAAGTGTAGGATTTCAATGTGTATTCCTGGCCTACATACGTACGAAACTATAAAAAATTTCATTCAATGGTTGATAATAAATTATATATTATTGTATCAATATATCTTTTATAAACAAACGTTTATAAACGCGTTTTTCCTTCAAATCTTCCGTTCTTTTCAATAAAAAAATCCTCCGACTCATAATTTTCACCGATCGAGCAACTCCGTATTGAAAGTTATTTAATTACGTAACAAACATCGATCTACCGAATATCTATAAATATCAATCATGCGAAAAGTAACTTTGTTTATAGTATACACGACGCATTCGTTAAACTTTTCAATGATATTTTTCTATTCAGATACTTTGGCCAATCAATGTATATAAAATTTGATCGCGAACCTGTAGAAAAATATTTTTTTAATAACTAAATATCACGAAAACAACAGATGTAGTGTTGCAAGCACGAGCGCAATAACTGTTCGAATATTCATGGTCGATTAACTTTGATATTAACATAGGCAGCGATTTGCAAGCGAGTACAAAAATGTTATTCGCTTCTTTAGGAAGTGAATTTAACCCCCTACCACTCCCGAAAACCATATAATAATTTATCAATTATGCAACGTTTGCCCGTGACATTTGAAATTTCAAAGCACACAATTTGCCTACTGACACGTCGACGGTTCAACGTGAAATTCGTATCGCAGACCTTCGTAATTATACTTTCGTGTCCTCGTATCAAAGCGATCGTTCAACCCGCTTGTATCGTGTGATTAAAACGAATCGTCACTGGATCACGTACACCAAATTCGACGAAACTTTCTGGACGATGGGAAAAAAAGCTATGCGAATGCGAAAATCAGAGTGAGAATCACTCGTACCGATTAAACTGCATTCACCGTAATACGATTAAAACGATCGTAAACGCTTCGTTATGCGTATATGGATGCATCTACGATCGTTTAAACCATTTTCGTAAAACAATAAACCACTTTGGCTGCTTAAAAGAGACGCGAATAGGCATGGGATGATCTGACGATGATTTAACGGTGTTTAATACAGTTTCGATACATCGCTAACTTTCTATCGAATTATATTATAGAACATCTTTTTGTATCTCTGATTTCTGCAACTATTTATTATTTAATATTTTAATACATTTGTCCGCCTTGAGAAAATAACAATTTATTTCGTTCGCGTTTGGTTAGCAAAGTTACAGTTGTGCAAGTTTTACGCGTTATCCCTTTGTTTGATCATTAACACCTTAACTACCACGCTAATTTTATATATTTTGCCTTGGAAATCGATTGAAATATACTACGCCACAATATTTCATTTTTCCAAACTATTATATCGTATTCGCGTACTTGTTCTCTGACAATGTTACATTTAATCGTTGCAAACTTTTTAGTTGGCGAAATTTATCTTATTTGAATCGTTGTAAAACATTTCCAATAACGTGGATCGCCGATGACCACTGTATCAGCGTGCGTTAAAGACCTATTTCAACTTCCTTTCCGCTTTTCCATCACTTAACAGACATAAAAACGTGCGAGTAAATAAGCGTATAAATAGCAACATCGCAAGGCTGTATATCGTCGATTATATCGGAGGAAAAGTTGATTGAATTTTCTGACACTAATGAGCGTAAGTAGGTGCGATCTGCGGGACGCGATCGACCCACAAGGGAGACAGCGAAGATACCAACGACCCGATAAAAATAACGTGCCGGCTTTCCTAAAGTATGGTGGCTAATAAAAAATGGATTATGCGGAAGGACGTGAGAAGAACCGTGGATACGGTAAACCGAGAGGAGAGACGAAAAGGAGGACGAACGATGCGTCGTTTGAATTAATGAAGATCGCTTGAATTAAAGTGGCGCGTCTTGTTGAAGAGATTCACAGACGGAAACCTACTTTGAATCTATGACGAGAAGATAGAAATGGAAGCTTTTCCCCGGCTCTCCTCTTCGTTAATGTCACGTAGAAAACAAAGCTCCAAACAAGATTTGATACACGTGATATAAATATGTGTGCGAGTGTGCGCGCGTAAGATCCTTACACATTCCAAGGCAAGAAATAACTATTATACGAAAGCAAAATGCTTTAGGATCGAGCGACGTAAACGTTTGCTACATTCTAAAGACTACTACACGATCGTTTGCAGCGATATCTCGTCAAAGTAAAAGAATTAACGTTAAAATACGGATAGAAGAAACATCAAAGTGCAACGTGTTTAAATCTTTCACGTGTTTTCTATTATTATCCGTCTAATTTCTACCGCTGCAGTTAAAATTCATTTGACAAAAATACCATATTTTTGGAAAGTCTGAGCGTTAGTTTCCTGTTTATCAGTTTCATCGTCTGCTCGATTCTTTTCGCGAGAGGTCGTGTAAGTGATAATGGCGCGCGATCGGCCGCGAATTTATGGCAACGAAAGTTTCACGTTCGAACTTTCCGACTTGTTATCTTAGTCGTGGAGGATCTTCTCCTGGGTTAACAATTTTCTCGAGAACGAATTCACGGTGGCCGTGTTCCTTCCGCGAGCGAGAATCCTGCCGACAGGCCACGGAATTTCCCTTAGTCTGATTTACATTCGGCCAGCTTAATTGGAGAAACGGCAGCGTTACCAGGCCCTCTGCTAGTCTACACTAAATTCCAATCAGTGTAACGCCGGCGTTCTTGCGCACAATCGCGTGTCGTTCCGATCTTGCTCTCGCAAATCTTAATTAATCACTCGTCTTGCCCATTCCGAAATATATCGTGCGAGCATTCCGTCTTCCTACCTGCCCATAACAGCTCTGTTCCACCATTTCGTGGAATAACGATAACGTTGGCCGCACGACACAGATCAACTTAATAAATTGAAAAGTAGAGGAAAGTGACGTAACAAACGTCATTTTCGTTTTACCTTGAAATTTACTGTTACCTATTTCTGGCGTTATCATTAGGGTTAGGGGCGTATACCGAATCTTTCTTTGGATTAGACATTGTCGTTATGCCAAAGCAAAGATATTTACTAGTACAATTATGATTGTGACAGAATTTGACGAGTAACAGTGGTAATTAGACACTCGGGATGTGAATGGCAATGATCTTAGACTCGATAACGAATCCACGGTCAACGGGACGACGAATGCGATTTCTTCCACATTCTGAATCGAACTCAACTCACTGATCCACGATTCGGGTGTGACTCAACGTACTTGTCCACGGTACAAGTAGAACTTATCCGACTGAATCTCAATCCAAGTAGAACCGCCCTTATATACTCCTCTCCGTACCTCTCTGTACCCCTCGGGTTAATCTTTGTTTTTAAGGAGAGCTATTTAATTACTCCATACCTCTGTTAGGTACACGTTCCTCCCGTGACCGTGGCTACGTTCAGCGACCCGTTGTGTCACTTCGAGCCCAAGCCCACTGTCGTTAATCTCGAGCACCCACACTCGGATTAGATCACAAAAAACTATTTCTCAGTTTTATTATTTAAGTACAGCTATAATAAAAAGTCTGGACTAAAGTATTGGGAACCTTCCCAAACATTCCAAAAGAAAGGCCCCGATGTCCTTTCATCTGCGACATATACATATTTATGTATAAAACTGTAGGATTTTTACTGCAATTATTTTATTTACAATAAATGGATTAAACAGATGTTGGTTAAAACTAGATAGTTAATTTGCAACTCTCGTCACCACAGATCTAACGCTCTCTTCCACGCGGACCACACTCTCTCGACAATGCTAGCAACACTATCTTGAGAACACAATTCGCACTCTCTGATCTCTCAACTTACAACGACTGTTAGTTCGTTTTTGTCCCTTGGCAGCCCCTTGTCTTTTATCTTAGCCTCGTGTCTTTTGTCTTAGCCCCACCACGCACATGTTCCACAACCGCTTCCTTATAATTCGCCCGACATCCCCCAGGCCCCTCGTCCACGATACCACGATATAATAAATAACGAAAGTGAATCGTCTGTTTCAAGAGAATTCAACGTTAGTCGTATCATCCAGCTAATGAAATTTAGATATTTTGGTAGATATTTTTGCGTAAGAATGGCATTTAACCTTAGAATGATAAAATATCGACGAAACGCCAAGATAGAGGACAAGTGATTCGTGTTTTTAAATATTTCAATAGAATTTAACCAACACAGAACTTGCTTTCGCCAAAAAAAATATATGTAGTAGCCATGTATATAGTAAATCGAATTACAACTTCAGTTGTAACAAATGAAGAATGAGAAAAGGTGAAACGCCAAGATGAAACGTTCGAATTTTTCGTTTTCACAGATAGGATCAAAGTTAGTCAGAATCGGATAAAAGTAAATTGCAAACGAATTTTCATGTTATACGAGGTGAAAAATCGACGCTGAGGAAACGATTCTTTGGCTGTCTGGCCAAATATTAAAATGCTGTAGCAGAGGATAGAAGTCGTAGCTTAGGTGGAAGCTTATGATACGTATACGTATAACGTGGCACGGTAGCGTAGAACCGCGATGATTTAAAGGAATACTCGATCGCGTTAAGCTTGTGGAACGTCCAATAGTCATAAATTGATCGTCTCTTAACAAGACTCCTCTTATAAATGTTTTATCTTGTTAGTTGTCTCGGGCTCGGCGACAGTCGTATCTTCAAAGCGATGAGTCGCGTCTCGCCACTTTACGTAAATTCTTTTCTTCCATTCTTTCCATCGTAAACTTATAAACGCTCTAGAGGCGTTTAATTAGACAGCCTCTTACCGAACGTCATGACAAAATTACGTCTGGACGCGAGTAGCCGTGAAATATCGAGCAACTTCAAGATCTCGCTGCGATATCAACCCTCGAATAATTCGGTTGATTTAATAAATCAAAATAATTCAATTAATTAATTTTCATTTTCTCGCACCAAGAATGATATAATAAGATTACCGCGATGTGTTAATTTTGACTTATGCAGATATTTCACGTTTATTGCGTTCTAAGCTTTTCGTTTATCTTTTATCGTCGTATAAGGTAAACGATTTTATTTTTTAAGTAAATTTAGTCGTCGTATGAACTTCGCGTAACCGATGATTCAGAATGAAAAGCACGGAAATTCCATAGATATTCATGGGACTTTTACTTGTTGCTGAATGGCATAAGAAAGTCAAGAAGTTAGATCGCATAACAGAGGCTGTGTTGGAAGATTGCGTCCAAGATAAGAGTCTCGTTGATTTTTCTCTCGGATTGAAAGCATTTTCTCAGCCGTTGCCGTTCTTTGATTCTTCCTTTTCTTTTTTTTTCTTTTTCTCCCCTTCGATTTCACTTTTCGGTCTAACTTTTAAGCAACACCGAATTTCTTACTTGTTTCGTAATCTACGATTCAGTTTCTGACGAGTAGAATACAAAAATTTCAAGGAGAATTTTAAGGCGTGGGTGTTGTTAATAATAAACTTCAAAAGTAATGCTTTCTGCATCGTGAAATTAGCACTTTTAACACTAAAACTACCACACCAGTCAAATTGACTGGTTTTGCAATTTTATTTTAAAATTCCTACTTCGTGTTATATTTTTTTCGCAATGATGTAATGACTTTCGCAACGATAACTAAAAGAATAATATAATGAATTTTATTTTGTTTTTTATGTATTCAAACTCAAAATAATTTTGTATCAAAGCTACTTATACCAATACCACTCAAAATGACTGGTAATTGTCAAAGTGTAAAAGGATCCTGCGGTTTGTTTATCGCACCCCAATTAACCAGTTTCCTCGTTTTATACAACTTGCCACACGTTTTCCAAATTTTTACCGCGTATCATTCGATATGACGATATCAGTTATCAGGAAAATTACGAATCGATCGCTGGATGCTAATACCAGAAATACCACACCAGTGAAAATGACTGATTCTGCAATTTTATAAATGTGTTGATCCTCGTTTAGGGATCATTGTCCCAGATGGATTGATAATACCAAAAATGTACCACATAACATGGAATTCCTTTTGTAAGAAAGTAATAAATCAGTAAATATAAAAATATTTTATTATTACGTGTCAACGGTCATTTTGACTGGTCTTGGTTGAAATAGCTTCGTGTTAACTATCGGTAGTTCTAGTGTTAAATACTATTCTTTAAAACTTACCATACGTTATAGAATATATCAGAAATTTGGCGTGTCCCAAAAGAAAGTTCGGCCCTTTTCTCTCCTTTCCCCCTATTCTTTCACGAGAGAAGTCAAACGAAGGAATAAAAACAGAGGAATCTGAGATTCGTCGAGTTACGAGTTAGGTGTCGAGTAGGTGTAGAAGGATCCTTGTGTAAGGCGAAGGAAGTTCTCGTGTCTTTTTGTCGGTGTTGGTGTAATGGGATAGAAGGAACCTAGTCAAATGTTCAAAGAGTTTGCGGACGGTATTGCGTTTTCTTGTTTGTAGATTCATCGCTTTGTTATGGCACTCTTAAATCTTCTGGAATGTTGCTCGCGAACATCGTACAACAGTTACAGTTTTACTCCAGACAAATGTTTGACGTGTCAGAAAGTCAAACAACAGATGAATAACACGTTCCATATTAACAGAAATCGTTGCTTCTTTATCCGTCTGTTTCTGGTCACTTAAAATATAAATTCGCAGAATGTATAAATTGCTATGTGTAGCGGCAAGCACCTATTGTAACAATTCATAAAAATATGAATTTATAAACATACATGCTTTATGGTAATTTGTCGAATTTACTTGTAAATTTGCGCTTTATTTGTCAGCAAGCATGTCGCGTTATTTTGCGAGAGAGTTTATTAATACAAACAATTTTCAACTCGTAAAATTTCACTAACGACATTAGTTCGATCGTACAAACTATTTGGACTTACTTTTGCCAAGAAAGAGTATTAGTAGGGCTAGCAGTATGAAATAATCGTGCAATGAATTTTTATGAAACGTCAAGTAAGTATATTATTCGTACCGCAGTTGATACATTAAACGTAAGATAAAGTAGCTGTGAAATCCATTAAAGACTGAATGTAATTTGAATATAAGTATCAATTTTACGTTCTATAGAATATCTTACTAAACATCAAAAATAATAATTTCCGTATTCGCACAACGATTCGATCGTTGAATGTTTCGCGTTCCATGAATTTAGCGCTTATCGAGTACAAATGAGAAAACATTCAAAGTTTTTTGCTTCAAGTCGTTCTCGTCGTAAAAACATAGAATGTTCTTTATTTATCACGATTTGAAATTCGAAGCAGCGATGCAATATTCAGGAATGCGTCGTCCATGAAAGCCTTTAGAAACCGTGCGCAGCAACAGGATAACGTCGGAAACAATAGCGATACTAGACCTAATGCCTCAAAACGCTTACCGTCGAAATGCTCTAACATTCTAGCCGTATTAGACAAAGTTTCTGGAGAAAATCAATGGCTATAGAGCTTTCAAAGTAACCTTATCGCGAATTGTTCGAAACGACAGCGGTGGCATTAAGTATTCGGTCCCTTTCCTGCACACCTTGCAACTGCTTTCGCTTATACACAAACCTACTACTTCTACCAAAGTGCATCTATCGTGTTGTAGCGCTATACATATAATTCTAGTCTACTTGGTCTACTTAGAGAATACACAATTGCTATGCGTTATCTACGATGGCAGCGATATCTTCGAGACGTAAAACACAGCCGTCGGCCAAGTAAACTGCTCCGAAAATTACGTAGAGTTGCAAACTTATCGCCAACTGTGCGATCACACATGACAAATAAAACGCTGGATTCAATTTTGTTGAAATGGTCACTTCTTCTAAGAAAACTCTACATCTGGTCTTTTTAGTTTTCTCAAGCACCGAAGCTATCGACAGCGTATAGACAAAAGATTGGGACGAAGGCAGACCATAAACAGTAGACAGGCGACGATGGCTTCGGGGCTTTCAGTCATAGGGTAACACTACTAGCGTGCGGATCTGGACCAGCTCAATTATATTCCGATTTGTATTTACACTTCAACATTAAAATATATATTTTCTACCTTACAATTTATCCACGCGTTCCTTTGTACTCACATACATCTAATAACCTCGACACTACGCGTATTTCGCTTCAGATTATTCCAATTTCATTCAACAGCGCTAAAATATTTGCTTGCAAATACCTTCGATGACGAGTAAGGGATATTCATAATCGCAGGTTTATAGAAACAATAGAATTTTTGCTTGGAGCAGTCAATTTTCATATGTTCGAGGACTAAACGGGAGAAAGATACTTTGGGAAATTTCTTTAACAAAATACAATAACGTTGAAGTGATCACCACCACTAAGAAAACTCTACGTCTGATTTTTAGTTTTCTCAAGCATTGAAGCCATCGACAGCGTATAGACAAAAGATTGGGACGAAGGCAAACCATAAACTGTAGACAGGCGACGATAGCTTTGTCGCGTAAAAATTCAACAAGTGACTACAAAAAATGTCGATCTCTTGTTTAGAGATCGAGCTTCTTATTTCCACACAATTTATACAATTAAATGGTAAACGCAACGATAGACTTTTAATATTCAGGCTGGTTCGGACTTATTCAGACTAACTTGGATGATTTTGGGAGGAGTATTTATATTCTTTATTCGTTGGAGTGGGAGAAGACTTTGGTCGTACTTATCGTATATGCTTGGAATTTATTATCTTATCGCATAGTTAGTCGACTTTCACCGGTAACAGCTTCAGGGTTTTCAATTAGAGAGTAACACTGCTAGCGTGCGGATCTGGACCAGCTCAAATTATATTCCGCCTTTGTATTTACACTTCTGTATCTAACATATATATTTTCTACCTTATAATTTATCCACAATGTATTCCTTTGTATTCATATACATCTAATAATTTCAACAAGTTTGTTCCGTCACTACAGAAACTGTGTATGTGGTAATTATATATAACTCTTACAATTCAAAATTAATGGAAGAATAAATTGATCGTTTTCGAGCATGATAGACGATACTTGATAATTTCCAGTCGATCTCGACCTTCTATTCCTAATTGACGTGTATACTGTCGTGGGGAAAATATAGTGCTAGTAGGTTTGGTAACGGTATGATTTGCTTCAATATCGTTCACGCCAAATCAAGTATGATGCTCCGTCAGTCTACATGCACGCAGTCATCATTCGTCACTCACTGCCTCTCGTTAGAAGCTCCAACGCTTTCCTTCACGCGGACCATCCTCCCCGACAACGCTGACTTCCCAACTAACGACTGCCTGTTAATTCTCTTTCTCCCTTAAGCATCCCTTTTTCTTTTCCCATAGCCCCATCACGTACGTGTTCCGCAACCATCCGCGATCGTAATCACGTAAGGCCTTTTTCCGCGTAACTATTCGACTGAAAGATCGACCGCACATTGATGGGTTCATTAAAGTTTCCAGACCCTTTTGGCCTGTCGGCATTTAGGCTTTCTCGCGACATTGTTTATGGCTCACCCGATATTTCTTAGGCAATCTGTCCACGATACTACACTATACAACGTCTAATAATAATTATATCATAAATTAGAAATATTTAACGTTTACTTTGCTTTTCCTCCATCAATTAGCCGAGGTTCGTGCCAATAATAGCAATTATCAGCTGGTAAATTTCTGACTGCGTAAACTAAACGCTGCCACATCGAGTACTGAGGAAACAGATCGTTCTCTATCACGGTCTATCGCACTCCACGTTATAGCGATTTGTCTGGCGCTAAGAAACACTACGATCGTGTACCAGCACACCGTCAGAGGGTGTACAGCCTCGTTGACCGAAATGCTGGCAGCGATATTCGGTAAATCAATTGCGAGCCAGTGTACGTTTTCGCATTAGGGGAACAATACGTGACTCGCGAGCCATAAATCTCCATCGAACGAACCTCCATCGTGCGTGTTTTTGTTTGCGATCGGGCCCAAAATAAATGGCCGTAGTCGTAAATGGGACCCATTTATGTTAATCGCGCTACTTCATCGACAACATGAATTACACGTTGCACCTGTGCACTGTAAACTGTGCGTAATCGGTAAACTAGTTTGGAAAAAAAAAATGAACCGATCGAAGAACGCCAAAGAATAAATTTACGGTGAAGGATAATTTATCATTGAAAAGTGGGATGTTTTTACGAGGCGTGCTCGGCGACAGCCGTGGAATTAGCTTTCTTATGCAGAAACTCCTTGACCCATTTCCACCTTACCAGCTATGGCATTTCTTAGAAGAGGCTAAGCCGCTTTCCTAACCGTTCGCGTGTACACATCGACACACGTACACGTTTTCTTGCGCTAATGCATTCAGAAGGCTATACCAAGCTACGAGTTCACCCTTGAACGCGTCATTTTTCTCGATCTAATCAAATATTTTGAAATTATTCACCTACGTGTCGCGAAATCATAAAGAACTCAACGAGTACAGTTAATCTTCCAACACATGATTTTCGTAAACTATACTTTCGAATGCAGTCGCGTTATTAAAATATAGCGAAACGCGGTATATTTATCTGGATATAGCGATAGAAAGAAAACGAAACGACCATATCCTCCACGATAGACTTCATTAATCTCGAAGAGAAATAAAGGCGCGTGCAATATGTTACGAGGAAAACAATTATCCGAAATATCGTAGGAATCGTTCGAAATAAACAGCTTCAATTGCATTCATCCGAACGTTGTGTATTTCTGGTCACAAAGACCTCGAATTGTAGCGAGAAAAACAATTGGCTGTACAGAGCCAATTGTACGGCCACAGAGTACACAATCTGTCCATTTGCTATATTGCTAATATCATTAGTATTTCCTAGGTATCGATACACAGGACGCTATTAGCTATTTCTAAATAAAATCGAATATCTATTAATCTGTTCTACAGCAATGTGCATATCGATTTTTATTCCAAACTTCAAGCTTCGAATCGACAGATTTTATTTCCTACATTTGTCTACACCTACCCATGTGTACCATGATTGTAATAAAATTATACGGTTACGCGAAATTTAATTCCTCGTTGAAAGTGTCTCGCGCTTTACAAACAAAATTGACGGCAATATCTGTAATACGGTATTTTCACGTTACAATTATTTTCTTCGGGAAAATTGGAAAATGCGTTCGTAAAAAAAAATAAAAAAGAACGAGGTCTATTAAATTTGCATATAAACTTGTATTAATCTGACAAGGATAATTCATCGCCACTTGATAACAGCGAATCACGCCGATAATGTACACAATGTTCAAAACTGAAGGCACATTTTAGGCTTCGACAAAGCCGGCCTGTTATCCCGAGAAAAGCAAACTAACGGACGCGTTATCTGAAACATCGATACCGGTCTGTGTGGCGCGATGATGCTCGCTACATTCAAGATTTAATTACAAGAGATTTAAGACAGATTTCCGGTAATACCTTACCATTATAAGCGTCGCTGGCTGCACGTACGGACAAGAATTACACGCGTGATTACACCTCTAACGCGGTACGTCGAAATACGCGGCATTATCGGCAAATATGTAAATCAGCATTATCGAATCGCGGAGGAACCGCTAACAAATGTACCCAAAGCATAGATCTACGTTCGTTTATCCTAGCGGGTAATTATTCCGAACGGAGGTATAGTTTTTCACCGATTTATACCTTTCAACGTGTAAACCAATTTATGTTCAATACCGTTACATACAGTGCATAACATTGAACATGAATGGCTCTGTATCTTGAAAACTAAAACCGAACGACGGTTATATTCATAGGAAAAAGTTACTCAGAATCACAAATCACTTCGTGATATATTCCTCGTCATATTCTCATCGTATCCTGTTCTGAATAATTACCTTCTACTCTGTTATTGTCGTCGATGCACTTACCCTTCTCTGCTCGATTTCTTCTTCCCTCCTTTCTCCTTGCCCCTTTTTCGTTAGCTTGGTTCGCTATTCTCGCGGCTTCTAGCCACGAAAGGACGCTCCGATCGTCTCCGCGAGCAATTACGCCAGATTCTTTCATCAACGGCGCATATCCGCGCGTAAGGTTCACTTTAAGGAAGCACGTTCGTGTACCCGCGATCGCTTACGTGCCTCTCTTCTTCGAGATGCGAGGACGAATTGTCGAGACGAGGTGGACACGAACGACGAACCACTGTTCTCACTATACACCAACGGTGCTAGGAATCGCGGCGATAATTTCGAGGATTTGGAAGCACCAGTCCACTCGCGTTCCACGCTCCCTAACGATGCCGACGCTAACTGCACCTCGTTAAGGCCAGCACGATGACGCGATGACGACACCTGGAAACATCACGTTCTGTAGCACTTGGTTACGCTTAACTCGATCGCGAATTATCGCGCCGGCTGCGATTGGATTTGTTAGCACACCCGTCGCCGGCGACTTGTAACTTACAATTTCGCATATGTAATACACGGTTAAGAAATTTCATAACTATCGCGTACTATCGCTGATCTTATTAAGAAACATTAACGAATAGTATCCATTTTGTAAATTAATAAAAAAGAAAGAAAAGGAATAAGAAATGTAGAAACTGTACAATAGGATCGATCGCGTTTTGAATGGGAAAAAATAGAAAATTTGAAAATAGTCGATATCTTCGAGAGATGTGCAACTAAAATCAAAGATTACGAAGAAAAATACGATACGTTACATTTTTCGTGTTTCAGTAATTAGAGTATAAATTGACGTCAATTTTTGTACGTATGTCGTGTGTGTGTATGTAATGTATTGGGTTGACAATTAAGCGATTGCGGACTTTGTCATTAGGTGGTATTGACAAAATCCGCAATCGCTTAGTTGCCAACCCAATATATCGATTCTCCGAACAAGATTACAATTATAGCGTAGGAAAGTAAGTTTTGTGGTGGGAATAATATACAAGATGAATGAAATAAAATAAAATTAATTCTTTGAAATTTTCATAGGCTGATATCGAGAGAAAGAGAAAAGCTATTTAGGAGGTAGGCGAGGTAGTTGAATATCGAAGGAAAATATGAATAAGAATAATGCAAAACAGAAAAATGATTACACGTCTGTTGTATGAATAAATCGAGTCCAATGTGACGAGAATGGAAAGAACAATCGTGGAACCAGAAATGCTTGAAACATAGATATGCATATCCTATGTACATATATGCGCGTATATGCAGGATAGGAAGCGACTGATCGCGCTTCATCGTATTTCCCCGAGTCCCATTAAATCTTTATACAATTCTTGGAATGTATGAATAAGCCATATATTGTATATATAATAAGCAAGTCTGTCTTAGATGATAATTCGATAGGATTAGTGTGGATTATACTAAATAAATGTTGCGCATATGTATAATGCACAATATGTGCACAACACATGTGTATGTGTATGCACAATTGCTTACAATTATTGATATACAATTACCAGTCCGATCTGCTCGAAGAATATTTCCAAGAATGTGATTAAAGTTTTATAAAATTTCTTGGAATTTAGGAATATTAGTGAAACAGAGTAAAAGTAATATTAAGTATACAATAGGATCGATAAATGGAGAAAAAAATAAATTTACGTATCTTTATATCATCAATTATTAAATTATTTGATCGAGACTATAGAGAAACTGGAAACCATCGTGTCAACTATATCGCACAGAACACGACTGAAAAATTCAGCGAAACGATTCAAAAACGTTTCTTTGAATTCCAATCAATTTCTCGACTGTTAAAGTAAAGTTCAACCTAATATTTCACCTAATTTACAATCATCATGTTTATCTTTGTTTGCGTCAAATTTATATAATAGATCAAACTGTGAAAACGCGGCATTGCAGGCTACGTATTGCATGCAACAAATGGAAAAATGAAATAAATATCTTTCTATGCCTGCACTTTCAATTATCGAGCCATTGAAGCTGTTCAAGCAGGAAGCATCGATTCATTTCGCCTTCCATGCTACACCACATACTGTACGTTATACACGCGACGAAAATAGCGTGTATATCGAAACAAGCCCGAAACACCGAGAGATTAGGAGAAATCTTCCGCGGATCATATAAATTTCGCGAAACGCCAGTTTCGTTGTCGGATTACAAGTACGGCTAAACGTGCGCGGCACACGTGTCGACACGATCTCCGTAACGCTGGGAACGATATCGCGTTGCGAATGGATCGAATACACTGGGATTAAACCGATTGCCACCGATATCGATCGGAAATCATTGATATTCCTTATCATCATTCCTACGTACAGTTAAAATTGACCAAAATTAATGCAAATGAATAGAACAAAGGAGTAACAGATAGGAGGTATTTCAATACAATTTCGAAAAATAATTTCTTATTAAAAAATTGTATCTTATTTAAGAAGGATTTAACGTACAGTAGGATGTTAAAAGGACGAAAACATGAAATCAAATATCGTTGAGATATAGTTTTATTAAAATTGACGGTCGATAGTTGTATAGTAGAAAAGAATCACATTTCCACCGAAGTATTCCGATAAGAACGATACCTCGTGTTTGGAAGTAAGAACCAATGGAAACAAAATTAGTATGCGTTGCAATCACAGGTGTTCGAAATGTTCCTATCAACAGAAATGGCAAATAGGAAAATACGAAGGAAAGTAAATATGAAATCCGATTTTTCTCGCTTCCGCTTAGTGAAAGCTTTCCATAATGGAAAGTGATCTCCGGTAAAGAGACTTCGATTTATTTATATTTCAAATTTGTATATCTCAATCGTGCTCTTATTTTAGCAAGTGAAAAGGATGCGTACAATGCCTAACGTAACGTTGCGAGAGAAATTGTGCGCGCTAGTAAGAATTTGTTCACATTTTGTCGAGACATTAGATACTCTGTAATCGTTAAAAAAATACAAAAACAACGCAGCAGAATTAAACGAGAATATTGCGGAAGTAACAAAGTCTCGGCATTTCGTTTCGAAAGCGAAGATATTCTTCCGATGCAAGATAGCTGCGACATTTCAAGCGAATCTGTCGTAACGGAGCCCGTTAAAATGTTAACCGTGCAATGCTCGACTGTTTCAGTACGAAGCGTAAAGTTTGTTCTCACAATTAGTAGAAAGTGATACTCGATCGAATCTCTAAATCCTCGGATTAACGGTTCGATGAAAATTTTAATGATATTCGTTATCAAACAGAAAGCAATATTTTGTTACACTCTGTTGAACATCGTATGTGATACATGTATATGAAAGCGGGACATTGTAATCCTGCGAAGGAAATAACAATAGAGATATAACGGAAAGCAATATTCGATAGATATTACCATATGGACAAACGAGACGTTAATTTCAAGCAGAACTTTCTTCTTCTCGAGTCTTCTCAACAAATCAAAGACGTGGATCGTCTAGATACAAAAATGTTCTGTAGTCAAAGCACACCGTTCGAATCACGTATCTTACTACTTCGTTTGATTCCGTAGCAATCTCATTTGCTTCGGCCATCAAAACGGCGAAGCCAATATATGAAGTGTAAACCACGCGTTAATTAAACCTCCATACGAAAAATCCAATAATGCTTAGTCGGCTGGCGCAGTTTCTCTTTCGTTGAACAGAAATCAAAAATCACAAACGGAGAAGCAAGTAACGAAGAAACATAGAAAGAAAAGAGAAAAAGTACAGGGAAACATAGCGGAAAAGGAAATACAATGATCGGTACGTACGCTAAACAGTGCGTTAATTGAATTTCCATAGGAGAATCTCGATAACTTTTAGTCGAATGACAATTTCCCCTTTGTTGAATAGATCGAAAGTGAAACAAATCAAACAACCACGAAAGAAAGGAAACGAAAACAACGGAAAGCACGATAAAAAAAAAAAAGAAGTAAAAACAAAAAGGAAAACGAACGAGCTCTGAAAAAACGCACTGATTAAATTTTCATAGGGAAACCTCAATAACTTTCGGTGGAGCGGCAATTTCTCCTTCGTTCGATTGATCAAAAATGACGAACGAAGAAAACAAGAACGGGAAAACAAAGAAAATGAAAAAGATAGAAAGTAAAATAGAAGAAAAGAAGAAAGAGAAAGAAAATGGGGTGAATCACGGTTCGTAGTATTCGATGCCACGTCGTTCTGTGTTCCCTTTTAATCGCGGGCCAGCGTTACCGGATAAAGCAACGTGTAATTTGTCGCAATTGGTATTGTTCGGTGTTTCCCGGTTTTCCGGGTTCGCTCTCTTTCTCCGTGCAACCTCCTCCCACCCTTCGCTCCTTTATTTTCCCTCGGTTACCCCATTCTTCCCGACGCGCTTTTTTTCATCCACTATATTGCCTTTCTATTTTGCTCGTGCACGATCCACGAATCAGCGGATAACGGAAAGCTGGACTGGATGTGGCCCAGTTTTCCGCGAACCAGAATTTATAATCGACGTTCATTATCGAGCTCGTCATCTTCGAATCGTTTCGCTAAACCATCCACGATGATTCATATAACGGTGTGGGTGCAGATTTTGAGAGTTTTGGTTTACGCGTACAATGACTCACGAAAGTATTCGAACTCTTAACGTGGCAAATTTTGATGAACGTGTTACGCGTACGAATCCGAAACTTTGTAAAGTTTTATTCAAATAAATTATACAGCAATATTTTGATATATCTTTTGTTACAAACTTTGTACCGAAAATTGTCATTTTTGAATGCATAACGAAGCTCACGAAAGCGAACACTTACTTAGTTTCTATGTAAATAGGAAATGTAATTCCTTGTCAAATGCAATTGTTGTAATTCTACGGCGTTAATGGAATTCCAAAGCTCTCTCGCATAACACACGCAATGTATTCATAAAAAGTTTTCTATGATAATTCAAATACTTGAATCAGCCACTGTACTTCTACCCTTAAAAGTATCATTCTCATTCATCGCTAGTGTTTTAATTGTGAACAATTAAAATCCAACAGGAGAATGACCGCGATGAAAAGCAAATCGACTGGGAATTTCTTAATTCCTCGATTTAACGAATGTCCTGGGCAAATGAAACGAGTTTGATATATCTTAAAGACAATTTGTGGAAACGTTTGACGTTCTTTCGAAAGAATCATTCGATGACATAATTAAATACAATTACGTTCTTTCATTTTACTTCTTACAGAATTTTAATTACGTTTCCAACTTCGACTCAACTTACACGCATACGAGATCCTTTCGAGGAGTTTGATTCGATCACTAGTCTCGAGAATCACGAATCGTGAATTTTGTACACTCTTCCAAATCACAACACCTATCGTTCCTCACTGATACATTCCACCAAGGTACATCCGTCTTACGACTTGTCAGTCGAAAATCGGGTCGTTTACTTTTTGTCGCACGATCGACAGTATCTCGTCACATATCATCAAAATTTCCCATATTCGTCAATACAAACACTGTTCGCACTTGGTGAATACCTTCCTCGACCCATAAATCGATCGTACGTATTTCCTAAAATAGGAAGTTAATCTCACTATCGATTAACTTGTTCGATCTTTTACTTCAAACTTATCCAAACTTGTCGAGGATCGAACAGTTTGAACGAAACAGCCTACGGCGAGTTTACGAGGGAAGCATAAAACTAACGGCGAAAACGCGACGAGTAAAGAAGGCACGCGGGTCGAGGAGCCGAAAATTCGAAGGATGGACACGGAAATCTCAGCGCAATGTAATTGAGGGGAAGTTTTTTGGAGAAACGGCTCGCTCGCCGGCTACTCGTTAGGACTTCGCCTACGGACTGCCGGGCGCCGCGGCAAAAGCTACGGCGCAACACGCCGACGCATCAACCCCCTTAGAACCCTTGGCCCCTGTGTCGCACCGATACCAACCAATACCAACGTACGCCAGCGAGCGTCTCCTCGTCGCGATGATCCCTGAGTGCTATACGTGTACCTGTAGACAGTGGTACCCGATGCAATTTGATGTTCAACCCAACAACGATTCGTCGATCACGCGTCCCGTTGCTCATCGATCTTTCCATTGATGTTACGTGTCCTGTTCATCCACGCAGAATTATCGTAAGGGGGTTGTATGATTGGCTGTAGTATTGTATTAGCATACATCGACTCACGAACGTACATGAAAATGCATCGTAAATGTATTGTTTTACAAATTTTAGCAATTTTACTTTAATTTATTTTTATCCTTCTATCTCTATATATACGTTAATATTAATCTTCCCTCTACTTTCGTTATTTTGTATATCAAAGGCTACTCTATTAAGGCTCGTTCAAATAAAAAAAATTGTTGATAATTAAAATTTTGTAAATTACCTTTTAGTAGAAGACGAAGATTTAAATAATTAACACATATTGAATCACGAAAGTACGTGAAAATGCACAATTCTTTTAACGAAGTAATAATATGTATGTCAACCTATGATCTGATAACAGAAAATTTGCTACGCAGTAATTTTTGTGTGTCTATTCGTGAAAGTATTTGAACAGGTATCGTAAAAAACTTTTATACTCACATCGTATTGAAATGTTTCGCAATTTCTTTAACGCTGTAACGAGACACGCGACTTATTATTATTATATCGAGTAATACGAAAATCTAAATAGAAGTAACGTGACATTTGCTGCAAATATATATATATTTTTTTAAATATAATTCTATTCTATTAAATTGTAGACTTCTATTAAAATGTAACTTACCAATAATTCTCTCAAATTATTCGTCACTTGCACTATTGTCCTTCGAGCTTCTCGATTTGTAACACGAAACAATATGCCTGTAACAATTATTAACCTCTAATTAGAAATTTCAGATTAAATTAAAGAAACTATGATAGCAATTAAACAAATTCTCTCATAAACAAACATTTTAGAGATTGAGGTTAACTTACTTTAGAAATCGTATATACGAATGTATAAACGTATACACGGGGTAGTGGTAACACGTATTGAAAAATGAACGTGTGTTTGTATTACTATAGAAAATATTTCAAAACCTCTATATACATTTGCCATTTGACAAATTAACAAACGCGTTAATGTAGCTTATTACCTCGTTATTATTAACAAACTGACAGACACTTGTGAATCTTTGACGTAATTGCCAGCGGTAATTTATTATCGTTGCAATTACAGCACACCATTTTTCAAATTGTAAGAGCTACGAAACTTTATTGCGTCTGATATCCAAGCTGACATGGGACACTAAATTAAAAGATAAATAAATGATTTACCGATGATATCGTGATACATGTTGAAGATGGATCCTCTTATAAACCACTGAAGGCACAATGAACACGCGAAAAGAATACTTTACACTAAAAAACCGCAAAAATATGACAGCATCACAACGCGCGCGAAATGTGACGCTTCTCTCCGGTGGCAGACTGACTTCAGCGCCGCGCTTGGTATAGGATGGAACTAACGATTGGCGCCAATCATTTCCCTCGCAATTTTGAATACGAATTCCCGCAAGATTTAAATTCCACGATTGATAAGAAACAAGTAAGAGTATGTAATTTCTGTTCAAAATTACTGTTTTAAATTACTAATTAATTGTAAATTCTAATTAATTGTTTATTCACAATGTAAGAGCAATTTGTAGAAATAAAGTAATCTCGTAAAGCAAAGCACAGAGACAAATAATATATGTACATGTTACAAATAGAAATTTGTACTTCGTTTACCATTATAGGACACTATTCTTTATTTTATTTATTATCGCTATTAACGTTGTAGTTAATACGAAAATCACTCGGTATATAGATAAATAAGTAAATATATAAAACTGTATCGTTTCATTTATAACTCTATATCTGATTTTAGTTTTGACTACAAACAATACCGATACTTTATAATCTTGTGTCCAATTTTAATTTTGATTCCGAATACTGGTAATGCTTTATAATTTTGTATCTAATTCTAGTTTCGATTCTAAACACTATTAATGATGATATTCGAAATAAACGTGTTTATGAAATTTATTATTTTTATCGCAGAAAGACGATATTGTCTAAAAGGCATAGATGCACGGGTCGATAAAATATTTATCCATTTTTATTTCAAATCCACTAAAATGGTAATAGAAATTTTATTATCGTCAAACTTAGAAGTTTCTGGTTCTCGAGAAACTCGGTATTCATTGGAGTTTCAATGTTTGCTTGCTCTTTCCGCAAACCAAGATGTATTACGTCGATCCTATTATAATATGTAACAATGAATGTTAGGTGAAGTGAAAATTATTAATCGTCAGTTGTTCACACAGAGAATTATACGTCTTGCAGTGTCGCAAATTAAGCCGATATAATTAAAATACTGCGATGCACGTATAACACAAAAACAACTGCTTCGACTAACGAATATATCGGCATACCAGCCTGAGAAAAGTATTTTGAACGAAATTTGTTAAAAATGTATAAATGACGTAGTAATTATGTAAAATACACATATATTGCATTACAAAGAAATTAAAGTGCAAAATACTGTGAAAATTACAATTTCCATAAACAACGAGACTGCGAAATAATCTATTGAAACTCAAAGCACGATATGTTAATCGCTTTTCCACGCTCTTTGTCTATTTATACTATATTTCTCTATTTACCATTACTATAATCGATATTCCTTCGACCGGACAGTGCATTTATTTTTTATAATTAATATCAGTTTAAAAGTAAGTTCCACGGTACTTATAAAAGCGATAGGTCGTAAACGTAATACGCGTTTTCCACGTATAATCAATTAAACACCGTTGATAAAGTTTCGACGATTCTTGACAATAATTCGTAACATACGTTTCGTTTTCGGATAAAATTATTTCGTATGGAAAAATGAACCATTACGATAGAAATCGAGTAACGATTAATAGAAGACTGGTTCTCTCAGTTTCTAAATTTAAAGGTAATAATGAATAAACGGTGATTCTGCAAAGAGAAGAAATTGACGTGGCGATATCGAGCGATCGTTCAAAGTAAGCGAAAAACTTTCAATATCTCAAATATCTGCCAAGTGTACAAACAAGAGATAATAATGGTAGAAAAGATGATATCGTTCTATCGATTCTACGTAGAAAACGATATGTTTGTTCAGCAAGAAGTTAATTCGAAATTACACGATTTAATAAAGAAAAGAAAATATCAATTTGTTTAATATTGTGTTTTATGAGAAAGAAATTAAATATTCTACTCCGTCCCAGCATAATTTTTTTCTTCCGCGTCCACGTTTATTACAAACTATTCCTTTGTACCTGTAATTGTTTATAATCTCTTGCACGGTGAAACGAGTTCCGTCAACAATTCCGTCCACTTTGGAAAAAAATTTTTTCTTCAGGACACAATTTCATAATTAATTTTTGCATTGAAACGACCGTCTCCAAGCACAACTATGTTCTTTGACGGATCATTTCTCGCACGAAGAGTACAAGTACATTCAATTCTCTCTGTTAGAAAAGAAAAATTTCAACAATTCTTACGAAACGATCATTAACGATAAATAAAATAAAATATAGAGTAACAAAGGATCACAGAAGGAGCGTGAACGAAATTTTTCATGCAATTCCTTTTTAGGTAAGCTAACTGCAGGTTTAAAGTAAATAGAAACCGACGAACTGAATATAAAATTCTTGAATTACTTCGTGAAGCATTTCGTGAAAGATGGTGGATTTTCAAACATCGAGGTAAAAGGAGCGCTCGACAAATCGAAGAGCTTCGATAAAAAGTTGAAAATCCCCTAAAGGAAAAGAGAATATATGTATATATATTACTCGCTTTCCATAATAAAATAAATAAACTTTGATAATAACTGAGTTATCTGGAATTAGTAAGACTTCATGGAGCTATTTACACGTGACATGAAACCACGTAACTGGTTGATGAGATTTATGCAAATTATAGTCATTATTTGTAGCGTAACAAACGGTCGAAACTAGAATTTCAAATGTGTTTCGATTAAAATTAATAATAAAGCGATTGATAGTGTGGAATAAATAAATTACGTGTACAAACCGGCTAACAAGTTACGAATGAAGTAGATACGCGTTCTTTTTATCGGTATCCCTTTCATTCGATAGGAATCGTCAATAGAAATCAGCGACGTTTAAAGAATCTGAGTTTTCACCAGCGAAAAATCAATTCGCCGATATTTTCTCTAACCGATGAACATTTCCTACATGTCGCCACATCTCCGAGTTAGAACTCGAACCTGTGTTTCATCGATAAGCGATTGGGATGAACCCCCGAGTTCACTTGAAACTCCAATCCGAACTTCAAACGTTCGTCCGCAAAGTTTTTGGAAGCTGCGCGGAAGAGCTTTCCAAGTAATATGGGACGTGCAATCGCAGATTACTTCGATAGTACTTTGATCATACTTTCTTCCAAACTTGCCACCCTACACGCAACACGCTGGATAACAGCTTTGTTTTAAATGCATCTATTCTTTGGCTGCCCCGTTATCTAGTGAAACTAATCATTAATAAACACTGTAATTCAGAAACAAAGAAGTAATTGATATTTAATGTCCGTTGACTTTTCTCCGACGTTCATCGATTTTTCTATCTCGTTTTATATTCTCGTCGAGCATTGTACGAACGTAAATGTACGATTAACGTGCGCGTTCGTACGTACGCGATGGGTTAAAATTGATGGAAAAGATCAAAAGTGACCGGCTCAAAATATATTATACCGAATGGAGCGCTATTTTTCATAACGGCTTCCGAGTAGCTATCCCACTTTTCTAAAGGATTCCACTTTTTTCGGATGACCCGACGTATCTTCGCGACCAATCCATTCGATCTTACTGGGGTTTTCGGATCGCTGATGTGATTGTGCGATTTTATTAAAAGCTTTATATAAATGTACGTTTAAAATCACGTGAAACTTTATCGAACGAGTTTCTAGTTCCTTATTAATTCGACAAAACTTGGAATAATGTACGGAGCGCGATAGAGAAACTAACGATTTTACCTGAAAGTTCCAAGTAACGAGAAACCGTCGAGTTAGAAATATTTCAATAATTAACTGAGAGGAAGCAAAGTACACGTTTAAAAAACGCCGTGGTAAAGCAACGACGTAATATTTAGGATGGAAATACGAAACGGATACTTATCAGAATAGGAACGAAGCAAGAGGACCAGGATAATAGATAGTGTACCTGCGGAGTGGCCATGAACTCCCATAGGAAATTAAACTTCAGCGTGAAAGCGAACCATCAAAGAGAAAGACAAGCTAAATGAAACGGTTTCCTCCGCGTCTATTTTTATTTGACCGTGTAATGCATGATTTACGACTTACGATGGAATTGGAAAATTATTCCCGATTCTATCTAGACGTAATTCTATCGATCAAACTCGTATCCTAATTAATCGATATCGTCGCGCAAACGAGTTACGCGTAGAAAAAACATCCAAAGGACACAATTGTAGGATTCTATTTATTTATTTAAGATGGATTAAACGATGGTTATTTAACGTGAACTAAATACAATAATGTGCTATAACTAAGACAACTAAACAGTTAGTTTACGACTCTCGTCAACACGGTTCCAACGCTCTCTTCCACGCGGACCATTCTCCTCGACAACGCTGATGTCGCGCAAACTTGCGACTTAGATTATAAAAAAAAAGAAGATTGAGCCGTAGCCCAACTCTTAACTTTCTTTTATCAAACATTTTTATTATAAATTTAATCATTCGACAATCTTACAGAGGTAGTACAATATACCGAATCAGAGAAAGCCTGAACAAGAACTGCCTGAGCTTGCTGAAGTCTCGGCTTATATATGTTTTGCTTTGGAGATGTTGAGGGGCTCGGTGTAGGTTATGACGATATAAGGTGGTGACATGTGCAAAAGAGTCCAAAGGTCGGGGAGTAAGTCTTATCTCTGATGTAGATTAAGATGTGGTCGATGTCACACTGACAACACTCTGACTTCTCAACTAACTATTGCCTGTTAATTCGTCTTTCTCCCTTAAACACCCCTTTGTCTTTTCTCATAGCCACACCACGTACGTATTCCGCAACCGTTCGTGGCCATGCTCGGGTAGACCTTTTATCCGCGTAACACGACACGTTGATGAACCTGTCGGCACTTGGGCTTTCTCGCGACATTGTTTATGCTTCACCCGATATTTCTTGGACCATTTCTTTTAGACCACTTCATTTTATTTCTCGTCGTGTCATCCTAATTCGCAAAAGAATTGCATCGGCGAATATTTAAATTTACGAACATGCAATCTCGTCTCAACCCATCGGTCAGCCTATCGATTTTCGTATAATTCTTACAAACGCACGGCGCGAGATCGACACGTGACATTACACATATCGTATCGCAGACGTATTTCGGAAGCGTTGGACAAGTCGGTCTATCGTATTGTCCATCTGATCCTTCCGTTTTGCTTTCCTTCCTGCGTTCGGCGCTGTAATCCAGTCGACCGTCAATCATTATCAGCACGCACAGACAGACAAGCGTTATGCGGTCAGTGTGTGTACGAAAAACTGTACAATCATGGCACAAGGGCGAGGGGATTGAGATGATTAACGTGTACGCGTTGTTTGATAAAGAAACGAATGGATGAATTGGTAATAGCAAAATATATCGAAATAAGTATAGGTAGTATAAGAGATAGCGTATGCCGATTTGATCGTCTCTCGCTCAATGCTACGATACCAAAAGAATATCATAGGGATCGCGTTCATAGATTTATATTAAATGTATATTAGCAGAAAAAGTTAATCTTCCTGCGTAACTCTAGCTGAAAATTACAGGAAGCAGCAATAACAATCTAGATCTTGTAACCCAAAACAACTAGTATTCAAGGACACAATAGTATGGATCTCTCCCAGTTTTGAATTTTTTCCATTTCGACTTGAAACTTTCTTTACGGCCATGTGCCGCTACAGGACTATTGTACGTGGCGAAATAAGTCGAAAATATAAAATACAACGCTTCGCTTTCGAAAATATAAATCGAGTTTGAAAATGCATTAGGTTGTCCGAGAAGTTTCTATCGTTTTATAAGGAAATAATAGACGCACAATGCTTTTTTCTTATGCACGAACACAATAACAGAAACAGAACGAAACGGATCACACCTAATTCGATAAAATAATATAAGACAGAAATTGTTGTTCATCTATCACCACTTATGAAACGAAAGAAACTTTTCGAACAACCTAATACATATGTATATGACGAAAGTTCGAGGAGCGAAGGACGACCCGTTCCGGAGGATACCGACGAATCTAAAATAGAAATGACAGTTGGTCAGCTATGACAGAGTTACGTTATTAAGGTATAAATAGATAGCGAAGGAAAGGGAAAGAAAGGAAGGAAAGTAGAAAAGGGCGAATGGCGCGTGGAAAGAGGTTGGCACCGGCGTAAGTTGTTTGGCATTCGTTTGGCGTGCAATGCCGACCTCGTTCCAAGATTGAATCCCGCAAAACTGGCTGCACCACGGCGTTATAATTAATTTATAATACCTCTAATTACGTGGCCATGTCGGATGCGGCTGCCCCGACGTTTAATTTGTTCGCTAATTAAACAGGATACGCGCGCGCCTTGCAAGGCAGCAAACGCGGCTGTCTCGTTTCTCTGCTTTTCTCCGTTTCTCTTCAACCTTCGTCGTTCGCCGTTTCCAACGACCTACCAGACCTTGTATCCACTCGCGCACGGGTTACGCGCTTGCGAACGATGAACACACGACCACTCGTTGCGGTCGCGATTCAACACGCGGATGCATCGCTCTGTCGCTTCGAGATTCGACGCTGCGAGCTTATCGACGATCATTTTAATCTTCACATTTTATAATTTGCTCCTCGAAGGTTACGTTCTCTCCACCGATGGAATGGATGATCGAATATTTCATCTCTAGTTTTGTATCGTCTACTTACGGTCGATGCTTAAAATGGCGAGCTAAAGTTCCTTCGCTAGAGCAGAGAATTTGCCCTGCAAATAATTGGCAGAAGGTATCGATAATATAGTATCGTGGACAGATTGCGAACAGATTGCTAAATGCCGACAGACCAAAAGGGTCTGGAAACTTCAATGGACCGAGCGGCCCATCAATTTGTCGTCGGTCCTACGGTCGAATAATTACGCGAAAAAAAGTCTACCTGACCATGGCAACGGACAGTTGCGCAACACGTACGTAGTGGAATTATGAGAAAAGACAAAGGGATGCTTAAGGGGGAAAGACGAATTAACGGGCAATAGTCAGTTGAGAAGTCAGAGTGTTGTCAGCGTTGTCGAAAGAGAGTGTCACACGCTCAAGAAAACCACCCGCTCAGAAACAAAATAGGATAGGCTGGACATCCTGCGTACCACAGGCATCGAAACAATAACCAAATAGTAACGGAATAGACGCCTCTGAGATACACCGGACGACAACCCCTCCAGAGGGACTAAAACCTTAGATTTCTCGAGAAGAGAATTATTTTCGTAAATTCAATCGGTAGTAATCGCGTAGCGGACGATTTCGAAAAGCGATCGGATAATTCCAGCCGTTTTAAGACAATCGACTCGATTCCCTGGAGACTCGCGTATTACCGAAAGGGTGGAGCTTAAAAGTCTCCGTCACAGAATAGAAACCGATTAAGCGAAACAACCAACCGACTGCACCTGTTGATATTTCCCTAGCCACTGCACATCCGTATCCACCTACGTGTACGGTATACAACCGTACACACGTGTACATCAACGTTTCTCAAGCCTCGTTCCGCGAAACGAGCAACACTTGAAAAAGTAGCGTACGATTAGCCGCGAATCGACTCTGGTTCCATTCGAATTCAGCAATTATTCGTCGTATCGACCCTGTCTTGCGCAATTGAACCAACTGTTATTACCGATATCGTTTTGGAAATCACAAGTTACCAATATCAACAGTCCAATATCTACGAATCCGATGACGTTAACTCCAACACCGATCGATACGTCTTTGTTCTATGGATTTTGTAATGTTCCAATTTTATAATAAAGCAAAACCGTACGCGCAGACACGTACTATGAATTTTGTCCTGTAACATCGACTCGTACAAACTAATCGATATTCTATTCGTTTCGAAACATTTTTCGAAAAATACTGCAAAGCTGTCACGCGACGGATTTATATAAAAGCAAGTACAGGACGTAGAACGAACCGGTGTACGCGTTTAGTTTAACGCAACACGCCGTAAAGCGAGAATTGATCGAAACGAATTCTCTTAATTCTCATTGGCGATGCAGTGCCAACAAACTTTATTCGTAAACTATTGTTGTGTGGGACGCTATGCATCGATGCCTCCGCAATATTCGTGTACCTATAGCATCATATATGTCGGAGATGAAAGGACATCCGGGCCTTTCTTTTGGAATGTTTGGGAAAGTCCCCAATACTTTAATCTATACTTTTATTATAACCGTACTTAAACAGTAAGGCTGAGAAATAGCTGTTTATGAGTCATTTGTGATTGCCCGGGATTTATGACAGTGGGCTTGGGCTCGAAGTGACATAATGAGTCACTGAACGTAGCCACGGTCACGGGAAGGACGTGTACCTAACAGAGGTATGGAGTAATTAAATAGCTCTCCTTAAAAACAAAGATTAACCCGAGGGGTACAGAGAGGTACGGAGAGGAGTATATAAGGGCGGTTCTACTTGGATTGAGATTCAGTCGGATAAGTTCTACTTGTACTGTGAACAAGTACGTTGAGTGACAACCGAGATCGTGTATCCGTAAGTTGAGTTCGACTTTGGATTTGCGGAAGAAATCGCATTCGTCGTCCCGTTGACCGTGGATTCGTTATCGAATCTAAGTTCATCGTCATCGACATCCTGATTGTTCGATCAACCTTTGTATTACATTCGCTCTAATAAATATCGTCTGATATACCGTCACGATGGCCAACTCACAAGAAGATTCTTTATACGCCCCGACTGACAATGTTTCTCTCTCCGACATATATATAGTAATACAAAATGCATCGACAAGGATGCAGCGTATATTAGGTAAAATTACATCGGTATATTGGATTATTGAAAATCTTTCGTCGACCCAGTTAATCTGTAATACGGCGATAGTAGTGACGGCCAAATAAACGAAACCGAGTGAATAACGGCGAAAAGATCATTTACGCTACGAGCTAACAAACGTCGGATAGATAGGTCTTACCAATGATACGTTCGAGGAAATATTATCGAGGAAATCGAAAGAGACGAGTACTTTAAATTAATAATAATAAATTTCTCTTAGTTGAAAATTTCGAAATTTCTTAACTGTCAAAAAATAAGACACTTTGGAAAATTAACCCACAACGTGGAAATCGTATAAAAGCAGGATTACGTGGAAAATAGACGCGACGGAGCTAATGGTAAAGACAAGGATCGCACGTGTGTATCTTTGAGCGGAAAGCTGCACGTTCGATACAACCGAACCGACTGATTGCGTCGAAACACGTCCCTAACAGTGGCCGATAGCCGTTGTTACAAATTCATTCGCCACGTAGCCGACAAGTCTGACAATTTACCGAGTTACTCGCCACCGGATTTGACCATCGCTGCGGAAGCAATAAGGAGCAAGTTTGCCTTGACTTTCGTGTGACGAGACTGCAACACCGAACCGTTAAACGTCGAATCGATTCACCGGAAAACTTGACGACGTGGATGTTGTCACACGCTCAAGAAGGGCCACCCGCTCAGTAATCAGGTAAACGAAACATCCTGCATACCACAGCTATCGGAACAATAACCGAACAGTAACGAAATAGCCGCCTCTGATACACATCCGACGATGTTCCCTCCAATGGGACTAAAACCTCGATATAAGAACCCTCCTAAATTAGCGCTCGGCACATCATTCTGTTGTAACACTTTGAACCGTCACTCTGTCAGATTTATATGTCGGGTTAAGATCAGGAATGGAGTTAGGGGCGTTTAATGAATCGTCGCTGGTACTATTCATCTTCGTCTCTCGCTTGAGGTAACGTTTACTAGCGGATATGTATGTGGTACAAGTGGCGACGATAAATTAGACACTAACGTCAATGGCTTCAGGTTCGATAACGAATAACGGTCAATGGGATGACAATTGCGATTTTTGAACTAGACGTACGTGTGCACTGGACTAGACGAACTTCTCGGATTGAGCCTCAGTCCAAGTGGAACTGCCTTTAATATACTCCTCTCTGTATCCCTCGGATCGATCTTTGTTTTTAAGGAAAGTTATTTAATTATTTTATACCTCTGTTAGGTACACGTCCCTCCCGTGACCGTGGCTACGTTCAGTGACCCATTATGTCACTTCGAGCCCAAGCCCACTGTCATAGATCTCGGGCAATCACAATTGACTTAATTCATAAACAGCTATTTCTCAGTTTTATTGTTTAAGTACGGCTATAATAAAAAAGTCTGGATTAAAGTATCGGTCTTAGCCGCCCTCGATAGAAAGTTGCTAGTGGGAAGTGTCACGTAAAATAAGAAGGAGAAATCGGCGATGAAAATAAAACATAAAATCAAGATATCAGAGTGAGAATTTATTTCTTTACACTTGGTTTCCAATTCACTTTCGAACTCTAGCCGTGACTTTTTAAGACTGAAACTCTTACAGCTTGACTTTCGGCGGAATCCGATTCCTTTTTCTTTGTCACCCCTCGATATCCCCACCATCCACGCGTTTATTAGGCGTCCACGACCTTTGCCCGGTATACCTTTTTCTCGAACATTTGGCGAAAGGACCGATGGATATCGAGGGTTCATTAGGTACCTGGCTTCGGCGACACATATTATTGCCGATTGCCCCTACATCTTTAGTTCCGTCATCAGCCCATCGGTTCCGAAGCGCGGCCTGGTACCTGATGTGGGCTGAGATGCGGCTTATGTTACAGAAGCATCGTATGTGACAAATCTAACTTTCTCGTGTCTTCTCGTAGTAAACAATAGATCATAGAAAATGCCTTAGGAAAAAGATCTTTGTTCGGTCTGAAGGACTTTAGCTAGAAAATTCCCGAGATTTATGGTCGGTTCTTGAGACTATTGAGGGTACGCAATAAGGATGTGTAGACATCCGGATGCCATCTCACCCGCGGTGAGTGGCCTGGTCTGAGTAAAGAGTCGGCCGACGTAACAGGTGATTTGTCAAAAAATTTGGGTAAACTGTAAAATTCGTAATTGATGTTTAATTTGAAGAGCAGTATTTTATCTTTTTGATAGTTGGGACATAGTACGGACAAAGCTTGTACGTAGACCGAACGTACTAAGCATCGACATATATTATACATCGTTCGTAAAGTTTGAAAAATTCTGAATCTAACGATAGCACGCGCGTGCTTATTCACGAATGAAGAAAATAAAACTCGTAGTTGGAAACGCTGGCAAGTATGTTTTAACAAGACGAGATATTTTTAAACACCGAGTCGCTATGAAAATATTTTTATCAACGAGCGAACCCTTTATTGCGAGTCAATAATATAATCGATACTCGGATAAAAGATACGCGAGTGTACCTATGTTTATGCGTAAATATGAGACGGCTGAATCTCTTCAGACCCTTTGAAACCCTTTTTCTAGAACGTCATTACGAAGCATAGCATAAAAAATATCTACGACTCGTACCACGGTAGACATCATTTTTCTCCTAGTTACAAAGAAAAGCGGTTCGTTTCCCCCAGACGACTTTTTACGCAGGATATATACGCTGAGTAATCAGAGAAAATAGATTTCCTTCTGCGTCCAGCTTCTCTTCCCAAATCCTTCTACGAATACGGAAAAGAAAACGCACACTGATCGTAACGTAACGTTTTAATCAAATTTCCTAGATTTTCTACCTTTAGAATAAAAGTATTGGCTTGGCAACTAAGTGATTGCGCATTTTATCGATACCACCTAATGACAAAATCCGCAGTCACTTAGTTGCCAACCCAATACATTTTTAACTCCCAACCAATCTTCCTATGTGCTCTATATGTTCTATTTAACACGTCGGTCGTCCAGAGTGATTCGGCTAAGTTTCCCGCGGGGCCCAAATCCGACCGCCGGTACGCAGAACGTAAATAGAGCGACAAGCAGGAATTTGATTCATCGTAAAGAAAAGATTATTTCTGAAATGGAGAAAGCGATAAGCTTTCCAGCTAGAGTATTCCGAGGGATCTCGTGGCAGATATCTCGGATCTTTCATTTAGTCGAGAAGCATACTCGTGAGACGTACATCGGTGACTTTTTCATCCTCAAAATGTTCGGTAAACAGCGTGAAAATATATTTGAAAGCGAGGAGAGTAGCGATGACGGAGTCTACAACTATTGTTCAAAGTGCCCAAAGTCACCCCAAATGTGTTTGGAATGTTTTAACGAATGCCACGCGATGTAGAATAACGTGATATATTATCCAGAATATAAATTAATAAAAAGTATGGTATAACGTTTTTTTAATATTTTTATGTTGTATATCCTATATATGATATCGTATATTTAATTAACTCGAACAAGAAGAGCGTCACCATACTTTGGTAACGGGGTCCCCACGGAAGTACACTCGTCGCATAGATACGCGCGACGTGGCGATGAACGTGTTAATGGATTTGATAAAACAATAGTAGCGGCTGAAGGTCGTTGGTTTTAAGGAGCCGTTTGAGGTAAGACAAATGCAGCATCTCATTAGCAATACGGGAAAGGAAGGCGAAGATCTTCGCGCCGTAGACGCCACTCGCGGTAACAACCTCCTAACGCGATACGATCATTATACGGCTTCTCTACTGGCCGACTTTTTCCTCTCTTTACTACTTCGTGTCTGGCCAACGATTCGCTGGTTTTTTCATTCGTGTGCACCGCGCGTCCTTTCGCACAAAACCAATGTTTTTCTTGTGCCGGCGAAACAAAAAATGCTCAACGAGATTCCCCGTAACGGTTTATTAAATCGCAACGATAATTGCTTCCACTTGGCTCATTGAATTTCATTTTTCAATCTCTTGTTTCGATCATTTAATCGATCAAGGATCGAACAATAAGGCAACGCGTAAAAGTAAAAGCGAAATTGTCGAAAAGAGTAAGTCAACTATTTCGTACGTTTCGTAAAAATGTCTGGAGATAAGACAATTGTCAAAGACTTCGTCGAGGTAGCGAAACAAAGTGTATTGGAATAATAGATTCTTTATAGAAGACAGCTATAACAATTAGAGACACAAATTTAGATTTTTATGAATCGAAAGTTCGTTTCTACGGTAAAATTATAGAATCGAAGTAAAAGAGATGGCGAGTAAAATGGAGAAACATTTTCATTTCCAAAAGATCTATTTTATATAGATACACGTATATGGATAATTCATAATTTAAGACTCAATTTTTAAGATTAAAAAATTGCAAAGTGGTTTAATAAAATTGATTTCATAGAAGCGTTGCTGTATTATTATAACAAGTCTGGTAAATTCTATAGACGGAATTTGTTTCGCCGAAATATTAAAAAATTTAATCCAACGTACGATCCGTATGAAATAAGACACGAAACTTCTTTTATAAATCGTATTAAAATCGTAAGAAATAGCGATACGAAGAGAATAAACGAGCGGACTCGCCGGTGACGAGTTTTAAAAGCTTAAAAAGTACTTTTATCATTTGCAAGCATGTCATTAAGAAATACAAGCTGAGTAAATATGTAGCAGGCAAACACTCCGACGTCCAATTTAATTTGTACCTTTTCTAATTAGCAGCTTGTTTGTAGAATTTACTCTCGTTTCTTGAGATTAAACGTTAAATTGTCATTTTGTCCCCATTGCGAACTGTGATTTAAACAAAGAACGAATTTGTTTCTTAACCGTGTCGTAAGGAACTTGAAAGATATGCTTCTGCCACGAACAAGTATCCCTTGATTTACTAAAACAAGAGAAAATTATGCATTCCAATACGTTCGTCTTTTGTTCGTATCCTTTATCGTTCATTTATTTTTAAAATAATACAGAACGGAATTTTTACTATTGAAAAATAGCTTCGTTCGTGACATTATTTCGAACGTTGTTCCAGTCAATAAAAAGCGAAATATATTCTAAATATCTAAAGTTTTGCCAATCACAGTTTCGATACGATTCCATAAAAGAAACTCGAGGAAAGTAGAAACAGCGGATGTTTTGACATGATTTCCCAAATTTGTATTCTATTCACCTACGGTTTAGAAGATTCCAAGTTCCAACGTTAAAGTTTCAAGCGACCTTATCGTTGGTCGCAACACGTACAATCTTTTGGGACAACTTTCGCATAAACAAATAAAAATTTACAAAGCTTCTTCATCGACGCCATTGATTTCCAAAGCGCAAAGAGATGCTCAAATCGATACTTCCAAAAATAACAAGAGTATAATTCTCCTAGAATGATCGATAATCAATAATCATACGGAAATATTCTTCTGCTTTTTAGAATTCTCATCCAACGATGAATACAATAACTATGCAAAATTTCTTCGTCGTTTAGTAGCTCCACTACGACATTGTACTTTCTTCTTTCTTTTTTTTTTTTTTTTTATATATACATGGGGAAATCCTCATGGCACCCCTCTTCTGGAAAGCGGCGGGATAATGTCAGACTTTGCCGACTAAAACCCCACGGTGGACCGTCTGACGCTCAGCTGAGATGCTCCGGGACCTCTTTCGAATTACTGCCGGAGCACTCCTGCGTCTTCTCCTGTCTGAGGGAGTCGTTCCTTGGTTAGTTCGGGAATTAGGAGGGACCACGCCTCTCAACGCTATCCCCTGGGCCGTCGTGCAGGTCTGTGGAGATCCAAATCCTCCTCGGCGTGTCGGCCCCTATGACCATTTAGGGCAGCGCAGGGCTGTCCTTCGGCGCGGAACCCTGCAAGGGTGAGATGCTCTCATCCTCTCCCGCTCTGTTCGTTCCTTTACGAGCATTACGCATTTACAATATGAACGGACTGCGAGGAAGTCTTGTTGCCCCCTCGGCATCGCTTTTGTCACGTCGATTATTTCACGTTCCGCACGTAAGGTGAGAGATTCGTATTTCAATTATGATCGTTATAGCAAAATTTATTAGAAACTGACAGAGTAACGATACAGAACGTTATAACGGAACGGAATAGAATGTCGAGTACTGGCTTGGGAGGGCCCTTATATCAAGGGTTTGGTTCCTGTGGAGGGGTTATCGCTGGATATCGGTTGTTACGTCTGGCGGTACTACAATGTCGCGGACCGATCACCTTATAAGACCGGCGAAATCCCTGCAATGTCGCGGCGAGCGCATATTTATCGTCAGGCGTCGAGCTCTATAAGCTTCGATTTCGGTCCGGTATTTTACAACACAAAAAAGGGGGCATACATGATCATAGCGCGAACGGTGGCGTGATCCGAGCGTGGTGAGGGGTCGTCTTCCAGAAGACAAAAGAAACGATCAAAGGCAGTTAGTCTTTTTCGAGGAGGCGAATAGAAAGCATCGCGAATTTGTCAGCATATAATGACGCGCATACAAATAGAATATGTTATGCAAATAAAAGAACAAAGACACAAAAAATTTAAAGAAAACAACAACTTATTGTCCAAATTGTCTCGACCAAACTCAGCCATGTATAGAATGCTTTAAAGTTTTACATTCTAAATCATTTTTTTAATAAACCATTTTCGTATTACTTTTATAACACTTCAACAGTTTCATTATTATGGAATATCTTTTCAAATACTACGACGATCCTTCGCAAGTAGTCAAATAAGCGACACCCGAATATGGGTGACGCGGCCTGAACAGAAACTTTGCTGACACCCGAACACGGGTGTCGTGGCAGTCAACGTGTCAAAGATGAACGAATCTGAAATTGAATATTATCTAAGCTGCTTTGCGATATGAGCATTATCGATCGAAATACAATTGGAATTATGGAAAATGATAAATATATCTTTCTCGACAAAACGTTATTGAAGGAATTACAGCAAAAATCGACAAAGAAAATTTTAACAATTTTAATAATAAAATAAAATAAAATTACACTATTAATAAAATAAAAGTACAAAAGCAGATTTACGATAGATCATATAAAAGGATCGTATTTGTTATTATTATTGTTATACGTATTATCTCATCCTTGAAGAAATGAATGGGGAGTGAAGAAAATTAACTGGCATCGAGAGAACCATCTTTTTTATCTTTATTATCGAAATTCTTTATTTTCTGTGTCTCGTAGTTCTATGTGTAGGTGTGCATGTGTATGGAGTAGGAGAAGGAGAGAGAAAGAGACAAAGTATAATCTTCGTTTATGCTAGAAATATCGAAATATTCGCTTAACGAGATATACATTACGTGGCGACTTATCTTTACTTTTCTTTCTTCCTAAGACGCGTAAGACCACCTTAAGATCATAGATCGACGGATGAAGCGACCAGCGAGCCGATTTCACTTTGTTTTATTATGCGATTAACTCATTAATTGAATAGGCAGATACCGTGGATAGGGAAAGTCGTGTGTAATGATTGTTTCTTGTCTTTTTTTTTCATTTATTCTACGTATCCTATCTTTGTCGTTTTTTTGTAAAAAGAAACTGTTTGGCTAAAAAGAAATTTGGCTAAAAACGATAGTCTGCTCCCCGTCCCTAATGGGAAAAAAAGATGAGTAAAAGAATTAACCCATCGAGAACCGAGCAGCGAAACAATGTGCAAGAGTGGAGAACGTAAGTAAAGTAACTTACAACGTTGATTTGTCCTTTGTCAGGCTAAATATATATTAGAATGGTGTTCAATGCAAAATTCCTTATAGCGCCACGAATAATTAAATTTGAACTTTGTAAAGTTGTAGGATCTAAATGGAAAAATAAATAGCGACCAAAAAAATGTTACATAAATGTTTACAAATCCTTTTTATAATCATAATGTTAAAAGACAGAATTGAAATACAAGTAAACCGACCGCAAATAAATTGCAAATGGAATGTTGGCCCTTAATGGATCGAGAAAACTACCTTTTAGACAATTTTTTAGAAAAGCACGGTGTCGGGAAAGCAAGGGAGAACTTTTGAGACCCTCTAATAACAAATTCACTATTTTTGCCACAAATACATTCGAAAACTAGGCACATTTATATTCGCAAATCTTTCTTCCGATCTGTTTAACCGGAAACACCAGTATCGTCCTATATTTTACACGAAATCAAATACATAAAAAATAGAGCTTTCATTACGATACAGGCCGATCGTTTAGCGTTCGGTTACTCGCCCATAGCAATTAGAGAATAGAACATCGTGATAACGCACAAATCTTAAGAATGGAAAAAGGAACGCAAGAAGTGTTTTCATTTTTTTTTTTTTTTTAAACAGTCTTCAAATCGACAGTTCATTGTAAAATCATCGTGAAAAATTCAGAGTTTCGCTCAAACATATCGCAGGTATACAAACTACTCTCGTTATTTAAGAAGCGAATACGTAAAAAATCATTTTACTTTTACTTGCTACGCTTTCGTTTCAACGCGCTCTTCTTCGTTTTCTTTATAATTACAACCAAAGGGAAATTCGATTTACTTTGATCAAAGAAACACAGTATATTTCCTTTTTGTAAATTATATTATAATTTCGATGCAAAAGTAAGGAGAAATTTTGCTTAATACGTTTCTATCGTTAGTACACTCGATCCATTTGTAAGATATCTTTTTAATAAATTTTAACAAATAACAAAAGAGCCAAGACTTCGATTTGAAAATTCGCGTATATTTAAATTTGTATTCGTGTATTTCATCGAATATCAATAACGATCAAATAAAAAATACACGCTACGTGAGTTTTTTTTTTTCTTTTTACAAAAATTCTCATTACTTGTGCATGTACGAAGGAGTTCGTCTCATTTAACAGCTAAGAAAAATGAGCATGGATTTACGGATAATTGATATAAACCATTAAATATAATTCGCTTTTAATCGATCTTATTACGTCAGTATTTCATCAGCTCTTTTAGTTTCTCTAAGAACTTCGAATGAGTTATATGAAAGAAAAAAGAGAGAGAGATAGAGATAGAGAGAGAGAGAGAGAAAGATAATAGTAATTACTTCTATAATAATAAGAAGAAACGTAAGAACGTTTAATTTTTAAAAACGGGTACTACCAACGATATTTGTAGCAAAAATATACAGGCCACGTGGCTGCTTACAATATACGCTCCGCAAATTCTTAAAAGGAAAGAAAAACTTAACAAACGCGAGAGAAATGAAAAGTTATTTTTCTTCTTTTTTGTTTTTTTTCTTTTTCTTCTTTTGACAAAGAACATAACGGTTAACGACGTCAAAACAACCATCACTCAGTGTCAGTCAGGCGCGGCTGTACAAATCATTGATACCCACTGACAATGAGCTCATCGATTGTACACCTATACTTAAGAATCTAGAATTTTATTACGAAACTGCTCGCACGAATTTCACAAACGATTTCTTATCTTCTTTTTGCTTTACTTTTTCCTCCTTTCTCCTTTAATTACACCACGAAAAAGAAACTATTGACCCATGCTACTTCGCTCGATTATTCCAATAATTATATTTACGGATGCATCGTACATGCGTTATTGCCAATAACATATGTACCGCTTCATCTTCGTACCGTTGTTTCTTGAACAACCTCACACACATAAACTGAGATACATATTATATTTTCCCGTGCAATTCGGTGTGTCGAACATTCAAAAAAATTAGTTACAGTTATCTCAATTACACGATGAAAATATTATATTATTCGTTGAAATTCACGTACGTTTCGAATTCATATTCTTTTTTTTCCCCAATTTACAAATACAATAGCGCAGTGATCAAACGAATCGCCGTTCGAACGTGTTTCGTCGACTAATTGATACAAATTTGCATATGTACAACGTACGAAGATGAAACACAAGGAACGGAATATGTATATTTATATACACGAATCGGAGCATGTGTTATGAATGCATAATATGCACGCATGTAAATGTATATCTCTGTATAATATGACGTGAGTAGAGTGTGTGTGTGTGTGTGTGTTTGCGCGCGTGTTCATGTGCGTGCATGCGTGCGTACTTGTGTGTGTGTGTGTGTGTGCGCGCGCGCGCGCGTGTGTGTGTGTGTGTGTGTGTGTGTGTGTGTGTGTGTCTTGTAAAATGTACGTCGCGTTTCATGTACGTATGTATGTATGTACGAAACATTTCGCATAGACGTTCTGGGAGTGGAATCAAGATATCTCGAGTATATGAAAAGCAATCGTTTTTAAAAATGTAGAAATTCGCTTGTTAATAAACGTATACGCAATAGTTTGGCCATCGATCTTTGCCATACAAGGATAATAATTTTTATCGACTACTATCGTTAACTAGGGATGAAGTCGTCGTGAAAAAAGAACCGGAAGTCCATAATTGTTTGTTTCTTTTATAGACAGGGGAACGATACCCGTTCAATTAGAAGAAAATGTTTTCACGAAGAAAAACGCACGAGGATAGCATAGTCTCATAAATTTCAAATACATGTGCAATAATACATGTGTATATAATTTTTTTTTTTTTTTCTTAAGAAGCGGTAATTCGTTTTTCGCGATCCTAATGGTGCCTTTAATGTACGCGTGTTCGCTTGTTATGCCTTATCGTTTCCTTTAACTGGCCAGTGTAAACTCTACTGTGGCACAAAGAAATTTCGACGATTACTCGCGTAATTTCACGTTCGATACGTCGTGTAAATAGAGCTTCGATTGCAAATAAATTGTCACGATATATATTTATGTGTATATATATGTATATAGAATACCACTAAAAATTCGCTTGAGCGTACGCCCAACATACAGACCAAACCTTCATATCAATCTCAAGCACACATCAACCGCTTTGTAAACGATATAACAAAAGTAGCTTAACAAACGAAGCACACAACCAAATGGCGAATCCTATATCCTTTTTGCATATTTTTATTTTTAGATTTAAGAGAAAATAATATGGACTTCGAAGAGCATTGGTGTTTCGAGAAATTAACACACGAACGTGTATCTGTACATCTATACAACCCTTAACTGTGTAGTAGTCAATTATGTTAAGGAAATACATACTACCTAGTATTGCTATACGATTTCTTTATTTGTAAGAATGTTTGACAATTAAAATGTAAATTATAAAATACTTTGCAGAATGCAACCTCAAATAAAGTTTAGTTAAAGATTAAATATGAATAATTAGAAAGCTGACAACGTAAAGCATTAGAAATATATACGTTTATTATTTTAATATCTAACAAAATAAAAATGTAAAAAGTTTCTACTTGATAAAAGAAAATATAGAATTTCATTAGTCTGTTAAATTAAATCATTCGTGAATAAGACATTTTCATCTTTTGCATAGTATGTAGAATTACAAGTAATACTATAATCTCTAAAGCCTCATTGTACGTGATGTTAATTTTCTTAAAATCATGTACTATCTCGAAATACTCTAGAACTGTGATGATTTAGTTGTGTGCTCGTTCACATTATCGAATCATGTTGATCAATGAATGAAAGCATCGAGTAAATACAAAAGGTAATAGCAAAATTCGCTTTACCCCCAGAAACATCGCTATTCTCATATCAGATTCGTTTACTGTCTCTACTTTTAACAAATGTATATGTCCAAACAAACTTACTTATGAATTGCACAATGAAAAAATTAAGATACAATAAGATAGAATGGAACGAATGAAAGCTCACAATGATAAAAAAACACTTAGAAAAATTGTCAATATAACTATCTAAGTTGATGATCGTCGTGTTCCCTCTGTTGAAAGAAAGGAAGCACGGATTGCGCAAACGCATTTTCACAGAGAATGTTTACACTGTTTCGTACGTACGTACAACATGTGTACTCACGAAAAGAGAACTAAGATTAATGTTATTTGGAATAATTATGATCCTTAGTAATTCCAAACGTAAGAATCAATTCCAGATAAAAATGATTACATCTCACATTCACAAATGCGATTGGCGATTTAATCACTAATTACTGAAAAATCTATGCATACATAATCAAACACTTCACTGTTTGCGCGGCAGCCTTTTCAGCTATTAAACGAATTACGCATTAGATTAATTCAGTATCTTAAGTTACCACCTAGTTAATGTTGTGTTTTGTGTATCAAATCATTATCGTAACAATTATTTGTTGGGCACACACCGAATTAAAGTCTCAGCTGTAAGCACGCGTCAAACTTTTCTTTCTCCGTGATTCATGTTCATTAGCCATCCTCTTTTGGAGGGGTAAACCAACCTATAAGAATATATAACAACATAATACCATGTAAAGCATACGTCAAAAGTAACGGATTAAGAGCCACGTGATACAAAGATTTACTAATATAACAGAATCTTATAGGATTGCATCGTTAAATCTCAAGTTAGAAATGCAAATAGTAATATAACGTATAAATATCGACGTTATATTAATGGGGGAAAAAAAAAAAAAGAAAAGAAAAAAAAAGGAAAAAGAGAAGCAGCGTATGTTTCCAAAATTATTCCCAAATTATCCCAAATTATCCCAAATTATTTCAATCGATATTGTCAAAGAAACGCGCATTAAAAAACATATTATATAATAACGATAATGAAAAATTCATCATCTAAATAACGCTAGACATTAAACTCGTCATCTTCTCGTCAAATATTCTTCCTATTGCAAAAGTTTGATGTACATGATGAAATGAGAAATAAAATAAAAACCGTCTTACCATTTTTTTCATGTATTTGTACAAGAGACTTGAATGACTGTTGTGCACGTGCTAGACTGTATTGACCTTGACCACACACTTTGCTAGCACTACCTGGTCCTTGAAACTGTATGCGTGCTTTTCCCTTCACTAGTGTTGCTGAAATCTGCATGATGACTGCTTCCACTGTATACGCTGAACTCCAACCTTGTTTCGTTAAGAGTTCCATGCAAATTGCACCTCCTATAAGGACGTAACCACCAGAGATCATGGGATGCACAACTCTGACAAATGGAGGTTCGAATGGGTAAGTTTCCTGCAATCACAAGAATAGAGAATTTTTTCTTAATTTTACAAAATCAATAACCTAAATATCAATATCATGCGAATTAACAAAATTTCCAAAGTATTTACCAAACTACATTGATATCATACGTAATTAAAACATCAAGATATAATAAACAGATTCTTAAAAGTGACGATGTATTACTTATTATCTAAAACACAACTAGAATCAATAATTTTGATTTACACAAAATCCATACAATAAAAACACTTGCAAGTTAATGACATACCTTAAAAAGCATATTAAGGAGAATACTGTCTTTGCCTTCCTTTTCTTTTAGAAGTATGAGATCGCTGTGTAAAGGTGAATCAGGATCAACACACATCAGCCTGACATTCCATTCATACAAACTGTCATTTACTAATTCTATGCTGTACATTCCTACAACAAATTTAAATAAATACTTGAATATGTCGATAAATCTGCATTTCTCTTCTATAACATGACCATATAAGCTGTCTTGATACAACTGTAGAATGAAAAACATGTTACTACCTTTTTTGAAACTGTCACTCCGATAAATGTCGCGCAATTCTTTCATAAGTCTGTCTGTGGCTTGCACACTGCCACAGACAGATCCTTTTAAGTAATCTTGTCTTTGATTTTGTCTCAACCTTTCTAACGTTGCAAGATGTTCCAATTCTATTTCTTCACCCTTAAAAATTCAATTCGTATCAGTATAAATCGATACAAGTATAATCTACATACTAAAATAATCATTTTATTTAACGTTACTTTATTTACCTTACTCTTTGCATTGGCATCCCCTTCGTCCATATCTAAATGTAGGTCTTCCTCCGCATCGCTTTCTTCGTCATCATCAATATCTTCTACATCTTCAGCTTCCATCCTTTGTGCCGCTGCTTCGTTTGATCCTCCTAAACGTAATGGATCCAAAGCTGTCCTTAACCGTTCAACATCGGGTGGTTCGGGTAATGAGTGGAGTCTGCATAATTCTTTCAAGAGAATCCCAACTTGATTAATGACATGGTTGTCACGGCCTGTAGTAGTACTTAAAATTTGTACCGCATTTGTAACACTTGTTTCCTCTGATTCCGCAAACCAAACTGGTGGTGTAGAAGGATAGGTTTCCTATGACATTCATTAGAGTTCATATAATGAAATCACTTTATAGAGCGAAACGGCAATAATCATAATTTAATTTTTATAATATGTAACATATGTAATGATATATTACTTTACATAATATCGAATAATAATAATGAATATTTATATAACATATTTCCATAAACTTGATAGTTTTCAATATTGCAATTATCTGCTTTATTCGAAAAATGTTATAATTTTCCTCGACGTAGTTCATTTGTTATTTCAACTAAAACAGAAAATTGTCTAAATATAAAATGAACTACTACTACTTTAAAGTATGTGTACAATAATGTAATCCTATAATAAAACAAATTAAAAAATGTGTTTACCAATTGTTATGCATATAAAAATTACTGATAAAAATTAGTTGCTTAATTGGTGTTTAAAGCTGACTCATAAAGTAGAAAATATTTTAAGATTCTAAAAAGAAAGACTGTAGTAAAAAAGATAATAGACATGAAAATTCTTAAATTGTAAAATAGTTGTGCTCGACGATAATTCGTAAAATAAAAGATTACATTAAAAAGCAACTATAATACACGGCGAATGTTTATCGCGGTCGTATACACGATATTTAAATATGGATTTATCGGCAATTGCAGTTAGCTCAGCGTCGGTGCACGTCCATGCATGTGCGTAACAGAAATCTCATATTATTAATTAGCAATACCAGACCATATTTTCTCAATGAAACAAACGAACAAAAATTGTCAATTTTGTAACAAACGAATAGATAAAACAAGAACAATAATGCGTTTCACTGATATCTATTTGAATCAAATTTTTAGGTCCAACATTTGTTTTGATACACGCCAGATGAGAAGATAGGTTTGAACACGCTCGAATAGATAGGTTTGTTAAAACGCTAAATAATTTTATCCACAATCGACTTTTAATGAAAGAAAAGAACCATTATAAATTTCGATTTGCATTCGGAGCTCCATAACAAAAGAAACATAGAGCGCAATTTTTTTTTAAACACACGCGATTATACGCGATGACTTATTGTTTACACAGGCTGATAATAAACTTTCTGCATGGATCCGAATTTAAAATTAATCGCTACAAATTAATGAACTCGACTCTAAATAATATAGACCGCTATATAGTAAAGAATAAACAATTATTTATTTTTAGCATTGATATGTTAACTATCATAATTTCGGAGTAGTTAAATGAAAATTGAAAGTAATTTCATAATAAAAAAGCGAACGATGATGGCAACGATGGTAAGAGGAACGTACATACATGGATATGCTCATTGTTATCTAATTTATCTATAAATATTATCTGGCGTACACAAAATTAGTAAGTAGTTTGGTAATCGTGATATAACTGTCTAAATGGCACCGATTCTGAACGAATGACTTGTTTGTTGCAAATTGCAAACACAAAAATGGACAGAGAGAACAGATACCATTACGAGGGGCTTACCCTCTATTTGTGACATACATTGACCTCTAGCGCAATATTAATTCGTCTGAAAATCTCCACGGAAACTAGCTGATTGAGGTGAGAAAGGATCGATCGTAACTACAACAAAATGTACAGAACAATAAGAAACTATGGAGAGGACAATGCGTACATGATAGACACGGTATACGTGCTCCCGAGCATGGCTCTTGTCAAAAGCCTCAAATAACAACACGACTGTTATTGTTTCTTTGTCCGATCGGTCGTAGACAGCGACGAAACTTAACACGTTATCCATATAAAAATGAAAATACTGTCGATTGTTCCGAATCGATTTACTATCTCAAATCGCATCCATGCTTGGTACACTTACTGTAATATTGGCGTGTATTTCGTATTTCTTCCCATTTTTACCGACGAACCTGCAGCTGAGTTCGTCCACACTCGCAGACATTATCTGAAATCTCTCATGGCTCTTAGGGAAGACGGACTCAAGAGTTTTAATCTCCTGCTTAAGGGTGTTCAAACAAGCCATTTGGGGGAGCGAACGAACGTGCCGGACCCCAAATTTTTCGGCGATGCTTGTTCCAAAAAGTACAGCAACCCGAAAGAAACACGACGTACCCGATGACTGCCCGACAAAATGGCGACCGCAACTGACCAATTCGGCCAGTCTCGTACAATTTCGTCCTCTCTCGTCACAGATGGCAGCACTGAAACATTCAAACACTCGTGACGTCTTTCCGGTACAGCTGAGTGCCGCTCAATGTGTTCTGGCATTTAAAACGAAATCCGGATAATATACAATTGCTCACGAAAGTATTCGTACGTTTATGAAAACGTATTATCAATATATTATTTATTGAAATTTCGTTAGGACGGTAATGAACACGACTATCAGAAATATATTAATAAAGTTCAGAATAGATCTAAAAATTTGTAAAAATATAATCACATATCCTTTATATTTAAAAATCAATGATTAAATATCTTATTAGTTGCAGAGCACCGAAAATGATATTGTATTTGTACTTGAGATTACTTAAAATATACTATACGCACTTGAAATATTAAAAATTCGATTGCTAATTAATCTCGATCTAAACACTTAAATATTGTATTAAGAAACTCTACCGATCGATCTAAACACTTAAATACTGTATTAATAATCTCCACCGATTATACTATATCAATAAATACCAATAAATCGGAAGTTTAAATGATCGACTCCACTTTTTATCAATTCCACAATTTCATTACATGAATACATGATTGATATTCAATTTTCAAGAAACAAATAATTTATTTCCATAAGTTCATTCATTGCAAAGAGAATAACATAAACGATACTAAATTCTAAAATAAGTTTAAAAAATAGTATTTGTAACATCGTTACCTTCTTCTGTTTTTCATTTTATGGAGTAGATCAATGCAACTACTGATTGACTCAAATGTAATCTTCCTTTTAGTCAATATAATGTATTTACCTTTGACATAAAATAACCAACACTCGTTAATTATATCATGAATTTATTTGAAATGTCTAGTATGTCTAGTTCTTATGATCTATATGTACAGATGATAGTGTGATAAAGTATAATACACGCATGTTAACATGTTAACAAATAAATGCTCTAGTCTAACATACTAAAAATAATTAAGTTCTAATTTTTCGACTGGGCCCACAAATTTCTTCCTTCTTTTTCTTTTAATTTCAGAATATAGTGCATACTACATTCTATGTACTTCATGGGACAACATGAAGCAATTATTAAAATAATTCAAGAAATTCTTCCAACTTGAATATTTATTTACCAGTTTGTATTCGTATTCTCTTCAGTGGCATACATCTTTTTGTAATAATATTTTTGTTCTCGCGTAGTTATATACATACATAAGAAATAATTAATATTTATTTATAACAGCGCTCAATATAACACAAACATATTAGTACAAGGAACATTGTTCATATTGTACTTAATTTATTAAATAAAGTATCTATGATGTTGCACGCGCTTAAAATTAAAACGAGCTAAAATGATACTAATTGCAATTGTATTTCCTTTTCTCTTTCTAGCAATAAGTTTTTTCTTCTTTTACGAAAGTACAAAAATCAAAACCCGACATGTTATAAAACGTAAATAATAAATATATTATTTTACATATTGTACAGACGTTTTTCACTGAATACTTTTCCCGCGCGAATGAATTTCTTGGGTTACTTTTTTTATCATCTTTTTCGTTAACATTAGAAAAGAGTAGACACCAGTCCGTGGTACATAGTCTTTTTAATGGCAATAGAATCTTTGAAGTCGTGATATGACTAAGTGTAATTTATAAATAACAAAATATACCATTTCCACCGTAACAGGATGCCTAAGCCTTTTTTATTATGTGAAAATCCATAATGGTCAACATTAATTTATCACTAGAATTATTTTCATACATATACATATATATACACATGTTTCTTTCTTTGCATATACATAGCTTTTTCTGTTTCATGTAATAGTAAAAGCGAATGTGAAAGTTAATCAGTCAATAATATTAATTTAAGCCTCTTTTCTTTCAAAGTCAGGATCAGCAGAAATAGCGTATTTACACCCAAATTCATTTTTCTTAGTTACCTTCCATTTAATTAAACGAATTAAAAAACATGCACGTAAACGGAAATTATATTACATAATCATTTCAAATAATTTTACTTCCGTACCTACATTATTTTTAAAGCGGAAGACCATCTCAGGTGGCTTTATACGTTTAACAGTTTGTAAGTTTTCTAAACTTTTTTTCTGCGATACTTGTTTTCATATAAATAAATGCTTTATATACATATACATATATAAAATATATTATATATATAATTATTAATATATATATATAGTATTTGATTAATTTAATTAATATATATATACATATATATATATATTAATAATTTATGTTCGCTTTATGAAATATGTTTTAATAAATAATAATCATGAAATTTGCTAATACAAAAAATAAGACAATTTATGCTTTACGTAATATAAATTTGTATTTTTTTTACATAACTTTCTACATAATTAATAATTATTTTGTTCATTTTATAAAAAATAAAAGAAGCCAATTACATCCTCTAAACGATTGTATTCACATTTGAAATAGTTATGAAGCCTTCACAAACACTGGTAGTAGATATCTCACCAACTGTTAATATGTGTCATATTTTTAATGATATTCTAAATTGAATTTCTTTTTATTGACTTAGATATTTACACAGACAATACTTGAACAAAATTATTTGCATCACTGTGTACGGTGTCTCTGATAAGTGAATTTTAGAAAATAGAGTTTTCCAAGATTCAAAACTTAGAATACTTTTTTCTCTAGTAAGATTCACTAAACTTATGTCACAATTTATGTTAAACCATTGTTGTGAATTAGTAACAGTTTTAAATTATTTTTCAGCAATTATCAGGATACATATTAGTAATAACTAGGAACTTGAAGAAGCATTACCTCCGTCTCTTTAAATATACAAATGCCAAATCTTTTTGATATCCGTTCAACGTGCAATATAAGCAAGTTCAGACAACCTTCTTCTTGTATTTCGCATCTGTTAATGAGTTATCGCATGGCGGCACTTTCTTTCTCCGAATCACATTAATATTAAAACTTTCATTTTATTTATAAAGAAATACTATACGTAAGATACTTTATAGTAGAGGTAGAAAAATAAAACGAGGACAAACAAAGAAGAAAGGAATGGTCTTGTGTGTGTGTGATAGTCACAGTATTTATATTGTTCGTTCGACAACTTCCAGTTGTAAACGAAAAATCTTAAAGAAAAGTATTAATAATCTTAATATATAGAAGCATATCTAGACTGCCAACTGTGCAACACTAGTTTTATACATCTCAGTTTTATTTACAAGTATTCTTTCGTCGATAAATACACTTTGGAGAAAGAAGTAGCTCACAGTATGTCACAGATTCCTTGTATAATCAAAGGTAATCTTCATTTGCGTGCACTCTTTCTGGCACATGACGTCAATGCAGAATAATCTGGTTTGCGTTTTTTCACGGCATATAATAATGCTGATTTGTTACATTAGAGTAAAGGAAACGGCTTTTTTTAAAATGCCGAATGATAGTAATCATAAGTAGGCCAGTAAGGCTGTAGCCAATCCTAGCTGGTGCGTTGACGTTTTTTGGCAGGGTGTTCCTCAGAAGAATGTGCAGGTGCAGGCATTACCATCTCACCACCTCTATTAAACATATATTTCAATTGAGGCATGTATTTCATTATACTTTTTACTTGTATTAATGGTAGTTCTTCGTTTAAAGATGAACACTTCCCTGCTTCCATTAACATTTTCATTTGTAGCCTTTAAAAGAAAGTATCTTAAATTAAAAGTTATTTACATCAGTCATAATGTGAAGTAAATGTACATTTCTATAAATTATTTTAAGGTAAATAAAAAGGGATATATTTGCAAAATTCTTACTATTGACAAAGTTAAGAGCATTGTTGTATAGACATATACAAAAAATAGTACTTCTTTACCTATTTCCTTGATATAAGTCTATATGCAAGACGTCTGTTAGGACTTGCCGACAGCTATTAATGTCACAGATAGGAAAATACTGAGCGACGAAGTCAGGAAGCGTCATCAGTAATTCAGAATATATATATGGCTTGAAATTAATACAAGGTACCATTTTGTCTTCTACAAGCGCTTTCTGAATTTGATAAGGTTGAACTTGACAGGTTGATATATGTGCTTCTGATATTGGGATCAATGGCTTTCTGCCTCTTGAATCCCTAGAAATAAATACTTCAATACAATAATAAAGTATTTATTTATTCCCTTTAAGGTAGTTTAGTTCCTATCAAAAATTTAAATATAATAACATGATAATATAATAATGTTAAACAATGTCATACCTGGAACTATTATTACTACCATTAACTGGTATTAATGGTGGTGGATATTTCGTATGAGATGTGTTATGTACGGATGGTGTATGCCTTTGTGGGTGTAATAGCGTAGATACCTGAGTAGGTGACGGCATCAGAGCTTGTACTTGTTCGCTTAAACCTAGCATTTGGGGGTATGTACTTGCTGTAACAGCATTTGGTACACCTAAAGTAGGCGTAGTATATGTTGATGTAACCCTAAAATGGAAACATTCTATGATAAATCTTAAGGAACATACAAATTAGGAAATATATATGATCAACTATAATTATGTAATTTACACGAACTACAGTACTTAATAAAGTTACAAAATGTTTATGTAAGATACAATATTGTACAGAAAATCTACACATTGTTGAATAGTTTGGGAAACTTAAAGGTGTATACTAGTTTAAAAGAATATAAATAGAGAAATATGTACATGAGATATTAATCATTGTAATCAGATTCCCTACAAAATGTATATATTGATTTACTATATTTATGCTTAAATGTATAATAGCATCAAGAGTATTTTATGTATTATACAAATTTCAATATTTCATTAACTAATATTTTAAACAACAAATAAATAACTAAAATAAAAGACTAACATAGTTTATTATTTAAAGTAATAAACAAAGAAAATGTAGAAATCAGTCATATATGTATATAAATAATAATAATAATAAATATAAATTATTCACATTTTTCACATATATCAATATCTCATTTAATAGCATTTCTATGAAAAAAGGTTTTGATAATAATATGATTTACAAAAAAACGAAAATAAAAGTATATCTAGGAAAATATAAAGTAGATATATGTGTATAGTAAATAAAAGAAATAAAAACATTAGAAAGAATATAAGTACTGTTTGAAGAGGCAACACAGGCAATATGTAGTTATTGCAGATTTATATAAATCAAAAATTTGTTAATTATAATATTCTTGTGCATGCTATCTTACTTTTGTGTAGTAATCATGACTATAGTACATTTTACAGGGACTCACCAGTCATCCTTCCCATAGGTTGGATAACTATACAAAAAAATCATACGTTGTATGTACAAATGCAAAAAGCTATAGTGCAGGTTTTCCAGATAATAAATAATAACATTTTTGCAAATAGTATAATTATATACTTCAAATAAATAAATGGTTCCCTAAAATTCGACACTGCATGCTCATTTTATTCTAGTATACATCATATTAAGATCACTTTTCAAATAAAGCTATTATAAACTTTTAATATGCATTGATAAACTATATACAGTGTGAGTAATAAATATAATAAATATTTTTACACTAATGTAACTACTACACGAATGAAGTTGTATTGAACTAATGATTAATTTCACCTTGAATTTGAGCAACACATCAAGAAAGATAAATTGTATATGATTTGTTATTTAAATAGATTTGAGCAAAATATTCCATAACGTGCTTTTTAACAATAAAAACTCACATCTAATATATAATTTACTGTTTTCAATCACTAAATTGGAAGCAAGCACAAAATATTGATAATGCTGTGTAAGAAGAGAGAATGCTTAATATTAAAAATGAAAAGTTGCTCTGAATATTCTAAAGCTTCATTTTAAAAAAACATATACATAGATATTGTATATTAAGAAACAAAGAAGAATAAAGAAGACTTTTAAGGAAACTTTTTATTGCTTACCCAAGATTAGGTTGACTGGAGTGAACTGTTGCTCTGATAAGAGGGGGTGGTTGGGCCTGAACAACATTCTGCATAGTTGTAACTGGATAAACTCCAGGGTACTGAGCTGCTGCACTACCTCCACCCCCTCTACTCCTACTAGATTGTTGTGAATAATTTTTTGGTGCTGTAGATATTTGCTATAATAAAAGATCTTGAACTATTATCGATGAAAAACTCATTAGTATATTATTTCAATTTGTCTTTGTTTGTTGAAATATGATTTTATATATATATATACTATACTATACTATATATAATATATATACTATACTATATATACTATATATACTAACACAACATTGACCCTTACTGGATTTTCAACTTTTTCAAAAAGGAATAGAAAAAATAGCTAATTATAATGATGCATTTAAAAAATATTGTCACATATTCTAACTGTAATAAAATTTTAATAATATTACAACAAAAATATATATAATAATATAAACATATTTTGAAACAACTGGACACTTTTTATTGAATTATACAACAAAAGCGGAAATATTGTAGAGGGCGACTTACATTGTGCATGTTTAGGGACGAAGGCATTCGTACAATAGAACTAGGTTGAGAAACAAGCGACGCCGTTTGAAAGGTGGGTTGACCACCGACGAGGCCTGTCCAGCCATTAACACTTTGCACCGTGTTCAACATCGGCTGTGTGACGATATTCGACCTGCCTGAAGGTAGTGCTGTTGGAGAAGAATGTGCTGGATGGGTGGTCGCAACGGGTCTAGGTTGGCTGACTCGTTGCTGCACTTGCGATGTGTTTGCGACAGATCCACGTGGTAGCATGTTATGCATAGGGGCAGCACGTGCGTTAACAGTCGGTTTATTCGCACTATTTTGCACGGGAACTGGTTTGGTCGCTGGCGGTGTGGGTTGTTTGGTCCAGCCGCCACCGCTACCACCACCTTTACTATTCACTAACAACTGAGAATCCATCACTTTCGTCGGCCAATAATCTTCGAACCCCGTACCAGGCGGGAAATAACTTTTAATGTCATTCAAACTAATCACTGAACATGTCTCACTAGCAAACAGTTCGTTACGAATACCCTGTACTTTGCAACAAAACTTTAAATACGATAAGTCCCAACCCTCGAGCTTTTCCGCTTTCAACTTGAGATTCTCGGTCTCGCCCTCGAAGTAAAAGAGAGGGACGTATTGAAGGCCGTCCTTCACCGTGTAAGGAACAACGGATTCCTTATTTATCCGAATGAATCCACATTTATCAGCCTTTTGCCCATTTGACACGTTTGGATTCGTCCCTGCCGTTAATTTCGTGTAACACACGTCCAAAAACGTATAAAACTCCTTTGCGTCCGAAAGTCGAACCACTAAGTCTTTACACGTGAATGGATCTCTTCCAAACTGATTCTCGCAGTGTTTCACGTTTATATCGGTGAACAACTTACTCTCCGCTTCCGTTATATAGTAACTCCTTATACACGTACAACTGTAGATATCCGAGTGCAGGTAACTCAGGTACTTGTTCAGCAACTTAGATTCTAAAATTCGTACAGCACAATACTTTTCGCCGGAGCGAAATATATAAGGTATGTGACAATCGTCGAAACTGGTCCATCCGAATCGGCCTCTTTGGCTTTCATCATCAGGCGGTACTTTGCCTTCCGTCGTAGGAGGTTTCGTTGATACAGCAGTTGACGAATCCGCTGGTCGTTTGTTCAAGTATCCCAGGATACCAGGAAGATTTGATTGTGGAAGGAGACATTGTGGGGGCCTTTGTTGTGGTGGGGCCCCTGGTACTCCTGTAACCATTTTCGCCTTGTTTGCTTCCACCATTTTGGCAGCCAGTTCTCGGATCTCCGCCTCATCGGGAAGTTCTTGCTTAACTACGACTTTATCAAAAGCTGGAAAATATATAATATACTCCTATTATTTTTGATAATTACAAAATAGACAATATGATATATACATTTATGTGGTAGAAATTTTTTAAAGAATAGTGAACTCTAGCTCTTATTTTGCTTAAATGATTTGTTATTTAACGCTAAAGTGGTACCCATAGGTAACCATAGTACTTTAAGTTACATTACTTAATCCCAATATTTAATTTGAATGTGTATTCTACATTTATTAATAATTTTCATCACGAAAAATGCTTATAGAATACAAACTAAAATGAAATACTTTAAAATTAAACAACTTAATCCAAATTATTAAACAATACCAATCGAGAATTAATTAAAATTATATTCTAATCTTATATGTATAATTCTTTTCTTTACCACATTATTTACAATAACAAAGCCCACTTAACTATTACAATACAAACTTATATTCGTTATAAATACTAGACCGTAACTGAGATACATAATGTCAGTATATTATCAAGTTGAATTATTAGTGAATTAAATAACAATAAATAACCATTATGAATTCTGTTTATTTTTCAACAAAATTAAAACATATTAACAAAATCTATAGAAATCAAAATAATGAAAAAATTATTTTTTATCGTTTCAGATGACTGTGTATAAAAATTACAGACGACGATCGATGGAGAAGAGCGCGGGAAAATACATTTATCGTATGCCACAAACGATTACAATATATGATCAGTAATGAATTCAAGCAATTATCTTTGATTATTCTGCGGAACGAACTCCCACAAAAATAATAACCCACTAAATTGTCAATTTTATCCATCTTAAACAAGATTTGTAAAGTTCGTTTCTACATAAAGAAATATTTCGTATTATATGAAATTTGGCGCTGTTAATTTGTACGAAAGCATACACGTGTTCAAGACCTACGCGCAAGACACGCACTATCTATCCGATCGAAGTTATTTTTGCACTGCAATCATCGATATTTAATTTAAGTTTATGAATATGAATGACAACTATTCATTTTTCTTATACAGATTTTAATTGTTTTTCCTTTCATACAAAACATAGACAAAGAAAATAAGCATAGAAACATTTTCGTAATAGTTCATTTTCAATTAAACATTACAATTTAACTAAATTGCAAAAGATGAATATAATAACACAACACAAGATTTGTACCAGCAATTTGCGTGACATATACACGTATCTAAGATTTGTAATGTACACAGGACTGCAAAATTGTCTAATGTCGGATTAGAAACCGTATTTTCCGAGAATTCACAAATTCGAAACTGTAGTTGCGCACTCGCAGTTTTGTAAAACGTCAGACACTTCAAAACACTGTACACTGTACACGTGACATGTGTTAATTGATTATTCATTGTTTAATCGATTTGAATCCCCTCTATCATTTACATCGACATTTAAATAAAACAACCATAAATTATCTTCTGTAAAAAAAATTAAAACGTTTCTTTTCCTTGAAATCGATGGAAAAAATACTCTCGCGCTCTTTTCAACCGACATCGATTATCAAACGAAAACAAGGAGCTAATCAAGAGTACGCGCACGTGTACATTAAGATACGAGAAAAATTCACCACACTAGGATTTACAAAGGACACAACGCATCTTTCGTTAATGATGGAAAGATGCATTTGAAAACGTACTGAGTGACACTTGATCGGGTGCCGTCTGCAACGGACTCCTTTTCTCGAGCCATATGGCGTCCGTGCTGCTATCAGCGTTCACCGTATGCATGTCTGTAATATCGTTCCTCATCCTTGACGATCAACGATGCTTTCTAGCCGAGTCGAAATCACATATCGGTTGGATGAGTTGTAAACCAACGAAGAGGTTATACGCGGTGCGTCTACTGATGTGCACTGTCGATGGGACGACACACGACCATGTTACACGACGAGACGAGAAACAGGCTCAGACAGAGGAAAAGTTCTATCCTCCTCCTCTGTTTCGACTCTCTCGGCTTCGAAGTTTTCACGCTTTCCCTCGACGACGTTTTCACTTTGCCTCTGTCGATTGTAATTATTATAGCAGGTGGCGCGAAAGAGTTTCCGACTCGACTCTCGAGGGATACATTTCGAGGGTAGATAAACGTACGTAGACGGTGGTATCGTTCACACTGACTATGTACATGCTGTTCGTAACACGGGCGTACCTCTGGACCCCGGCGAAGCTTTGCCGTTGATTAAGGAGCTCTCGATCGAGGGTAGCGCCATTTTACGCGGACTTCGCCTCTGTAAAACTGCGATTTCAGGCCGCCCAGTAGGCCATACCGTAGCATCGAGCTGTCTGCCTGCAGTTGCACGGGACACTAGGCATTCCGCGGTCTAGCCGACCGCCAATCCTTACGGACTAGAGAGGCACGCTTAGTTTTCCACGCTGACTGTACTCCGTTAGGTATGTGCCAGTATCGTCCTCCGCGACGTATCACCACCCGTTGGCTTTAACTTTCCATTTTTAGGAATCTGACGTTACTGTTGCACTCCCTAATGTCCATCGATAATTCTTTCAGATACCCCAATTTTATATCACTGCGGTATTTTTAAACGACAACATCGTAAATCTGTATTGTATTTTACTGCGCGAAATGTGGAAGCACAAAATACAATGAATTTTATCGAGTGTTCGATAAAACACTGAGTTGTATATGTACATTACTTGAAAAAATATATACACAACATACTTGAAAGTATATGTATTACTTGAAAAACAAATGACAATAATTTCTTTAAGAAAGTTCTTAAAAAACACACACACACACCATTCAAAATATTAACCTATTATAATATAATTTGTCTATATTTTGTATTTAATTAATTGATAATTTGAATTAAAATTGTGTACAGTATACAAAGATTTCTATTGCTCTGGGTAAAGGGGCATCGGTAGCCTTCCCAATAACTGTCGCCATCTATCCGTCGCACTCAATATTATTAATTATGTTGAATTTTATTCCCAGGCATAAAATACATACATGTTGCGCATGCGCCGATAATTTAAATAAACATAACGGTAAATATAAATAACTTAAAAATTAATAATATTGAAACAAAATCCTTAAATTACATTTAATTCTAATAATAATTCATTCGCTGCGAAGAAATGTCCATTAACTTACAAGAAATGAATGCTTTATAAGATAGAAGGTAGGTTCTGTTTATACTAATTACTATACTTTGGTGTTCGATACGAGAGCTATATAAGACCGTTGCCTGCCAGCAGTCTTTAGTCGAAGCCGATCAGTGACAAGTGAAGGATGTACTTAGCTTTCTCTTCCAAAGATAATAAAATTTCGAAGGCGATAGAAATTATTTACAGTATTTACAGTTTTTTAAATCGTGATTATGCAATTTACACATAAGGTATAATTTTGTGCTATATAAATAAAAAACATAAATAAAATGCGTAAGATCATTTCAGTTTTCAAATTTCGTAGTAAATAACTATTTAAATACCGGAAATTGGAAAATAAAATAAAAAAAATCTTTATACGCTATGTTAATACGCATGCTTGTCACGTGTTACATTCATCACTTATACTTCCAACTAAGAGATATTTATTGTTCCCTCTATATCATCGCGTTTTATAAATTGAGATTTTAATTACATTTCGGCAATAACATATATAACAAATGTATATTATTAATAATATGTAAAACTGCACAACGGTTATAATGAAATATACATACAGCAAAATTCGATTTCTTGGATGTTTACAAACAAATAGGCCATTCAAACTTCTTATTTTGATTATAACCATAGCAATACCACGTAGCATTTAATTCAATTTTATCTCTAAATCCATATATATTTCATTAATTCAAACTTCTATTCTGCATAACTCTCAGAAATCATCGAAATCGTGATCAACATTTTCAATTGCTTTTTAACCTCCAGTATAGTATCATTATCACTTGGTCGTATTTCTCACTTCACTTATTTCAAGAGATTATGAGATTCAGGAAATTATGAAATTTTATACTAGATACGTCACTGAATCTTATAAATAGGTGAACCATATCCTCAATCGGATTTCGCATCGTGTGTCAGGGATCGGCTGCAGCAGCTAGGTACATACCGCTCAAAGAGTGGCCAGGGCCAGCGCGTAAGATCGCGCAGACGATGTGACAACGTTGCACGGTCGATATGCTCTTTCAGGCAAAGTGCCAAGATTGGTAAACGCACGCGGCGGTATATAGTCGTGGTTTCAGGTGCCCTTCCCTCCTCTAACGCCCGCGTTTCACCCCCACCGCCATTCCTGGAACTTACCCGTGGGATTCTGCGTGATGGTGGGGGTTAAATAACAAAGGTGGGGGAACTGAAGCTGCGCAGAACGTTGCCAGACATACATCGCTGTTTGTGCCTCTGCGCAGCCTTACATACATATACTCGACAGCCTCCTATGTACTACATATGTATTATACTTATTATTTTAATCATGATTTACGGCTGCAACGTTGCCGGTTCTCGCTGCAGGCACGCCCACTCGGTCTCCCTTTTTTCACTTTTCAGTCGTACATACTAATACATAGATGTATGCGGGGAAAAGCAACGTCGCTTGATCGATACTTAAAGAAACATATAAAAACAAAAAGATGTATAAAGTTGTATTTATCAGCATCGTATGAGCATGTTTACGAATAAAGATATGTCCTTATTAAGATACAAAATAAAAAATCGTTAGCTTTCGTGTATAGCTTAAGCAACTAAAATTAAAATAAAGAATATTTTAAAAATCGTAAGCAACTATACACGTTGTAATTAAAATATTTATATGTTTGTCACTCTTTTATTTCGATTGTGTTTTTCTATAAATAATTATATATATATATATATATATATATATATATAAGAGGAATAACAATGATGCTAATCTATAGGACCGTGCAACGTTGCCGTTACAGAATGGCCGTCGCGGCCTTGATTGGCCCGATTTCTTCTATGGCATACGCTGGGCCAGTCGTTTTGGCAACACTGGAAGGTCATAACAATCTATTTATAGCAGCCCTCTATTGCTGCTGTTGCTATGCCAAGTGAAGGCACAGTTCGCGGGGAGGGGGGGGGCAGTGGAAGTGGAGGGGGAAGAGATTACTGAAGAACAATATGGCGTTGAACAGGATGTGCCCTGTGCCGATCTATCCATTCTCTTTGCCATAACTGCATTGTCCTTCTTTCTTTCTAACGTTCACCATCTTTTTCTTACAATTTCTTCTTCTTCCTAATAGCAACGTATGTCGTTCATTTTGTTCAATTATGAAATCAAAAGAGCAAATATTACATAACGCGATGAAATGTAGTACAGAGAGACACAATTAAATATGATAGCATTAATCGTGATAAGACGTATGGGACGAGGTTACCATCGCTTTAGTGTTCTGTGACGAGAAAAACAAGGATGATTCGAAGAGTGGGGAGAACGAATATTCGATATATTCACAATAATGAAAGAGGACCATCTAAATATGCTCTATCATTTTTCTAAATGTAATTTTTTGCGCAACTCAGTAGAATTGCATATGGCGGCGTGCACTTGCAGCAGCTGACAAGCATCGTGGTGTGCGTTTTCATGGTACACAAGCACGCATGCGACTTGCACGAAGCCGCGCCGCTTCGGGAATGCTCGGCAAACTTCGTGAAACTGCCTCTTTGTTACATCATTCTTTAGCTCTTATGTAGTACATAGAGGCGGATACATTATATACTGCGCCTGCACATATTTCCCTCCCAGCTCTCGCTCTCGTATGTACAGTGTATATAGCTGCCTTTGCATATATGTGCCGGCGAAGCAAACGGGCGGACGGTCAGAGGAGTGAGATCAGCTCCATGTTACACGAGGCGCACAAATGTAAATCAACTAGAACGGACACTAGAGTATGTAATATGTATATGCGTTTTATCATCTATAATTTTACCAATTATAATAACGAAAATTCTTAATAATCTTATTCCATATTAAACTATTACAACTTCACTAGATCTAAATAAATCGTAACTTTAAATAAGTAGTTATTATTCGTTTTCACCGTAATATATAATAGTGCTTTTTGTATCTTAAAAATTTGATTATTCCATTACTCAGAAAAATTTTTATATACATATATATATATATATATATATATTAAACTTTGCGTATACATATTAAACTTCTATTAAAAGATATATTTTGCTAAAGTACTCAAAATTACGGAATAAGTATGAACGAAATTACTTTGAAAGTACAAAATCCAGGGGCCTCTTGCATAATAATTTACGAACTAATGATAGTAGTGAATTCATATGTTGTTGGTTATAAATTTACCATTTCACAATTTTTTATCAAATATGATAATCATATAACTTGCGATTTTTTTTTAATTTAATTGTGAAATTTATTACCATTATGCAAGGACATTTATTAATATTGATAATTTGTAAAATTTCACTAATGACATTAGTTCAATTGCAAGAGGCTAATTGAAAGTTTATATGTATCATTTACAAAAACTGATAAAAAAGCATTATTGTGAAAATGTTTTTAGCGATAGATAGATCTATCTCGCAACTAATAACTGACATCAATAATGTTTATTTTTCATCACGCTTTGTTTGTGGCGCCAAAAAACTTTTGAAATACTTCACATAGAAAAAGGACATAATCTATAATAATCTCGAGGACAATTTCCACATCTTTTTTATCTACGGTTGATTAATTTTTTTTGCTTTTCCATCTTTTTATTTCAGTTATTTCTTTACTTAATAATAACGGAATTACACATCGATACTGGTAGTAATATACATTATGTTATATTTATGTGTAATATTATGGCACGGTAAACCTAACCATAAATCATTAAAGATTCTAGTTACTTGTAGGAAAATAGTTGTAAAACAGGAAGCAAAAATTCTTATGAGCGTTTTCAATGATGAATGACTACACTTACTTTTTCATTGTACTGATACAAACAGGTTATATATTATTTTTATATAATAAAATAACCATGTACACAATGTATGTCATACAATATAATAGTATGTTATTTTCTTATCCTAACCTTAATTTATTCGCGATGCATACAATGCTCAAAAAATAAGCTATGTATGAATAAATGTAGACTTGTTATTATCTGACCGTAATTAAATTTTCATAAAAGAATATATATGTACATATAATCTTTCATTAATATAAAAAGGTTTTTAATAAAAGACGACACGCTTTAAGCTTCTCGTAATATTTTTTGTTTATGGAAGTTATACGGTTCTGTAATTTAAGTATTCATTACACACTTTCTTCCCAAAAAAATATCTACGATATTGCCAGGATCATCTTACCGTTTACTTTAAATAAACCGTGACGTCATCTTCTGCAAGCACACGCGGATAAAATGAAATGTGAATTAACATCCTTTTATTGATCATACATCGAAACGTATTGCAAATAAGTCATGTTATTAACGATTTATCGTTCGTGTAAATATTAAATAGTAATAATCAATACAATGTATGTATATTTAACAGGATATAGACATATTTTTGCAAACTCCAAACACCGTGTATATATATCACCAATAATGTTTCGTATGTGTATTCTTTACTTTTATATGTACAATCACATAACGAAAATACCATAATCGGTAAATATAAACAATGTTAATGAGTTCTTTACCAGCATTTGCAATCGATGTCTGTATGTATGTCATTCAAATACAATAATACACGCTGATATTCAAACTCAATTAGGATTACGTTGGTATGTATTTTAAAAGTCAATTCACAACAAACATGTATCCACGTGCGCATAAACGAACCTTAGTATTATATTGAAATTAGTAGACATTAGATGTTTTATATAATTGCGAATTTACGTGTGCCCAAACAGGGTAACTATGGTACATATAGCGTTTATAAATGACTGAAGAAGAGTCTTTAAAAAAGAAAGACAAATGAACTATTTTTAATCGCCGCGTTGTATGGAACAAGAAAAGGAATGCAATAGAAGGTAAAAAGTATACGTCAGATTTTAAGAGAACAAGACGTGTATTTAGGTTCAATGTGTCGTTGTTGCAACGGTATATTGTCAACACGTGAGATGCAGATGTTGACAGGTAGTCGCATCGGGGAACCACGTTTCGCCGGGTCTGCACGAGGCGCAGCTCATAGAAAACAGAAAACACGACGTGTACCTTCTAGGCACTGGGCGCTGGTACAACCCGTATAACAGAGCGAGAGGGTACCGAGATTGGATGTGGTAGAAAATTAAGCGAGGAGTACACAACCAAGAAAGGTAAAAAAGGATAGAAGATGAGAATCTAAACGAGAGAGGAATACAGATGGATAGGAAGAGAAAAAGAGAAGGGAGAATATCGGGAGAAAGAGAGGGGGAAACGATACGCGCGAGTCTGTTGTCGCCGCCACCGCGACCACCGCCGCCACCCATAACCTCAAAGCTTACCTCTGTTGATTCGGGCTTCGACGATTTGTACGTCTTCGTCGACGCTCCTGTCGTTCATCTTCTTCTTCTTCTCGTTAACCTGAATGTCCATGCACATAATTCCACAAAACAAAACAACACTTCCGCCACACAGATACGCTACCCTTACGTTCCCGTGACATTTACATGAAACTGTGTGTGCGCGGGCGCGAAATATAATATACCACAGTTACAGCGGGGAAAGCGAATGGATCGTCGCACGAGGGCGCCGCGAAATGCGTTTCTGTGAGTCGCGAATCTATTTTGTGGTTGTTGTACTTGACAATGGAGGAGAGATAGACATAGAGACACGACCGATAAGCACGAGGAAGGAAAACGAGAAGAATCTTAAACAGTTTAGTCAGTTGCCTCCGTTCGTTATACACGTACACGCAATTCTCTCGCGGCCCGCGTTTTCTGCTGTTTTGTGCGGAGGTGAACCGAGAGGCCGACCGGGTTCCGTCCAGATTTGAATGTGGTACACGTTGCCAGTTCTTTCTCATACCCCCCTTCGTCCCCCTCCCATTCGTCCTTATGTACTTAACGGTTGCGACGTTGCCGCACATCCGGTACCATTGGGCAAGTGGTGGGGGAAGAGAATTTTGCAAAAGAGTGGGGGATGTACATAAGTACCTGACAACGACATAGTGGGGACTGCGAAAGGGTGGGGGAGAGCAGGGGGTATGTACATAGGGAAGGGGAGAGGGTTGTTGCTCGGGAATAGGAATTTTCCATGACGCCTCGGGGCAACAGCGACCGTTAGCTAGATCACGTGGCTTCACCGGAAGTTGTAAGGGCGACGCGCCATGATGCGCGCGCCCTCCTTTTCCGCTTTCAAATTTTTTCTTTCAAAATTTTTTTTCCCTTAAAATATTTAATTATATTTTACGATACTTTTCCTTTTTAGTGCTTGTTATCATTTATTGTACGAGTCGTCCGAAAGTGACGTTAATCAATTTCATAAATTGAAAATAGAGAAAAGTTTGTATGTTTGTATGAATATACAGTATTATTATTATTATTATTATTATTATTATTATTTATTATTATTATTATTGTTGTTGTTGAATCGCAAAAAGGTGATACTCTCAAATGTGCCTTTTCAATTTTGCCAAATAATACAAGCAGTTTTAATATTTTTTTGGTATATATATATATATATATATTCACTGTTATATACATATATATATATATATATATTTGTGACAAGTAATCTTATAGAAATAAATCACCTGTTTTTTGAAAGTTAGATATTAAACAAAAAGTGACATTGTGAATACTTGACGAAAACTGTAGTTGAACAATTTTATCAGTATTTGTAAGTAAATTTCAAAACTATGTTTTCTTCGAAATGTCAAGGACGAGTTAACGTGACACCAAGTCCAAGTATGCATACTTCACATTAGAAGTAATGTAAGCAAAGTATAACAAAGATAGTATAAACAGTTTATGTAATTTTACTTCAGTTGGAACTACGTACAATACAGACAACTTATAAATAAAACATGAAGTGTGCGTGCCTCAAATATTGGTGATTCGAAAATAAATGTAAATAGGTTTGCAACGCTCTAAGTGAATTTATATAACTTGATGGAATGAAATAGATAAATAAAATGTCACACACGTATGTGCACTCATATACTGTTATAAAAAATACATACGTATACGAGAATTAATTTATTAAAATTGAAAATTAATTAAGTATGACATGTTTCCCTTTCACTGCTCTTTCTTATCTTAATGGAAAACTAGTTACTCTATGCGCTATCTTTTCGTGCGCCTTTTTAGAGGAGGTTTTTAATAAATAAAGAAGCAATAACATATTGCTGCTTTTACGTGCTGTATGACGTTACGGGTAACATATTACCGAGGAATACCATTTGCATTGAAAAATGAAATACAAAATTATTTATTTTTTTCCATAAATATATATATATATATATATATATATATATATATATATATAGATAGATAGATAGATAGATACATTATAATACAAGTGACACAGCAAGTACTCATATTTGTCTCGGAAAAAATTTCAGAACGTGCTACCAGTACAAATAATACTTTATATTAAATGCAAATTTTGAATTACTGCATTATGCATTGCTCGTACGTATCAGAGGCATGTTGTGCGGACTCCTCGATATCTTTAGTAGCTAAAAGCCCTTTGGTACTTTCGGCTCCTTTCATCCAATATTGTACCTGTCAATTAGTATAACATTATAAAATGAAAAAAAGAATTATGCATTACACATATATGTATACATATTCATAAACGTAATTACTAAAAGCGCGCAATAAATGTTGCGAGTAATCATAAAATTTAATTACGACGTTGTATCGAATTATTTGTCTCACAATATTGAAATCGTTCGATCCTTGCAATCGTTAGTTATTGCACAAAATAACGTGAAAAATGGCATGGTAAATTTATAATATAAAGAAAGAGTTTCAATACATATGTATGTATGCATGTTTTTTAACAGTTGTAAATTGTAGGAATTACCTATGTAACAAGATATCTATTAGAAACCAGGAGGTACTGAAACGGACACCATAATTAATTACAATAGCCCATCTTGATACGTTACAAGATATTAAATTAATGGTGTCTAATGATCATCTGTCATTTAATAGAAGTTGTATATGGTCGTTGGAAATTATTTATTTGAATTAATATACGTGAAACCTCGGAGACGATGCATAATATATGAATGGCATAATAATTAAGATAACCACATGTAATTTGCTTGTAACACTGTTATTAACATGCAGTTCTATGATTATGATATAACGTTCACTAAATAATGACAAAAGTACGTTTATAAATTATATCAATTGCAACGAAAATCATTCTGATATTTATAAAAGGATCGAATAAATCGAGTACAAACAGTTGACAGCAACGAAGGATATTGAATCGAAGGAAGTTAAATGAAAATGATTTTTGTATAATGAATAAATAAATGCATGTTCAAATAGTCGCCATGCAAACTGTAAGTAATTAGAAAAGTACACAATTACTCCACGACTTTATATTTTAAAGACTAAGTATAATAATTAAAAATTAAAAATTTACCACTGTCAACGATCTGTCCTATTTAAACATTGTAAACCAACGAAACGAATTTGTGTAAATGTAAGTATAAAAAGATCGACCGCATTATGTAAAAAAAACAATACAATAAATATCATAAAGAGGCTTCGATGGAATTTAGAATTTAGGATATCTTCTATGTTTTATATAAAAAGAATTTTTAAGTTAATCAATTTTTCTCGTTATTTTTATAATATACTCCAGACTCTGTAGAATTAAATCGAAAACGATTAAAAACATTTACTGAATTAATTAAAAAGTAGACGCAAATGGAAATTTCGCCCCAGTTGGCGTAATTAAATATTAAAATCAAGTAATTTTGAGGGAGGGGAGATTATTAGATAAATAAAAATTTTGATTCTACGTCCGGTTAATACGACTTCGAGTTGCCACGTTTTATGGCTGAAACGTTAAAAACGCACTATTGTAAGTAAGGCATTAAAGTAGTCGAATTTTCCTCTATTTAGCTGTCCCACTTTCGAGCTATGCACGTATATTTCATATATCATAATTTTATACTCCGCAAAACAGACCATCGAATAAAAGAAATGCTTTTACATGGTTCCACTTTTCCGCAATTTTTTATTCCAACAGTTAACGTGAGAAACCGATTAATACAAGAAAGTGACAATGTGGTTAAAGGATTCGCAACGAAAACAACCCTTTTCCATGATAGAGTCTAGAACATTTATAATGTATGTTCTATTTCTTGAACTGCATTTAGAAAAATATGAAATTGCATAAACACCCACATTCACTATTAATTATGATAATTAATCACCTGTTTATGTAACAAATCTCTTCTTCGACCTGGAGGTTCTTTTCGCAAAAGAGGTACCAATATTCCTAGACAAGATTGAAATTTTTCTAACGCAAGCGCATAATTTCCTTCCGCAAGATACAATTCGGCGATTGCTCCTATTTCAAGCCCATCCGCCATACTGGTTGTACTTTTGCTAAGCGTTCCTATCGATAAATAACTACGATAATTATCCATAATATAATAAAATATCACACACACACGCACACGTAACCTTTTAATAAATAAGAAACGAAGCTTTATTCGTATACCTAAATTTTATAAATTCGCTAGTAAGAAATTATACAAAATTGACGTTTAGTAAAAAATAATCATAAAATAATATCTCTTGGTGATGAGACCGATTGTTGAAACAGGAGTTGCTATCAATCACGGGTTATTCTAGATGGATAAAATAGTTTTCTGTCGGAACAAAGCACGCACCCCGTTTCACCTCAACAGGTGTAATACTTTTAAAGCCGTATTGCTTTTTCTTATTTTATTGAAATTTCATAAGAATATTTTTTTATTACGTTTTTGTAACGACGAACAAGGAATAAATTGTAAACTAATATGTCAGAAACTTCCTCGTACCTAATTAGAATTATACAATAGCGTGCAACTATTTCATATATGTTACAGTACCTATATGAAACATTCTAATTATAAATTCAATTTAAAATAAATTAAAAATCTTATCTGTTTTTGTATTTTATATTTTATGATTCAATGTAATTATTAAATAATAATAAACTATCTCAATTAATGTAATGTAATTTCTGCAACAGAAGAAATATTATTCTATGAATTCTTCTATATAAATTAACAATTAATTTGAATGAATTATATTATTTTCACATTTTATTGAAAAGATCGTATTGTAGAAATTTTGATACAAACGTAGCTCATGATACACGAATGACGCCTCATTTAAAGATGATATCCTCTGAATAGAATATTCTTTATGCTCCACGGGAACACATTTATCCTTATCGTTACTATTATCTATACAGGATGCTTTCAATATCTCTGCTCTTTTAATATAATCATTTATGCGTGATCTTAAACTTTCTTTCCTCTTTAAATCAGACTCACCTAATAAATACATAATTTAGTTAAAATATGAATGTAATTAATTAACAGTGATCAAGATCAAATTTGTGTCATTTGTATTGCTCTTTCTTACTTGTTACAATAGGAATAAAGTATCTAAGAGCTTCACAATATAAATGTAAAGCTTCTTTCGAATTTTTTTCTGCATCCATTTTCACAGCCTTCTGAATTAACTCTACCGCCTTGTCGTAATTTTCCTTTGTTGGCGCATGAGCCAAATCCAGGAAATCATGGGCGAAAAATTCATCAAACGTTATCCTCTCGTCAGGGTCGTGCCTCAACAAGGACATCAATAAATCCTTGCACTCCGATGAGACATGCGATCCTTTCGGTAACTGTGATTTCACCGCATCGACAAATACAGGAATAAATAATTTTCAAAGGCAGGAAAGTTAAAAAAAATATGAGAACTAACGTGCAACAAAAGAAATAAAAGAGATTCTTTATATTTAGTAATATTCCGTATATTTTGTACAGATCTTATACATTGTATGTTTCTTGAATTAAATTAAAAGATTTATAGAAACACACAGAAACGACGTATAAATCATTTGTAAATGTTTGCATAAAAGATACTAAAGACAAATATCTGAATATTTCCGATATTTTTAAAGGTAAACTAAAACTTATGTAGATCGTTTTTAAAAGCAACAAGAATTTCATTAATGTTGTCATCAATGGAAAAATCATTCTTTCAAAGATATTTAGTTTTCTAGTATTTTGCTTTTAGTAGCAAAGCTCTTCATATCGTTTTTTCAAGCCATTATTCATATCGTGGAATATTCTTTACAACTATTTATGTATTCTCAATTGAAAGAACGTTGTTTAAATAACCCAGATTATTCTTTCGAAATGTCGACAAACGTCAATATTCGACTACAATAGTTGCCTATCTAAAAACTCGGGTACTTGTCTTTATTAAACTAAAGATATCTCTTGAAATAAAATTGATCGATTACTTGATTGCAGGCTTTTCTAAGTTTATTTTCCCGATGTTATGGTTTCAACATTAGAAACAGTAGTGCTATTCATTTGCATTACCTTTATCCTTGCAATTATATAATAAGCGATTTAAATCAGATTATCATTGATTTTCTTAGCTGCATATATGCATTATACTATATTGTAAGAAAAAAGAAATATATTATACAATACTAAAAAAACTCATCATACTTTCATAGTATACAAACGTCCAAAGTCAACATTTTTCTTAAACACACAATTAAGAAATAACATATCACCGTTGCACTTCGAACAAATTTATACTTATGTACATATTTACTTCAATTCACATGTTCAATTCACAATCGCACACTGTTTGGACAATTATAATTTTCGAATAATCAAATAACTTTCTTTTCACATAAGGAAAGACCATTTATTTTGAATCATGTTATACAAATATAATAACATAACATTTTAATGAGAACAAAAACTTTTCAGTAAAAAATTTCACGATGTTTTCTATCTTTATCCTCTATTTACAATTTTTTATAAGACACTGTTCCTTTGTTAATCAATATTGCGTTACTGTAACATTTAATTTCCAATGTTCAAACGTTCAAGTGTTCGAATCTTCAGATTTGCAAATTCTCAAATTTGTTGTCGTTAGACCGCGGATATTTATGCGTTTAAAAGGAATTGAGGAATGTCAAAATTTATAGGATGCCCGTAATATACGAGAATATATGAAATATCCAAAATAAAGTATTCGCTATACTATTTAACGAGTAAAACAAATTTCTATCTATGCTTCGTTTTTTTAGTCACGTTGCTAAAAATATGAAATTGCAGAAAAATCCTCAACCTAGTTATTGTGCAATAATGTTGCAATTACGTATCTTTTATGCATTATTTATGCGTTATTTCGCAACTTATTAATTCTTAACGAACTGATCGTTGCTCGAATAATCAAAGTTCTACTATCTTTAATATCTTCTACATAAAATTTGTCTGATATCCTGGAACTTCTTTCAGTACAAAATATACCAAATAATTTAAGCATGCAAAGAGATAGCTTGAGCCAAAACACGTAATTTATTCAGAAACCAAAAGTGACGAAAAATATAGGACAAATAAGAATACAAAGACAAATACAGTAACGAAGCAGTGCATTTTAATTATTCGATAATACTAATTATTCATTATATGTACACATAAAACAGATCAACAACGTAATCACCTTAATAGGTCGGCAGTCCTTGATCTTCTCAGCTAGCTCCTGAAAGCTGTTGCTGGAATACGGAGCTTCGCCAAAAAGGCATTCGTACATGATCACACCGACGCTCCACAAATCAACGCGAGCATCGTATTTGTTCTTCAATAAAATTTCCGGCGCCATGTAAAGTGGAGAACCACAAATCGCAAATTTTGTTTGCGAATTCGAAAGAAATTGAGCGAAACCGAAATCTAAAATGAACGTAGGCAAAAGTGGTCGAATTCGAATTGAAGAAGTTGATATATAAAGAGGCAGCTCCACTTTACAGAAATTTAAGTATATAACCAAAAATCAATTGAAAATCATCTGTCGGGTTAATCAAAAAGTTCCTAGCCTTTTTAACAGTCTATCTATTTTACTATATATTCGATGAGGCTAACAAAATTGTTTGCTTCGAATTATATTTAAGAAATAATTTTCCTGATCTTCGTTCAAGTAAATGAAATCCAATATCAGAAAAATTCTATTATTGGATAATCTTTAAATTTTTTTCAATTTCGCTACAAATTTTTTATCAAACAATCGAATATTTTTCCAAATGTGCTGAAAATTCATAATCAATTAATATCCGTAGTAATGAAATCTTGTACCTTTAAATATGAAACCCACATCTTTCTGTCTCTTCCAAAAAATACAATTTAAATATTGGAGCTGTCTCCTTGTTACTAGAAACTTCAATTGTATGAAAACTAGAAAAATAAATAAGAGTTCGAAATGTAGAACGGACCTCCAACTTTTAATGTTAATTGTGGCCTTCTCATTAGCAATAAATTTTGGGGTTTCAAGTCCATATGACAAACATTATTATTACGTAGATATTTTAGAGCGAGTGCAAGTTGTTGCAAAAATCGACGACAAATTTGCTCGGGTAACTTGTGCCTCTTCTTTATAAAACTCGATAGATCGCCACCATCACAGTATTCCATTACGATGTATATGTGCCTGTATTATGCTGAACGATAGATATACTTTTCTGCGTTGATCAGATTAATTAGAGGATTATAACGCTCTTGAAAACGCTTTACAAAAGCATTTCGTATATATAATTTAGATATTAATGATTTTTGCAATAATTAAAAAATTAAATTAATGTCTTTATAGATGTAAATCCCCTAATTATTCCAAATAATGATTTCGAATAAATTTTAAATATAAAATGACCAGTAATAAAAAAGAACTGTGCCGCCATCACTTGGAAATCTAATCCATCAATGAAGATCCTAAACAATAATATATATATATATTAGAGTATAGTAAATTATTAATATTTTAAACAATATTAATAGAATATTAATGACGTATTTCGTTTACTATCCTCCATTTCGGAAATAAAACTGCAAATAAATCTTAACTCCGTATATTTCATATCATGTATGTACATATACATATAAATATACATGTACATATGTATATATGTACGTGATATTTGTTATGGCGTTCATAGTCTTTTTTTACTCTGAATGTTGGATGCTCAACGAACTAACCCTTCGTCCCAAAAAAAATCCCTCATTTCGACGATATTCTCGTGGCGCAGTATTTTTAGGAGATAGATCTCCCTGACGATATTATCGATAGCCGACTTGGAGAGTGACGATTTGTCTACACACTTGATTGCGACTACCTCTCGGCATCCATCCTATAAAACGACCAACAATAGCATAGGGTTAGCCTCGCCTTGAGATAACGCTACTTTCAAACATCATTTTCTGGCCACCTCTCAATTCTACGCTAACAATCGACACAGTTCAATGTTCAGTCATAGAAATACATTAAAATAAGTTGAATTTGAATGGGTGACCTGTTACATTTTCTTACTGTGTTTATCAATGCCAGAAAAAAAATAGTGTAAAGGTTAGTATAATCTCGCAAACGATCAACGACGGAAACGTCAGAAATATGTGCAATACATTTTTAAAATTATTTACACCATACTAATGCTGTGGATTATCATTCTTGCTTAAATCAGTTAATATTAACTCATTAATTCTTTTGATAATAAAAACCTACTTCCTTTAATAAAAATCTTACTTACTTAAACTTTTTATTAATATGTTATAAAAAGTGTCAATAATTGTAACCAATTTGTTTATTGTATGCAAAGATATATTTCGTATTTTAAAATTACAACTAAACAATGATGTTTTATTTTTCATAAGAGGACTATTAATTAAAAAGTTAAAACATGTGTACTGTGTTTCTCTGTACTGTATTATGCCACAGTTTTAAATTTATTATATGCAGCACGCTTAAAATTCACGATATTACAATATTATAAATCGTAGTACGTACAAAATGCATTAATCTTTCATTAAATTCAAATTAATTCAAAACTGACAGAATCAGAATTCTATTAAAGCCATTCATTTACCGAATTATATGACATACATATATGCATATCTCATGAACCTCCATTATTGGAAATACAATACACAAATATTGCAAACACGTATATACAAAAATAATAATAATATTAATACGTATATTAATCTAGTAAGTTTTACTGTTATATAATAAAATCACTAGAAATATAACTAAATACGTCATATAACGTTAAGCAACTTTTTATCTTAAAGTAATAATTTATTAACACAGTATTCATTTTCTGCGGTATAGTTCAGATACATCTAAACCTAAATAACGTGAAAATTTGCTATTATGATTACATGCATGTCAAAGGAAAGATGTGAAATAGAAATTATACATATTTTATGTTACAACGAATCACATGTGCAATTGTGACGCCTGTTAACCTAGTTACAACAATGTCATCATATGATTTGTATATGTACGTATCAAATCTCAAAATATACGTACCTTCTTAAAAGCTTTGTAAACAGTCGCGTAACTCCCCGCACCGATTTTTTCTAATAAAGAATAATCACTTACGCTGGGTAAACTCATTTTACCCTGTAACTCTTATTCAATTCACTTCGACATTTGTCCCGAATATTACTACACTATGAGGTTAACGTAACTTGACAGAACGCCGCGCCGTGAGCTTCTGCTTCTTCACTTATCGTTCGTGCACACATTGGCGTAATATTCCGAAATTTCAAACGATTCTTTAAACTTTAATTTCTCACTCATCACGTACAATGTATATAACATATATACAGGGTATATACTACGCAATTGTGTCTGGTTATAACTTTGTCACTAGCGCAGTTAGAGAAAAATGTGAAAGGAGAAAGATGAATGGTTCAAAGAATACTATACCCATAGGACCATGTTTGTTATAGAAGTGCAATGGTGCACGTGTAATCAACAATTCTATTACTTTTTTTAATGGAATTGATTACTTCTTTTTTACATAAAGAGATTCTACGTAAAAGAGTATTGAAGTACAATGATAAAAGAATTATTAGTTATCGAGATATTTTTTTAAAATATCTTTTGTTGATTGCGCACGTGTGCCATTGCACTTCTAAAAAGCATATGATCCTACGGATGTAGTATTCTTTGAACCATTCATCTTTCTCCTTTCACATTTTTCTATAACTGTACTGGTAACGGAGTTATAACCTGAAACAATTGCATGGACCACCCTATATGCATATATTACATACAATTAATTGTATATAATCGTCCTTTATATACTCAATTTGGAAAATAAGAATTAACATATTTTTATGCCTCTATATAAAACTGGAGTTTGTATTAAGAAATAGCTTAAACATTCATAGTTTATGTAGAATAATATTATTACTTCTACAGATTATAAGAATTGCAACTTTATGGTTGTAATCATTAATTTATTAAGAAAATTGACATCTTGACATCTATTTCCCTATGCAAAATAAGTAAGAGAATTGAAGTTTGTACAACATTCGTAACTTAAAACCTCGATCGAAAGTTAAAAGGTTCGTAATTTATTTAGAATTAGTAACTTATTTAGAAACTATTACTCTAAAAGGTTATAAAAATTGCAGCTTTATTGTAATAATTATTAATTTGCTAAAAAAAAAATCGACGTATTATTACTGTCATATTATAATAATGATTTGAAAACTATTTTCAAAACATTTTTGTGTAAAGACGCCCATGTGTGTCAGTTATACGTCGCATAAGAAGCTAACTTCAGGTAGTTGACTAAAGCCAGTAAAAACGGGACTTGGTGACGAGACATTTCGTTGTCGCGTCCCTCTTAGATTCTCAATTCCTCGGATAGTATCACGTGAAATTTAGTGTCTATTGTCGTCCATCGATCAACTCAAATCTTACGTTTTCGAGAGCGTGCGCAAAAAAAAAAAAAAAAAAGAAAAATAACGTGTTTGACTCGATAGAAGAAAAAAGTCATCGCACGTACTGCTATGGACGTGACAGTAGTGTTCGAGCTATAGGCTCGTCTCTTTCTTCATAGCAAGCGGTGCATTCTAGATTAATTTATGGTTTTACTCGATTAGCCTACTGATTTGGTGATTTGTCCAGTGCAATGGCTAAAAAGATTATCGTGCATGGTAATATATCTGTGATGTGTTTTAACATCGATATATGTTTAGCATAAAGTGTATCTGGTGTTCATTAAAATCTTTAATCGAACTTCAATTTCATCTTACTAGTCTTACTAGTCTTCTTACATTCAGAACGATATCGAAGTGAATTTTCCTCAGTTATCTTTCTACTATTCGTGGAAAATTGTTGTGATTGTTATATTCGTCAAGTGTATGATAATATTTATATATTCGGTTTATCGTTTTCATTAATTTCCATAATATGTCAAAAGTGGAGTATACTGTACGTCATAAAATAACAAAATATTTTTATTTATTAAATATATTTTCATAAACATTACCAATTACTTAAAATGATTGAAGCGTTTGGGAGTAAAAAATAGTTAAGCCTCAATTCAGTCTCAAACACTAAAGGTGTTAGTATGTCTTCTTTTCTCAATCTAATATACGCATAATGTTTCTTTCAATATAAGATATAGTTTAACAAATTATGTTAAACCAATTTTCTTACGTCGACGTATAATTATCCGTAATTATGTAAATCAGTTGATCACAATATAAAATCTAAAATTGTGCAAAATGAATGGACTTTAAAGCAAAAAATTAATAGTAAGAAAAGGACAATATAAAATATCAATTCAATAAACAGAGGATGTCATTGGGCAGTATGTATACAGAAGTGTTCTGATTGGCTTACAACACGATGGCTCATTCATCCTTACTCCGTGAAAATAGCGTTCAGTGTATCAGCTGCCGGAGTTCAACTCGGATGTTTTGGCAGCTGATTTTATTCTTGCTTACGTTGATGGCAAAAATATTTTGAAGTTTTAACTGTTCATATTATTTTGAGAATCGTTCAGTATCGTGACTGTAAATTTCGCTAGTTACTATCGACAGTAAGTTAAGGTAAACTCACGACGAAGTTTCTTGCTTTATTCGAGAAGTAGCGAACGATGACGTCATGTGTTGAACATAAGCTGTTTTCACCTTGTTCCGCTACAACAGTATTTCGCGGGTGCAGGTGTGATAGCTTTTCGAACCAAAATTGTGTCGAAATTCATCAAGTGTAATACCAAACCAGTTGCAAATATATTCGTGTCCACACTATTATTTTTTGCATAATTTCGTGGCCATTTAAGTTGGAGTACAAATTGAAATAAAAATGTGTCAGTGTACTGTTTTTCTTTAACTATCATATACGTACACCAGATAGTTTAATTGTTTTCAATTACAATGTAGTGGAACAAATGAGTCAAGTGAACGTTCACAAGATTTGGTTTAAAAGTCAAAATACTGGATATAATATAAATTGTATTTCTTTCTTTATACAGGTACAAAATATATAAAGTAAGTGGATGTATTAGTATTTCAATTATATAATAAATCAGAAGATTCACAATGGATTCTGAAGAAGAAACGTACGATGATGTTGATTCTGGTAATGAGTCTAGCGGAGATGATGTTGATTTTGCAATGGAAATTGAGGCTGGAAATCTAAGAGAACGGGCTACGGATGTTGATGATTATCCTTTTGAAGTCTTGTCAACAGAGGAAATAGTGCAACACATGGTTGATTCTATTAAGGAAGTTAACACAGTTGTAGAAGTATGTTTTATTCACAAGATAAAAAAAACTTTTAATTTTTGTTATTACAGTTGAAATATTTTATTGTTTGATTATAGATACCAGCCACAACTACACGTATTTTATTAAATCATTTTAAATGGGATAAAGAAAAATTAATGGAGCGTTTTTATGATGGTGATCAGGAAAAGTTATTTGCAGAAGCACGAGTCGTTAATCCATTTAGAAAGGGTCCATTAATAAATAGAACTCAATCTTCTCAAAGCTCACTAGTACATAAAATTCTATACTATTCACTATGTATAAAAATAAATGTGTGTGTGTGTGTATGCGTATGTGTGTATAATTGCATTAACAATATATTTAAAATTTTTAGACTAGAAGAACTTCAACAAATGGTACAGAAGAATGTGGAATTTGTTTTACTGTTCAACCATCTGCAGTATGTATATGAATACCTACAAAATACTAATTTGTGTTAAAATCTGAAATCGATGCTTGTATGCATTTAATGTATCCAAAACGAATTTAGATGATGACTGGACTCGAATGTGGACATCGTTTTTGTACTGGCTGTTGGGGAGAATATCTCACAACCAAAATTATGGAAGAAGGAGTTGGCCAAACGATTGCGTGTGCAGCACATGCTTGTGACATTTTAGTTGATGATGCCAGTGTTATGCGTCTTGTAAAAGACTCTAAAGTGAAATTGAAATATCAACATTTAATAACGAATAGTTTTGTTGAAGTACATATTTTTTAATCTTTCATTTTATTGAAAAATTATTTAACAACAATACTTAATATTTTAATATTTAATATTTCTTTTTTTTTTAGTGCAATAGGTTATTAAGGTGGTGTCCATCTCCAGACTGTAATAATGCAATAAAAGTGCAGTATGTAGAAGCAAGACCAGTAACTTGTAAATGTGGACATACATTCTGTTTCCATTGTGGTGAAAATTGGCATGATCCAGTAAAGTGCCATTTGTTGCGCAAATGGATAAAGAAGTGTGACGATGATTCTGAAACGTCAAATTGGATTGCTGCAAACACGAAAGAATGTCCAAAATGTAACGTCACTATCGAAAAAGATGGTGGATGCAATCATATGGTGTGCAAAAATCAAAATTGTAAAACTGACTTTTGTTGGGTGTGTCTTGGACCATGGGAACCACATGGTTCCAGCTGGTATAATTGTAACCGTTATGATGAGGAAGAAGCTAAAGCAGCACGAGATGCTCAAGAAAAATCGCGATCTGCATTACAAAGATATCTATTCTATTGTAATAGATATATAAATCACATGCAATCATTGAAATTTGAAAGTAAACTATATGCAAGTGTAAAAGAAAAAATGGAAGAAATGCAGCAACATAACATGTCATGGATTGAGGTAAAATTACTTATAGCTAAATCGAATGTAGTTCAACGAAACGAAAAGCAGCATTTTATAAAAGAATCATTTTCAGGTACAATTTTTAAAGAAAGCAGTAGACATTTTGTGTTCCTGTAGACAGACTCTTATGTATACTTATGTTTTTGCTTATTATGTGCGAAAAAATAACCAATCTGTGATTTTTGAAGACAACCAAAAGGATCTAGAGGGCACTACAGAACGCCTCTCTGAATACCTCGAACGAGATATTACAAGTGAAAATCTTGCTGATATTAAACAAAAGGTTCAAGACAAATATAGGTAGGTTATTAATTAGTAAACATATTTTTTCCTTCTTTTATCATTATAACATAATTCTATTAAATCAAGAATTAAATTATTTAAGTTATAGAGCATATATACATGCGTGTATTATTTTTATTTCAAGATATTGCGATAGCCGGAGGAAAGTGCTTTTGGAACATGTACATGAAGGTTATGAAAAAGATTGGTGGGACTATGTCGAATAGAGACCTGAACCAACTTTGTTTTTTGGGCATACAAGACAAGATTTCACACTTGAAACTTTTGCCCCAGCTGTGATAAATCAAGAAAGCTGACAGAAAACAAAAATAGAGCATGTCATCAAGTGATTTACATGTTACATATACTTTAAACGTAATATGATCTGTGGCAACACATATATCGTTATGAATTTTTGAATTTATTAAAATTGAATCCTATTACCATCAGGCTAATTGTAAAATACTTTCGCATTAATTAACGATGCTAATTTGCGCTTGCTGTGTGCTGTTTATCGTTACATATTTCAATCCCTCATAAACATGCCTTGCAATAATATTTTCAAGTCTCAAATGAATTTTATATATTAAATATGTCGAATGATAAACGATGATATAAAAGAAACCGAAGTGTGTTGCTGTATTGAAAAAAAAAAAAAAAAGGATTATCGAAAAATTTGCTTAATATATTTTAATGCCATAGTATAATACATTGTGTATCCCTTTTCATACTACTATAAGATTCTCCGGAAAAGTGTTATTTGATCTATGGATAAAAACTTTTCGAGAATGCTTTGAATAGTACATGAAAAGGTTAATATAGAACTAGACTACCTTGATCTGTCTTTTATTGTCAATCCTGTGCACTCGATTTATAAAGGGATAATTGGATATAACAGGATACTGGTGCAGATAAGATTCATAAAACGTCTTACCATTTTTGCTCTGTTTTGGACAGTAATACGTCCAGGCTATAACTGCCAATCTTTATGAGAAACTGAATTAAAGTGATCATGTCGTCAGTATTTTGTACAATCTCTAGATAAAATTATATTTCCTTACCTTTTACTTTGTTTCTGTTTACATAATTTTAATGAAATTATACTCCTAAAGCGGATATTTTTTGTATTTGTAAAAATGAACGATTGAACATTTTCACAAGCAAAAAAAAAAAAAAGATACTTAAATTATTAGTAAACTATATTTTTTTGCTATGATAAGTTACTAGAGTCGATCAAGCAAATTATTAAAACAGGGTCCAACATTCGTAGGGATTAATAATTCACATTATTCAGTATTAATATACCGAATAGGAAATTGAATATTATGTATACCCGAACCACTCAATTTTAAAGGTATGGAAATATCAAGTATTTTCGTTTATTTCTTCAATTAAAATCAAGAAGAAATTAAACATTTCTCTTTTATTTAATATGTGATCATTGCTTCTTTAAAATTTATTTCATATTTGATGAGAGATATTCTTAATGCTGACGATATGTTTCATATATCATTAATCAAGTAATTGATGGTTAATGATTGTGGTACGTTGGTCACTTACTGTTATATAAGTGAGGCACGAAATGAGTTCCGTTTGTATAGTTATATAGTTATATATTCACACGTAAATGCATAATACATACTTATACATAGTTGTAATATCGATATTAGCAATCTTAAAGTAGAAACATTTGAAGATTTATTAAAAAAAAATTGTTGATTCTTACTATTATCCTCGTTAGGATATAACAATTAAAAGAAAATAAAAAAAAGCAATTGTGTTCTGTACAGTCACAAGATCTGAGTAGAAATAAGAAAAACTGTTAGATATATTCACAGCAGATTATTCTCAAGTTTATGATTTTGTATTGTATGTTCATGTAATGCATAAAGTTATAAACTACAATCAAGGAATTATTTCTTTTTTTATATTCAAACGTTAAAAAGTATTTGAAGAAATTTAACAAATTTTGTGTAATTTATACATAGATCGATCATTCGATTATTATCATTAAGACCTGTGCGATAAATTTCAGTAGTTGGTTTTAGATTTGAATTGTTAAACATATCTCGAAAAACATAATGCATTCAGACAATGCTGAGATTTTTGGATAGCAACAAGAATTTCATAAAAGTAATGGTATTATTCGAAGAAACAAATGCCCGGTTTACAAATTTTTTAATAGTTTTCAATAACTGGTGATTTGTGTACAGAAATCGCGTAAAGTATTTTACTAGAAAAGTATGTCATTAGTAAAGGTATGTGTTTAATTTTCCAATAATCTAAAGATTAAACACATCGATACTTTACGCTGGTACCGTGTTATTCGGAAGGTGAAAGGATACAGGACATATTATACATACTATCATTACTAATTATTCTGTATTTTAGAAATTTTTGTGGTTTGAAATCTTTGCATTCTGGTATCAAATAATAAATCAATATATTTTGAGTAGTACGTAGATTGTATTTACGTTTGAATAAGTATGCTATTTTAAATAAAACTATATCAATATCTACTAAATATATTTTTAATAATTCTACCGCGAGAACATTAATTCTTTTTTAAGATAATACCTTTTTTAAAATCGAATTTTTTTGGTAGTAATACGACATTCAGACGAATCAGTTTCTGCAAAGTATTATGATACATATAAACAAATATATTTAAGAATAATCGTTTTTGAAATTAACAGTGATCTTATTTAATACATAATTATTTTTCATTCTTTTTAAATGTATTAAGGTTTTATATTTTTCGTGATATATTTTATATATGACATCGATAACATTTAGAATATATTATCAAGTAATACTCAAGTCAATACAATCGTTAAGTGTACAATAAGACATTAAAATCTTCGATTAGATCCACCGAATGAACATTTATTATAAAAATCAGCTACTTGAATTTGATTATCTAGCCTCCTTTGCATTTGCTAATGTTTTATATTTAAAAAAGTTGGAAATATTTCACCTAAATATTTCATTCATGCAAAATATGGTACCAAGTATATATATATATATATAATATTATATAATATTATATATATACTTTTGTATATAATGTTATATAATATTATATATATACTTTTGTATATAATATTATATAATATTATATATATACTTATTTATATATTATATATATAATATATAATATATATATAATATTAAACCTATCACATTATTTTGTAAATGATTTTTCTTATTACAGGTTTAAAAATAACTGATACAACTAACAGAACTGAGGTTTTGTGGAAATATTTATTCCGAATACTCGTATAAAAATTTTTGCAATATCATTAGAAACTATCACGTATAATATTCATTGCTGTTTAAGAAAATGTTGCTGTATATTCAGTGAGCATTGTTATTTTAACTGCTTTTTTTTTTTATAAGATCTAAGCATTTATTATGATGGTCTTTGATTGACAAGGAAATTTATTAATATATTTTCTACCTAGAATAAATTATAAATAAATACATTTAGATTGATTCTACCTAAATTCAATAGAATTTTGAGATTCTTGTTTGGTGTAAATACCTAAAACGACAATTTGGAGTATTATATGAAATTACTTTGATAGAATATCTAGATTAACATTAAATAAAATTTGTTTTCTCGCTAATTTAACTAGTCCATCGAGCTGCAGTTGTTACAAAATATGAATATAATAGGAAACTTGTATCGTTATCGTTCACTTATGTTACATATTTGTTGGAGTTATATAAAATGTAGGATGATTCTAAGTTGAGTGACATTGATACGACAATTGTGCAGGCTGCAAGGTTGAAACTCAATTTATATCCTGTACTTATTCTTTAAGATATCTTTTGGATCACACGATATCACTTTCCGTGCCAATTTAGAAACTTATGTAAGCTTCCAGAAATCGTTTCTCAACATATTTTGGTAAAAAATAAGTACACTGGAAGATCTCACACGAAACGTACCCTGTATACATTAATTTCTAAGAGTATATCAGGAGGTCACTGTTAAGATCGTTGCAACCAAACCGAGTGTAGCACCTGTCATTATAAGACTTCTCCAAATTGCTCCACTTATTTCTTCTGCCACAGGGTATTCTATACACAGTTGCTCCTAAGGAAATACAGTATGTGCATATGTCAATGTAACAAAAACTTGTGTGTCCAAATCATAACAATTTCTATGTATTTGTATCTTAATTTTGAAAACACAGCACTCACCCATCCTCCGTATCCTTTGATGAAATGTGCAACTTTCTCACCAATAAATCTGGAGACGTAAAGAGGTAATTTTTTCTTTAGAGTGTGCATTCGTCTATCCCGTGCCCACAGAGCGAGTCTACCCATGAATGCATATAGACAAACGATTCTCGCCCATGTAACTCCACCGTGTAAGAACAATTCGTCCGCAACTCCCATGAACGCTTCGTATGCCGTATCTGGCACAACGTTTAGACGATTTACCATACTTGCGAAGAGAATACTATGTTTATTCAACATTTGATACACGTTGTGTCTCATACTACGGGAAACTGGGTCTCGAGATATCAGATATATATCTTCCTTCAGTAGATACCGTATCACATCGTTGGCTAAACACTCTGCTGTCCGCTCTATGGAATCTTCGCAGAGAGTATACCGCGAAGACGAAATCAGCTGCGGAAAAAAGTTCTGCAATCGGATCTGAAAAAGATCATTTCTTTGTTACTTTAACAGATTAGTCACACTCAATTTTTTGAAATAAATAGACATATGTGCGAGAAAGCGGAATAGTAACTAGACGATTAACGGTGCTTCGCTCTCATTACTTAGAACATCGAATAGTTTAGTGTTTTCGTATATTAAATCTTAACATATCATCAGGGAGTCAACAATCTAGGATTAGATTATTTAATTTGGGAATTTTTAATCTCTATTACGGCGAATGTAAAATACGAAATAGAATTAAATATCCTAAATTTCAGTAATTTGACGAAAATCATCAAAGTCAGTTATTAAGAAGACAGCTATTAGTAAGTAAGTTACAAAAATAAACAAGAGAGCGAGAGGTTTAATTTTGAAATCCGGCTTTATTGTCCTTCCCCGAAAACGCGGCAAGAGCTACGCGCGAGTTAGAAGAAGAAAGAAACAGGCGCGAAAGAGAGGAAATTCGAGGATATAGCTTATTGACAACGGAGTCGAGTTAAATGAAAGTTTAGTTCGGTGACTTAATACCCAAGTTAACTAAAGCGAAAGTATCGATATGTGCGTGGTTACCTGACAAACTTCGATAAAAGACATAGCGGTATGTGCAGTGCCGATAGCATATCGGCACAGAGCGCCGTTATCACCGGCAATCGGTGTTTCACCGCCTCCGTTACGATCCTGCGGAATCACAGTATCAGCGCTTCCGCCGGCGTAGTCGTTGTCGTTAGAGACTCGCTGGCTCGACGAATTCTTGTTACCGGGGGGATCGCATTCCAGGATGCCGCCCACTCTGGAATGCGGTTCCCCCCGCACTGACGCACCCTGCCCCTCTCCATCCGTGAGGATCTCATTGTCCGGTGGTGCACCGTCGTCGCCGGCCATCCTCGTGCACGCACTCTCTGATCTCTTTGAGACACCGGTGTGTGTGTCAGAAGTTGGAACCACTCTCACCAGAGAGAGGGACCAGATTAGTCGTAAGCACTAATCGCGATCCTTAAAAATCGAACCTCCTTTCTCGGTTTTTTAAAACATGGTTGTCTGTTGAAGAGTGAGCTGCTGAACTAACGCTCGAAGCGCCGGGTTAACGAGCGCTCTACACGAAAAACTTCGGCTCGCCTGCCAGACGACGTAACGCTCTCTACTTTCCCGCGGCCATTTCCGAAGCCGAACCTTTAACCGCTCCTCACTCCTCCGTCTGCTTATCCCCACTCCGAGTTTTACGTTTCCCACCAGACTCCACTACTAGTCCATTCCCTTCCATCTATACATCGCACGTTGTATAGGACGTTGCAAAATACAGTGGCTCGCGAAGGTATTTGGATTCTTGTCATAGAAAATTTTGACGAACGTGCTGCGTGTATTATGCGAAATTTTTGAAATTTCATTACCATTGCAGTTCTAACAATAATCGTGCAAAGTCGTTAATAATTCTGATATTTTACATAGTTCAAAGTTCTCTAACGATAAGAAAGTTGAAGAGTTCGACTATATGTAATTCGTGAAATATCTGATCATTAAAAGTCCAAAACAATGCCAATTTTAAAAGTTCGCGGTTCTAGAAAGTTTTATTGAAAGTCGAAAGGTCCAAATAGTTCTTGTTTGATTCTGTACATTCTATATATAAGAATTTTATTACTTTTATCTTGCTTGCACATTGATGTCACAATAACGAAGTTTCATACTTTTGTTATAAATCTTCTTTTGATATAAGTTTCTTCTTCTTTGACACGCTTGTTGATTAACGATAGGGCAAGATCGAACGAATGGTATTGACACGCCATATTCAAATTTCAAAGAAACGATATTTTACATTTCTCACTCGGATATAGCGGTCAAAATTTTATCAGCATGGCTTCCGAGAGACTGAAATATGCGCTACATATTTTGTAACCCTCTGTATACTAACACAGGTTACTTGAATGGTGCACACAACGGTACAGACTTCTATGGATCATTCACGATTTCTCCCCACCATTGACCATTGGTGTATTCCGGCACGCGGTTCACACTGTTATCCACTGCTCCATACAAATTCACTGTATATGTACGTTCGAATGTAGCGTGCATGTTGTAAATGTGTAAGTGACTCAACTATCTCTTCTATATTTCCTCTCTCGTCTCTACCCTCTGTTCACCTTTCTCTCTTTACTCTCCTTCTCAGCGAGGCGCCGTCGATAACCTCCTTCCCCTCGAAAGAGTGCTCTCGCGCACGTGCACGGTCACAAGCGCGAATACCTGTGTGCGCCCTGGGAATCGAACGAACGGAATTTTCGATGGAACGCGGAGTTCGCCTGGTATCGGCCACCGTTCTTAGCCGTATTCTCGCCGCTGTATTATTCACAGAGAATGTTCCTTCAGAGATTAAGCCACTATAATCGGATATACGATACAGTGAGGTTTTGTTTGGAATTAATTTCTTATTGTTCGTTTATCGAATTCGTTTTGTATACATACGTGATAACAAGTATATTATTATAGTTGATACTAAGTATCGAAGGTTAATTGTTATAGTTGCTACAGTGGTTGGTGCAATCATGACAACGAAGTGTGATAATGTATCGATCTTGAAAATTTGATATAGCATTTATTCTTTTCTTTTTGGCAGCATTCGAATCATTGTAGCAATACAAATTCCATAGAGAAGTAACGCAAAGGAACGATATCTGTTAGCATTTAACAAATTGTTTGCCATAGAGGTTACCAATGATATCACCTTTGGATTTATCGATGCTGCTATGGGAGATATAGTGACCAACACTAACGAAATTAATTAGAATACTTGAATAAAAAGGACGGTCACAAATATATTCTTTTCTCGTAAAAAATTTCTAATAATTTTAATATTGAAATAACAGTATAAAATTACATAATGCACCAGGAAGTGCTGACAAAATGAAGCGAGTACTCAATTTAAAATTACCCGACAGTCAACGTGTTATGCAATAAATGATTTGCTACTATTCTTGTGAAATATAAAATATGTTAATTTGAGATTGTGAACGATAATGACAGAAGATGTAACTTTATCGAACGATGAGATTATATTGTATTTATAAGATTGTATTAATCGAAATTGTATGTGGATTTCAAGAAATTGCAACACTTATTCCAATGCCGCTGGCGCGCTTGGTGAAAGCCAGCCACGTCACAGTTGCTAACCTAAAGGTGACGTAGAGATCGTTGGGGATGACGATAGTATTCCAGTCATTGGTAGTTTCCCATTTCATTGATGCCGTGCTCCCTGTTATTATAACTTCCTGCTGTGCAGTCGCATGGGTCCACCATTCATGTTGTTTGTCTTCCATTGAATTGTCAGTGGATAGCATTCTTTCTAAGAGAGACTTCTTTCAATAAGAAACATATTTCAAAAGAATTATTTTAAGTGATCCATGAATTTTAAGGAAGTCGACAAGTTTTAAGATTATTTACTAATTTTAAGTAAAGTTATCTATTAATTTTGAAGAACTAGAACTCTATTAATCTCTACTCAAATATATTTTTCTAAATATTATATTTGCTTGTTAAAATGAAATCTGTAATACACTTGTAATCTAATTACTTAGTGTGTAAAGTTTACAATAAATACAACGGCGTGCCAAATACTCTCTACAGTCATTGTAAAATTTTCTAGATTCTACGTCGTCGTATTAGAATCTTTATTAGTAAGTAATTATAAATACGTTCACCCTCCATCGTTGTACAATTAAGGTTCATAACCTTAAAATTTCCTACTCGTACTAAATTGTACCATTGAGAAATTTCTCAATTATCTTTCCCTATATTACCAAAAATATAATGTCCAATCTAAAGAAAGAAACATAATTTCACTTTCGTATGAAATTCGTTTTCACCATAGCAGTAAGATTTCTACGGTTACATAACCACGTAATTGTTTGGACGATATTTCTCGATAGGACAAGAAGAGAGACAAAAACGTCTGGAAAGAAGACGATCGTCGCGAAGTGTTGGCGCGTCGATTCACATATAACGAATACGATTGGTATTCGCGATGGTGCAGAATGTAGTGGTAGTCACGGTGTATTTCCAAGAAGGAATTATTATGTTGAAACTGGTCGGCGCGGCGCGGCGTGCACGCCGACTGACTCTGATCGGCGGCGCGCGACCGTGCCCGCTCTTTTCTGCCTGTGCAACCTTCAAAGGCCACAGAATGCGTCGATGAATGAAGTAGGAAAGTTGCAGAGTACCGAGCCGACCGGATGTGTATACTAGGTGGTCAAGAAAATGAGAGCTACTACGTCATTCAGCAACGAGCTAGTTTTGCGCCCCCTCTCAGTGGTTAGAGTCGCTGCTAGACGCTCTAACGACAATTATCAGTCACTCTATTTTTACATTGTCTCGATATTAACTCATCTTTAATCGCTCTTTGCCTTTTACTTGTCGCTTAGCGTCTAGACTTCTTTTGTTAATTCTTCGCACGATATATGAAAGATGTAGGAAAGAAGTTTAAGGTAAAATAGTTAGTGCAAAATAGATTAAAAAGGATGGAATGTGTTAAAAGTTGAATAAAATAATGATATATGTTTATGTAATATGAATAGCGGAAGTTCAACTGCTTCTGATGAAGGTTGTTTAAGACTTATTTGCTCCATCTTCTCCAATGTACAGTGAACGCAAAAAGTAGGTTTGTATTTTTCTCTTCCTGACGCGAATACGGTAAAGCTTGGTTTATACATGTAGATTTCTCAATGGACGATCGATAATTTTATCCCAGTGTGGCGGTTTTGAAATAGAACTCGAAGTACGACAATTTTTTATAAGCTTCTTGATATCGCACATAACTTGGTACTACAAATATCTACGGTTATTATCACCAACAATCCTTCCAACTTCCGTCTTCGTCCTTGCTTCTTGCCTCTTTGGTTTTCTGCAACTAGTTTATTCTCCTTCCTGGATTATTCAAAGGACAAGTAGTTTATAGATTCTTCCCACTATTTATGATTTTTCGTTTCTAGGATAGGAGATTATTTCAGAATAATCGCGTGCCAAATAAAACTTCAAATAGCGTTCAAATGAATGAAATTCATGTCAACGGATTTCTATCGAGTATTTAATTTATTAAAAAAAAAAAAAAAAAAAATTTTGTTAAACTACCGACTTATTAAATACCACCATTTCGTGTCCCTTATATACTTAAACACTATACAATATTTACTCAAACATTATACTGTAGTACTTAAACACAGATTCCCTTTAAAGACATGTATCTTTAAAGGATCAAGCTTGATCTATGAATTTCGGTCTTTCTCGTCGCGAATGGTAATTATCTATGAGATTACAAATATTTGCTGATGGAAGGTCTTGCAAGCCGTACGATAAACGATTTCTCCTAACCAAAGCTCGCAGGTGTCTATCGACGTTGTCTACGCGTTATTCGAGGCGGTTTACCTTTCTATACCAAATGTGGATAATCACACACGTAAGGCATTAATGCTTGGCAGCCGGACATGGATAAATTGGCAATATGAGTCACGTATAAATGACATCTAATTGGGTCATTATCTCACAGTTGCTTCTTAAAGTGGCAAGAGACGCAATAAGAAGCTTTGTGGATTGGCAACGTTTCGCGCGACGAATTCCTTAGGAAAAATTTAAATGTATCTCGTTCTCGCACTTCGCATAAAATACTATTTAAATCCCACTTCTGATTTAACTGGCCAAAAATATAACGTACAACGCAGTTATATTTTACATTCTTTAAAGTATTTGAACATTTATAATAGAATATTTTTATTAATCTAATCGAACTTTTCGAGAAATTGTATTCATTCAGACAATCTTTTTCTGTTTGTCAACATAAAGAATCGTTTTTAGAAGATGTGCTTCTTAACTTCCGCTACGAATTTTCTAAACATAACCTAATATTATTAGCGAATTACGAGTTTATTATTTCCCTTGTTGCGTACTACTTCTATATTGCTTTTTGAAAACCGCTCTATTACTTTTCATGGTTTAGGGTGGCTTTCGTTAGTCTTTTATTGCATTTGCCGATAACGTTATTGTAATAAAGAATTAAATAAACCAAAATATTTTGTCCATATTATATATACATGTATGTCAAAAACTTTTTGTGTTTATAATTCGCAATGGTTAAGCTTCTGCATACTGAAATGCTTCTCATACTTGTTTCATTTCTTTGTTGTTCCGCGATAGGAGATTGCGCGCGTATCGTTTGTCTCTCTCGATAACCCATCCGTTCTCGAATTACCTTAGATTGGTAACAATTGTGCTTTATCCTTCTCTGGCCCATTAAAATGTCAGCCAGTCGCTGACAAACATATCAACTAGCGCGACATCCGTCAAGTCGGACCACGTGTCTTGATAGTGGTCTGCAGCTACGATTGAAAATATCGTTTCACTATGTTTTCTCGCCGCGAAGTGGACCGTGGGAATACAAGTGAGTGAGCGGCACACAGTATTTCAGGGGAACTCGTGGCAACCGGCTCTCGGTAGCTTTTCTTACCATCATTCATGATACTATGGTACGGCAATAGGATGATTGCCTGACGGCCGATGCCTAAAGTGGATAAAGTCTTCTATAGTAATTTAACTCGAACAGGGTACAGGGGTGTGTTAGATAACCAGCCTTTTACATTTTACTATCACTGAGTTGGCCTAACGACCAGCCGTGTTTGACCTCTACGTCCAAAAGCACGTTGTTCATGATTTGAATAGTTGTCCCTTTGAGGTTCCGATATTAGTAGAAGCTTCAGTTTGCGATGTTATAGGTTAAAAATGAAGGTTATGTTTATTCATCCGGAACTCGGTACTTTTGTAAGCGTCAAAAAATCTGGTCAATTTATTATTCAATATTGTATGTATATTGTATGTTTAAAATTATCTCGTATAATTTGTTAATAAACATTCATATTCACTAAATAATCTGACGTATCTATCAATCTACACGGAATAATCCAAGTCAATAAGTTTGTTACTTAGTCCTTTGGGCAGTTCCACAAAAATTGGTATATTTGAATAGAAATGATGAATGATAGTAAATTATATCACATGTACTACTTTTCGAATATATGTATTAACCCTACTCCTGACGGATGGCGGATCCATTCGGACCTAGACGTACGTCGCTCCTAAGTCGCAATTATTTTAATGTATACTTTATATTTGCAAAAAACGTTGAAAGCAACACGAACTCTTTGCACGTTGCTAAGATCATCCGCTGTTCGAAGGTTAATTAAGATTCGTGAATTATTTCCCTAAATTAAATTTTGGGAGCGACAGATCTCTATCAGATTTCTGTAAATCTTCATAACTAGATGGTGTTTATGTCTGAAGAGTATCACTCGCGTCAAGTGAATGAAAGTAATTTTAAGCCAACAAAATAATCTACGGATCTTACTGCAATGGAAAAATTATTTCATAAACCAGCTATTCAGATAGTTGGTTTATTATTTATTTTTAATTCGTTCTCATAGATCAGTATGACTTAACAAATTTTGGCTAAATACAGAATTCAAACAACGGTAATACTTTTTGAGAAGATTTGGTTTCCTGTTGGAATTATGATAAAAAATCTTTTTAAATCCAGACATACATCTACCATATCTCACTATTCACAGACAAGTGGTGCACTCGTGAGCTACCATTTAAGTAATAAAGCCTACCTTAAGCGCTATATTAAACCAAATCAAACAGGCTGGAGCCAGTATATACAATTTGAATATTTAGTTATAATAAGGAACCTTATTCGGCCATTTTTATTCAGTATCCTTCATACATCGTCCAAAATGTGGAAATGTAAAAAACGTAGGCTAAAATAAACAGTTAGATTTCAATTATTGATTGCATATTTTTAGTATCATAGTGTGGAATTTTAATTAATTGCTAATTTCATTAAACGCTAATGAGAATACTCTGAATGTTAATAAATCCTATTAATAAATTTTCCATTTTTTATCTGTATATTTTAAATTTTTCTATTACTATAGATAAGCTGTTCCAATGATAGGTCCTACTTGATATCTATGTTACTTAGTTAGAGATCGACGACTGTTTCATCAAATTTGTGACGTCAATTAATCACTAGATATATTATTTACTAGATTATTAGATTTACTAGATATACTATTACTAGATTATTAGATAACAACCAAGTTCACTTTTTTTTTATTTATACTGTTCACGAGATATTGCTATATCTTTATAGTATCATTTCGTAAAAATTTTGTTGCAATAAATATTCACTAAAAATTCATTAAAATGCATTGTATACGCGTCTACTGAAGTAATTGGTGCATGTTTGTAAACCTGATTGGAACAAGTGCATAGGTTGAGTCGTTCGGTGACCTCTTTCTTTCGCATGGTTACTTTTCTGTCGTGTATGCATACAACGTTGAATAATCACGACAATATAGCAGCCTCGAGTAATTAAGGAGTTATACGCTTAGGAAAATTGAATCAACGTTACGATCGTTTCGCGTAACGTTTCGCTAATTGGATCCTCGGATGTAATTTCATTCGTTTGTTTCATTGGACTCCATCAAGAAGACAATGTTCTATAAAAAGTTAAGGTAATTATTATTACCATGTGTGAAACGAATATTACACTCAACAAATCGATAAAATTATTAAGTTCATGTAAATTAAGATAATGTTTATGTAAATTATTCCTACAAAATTCTAGAAGAATATTTTTTAATAACTTGCGAGAACGCTAAAAATATTTCAATATGGTAACTTAAATTGAATTTTAATAAAAATTAATCACGACTTCTTATTTTCAATTGCCAATAGTTACTTTACTAGTTTTTAATCTTCTATGTTACAGATAATGATAATATGCAGCGAAGAGTTTGGAAGGAAAGTTGTGTTAGTAATAAAATCTTTTATTTGGAAAATCTATGGACGAAATTAAATTCTAATGAAGGAAACATCGAAAAACATTACTATACTATACTATACTATACTATACTATACTATACTATATTACTATTCTATATACACATATAGAAATGTTACATATTAAAGAAATTCATAATTAGATTATGTAGATAAATAATACGAATCTACATAACACGAGTCTCATATCATTTTCTATACTTTTTCTTCCTGAAAAAAGAATTTACTTGTGTCACTTTTCCCCTAAAATCCTAGTATACAATCGAAATCAAAGAGCGATCGATTTAAAGGGTGCAAAGGAAGTTCTTCCGGTCCAGCGTAAATTTATTTATCCAGCGACAAGTTCGCGCTTAGCTAGTTATCCTTAACCGTGAGTTTTATTACTTCCGTGAAGTTGTCAATGGTCGTCTATTATCCCCCTTCGCGCGAGGTATACCTTTTTTCTAGTGCTGTGCACAAAGGAAAGGAGGGGGAAGGGGCCGCCTGATTTCGCGGTCCCGTGCGACGTCCCTGAGTTGGCAGTTGTACTAACAGATTGACAGACGTACTCGCCGCGAACTGACCCCTTCGTAGTGATTTAGTTATCTCTCTATCGACGCCTCGCCAACTCCTATAACTTGGATCGTAATAAAAAGAAAGAGGAAAAAAAGTGTTACCGGAAGTGTTGTATCAAAAGGTAACGCGAATTCTACGCTGAATGAGCTCCTGCCGGTTTGAAATCCTCTCGAGACGAGATATTATGATTAGGTGAGTAACTAAATTAGATTTGATCTTCTTTTGAGTGGTCGTTCCGTCGTTCCGCAATTCAGTGGTTGTTAGAGATTTTTCAGTGACTTTGGTCCTAGTGACAAATTTTTAGATACAACGATACATTCCTGTTCCTCAACCCAAAGTAGTCGCTAAAAATCTCGTAGTTGATGCGACTATAAATAAACGAATAAGAAGAAGAAGTTTTATGGTATAAGATCGTTTGAATAAAGTTTGCTAGGTAATTGTATTAGTATTAATGATACAAGTTAAATTAAGTAATATTAAGTAATGTTTCAAGTATAATATATAGTTCGCTGTAAGGAGGTTTTAATATTAACGTGGAACCATTTATTCAGTTGGATAAAACGATGATCATATCGCAACATCCAGTTTTCTTAATCCATATTTAATCTCGGTAATGTTTAAGCTATTAATTTCGAGGTAATGTATGATTAGTAAAAACCACAGAATTACTAGTTATAAAATAGTAATATCCTTTAAATATTCTTTTTTCGACATTTCTTAAATAATTTTTTATATTCTTTTCTCTATAAAATTAGATCAGAGTTAATTAATACAATATCGTGGTTGTACTAATTCGAAACTTTATTATCGCCTTTTAAACGTTTTTTTAAACAAAATATAAATCGATTATTTTATAACATTTCCAGCAAAAAATTAGGTCGAAGTATAACTCAAATTAAAATAGAAAAAAAGCTCGATGGTTATATATCAGTGTGAAACTTTGTTATTGGCTTGATCTCTTTAAATCCATTACTTAATTCAAACTTCCTTATTGCTTTAAGTAAAGATTCGCTGCGTTTTCGTGAAGTGCATTCCATTCATGAGCGAGCAAATTAAATGAACTGATGTAAGTAGTAGTATTTCGTGTGCATCCTAGCATTTGCAAGTGTCTAATAGGGTGCTAGTAGATCAAATGAATTCGTGGTGAAATCAGCTTACAGTGCTCGATAATAAGTCTAGTGGATTTCGAGCGGAAATAGATCATACCGGTCATTTGTGACACGTATGAACACTCGGGATAGTTGCAATGGTGTTTAAAGTAGCAAGTTCTGATACGTTTTATACACAGAAAATTCGAATAATATTTTACCTAAGTCTGTCGTTCTCGCTTTTTCTTCACATTTGTACGTATGTCTTTAAATATTTTCTATCCTTGAGATATTTTATTCATAAAACGCATGGAATACGCAAAAGGTAAAATTACATTGAATATTAAAATTAAATATTTAAGAACACATTGATCCAATGAAAGCATCAGGGTTTACGTTGTTTACCATTCTTTTTAGTTTTTCGTAAACTTACCTGAATCAAATATCATTATGAAAATGTACAACGTCCATTTTGTTTAATAGTCACATTTTGTTTAGTAGTAACAAGGATCAGAAAATATTTCGTTTAATTTTTCCCATACAGATAAGAGGCCTATGAGAAATTTAGACCAGCTATATGGGTTATGTAACAACATTAACAAGTCAGAGTTAACGATTGAGTAATGCATTAGATAATTAAGGTTTGAAGCTCGGTGCTAGACACTTTTCCATTCGAAACGACGTAATTTTCCGACCTTTAAATTTGATTTACGTGATGCAATAAATCGATGGAAAAGAAGTTTATCCAGCATTGAAATATTGCCTAACCTACAAAAACCGTATATGCCTATACCGTATTGGTAACGTACGTAAGATTCAAGATCAGGTCTATATCGTAAATTTCAAAATTCTTCAACATAAATACAATTTGCAACAGATTGCAAAATACCAATATGCCATAACGTGACGCAAATTGTTAATTTTATGGAAAGAATAAAGGAAGCAGAATATTGTTAAATGATTGAATCTTTCGAAAATTTACTACGTGGTACTTTATTCTGACTTTTCGTTGACATTAGAGAATAATTTTTTTTTTAGAGCAGCTTAACTTTCCCACTATTGTATAACTATATTATAATTTGATTACGTACATAAGATTCAAGATCGTGTCTATATCGTAAATTTTAAAATTCTTCAACATAAATACAATTTGCAATAGATTGCAAAATACCAATATGCCATAACGTGACGCAAATTGTTAATTTTATGGAAAGAATAAAGGAAGCAGGATATTATTAAATGATTGAATCTTTCGAAAATTTATTACGTGGTGCTTTATTCTGACTTTTCGTTGACATTAGAGAATAATTTCTTTTTTAGAGCAGCTTTACTTACCCACGATTGTATAACTATATTATAATTTGATTACGTACGTAAGATTCAAGATCGTGTCTATATCGTAAATTTCAAAATTCTTCAACATAAATACAATTTGCAATAGATTGCAAAATACCAATATGCCATAACGTGACGCAAATTGTTAATTTTATGGAAAGAATAAAGGAAGCAGAATATTGTTAAATGATTGAATCTTTCGAAAATTTATTACGTGGTGTTTTATTCTGATTTTTCGTTGACATTAGAGAATAATTTCTTTTTTAGAGCAGCTTAACTTTCCCACGATTTTATAACTATATTATAATTTAATAACGATACACGAAAATATAATTTTATTATTTTATAACCTTTTAATTTGATCATTTTCCTAAGATTTCTTTCGAGTAGCTTAATTTTGTATCTCACTTTTTGAAAGCACAAATTTAGTATTTTAGTAAATTGTACTTGAGGAAACAAAATTACAATTGCGGATCTGGTTTCTTTAAAAGGAGTACGTTTTGCTTGCTAGTTTTCGAAACGGTTTGGTAAACACAGATAACAGCCCATTATTATCATATTTTGCACGGTGACATGAAAAGATGAACACAATCAAATTGCCATTTTCTTTGAAAACTTAAGCAACATTAAAAAAATTACGACACCCGGAAGAACGGATCTTTAAAAAAATCGACAAAAAACAGATGTTGAACAATTCTTACAACAATTAAATGATAATTGCGCAAAGTTACAGCTGTTCGCAATCACAGTAAATACAAAAACTCTCAAAATTTTAGAACTTTACATTGTTTACTTAAAGACGTGTCTTCGATGTGAAAAATTTTAATATTGAAAAATCAGATAGGTAAATGAAAAGAGAGTTCAGAGTGATAATAATAAAAAGTGACAGAAGCACGTGCTTATTATACATGCTTGGTATGTGTAGCGCAGAGTTGACTCTTTCAAAAAAAATCAGAAATTCAAATTTATTCGCGTTGGAAAATCAGAATCCGTGAGACGAACAAATTGAAATCTTGCAACAGTAATAAAACGAGGTAAACGTAGTAGGTATGGCGGAAATCTAGCACAGCAACAACTGGATTTCCAATCTGATTTCCATCGATTGGTTGATTCTGGCCTCGTTGATCAACAGATTTATTATCAGTAGTATACAATCGATCTACTGCGATTCTATTGAACTCGGACAGGATGGTTGATGCGATACATTTGTATCCTCCTGTTTATTCGTTTAAAATTAGCCAAAGTTTGTAAAATATCACAATCGTAAAATGTAATTTTTATAAATAATATTTTATTAAAAAAATACACACATATATATATTTTTTCGAGACAAATATGTAAAAGAGCGATCAAAATATAGAAATACGTTTTTCACAATGCAAATAAAGCAAGGGTAATCAAAAGCGAGACAGCTAAACATACGAAGAGTTAAATATTTTAAATATTTCATTGTATCAAGATTGATGGAATCAAGTCATGCATGACAAACACGCGTGGTTTAACGTATGTAAACCCAATATAGCATCGTAATGAGCGAAAATATTGGTTTCTGTTTAGCTCGAAATGCAAATGTCGCGATTTCGCAATGAAACCGATTTTCTCACATGGATCGCTATTTGAACCAGGATGTCATTGCCAACGAGTTACAGCGTGTACCGCCCTCGAGTCCTAGATCCTAGAAATTCTAGAATGGTGTCTTTCGCAGTACCTTTATCGAGAAAATTAGGCTCCTTTGTGAATTCATTCAATTAGAACGAAAGACGATCTCCTTGAACTGAACATAAGCAAACGAGACCAACATACCTGGTTAATTAAATTCTGTAAATTAAAAATCTATTTCGCCTCATCTTTTCAACCACGAATATAAGTATAATAAGTGGATGGCGGATTTTTATGTATTTATGCGTAGTTTGAAGATCCAAGGATGAATAATATGCAAAAATATACGAAATGCTCAAGGTATAGTGCTCGTTGTAATATTTGATAAGTATCGAGATACTTTTGTCGCTCACTGTATATATGAGAAGAGGTTATTGAGAAGAGAGCGTTGTGTGACGCGAACTGCATCGAATTTCTTGGGTTCCGCCGAAACGGCGCGCATTCAGCTCCCATTCAACCCGCAACATCCACCCACGCAATCACGCTGCAACCGTGCAGTACGTGACGCGTGATCCGCAAGATTTTTACGCTGCTTGCCGGTTGATTGCCCCCAGAGCACGTTGATGACGTCAGTACGCTCGATGATTCACTACGAGCAACTCGTGCACACGACGCCGGACACATATGACCGTGCGTGTGCATAATTCGCATTACTTTCACGCGTCTGTGTACACTGTACACCTGAACGCATTTACCTCGTTGATACACTCGGCCACGTTCGCGTTTCATACCATGTTGGATTGTTCTTCGTGTTACTACTTTGTTCTATTTCTGTCGATGTAGGGCAATCCGTGCGCGATAAAATTCACAGTCGTGCGAAGACCGCAGATAAAAAGCACGATTCATATTTCTCGTCTTTTATGGAAAAGGAATTTTTAAAGTTAACACGTACGCTTTGGCGATCGATGCAACGTCAAATCTGTCTCTGCGTTTGATTTTCATTCTGTAACGATTTGTTCAATTTGCTCCGCTCCTTGGTCCATTTCCTACTCGCATTTTCATTGTCAGAGTCGTATTTCTCTGTTACTAAGAGATTTCTTAACCCTCGCATAGTATCATAAATTGCAGACTATAATGATTCATATAGGGTCATTTAAGTTTACGACATTTAAATTTCGTATTTTTTATTCTCAGTGTTAAAAACTAGTAATAAACTATTCCTCCATTTCTGTTTCTATCGCTAAGAGAAATTTCTTAAGTGTGCGGGTAACAATTTCGTATTTTTTATTCTCAGTGTTAAAAACTAGTAATAAACTATTCCTCCATTTCTGTTTCTATCGCTAAGAGAAATTTCTTAAGTGTGCGGATAACATGGAAGAATCATTTATCGATACGCCTTATTTTACATTCCAATTTTATTATATGTATATGATCAGATCTTTGGAAGATATCTCAAATGTTTGCCGAGACTCTATCACATACGTGTTAACTGGAAAGTATGTGGTATAATGGCCATTTTATTATGCAGACGATATCGTAGATTTCATAGAATTGGATACTACTGATACGTCGCCATGTGGTCTCCCAAGTTCAACAAAGTTCGATAACATCAAAGTTGATTAGAATGTCAAAGACCATAGTCTGGAAAATATTTATTGCGTATCGTTTCGATCACGAGGCCATTGTTTCGCGTTCTTAATCAGCCAGTAGCTAATGAAATCTATTTCTTACTAACCGATATTCCTAGTTCTTTCTCTTCTTTCGTACTTTTATTTCAATATTGATATTTCTTATCTTACATTTTCATTTATCGAAATAAATATTTGTGCGACAAATATTTCGATGAAATAGTTTTAACGTATTATTAGAGCCATTTTTTAGTCAGAAGCCTCGTCAGAATCACAAAGTTAATTCTTCCTCACAAAACCAATAAACATCCCATATTTAAACACTCGCCATAGAAAAACTTTATATCCGCGTTAGGCATATATGTTATATATATAATACGACACAATTTATATTGGTATATCTGAAATTAAATTGGTCAAATTTGAAAATAATCCAAAAATGTACATAGAAATTAGAAGGTATTTGTTGCAAACATGTATTCAATAAAAAATTGATATAAAGCGTGACAGCCATCCTGAGTATATAATAAATATATTGGATAATCGACCGTTTAAATAAATCTGTGATCTTTGCGAAATAATTATACATATGCTTGTACTAAATATTTTGTAACTTCGATATACGTCAAGGACCTAAATTCGCAGCACAAGTCTTAGCCCGAAATAGGACGAAAATCAAGAATACCAAAATTGCGTTCGGGGCTTCGTTTTCGAGAACATGGAGCTTGTGAAAAGTTGCGATCGCGAAGGACACCGCAACGAGCGAAACAGAAACGAATAGAGACAATCATTGCGCGGCGAGACAATCGATTACATGATAGTCATATATCATTGCGTATATTAATGCCGAGTAAGATTGTAAGACAATGCAACCATGTTTCTGTCCGTGTATCACGCCTGGTATCTCGATGACTGTGAGCGCAAGACACGTTTCATTTGTCCGTAAAAGTTTGCGACAATATCGCGAAGGTGGTGGAAGATACAAGATACGTACTAACGGTAATAGGCTGACGGAAATTCAGGCGATCTCGGTTCCAGAAATATGGGCTAAACAGGTTCACTAAAATTCAATAGAGTGGCATTCGATGAAATAGAATAAGGCCGACTATGCTAACGGACTATAACTACATTTCTAGTAAATTCTGTCTTAATTCGAAATTACATGTAAAATCGGACTTTCTTTACAATTCCTCTAATACACTATAGCCAGAATAAACATCGAGTAGTTTGAAGTAGATATCGAATTTATCGTCTGATTCTATTTTATAGGATCGTAGAAGTTGGAAGCTCTAAAGGTTGGTTCGTACACGGTCAGTAGCGTAGTCAAGTGGCATGTAAAAGCGAATTTACACCGCTTTCATCCTCGTTTCATTCGCAATGATCATCGAAAGTTAAGAGTGTAGATTCGGCTTTACTTGCTATTTGATGGATACTGGCCGTGTCTGAATCAGCCTTTAGGTTAGTGGCGAACTCGCAACGGTTTGTAGTTCGTGTGCATAAGACTCGAAAAGCTGGTTCCACTTTGGCGCTTGTTAAGCCGCCGTAAGATTTACTACAAACAGTGTCTCCATTATCACGTTTCTTTCAACACGAGTTGACGTGTATCTTTTTAAAGTTGGTAAACCCACATGATTGACGACACGATTGCTGCGCAATTAGCCATACATTCTCGTTCAATTTCGACTCTCTTCTTACCGTTGATTGATTTTATGAGCCACCAATTTGTCTTCTGGAAAACGCACAATCGTCCATCCGCGATGTTTTGCTTTACTAAAAAAAAATTGAGATATATTCTTCGAAAATCAAGCAATGTAATTGTTAAACATTTCATTTGCAAAATTATTTTTAAAATCATTTTTCAATCTCTCTGTATGATATCTATTTTCAGATTGTTTTTGGTTACAACCGAAGATCGAGTTCACTTTCCGATAGAAATTAAAACAGAAAACCTTCAATGTTTCCTAATATATTTTCCTAATTATTGTAATTTCCCGATATATAATAACTACATGGTAGCTGGTTAACTTTAACTAGTTTGTGCCAGGAAGAAATAGCAGACAGGTTAAGCAATAAGATGGATATGGAATATAAACGAATGAAGATTGGGGTTTCCGAGATCGATGGCAAGAACGCGAAGACTCGTCGGTGATTTCGGCGAGTCGTTTCCGGAAATTTGTATCTCGCCGTATCGTAAAGTACTTCCTTGATATTGTAAATAAATAATTACGAAAGAAGACCAGCATCGATATATTGTCGCGATTCTTAGTTATTGAGAAAAAAAAAAAAAACATATTTTAACGTAACGTCTCTACAAGAGGAAAATCGCAAAAATACCGGTATTTATTTCGATTTTCGATAATATATTTTGGTTTCGATATTGCTTCGATGGCATAATACCGGTATCAGAATCATACGGGATTTAAAGTAACAATGAAAAGGAACTAAGGAATCGTGCAAAAAGATTTTATGAGGAGCTGTTTTATTTTTTCGTCGGTAATGCGATTAAGTAATATTGCGTAAGACGAAGAACAGAAACATGAAACCGAGTATTACGGTGCTTTTTATTGTTCGCCAGATACATTTGTCGAATTAATTCAATTTATCATTTGTTTATTCGTTAAGCGACTCGTTGAATTTGCTCTTCTCGAACGACGAGATTCTTTTTAAGGTAAAATTTTTTCTTAGCTAATGACCAGCAAAATTGTTGGCAGGAGAGCAAGTTCAGAAAAGTATAATAAATCTGTCTAAATGCTCTTGTCTAAATTTACGACTGTACAACATGGAACAACGTGTAGATGACGCGGAAGAATTCGAAACGTGTCCTTCGCTGTGCTTCGCGAATTAATTTATACGACAATACTAAATTAATCTGAAACCAATACCACAATTAGCCATGATTTCGAGAACCAACACTGAATTCTACTAGATCGAAATTCCCATTTCGATCAAACGTCGATAGCCGATAACGCGAAACAACTAGAGAACTGATTTAAAGGAATTGAACGTCTCGATTGATCCTCGTTTCGAATCGACTGTTGGGCCACGTGTGCGATTAAGATTGCCGTTCTGACGAATCAACGCTCCGAATCAATGCTCTATTCTTTGCATATTTTTTTGCATCCAGAAATTTTCCATATATTCCGCAATTTACCGTAATGTACCGCATCTTGTGGAATATTACGCTTCTAAATTTCCCACGAATGTATAAAAATTCGCAGTCTACTAATAATTAACCTTCCAATAACTTCCACTGTCTTTCTATATTCTTGCATATGACGCGCGTATTTTGTGCAATATCGCAGTTTCAAAATTCCCCATAAACGCAGAAAAATCCACCATTTTACCGATAGTCGATCTACTGAATATTATAGGAACGGTATAATGTTTAGCAGGATAACTTACTAAACTGGAAGGAACGTGCAATGTGGAACGAAAGATCGCACTCGGCCGTGAGCCTCATTACAATAAAATAATTGATATTAATATTAATCCACTGATAATACATCATAGATTTTCATCAACTATCGGTTAATTATCGATAAACAATCGATTAAAAGGGAAAAAATGCTTCCTCGTGGGCGTCCAACGACCGACTCCTGCTATCGATGTCGCGGCGATATTCGCGGGAATCGTTTACACGAGGTTACGCAACTGATGGTCGCGTCGTCGCGAGTACCGCGAATTTCTTCAGCGCCATGCGCTTTTATGTTACTCTGAAAGAGCATTCGCAAGCAGACACTCGGACAACACGAAGTGTGTCAGAACGAAACTTCGCTATAAACTCATATAAAGTAATTTATTCATCAAAAGATGGATGTCGGTTTTCGTGATCTCGTTTGCTCTTTTTCCAACGACTCGTCGTTGACTCTCTGGATGCAGATACGTTTGTGTGTGGCTTCTACGAACGAAGAGTGGGGAATATTGGTGCCTCGTGGCCTCCCCTATATAAGGTTTGCGCTCTCCCATTGCCTCTCGGTTCCCCAATTCGGGCAACTTCTCCGAGACTTGGCAAACCGCACACTGTAAGTTTTACAATTCTTTTTTCTTCTATTTAACTATCGTTAAACGTAAAATTTCATGTCGATTTTTGGCTCAGACATGCCCGTTGAGATTGCAAAGAGAAACTTTTCTTAATATTCTGCGATAATAATACGAAATAGCGCAAAAAAACCGTGGTCTATCGATGTCAATGTTAAATGTGAAATTTGTATGAAACGCAAAGAAACGATCATAGCAATCGATTCTTATTTATATTTAAGATACTTTTATCGAAATTGGTTAGACCGATTATCGGTCGATCAAGACGTATCGGTATAAACGATGTTTGAGTACAGTTGGAAGATATTTACATTTGTTAATATCTCTTGAAATTGTTAATATCTTTGTGTTTTCTGTTTCGCACAAATGGCACAATTAGGTTCTTCGATTCTATTGCGTTATTTTGAGAGATGATGGCGAGAAGGAACGAACGTCTTCTTTCTTGTTTGCCAGATCGAGCTTAGAACGTTCAATAGAAGCAGAGGACGCAGTTGTTCATGATTGTCTATGCTCCTGTTACTTATCAATGTAATTGAATCTTCAAGAATTAAAGATCTTATAGTGATGTTTACGTTTCGTCTATTTTATTACCCGATTTCCATAATTCGAGCTATGGAAACGAACCAGTTTGTCACGACTCTGCATTCGTATAAATAACATCGGCCGTTGAACTGTTTGAAAAATGTCAGTAAAAAGCCAACTTTCGCTCAATACGCTAAACACGTTATTCAAGATCAAAATTGACCAACAATTACGTCGACTGACATCACGTCGAATGAATCTTAATCTCAATCAATAAATTAAAACCGCACGCCGGGAGTTAGCCATCGAGATGGCGAACGTCTAGTAAACATACCGCGCTTCAAACAAGCGGTTCATGTAAACACATAATAATTAAAGACGCAGGATCGTGAAACGTGGACATTGAGACTAGAGCATCTTGCTCTATTCGAGACGTAACCGGTTAAAACTACTTTTAAAAGGTTTTGACGTGAAAACATATGTTAAACAAAGTTATAACTTATTATCGGATAATCAATATCGACGAAATAACAAATAAAATAATATTTCATTAGTTTTAACGTCACTGCTGAGAATTATAGATTTTTTAATAAATTTATCGTCCTATGGGCACAATGAAGTTTAAAGTCACGACGTTTATGAATAAATTACGACAGTGTTTTGGTAAAGTAGCTGAATAACCATTGATTTTATTCACCAATACCGGAATTACGTTTGCCTCAAATTCAATTCAAAATCGTTTCGACGTGCTAGTTTCACAGATGATACGCTAAAATATAGTTATTTATTCTAGCGATTCTAGGAAGCGATTCCAATAGCTAATAGAATTTAGATATAACAGGAAATTATGGTACCTTTAAATTTAAAGCTCAGATTAATTTATCCGTAGTTCTCTGAATTTCTACATATTTCTTAATTTCACAACTTTTTCTTTGTATAATTAATTAATATTAATGGGGAAAGATTAAACTATGTTTTGTTATAGAACATAACAAAATATAGCGTAAGAAATTACGATGATTCTCGAAGCGTAGACGGAATAAACCTTGCCCTAGTGACAACGAGGTCGACATATTTATTTCCATTTTTCGTATTACCTTAGGCGAAAAATCGCTTTCCCCCAATGTCGTCAGTTACGCTCGCGTTTTATCTCTGCCTTAATTAATAAGCCAGCAAACGATTAATTCATCAGAGACGAATTTTCGTTAACGTTAGAACGCGCTATAATGATTTTGAAAAAATAAGCGCACTCTTTCTTGCGTAAAAACTAAAAGCATGGCTGCTTCAATAAGAAACTTCATCAACTTCGTTTAGCTTGTTAAACTTAGATCAATCTTCAACATATATACTTACGTACGTTCATTTCGATTCTATTAATCCAATAATATTAGTTTGTTACTTCGGAGATATATATTTAGCGCAAGTATATACAAATGAGCTGCAATGGACGATGAAACGCTTATCGTAATTAATTAGTTGCGAATATTTATGCAAATTCGTAGATATATTTGCAAATATGATTTTATAGAAAAAATAGAGTTTAAACACATGTTTGTTTCGCTTGGAAAATATCTTTAATAATTGGACTGTGAATGTTCATGCGATTCATATCTTCATGAACAACTGAAGAATTAGGATCTGAATATAAACGTGTTTTAGCTATTAAATATCTATTTAACCGTAATATTGATAATAATTTTTGTTCGTTTCAATGGCATCGTCGGTGGAAAGTATCGTTTGTGTTAATTTTAATGAAAATTTAAATTTCACGAGCAATCGTAACTTACGTAAGATCTACTAAAATTCCAGTGGTAAAATTCAACTTAACTTATTAACATGTTCATCCCTCGATCAGAAACTTTTGTAATATAATTAAAAGTTAAAAAGTTAACAAAGCTACATAAATATTAAGTAGATCAGTTTCAATTCTTCCACGTACAAATATGATGCAATTTATTTTCGATAGAAATAAAATATCAAGAAACGTGATATTATTTACTATTGTACGTAATTCTTGTCTTTCGGCTTGAGATGGCTTCCGGTTTACACTTCCTCTTACGGGAGATATAATTTCCTATAGGATTAAGGATTGTAATTCTAATTGTTATAATTGAATGATTATAATTGAGATATATATTGGAAAATAACAAAATTATTATATCCAAGGAATTAACGATCTAAGTATAGCGTAAGTAACAGTTAACTCAATTTTCTCTCTTAACAAATTAATATGATATACCGTGATAACAAGAGCGTTAACGAGTCGATGAAACAACGTCGAAACGAAAGGATCAAAGGATCTGATATCCTTTGAAGCGAATCGAGCAAAGTAACGGGGGCATCTCCCTTCATGGCCACCATCAGCATGTCATTCGATAGACTAGGAAACGAACGGGAACGTTTGCAAACCGAGTGATAGGAGGTGGCAGTTTGCTTTTACTCTTCGATACTCTCTGACAGTCACTTCATTTCCAAACGCCGCACCGTCTCTCGCGGATCGAATATTATTTTATTATACGTAGAAGCCGCGTGTAACACGTTCTTACTCGTCAAATCGGTGCGTCGCAAATTTTTGTGCATTTTCATGTTCCTTGTTATTAGATCGTCGATTCGAAGCTTCTTTCCGAGACTATTAAACAAGTGTATTTGACTTATCGTAGAGAGATTATTCTTGAAAATTATTAACTTTAAACTTTGTTATTCCTCCTCGTATTATTAAGTACTATTTAATAAAAAGAAAAAAAAAACTGTTTAAATGTTTTGTTTCGTTCAAGTTTTGCTACTTTTTACAAACGCGAAGAATAATTGGAACAGTAGCGGAGTTAATTATTTTGCAGAATTATTTGTCATTATTCGTAGACAGTAGAGGAAAGATTAAAGCTAGAAATTGATCGAAAATCGATGTTTGAATATTTTTCGAAGGAAGGACGATGATGTCCATAATCGCTGAGAACATATTTTAATTAATAGTAATAAGCATGTTTCGCAAAATTATTTTCGAAATTTTGAGTGCAGGAACTTCTTATCGACTTGCACACTTTAATCGCTTTTATTAATAAACCGGTGGTTTCTTATGATAATTACAGATAATTAAACGATAACCTTGACGAAATGTTATGTAATTTCGATAACTTTAAGGATTTACATATGTAATAATTATCATTTCTCAACGCACCTGATTTTTATCATTCTATTTACGGTATTTCCGCGTTTCTTAAATGCGATCACCCTCTAACTGGTATGCAACATCAGTTGATCGATTAATTGATCCTTTCGTTTTGGGCCACGGATCCTTGGATCGTAATTTCATGAAATTCCACGCTTCTTCCAGAAGTAAGTAATTCATTTTTTCGTTCTTAATTGCAAAGATCAATTCTGACAATTAATTATTACTAATTTTTCGATAAACGCTGTTCCTCGCGTGTCTCGTCAAAGATCTTCGATCGACAAAATTTAATTATTAGAATATTGGATAAGACACGAGATATTAAACGTCAAATTATGCTGCGAGTGATTTAATCATTCGCTGAAACGTCCTTCTTACTTTGTCATTCACAAATCAGGTGAAATACAGTACCTTGTTAAATCAGATTCTAAGTAGGCTATGGAAGATTTCAAAGTATTCAACGTGTTGATACGAAGCGTAATTTAAAAGTATTCCATGTGCAAAATAAATCTTTTCTCGAGTTCCACTTTTTTAATTGCGTTCATTTTCATACAAATCTGAATAAAAATGTGCAATCTGCTTAATACCAAAAAAAAAAATATTATTACTTCGATATCTCCAACGTTCTTCATAAAATATTCAACGATTCAGAAATTTCTGTTCTTACACGATCAAGCTGGTTTACATTGGTCTATCCGCGAGATAAGGGAAATTATAAAACATGTAACAAAACAGGAACGCAAAGGAGTCAAGAAATCCATTTACTATACGTTTATTTTTGATTGAGAGCGATCATGAATCAACGATACGCTTATCGAAAACGTGCCAATTAGTTGGCAGTGGTAGCGTGGTGTGAACCAGTCTTAACGAGTATGATGACACCGCTTTTCAGCGACGGCATCGCTTCTCTGCCGCCGGTAAATTTGTCGACAACGAGACTGATTATTATGTCCTTGCGAGACTGACGATAATTATAAACCGCTTTACTTTCAGTGCCACACGCTTGACACGCCGATTAGAGCTTTCGAGAGCAGCTTGACCTCGTTTCCTTTTCGTACCGTTCGATCCGCAATCGCGGTCCACGTTTTTAATCAAACGCGATCCCCCGATTAACAGTCGCGTGACGGAGATGAACGCTCGAGGTTCACATTGATCGCGAATTTCGCCAATTTTTTTCTATCTACAATGGCCTTTATCTATTTTACGAGTTCCTTTACCCATTTATCTTTATTTCAGTCAGCACGATGTTCCAGTCGAGCTAAGTAATTTGGTTACGAACAATTTTTAAACTAATTTATATATACAAGTAGATTAAATATTTAACTTGGTATTTATTAGCGGTGTGATAAATAGCGAAATGTATCGTAGATATACATTGACATTTCGACGATCAAATTTTTTGTTTATTTATTATTCATAGTTTTTCCTTTTGCGGTTTCGACGAACTTTCGAATTTACACCACGTTGTGTTGTTTGCTTTTTTCTTAAATTTGCATTCACTTTCGTGCAAAAGACCTTAGAATATAAAACTTTTGTACGAGGATATAACTTGTACTCGTTAAAAGAAAATTTGTTCGACTTGTAATTATCGTAAGTTACTTACGTGTGTAAATTATTCTTATTTAATAATTAATAATTCTTATAAATAAATGGTACGATAATTCGGTAGAGTAATATTAACAAGCAACGAATCGGAAGACAGATACACGAGTATGTAACTTGGAAGCCTCGAAACGGAATCCTATAAGATGATTAATTTATGTTAATTCGATATCAGTATCGTTCCAGTTCCATCACTTTTATGAGAAAATCGGCAAGGTCGAAGTAGTAGGTAGTTCTATGATGGAAGAAGAACGAAGGTGTAGCAACCGTTTTCGTGTGACTAAATTGAAAAACAATAGGTGTAACAGCGAGAAACATCGTTCGATGTAGAATGTAGGATATTAGTACAAGTGCCGTATATTACGAAGATATCTTGTTTAAATAAAAATTACACGTATACAGTATTCCTACTGTTTCATAGATTACTTCATCTTCGTTTTCGTGTGATTGGATTGAAAAAGAATAGATGTAACAGCGAGAAACATCGTTCGATGTAGAATGTAGGAGATTAGTACAAGTATCGTATATTACGAAGATGTCTTGTTTAAATAAAAATTATACGTATACAGTATTCCTACTGTTTCATAGATTACTTCATCTTCGTTTTCGTGTGATTGGATTGAAAAAGAATAGATGTAACAGCGAGAAACATTGTTCGATGTAGAATGTAGGAGATTAGTACAAGTACCGTATATTACGAAGATGTCTTGTTTAAATAAAAATTATACGTATACAGTATTCCTACTGTTTCATAGATTACTTCATCTTCGTTTTCGTGTGATTGGATTGAAAAAGGATAGATGTAACAGCGAGAAACATCGTTCGATGTAGAATGTAGGAGATTAGTACAAGTACCGTATATTACGAAGATGTCTTGTTTAAATAAAAATTATACGTATACAGTATTCCTACTGTTTCATAGATTACTTCATCTTCGTTTTCGTGTGATTGGATTGAAAAAGGATAGATGTAACAGCGAGAAACATCGTTCGATGTAGAATGTAGGAGATTAGTACAAGTATCGTATATTACGAAGATGTCTTGTTTAAATAAAAATTATACGTATACAGTATTCCTACTGTTTCACAGATTACTTCGTCTTATAGAAGAAAACGAGAATATAAAATTACTAACAATCACGTGGAATCAAAGTTACAATTAATAAAAATGAATTTTCTACTCGAAATTGCTGCAACTTTTCGTATTTAAGAAAACTTTTCTCGTTTCTCATATCGCAGAAATCCCCTCTATCTACGTTAAACAACTAGGGATCTCAGTAAAAACGTGAGGAGTGTTAAAAGATCATTCGCAACTCAAGTAATCTATAAATACGCGTTTCACACGTGTAATATTACACAATTCTTCGCATTTTTCCATTCCGTCCTGCCGTTGTTACTATCTGATTATCGACGAAGATTTTTCAAGAAACTATACCTTTCGTAATAATAACAGGAAATTATAAAAAATGCAGATGTCAATTGCTTGCGTATTTATTAAATAGGTATTATATAGTATTAAAGTATATATATATATAGTATTAAAAATGGTTCGGAACATAGTTCGATGACGATAATAAAGACTATGGCCTTTACAGCCGTTTATAGTCATTGCAGGTACAAGAACACTGACCAATTCGAGTCTGTGTTCTTGCAACTGTCGACCTTTACGTTTCTATTTTCAGCATTTCCGTATCCATCTTGTTAAGTTACGAGATATTTAAGAAACAGTTCCATTCAAATCAGTATTTTCTGAACATTGTCAACGAATGGCTATTCATTCTTATTATCACAGTTTGTGATTCATCCTCGTGATAAACAACGTTGTTTTGTATTCTGTTACTCAGCTGATATTTGATAAAGCTGGGAAGAAAAGCTCTACGCATAAGAATTTCTTCTTCAAGGTTTCTCTTTTCTTTTTTTTTTTTTTTTTTTTCGAAGTTACAATTTGAGTTAAGATCTCTTTAATTGTCTTTTTGTCTTAGCTTTTATCGTAAACGTCGAAAAGTTCGTCGAAGAGCTCGTGATATTAGAACTCCCGCGAGTTATATAATAAATGCAAATAAGAGTACGATTATTTTTGTATATTCTAAGAACCAGCGTTTTCCTGTATGAAAGGAGGTTTTCACACTCTGAAAGATATTGGTATAAACTATTCCAACTAAGTAAACTTTCAGTGCATACTGTACATGTAAAATTTATCGCATAACAGGCATAATTGACGTATATCTTAAAAATTCGAATCGTAAATTATATGCGCAAACGTTTATACAGATGACAATTTATAAATATTGTTATCAGCTGAAACTACCATTATGACTCGTTTTATGTTTCATGTTCTGTAACGGCCTCTATGTCGATAATAAATCACGTACGAAAAGTTACAATCATTATAATGACAAGTTCGACCGATATAAAACGTGTAATTAACTGAAAAATATATTGTAGCAAATTAGAGAAAAAGAAAGATAGTAGATTCTCTTCTAATATATATTCGTTAGAACTTGGGACGTCAAAAAATAATCGTAGAACGATTTTTTATCAACCTATGATACTTGGTATTTTACTAAATTGAATAAAAATTCCGATAAATACAATTTGAACGTATAAAGTATCTTCGAATTTTTCAATGAGAGATCAATTTTCTTTATATTTGCAAGTAACGATATTTCGTAAAATTAAGCGACGGTCAACTCGATAAAAAATCTTTCAAAAATTGTAAGATTTCCTATACCAAACGGGACAAAAGAGAATTCGATTTTTAGTTCTCTGGTCGCTGTTTGCGTTGATTAAATTTATTCCAGCGATACCATAGAAGACATCTATCGTTGTAATTAATTCTATCTAAATTCACTCAGTTTAAATTCCCAAGGAAGGAAATAAATAATTGACGTACTAGATTCTCTATAGATTCTGTGCTTAAAAGGTTTTCTGTATTAGTGCCACGAGTGCACGTGGTGCACAGATCGCACCTGCAACACGCATCATCGTAGATGGCAATTACATTACGACGGATCATTGAACTTAATTTCACAACGGATAATTGACAGTTTAACCGATATAGTTAATTACGGTGTGTCGTGCAACGACCTGAATGCGATATCGCCAACTATTTATTAAACCTTTTAAAGACACGATATAGTTGATATAAGTTACGATTAGATGGCTAATTTAAAATCAAATTCATATTTTTATAAATATTTATTTACGTATAAAATTAATGAAATAATACCAGAAACGAATGAAATAGAAAAATGTTTAAATATTATATTTTACTGTTAATTTTCACGCGTGAAGGTCTTCAAATGTAGAATCACGTGTTAAAGGAATTCTTTCCTCGAGATAAAAGCAAACTTATCTTGCATTATTGAAAAATAGCAGGCACATGCTATTCCACGTTTTAATTTAATCGATTCGAAGAAAACGTTTGTCGAAAATTTATTGGGACACATTTCGCGCAAGTAAAAGCTTCTTTACATACGCGAAATCGTCTTGTTATCAAAGAAGAGTAATTAAACTTCCTAATGTCAGCTTTCAGTATTACGTTTAAAGTACTTTTTACCACTACGATCGTAATTACCAGGACGCTATACATAGTTTGCGCGTTTATTTCAATTCAATTGTTTGTTTTAACTTGAGAGAATTAGTGTAGAGAAATTCTATGACAGAAAATCGCCTTGTTATCAAAGAAGAGTAATTAAACTTCCTAATGTCAGCTTTCAGTATTACGTTTAAAGTACTTTTTACCACTACGATCGTAATTACCAGGACGCTATACATAGTTTGCGCGTTTATTTCAATTCTATTGTTTGTTTTAACTTGAGAGAATTGGTATAGAGAGACTCTATGATAGAAAATCGCCTTGTTATCAAGGAAAAGTAATTAAGTTCCTAATGTCAGCTTTCAGTATTACGTTTAAAGTACATTTTTCCACTACGATCGTAATTACCAGGACGCTATACATAGTTTGCGCGTTTATTTCAATTCTATTGTTTGTTTTAACTTGAGAGAATTAGTATAGAGAAATTGCACGATAAGAACCTTCCACGTAACACATGGAATACTTTACAAGAAAATGCAATAATACAACGTACTCGGAAATTTAACAAATGAGATTTCTATTGTTAAATATATACTTTACATTAACCTGATTAATATTAATCATCCATACAATAATAACGTCTTTATTAGGTATAGAAAAGGTACACATGGAATACTTTAGACGAAGGTGTTGTTATCGTACAATTTGCATTCACAATCGAACGAGTAACCAACGTGATTAATTTCCTACCCAACTCAACCGTGCACATCATTTTTCACGATAATGATTAAAAGCCAGAAGATTTTGATAGTATAGAAACTTTATATTTATATATCTGGCAAAACAACTCATCGCTATGAGCATCAGAAAAGATGTTTAAATCTTGATTTTTCTATTTGGGACACTCTTATCAGTTTTCTCGTGGCAATTGAGAACGTTATAATCGTAATAAAAACAATAAAAACAATTAAATTAAAATTAAAAACAATTAAAAACGTAATAATATAATAATATATCAAAAAACGTACGTATATGTTAAAATGTTGAAATATTTATTTCTGACTGATCAAAATTATAAAATTAACAGACTACGGTGGAATAAACGTTCACGTAGAACGAAACAAAAGGAGGAAGTTGATATGTAAAATGGGTTCCGGATGATCGCGATTCACGAAGCCTGCAGAAGGTTTCGAAGAGACGCGCGTGATATCGTCTACTTAGCGAGTATTTGGTACAGGATGTCCGTCAATGTCTGCTAATATTCAGTCGTTTTCTAGAACGAGACGAAGACACGCCTCCCTCGCAATTATATCGTTGAGCTTTTCAGGGTCTGTAATGGGATTTGCCAAGGTATTCAATTCAACATTTTCTCGAAATTCTTGTATTTTTCCTATACCTCGTTGCGTTGGATATCGTCCGATATCAATTACATGAAATTCCAAGGTAACATAATTACGTGCAAGCTTATAAATTCGAAACTTTTCAATTCAATTGCGAATCTAATCGCGGGATTACAAGATCCAATTTATATCTACTACGATAAAAATTCCATCTTATAATTATGAGAAACAAGCAACAGGCTACACTCTTTATATAATATTCTATATTTAATCGTTTAAATGAGTTTTTAAAGTAGCCAAGTTGCTCTACAATTATTCTATAAATCGTCAATGAATTACCTATATTCCGATAAATGTAGATTTATAATCGTTTATGCGTTAGAGTAGCAGCGTAGAGCATTTACTTTTATCAAATAATATCGTATATTAGAAGCTGAAGTGTTTGCGCGATAACATTAATTCGTATCGAACGATAATAGGGATGATATTTTTTTAGCATTGAAATTTCAATTTCAGAAAACTACCCTTCAACGACCGTGTGGCCTAACGGATAAGGCGTCGGACTTCGGATCCGAAGATTGCAGGTTCGAGTCCTGTCACGGTCGATCCTTTCATTTTTTATTTTTTTTTCTTCTCATTTCGATCGACCAAATTCATTTTTCTCTCTCTTCTCGTAAACATAATTATTTTCTTTAAATCGATCGTTTACAATCCTATCTAGTCGTATCACCTACGGTAAAGAATATATCAATTGAAAATATACAGGGTGTCCTAAAATATAGATTCAATTCAAAAAATAAAAGAGAGGAATTTTATGTACAAAAATTTCATTGGAGGCTTGTCTTTCAAGTTGTAAACAATAGACACCCCATAGATTGAGTTTGAAGCAGAAATATAATCGCCAGAGACTTCAAAATCAGTTCACTTCAATAGCAGTTGTATAAAATTCTTCGATTATAAAATATAAATTCGTCAACGTTGAACACTCCGTAAAAGAATAAACGAAAATTAATGTGTTTATGTGACAGACGTTTTTATCGATCCGCGTGAGAAACGTCACCAGAGCTTTTATACTCCAACATCAATCACACGAATAGCAAAAACACAAACGACATTAGCAAAAAGTTTCGCAAAAAATTAATAACTGATTTGAAATAGTTGTACTAGAAATAAAAATATTCTTATTAGAGTAAACAAGAAACCCGGTTTCCCGGCATCCAGTTTCACGAAAAATTCATTTCAGTTCATTCCTTTTATTTGGATAAATATGTATCTGTCGAGTTTGTTTTCACGTTAGATTGTATCGAGGCTGTTATGATAATTCAAGAAATTATTCATAGCCTGATCTGTTCAGCCATGACGATATTCTCAGTGTGTAGTTTACGAGACTTTGTTCAGTCGAAAGATAGCGCGGAAAACCGACTGTTACGTATGTGATGGCTGGTTGCGTCGAGCATAGAATTGTGGGAACACATAATAATTAAAGTGATCATAGTGTTTACATGTTAAACGAGTGCAGTCATCCGCGAATCAAGGTCAATCTTCGTAACTCTATAGATGATACAAATTTTTTCATTATCGTTTCATCTCGTGTCTAAAAATTCAGTTCTTCGCCGATGAAAAAAAAAGTGTCTTAACTTTAAAAAAATGAAGATTTAGAAAGGAAAGAGCCCTCGATAACGTTTATAGATTACACGTTTATACGTAGCATTTTCCTTGCTATTAAAGAGGGACAGAAACTCGGGTACCCTCGTGACATGCGAATCACGTCCCTCTTCGAAGATGCTTCGTGCAGACCTGATTATCGTTTCGTTGCCTCTGATTTCAAATCGTTGCCTTTCAGAATATTGCGATCTACGCCCACTATTATCGCTGCAGCTACGAATTGGCCCTACTTAAACCCTCGATATTCTTTCGAACGGATAAAGTAAATTCCTTCTGACTTGTCTATTCTTAATTCACTATAGAACACTGCAACCTTCGTAAAACATGCGATCGATGATCGATATTGAGGATTTCAAATGTACATGTCAAACGATTAATGCCAATTTTATTACGAGTGTATCGTTTATGATAGCGACAGATCTATACATGTACACGTTAATAAGACAATCGTTTGTTTAACGGAGCAAGGCTTTATTACTTTCACTAGCTTTCGTATCTCTGTTTAATGCTCTTAGTGAAAAGTAACGCGAAATACATACCCTTTTTCTGTTTATATAATGTGTTGTATATGTTATGCATTTTCATATCGCGTTTCAGCTCACAAGTGAGCGTAGAACCTAGCCCCGCCGACGAGCAGCAGCAGATCAGCACAGATTCAGCAGAAAGACTTCGCCGAGATCCAGCAGCCCGCAAAAACAAGATCAATCTAATATCGAACGAAGCCCATCGTCGAGCACGAAGATTTCTCATCTAACTCTATTACAAAGCCAAATTCACCCAACTGCGCCGACATCGTAGAATGGTAGAGAGTGAACTTAATTCAAAGCACAATCATAGTACGTATCTTTCAAAATCTATTTCTCAAAGTATCTAATTTTTAAAGCAATATACATAGAGTATACTGTAACGAATTTTTTTACTGTTACTTAAGTTTAGATTCTAAACGTTCGCGGTGATTAGACGACAATATTTACGATTCATCCGGCTCGAATCGTGTTACCGATACATTGCGTAGAAAACAATCGAAATCCGAAGAATCGTAATCCAAAAGGATCGTAAAATTGCTAGAATTTACAAAGCGATACTACTTTTACAATGGATTTTCGCATAATTAAATAGTAAATGTCTTATATCCATATGTTTGACGCTGTGTTTATAAAACAGCAGAAGTTAAAAGAACCACGGATTAAACGGGTGTTTAATGAATCCTTCTAGAAAAAAACTGTTCATTCTTTGTTAGAAACAATAATACGATCGATTAAAGATCCATTTTAAACAGAATATTCCGAATGTATCGTAATGCGATGTATGAATTCAAAGAAAATACTATAAATATTAAATTTGATTATCATATTTCGCACTGATTTAAATAATATGCAATTCTTATTTCGAAATCATTAAGTGGTACAGTTATATAGGAATAAATTAAACGCGAACCTGTTTTCTCATTTATTTCAGAGTGTGATGTAAAAGACGAGCGGCTAAACGGCTGTGGCTCTAAGGATCTCGAACTTGCCCGTAAGTATTATACAGAAATTCTGTCTATTCATTAACAAAAATTAAATCACCACATTATCTTGTGCATCGCTTAAATCTACCAAATGTATCGAATATATTACAATCTTCTGTAAAAGGTATTGGAACGACGGGCAAGACCCTAGACCCAGAGAAAGGATCCATCGTTAAAGCAGACTTTGAGAAGGCCATTGAACTTACCGGTAACTTTATTATTTCTTTTCTTTCTTTACATTCGAATACATATATACGAATTTACTTGATACTTTTCAGACTATGGCAAATTTCACTACTTCCTCCTCACGGTGTGCGGCTTCGTCAGCACCAGCGAGGAGATGGACGTAATCTCTATGTCCTTCATTCTACCTAGTGCACAATGTGACCTAAAGCTCGATACCCAAGCCAAGGGATGGCTCAATTCGATCATCTTTATTGGTATGATGGCGGGTGCTTACGCCTGGGGCTCCGTAGCGGATGCCTTAGGTCGTCGAAAGGTTCTCATCGCCATCTCCTTCACGAATGCCCTTTGCATCGTTGCCTCCAGCTTCAGCCAGTCCTATGAACTTTTCATGTTCTTCCGTTTCTTAAATGGCGCTGCGTAAGTCAATCCATTTACACTTTTACGTCTAAATTATTAACATCGTTCATTTTTGTATTATGTATACTCTGGCCAATTTCATTGATGCACGTTACAATTACAATTTCAATGTTCGTAACGGCGATTTCATCGACGATTTCGTCAATTACTTCGATATGCTGCATACTGACAAGCGTATAGAATAGGGTGGAACGAAATAAGGGGGAGAAATTATTTTATTCGCAACTTGTAATAACGAGACTTTACTCTTAATATTCTTTAATAATACACGCTTGAGTCGAGTTAAAATACTATGTTAAAATGAATCGTAGATTCATAGCTTTGTACTATATTATAGTTTGATGGTGATATTTTAAAGGATATATCAAATTTTATAAAGATTCACTGATTTTTAGACTCGGCGGCAGCGGACCTGTGATCTGGTCATATTTTGCTGAATTTCAACCAAAGGCAAAACGAGGCTCCATGCTGTCCTTCATGGCCGCATTCTGGACACTTGGAAACCTCTTTGTTGCTGGTAAATCTACGTAATCTTTTGATTACATTTAATTATTATTAAATTAATATCACACTATACTCGCGTCATTACCGTTTCTTGTCACAACATAACATTGTTGTTTTGGTCTAAAAAGAACAATGTGGTTTAATAAATGTATGCTTCCCTTTACCACTTTACCTTAGGTTTGGCATGGTCGATCATCCCTAACGACATCGGTATCGTAAGTTCATCCTTCACGTACAATTCTTGGCGAATCTTCCTGCTGATCTGCGCTGCTCCATCGTTTATCGTCGCGGGGCTACTCCTGCTGCTCCCTGAATCCCCCAAATACCTCTTGTCCTGCGGAAGATACGAAGAGGCACTCGATATTTTCCGTGGGATCTATGCCATTAACACTGGCAAACCGCGTGATAGTTACACGGTAAATACTATATATTCGTTATTGTAATTAGCGCTAAAAAAAATTTATATTTATATTTACGTACGTAACGATATAGATCATCTTATGTTTTATGAATATAGAAATTGAGAAAATTCGAAAGAGTGTAATTTTAATTGTTACGATACGGGTTTAGGTAAAGGAATTAATTTTGGATGACTTCCAAGAACCGGAACCGAAGAAGAATACCGTGGAAAAAAACAAATATAAAACAATGCTCGCTGACATCGTAGACAATAGCAAGCAACTGTTCGTCTCACCGATACTTCGTTTCACCGTAATATCGATCATCATCAATTTCACTTTTCACATCGGTTATTACGGTCTCATGATGTGGTTTCCGGAATTATTCAATCGTTTCGACGAATTCCATCGTGATCATCCTGATCAAGTTGCTTCGATATGTCAAGTGACCGAATATGTAGTTCAAAAAGGTTCTCAAAGTATCGAGAATTTTTGCTTGGATAAAATTGGCGCTTCCGTTTTTATGGAATCGTTGATTACCGTTGCATCCGCCATACCCGCAAATATCGTCGCTGTTTTAGGAATGGATCGTCTTGGTCGTAAATTCTTTTTAGGTAAGCATTATTTAATATTTGCATGAATACTTTATCACGCGCTGTTAAATTTTTAACGATTTTTTCGTAGATGGCCGATTTTTGAGAAAGGTAGAAGAGGAAATTTTTGTTATTTCTTACGCTAGATGGATTTTTTAATACTACATATTTGATATAAAACATGTTCGGTGTCAATCTTGATAGAAAACTTTAATTTTCTGTAGTTGTCAATAGATTTAATCCAAATTTAATAATCTAAAGCAACAAAATTTTACAATTGTACTCAATAAATGTAGATAGTCTTCTAAAATGGAATCTTTGGATGTTCAAGTAAATCTTTGAACTCTATTGTAATGTACAACTAACAATTTAATACTAAACAATCTTCTTTGTTTATTCCGACAATTGTATTTTGTGTAAAAGATACACAAAAGATAGATAAGATTTGTCCTCTTCTATTTTTTTAATGAATCTATTATTTACAAGTAGAACGCCGAGAATAACGTATAACTACTTAGCATTTATGCAAATGGCAATGTAAATAAAATACATTATTTGCAGTGTTCAGTACATTTTCATCGGGGCTCTGTTCAATCGGACTATATTTCGTATACAACAAGCACCATAATCTGATCGTTTCGGCAATCTTTAGCGGTGTGATAAGCTGCGGAAACGCAGCCTTAGACTGTCTAATAACCGAAGTTTTCCCGACGCCACTTCGCGCTACAGGAATTGCCATTTCCATGGTCGCGGCGCGTCTCGGTGGAATTATTGGTAACATCGTAATAGCTCAACTCCTGGACATGTATTGTCCAGCACCAACTTTTATTGTTGCTGCTCTTCTAATAGGTAGATATTTTTAAGTTTTTTCAATGCTAATTAAAATGCTATTAACGTTGAAATTTATGTCACATCGATTTGTATACGTCATGTAAATAGTTACATGGAAATCGATCCATATTTTACAAGAAAAATGAGGAAGAATGTCATCATCTTTTATATATTGTTTAAACTCATTCTAACAAATGAATTTGTTAAAATCTATTAATTTATAAATTATACATCCATATTATGCCGTGGGCATAATTCTTCTATCTCTAATAGTTTCTAAGATAGTTCCCAAAAAATGCACTTCTAATTTTGAACTCAAAACAGAAGAAAATTACTTTTGACTACTTGTTAGGACAAGATCGCTTACTATACATATAGATATGTTTATTGAACAAAAAAATATCTTTTTGAGATTTCTCCATTTTGAAACAATTTGTATTTCTTTCGTTTTTATCTTTTAATTAATAAATGAATTGAATTTTACTAAATAATATAAATTATATTTCTCTTACAGGTGGAGGATTATTGTGCTTATTCTTACCAAACACAACACGGGAACCACTTTCTTGACACCAGTGGAAAGTTACGTCAGACCAACTAAATCAATGTACAATCATACACGTACCCTTCCAATTGCTAAACTTACCATATTTCAAAACAACGCATTGTATGTTCATGCATTTGTTCGCATTTACTCATGAAACGATTCATTGTAAACAACGTATGTCGTGACGATTGAGCATTACATTCCTATTTTACATATCAATCTCGAATAACAATAAACAAAGTTGTATTAACAATTAGAATTCGTAGTAGATAATAGAGGATATGTTTTTCAAGAATAAATGAAACACGAATGCACAATTTCCTACAATATCTTTCTTTGTAGAAAAACAAAGATATATTATTTCTATTATATGTTCAAATATTAGATATTATATCGTGACACTCTAATCGTGTGTGAATTTTGTGTATTGTTCGCTAAACGTGAAATGTAGATACAGCATTTACGCTGATAATTCATGTGGTGTTTGTAAAATTTTTGTTATGTACTTTTGTATCTCTTGTCCATACTCCTGACACAGCCATCATATTTATAAGATATAACAATTACAAAGTGTCTGAAATGTAAAACAACAATGTAACGATGAAAGAAAGTAAAGAAATTTAAGAAAATTGAGCTTTTTCCTCTATAGTGTATCCACGATCCTCTTAGATTCTTATCTTAAATTTTATTATTATAGAAATATTATTTAATTTCAATAGAATTTAGCCTGTATTATTTATTTTTCTGTTAAGAAAAACGTACATACATGATAATGAAAAAGGATAAAAATGAAGTGAAAAAATTAGAGACCAATGTAATTTTCATTTTTTCCGTTATACATTCGATATCCAGCTAATATTTAAAATTATTCTCTCATCATTTTCTCCTTTTGTCTGGCGAGTTTTTTCTTACTGAGCTTCTTTTTTGATGGCTCTTCTTCCGGACTCTTTACTACAAAATCTTCTTTCTCAGTCAAAATTACCTCGATGTGACACGGTGAACTCATGTAAGCTATGGAAGCATACAAAATTTTACTGAACTATTGATTAAATTGTGAAATGCATATAATTTAAATAAATGTTCTAAATACGTACGGTTAATACGACCATGAGCTCTGTATGTTCTTCTACGTAAACAAGGGGCATGATTCACTTGAATGTGATTAATTACAAGACGGTCAAGATCTAGTCCGCTGGCATCAGCGTTACTCTCAGCATTTTTTAACAGCTGGAGTAAAAATTCTGCCGACTTTTTGGGCCAACGACCTGAATTTACAGATAATAAAAGTGATTTTAAGTATCAGGGAGAATTAGTAAATTATTAATTATTTATTGTGATTTACCTTGTGTGGTACCGAATTGTTTTGCTTGAGCACACCTGCCAACACCACCATTAAATCTACGGAATGGTACACACTCCTTGTGTTCTATTACGTTTTTCAAATATTTCTGCGCCCTTCGCAGGGGCATGTTCTTAATAGCACGTGCCGTTTCATGCGTATTCTAGAACATAGAATAGGAGTAAACAACTAGAAAATTTATTAAATAAAACAAACCATTCCAGTAAGCATTTTGTAAACACAACTTAGGCTGTGAGGTTAAGTTTTCTAAAATATAGTTGTTGTTTTATTTACTTTGAAATGCACTCGCAGATTCGATCCACGTGCTTTGCACGATTTGCTTGCATTTACTGGTTCGTGAGAATAACGTCCCATCGTGTTCTGAAATTACAGAAGTCGATGATAATTTTTCACATCAGCCTCTTGCCATAGCTGTCGCGACTTAACCCTGCCATCACGTATATTTGGTCCCCGATAATTATCGTTTACCAAATATTTTTGTTACACTTTTTCCACAATATTATTATTTGGTATCACGTCTTTAGAGATTTCAGGGTTTTAATGAACTTGCAAAAATGGAATCGGAGATGTACGCAGATTCCAAAATTGCTATTACACAGGTCATACATACCTTTTAACAGCACGATTTTAAAGGAAAAAGCATCACGCGTGTAACTAGAAACTGGAAAGACATTTCCTGTGATGCACGTACTACCAACCTAAAATATGTCGAGTAAAAAAACCATAAACAATACTATTTACATTATTTTAATTAAATATGATCCAAGTACGCGTAGATTAGAGCATAATTTCAATATATAAAATTTTATTTTGAATTATACTTGAAAGTTTTACATACTTTATACAATTCCATGTTTGAATAATTTAATTCTTGATTGTGGAAATTAATCACATTTTAAATAATAATTTATAATTAATGGATGTTTATTTATATGTTTACATTGATATTAATGGTATTAGGGAGTATTGTATTCTAATCGAAGTCTTATTGTATTTGGTCAAGTTATTACAATTTTTAGATAATTTATTTCTAGGAACTTTTTAAACGAGTAATATACGTGTTTGTCGTTGTCCCGGGAAGATTCGTATAACCTCTTCTTATTTGCACAATATTTGTGAAAAATATGCATACTTGTGCTATTTCGTGATTGTTGTTATTAAATTAACAATTTTTCTAAACAAAATATACATTTTTTCGTTATTCGCTAAAAAATCTAATTAAACAAAGAATTTGACAGATCGGAGACTGACAGTTCAGCTTTAACAACATTTGGAGCTGGGGCTACTCCTTACAAAATTTTCGAATGAAATTCACAATGAGAACGTATGTGAATGTATATGTACTTTAATTTAAAAATACGATTAGGAAAACTTTCGATCGGATAAATTTTCGATTGACCAGATAGCTGTATTTAATCTACAATAACATTATTGACAAGTGTAATATTTGTAAGAATTGTTAAAGATAGTTATTCAACCTTGCAATCCAAATGTCAAAAAACAAGTTAAATTTGACACTGCCACCTGGTTCGATAGAACCAGTTCCAGTTGTGTCACCGTCACCACCAGTACCACCATTACCAATTTATTCTGAGCCGCCAGTAATTCCAGAGTAATTAACTCTTTCATTAAAATTTTTATTATTAACATTTTTATTATTATTTATTTATATGCAAATACTAATTTTCATTTCAATTACAGCGGAGTTATGGGAAAGATGAGCATAGATGCCATTCAAGAAAGATTAAAGGAATTAGAAATGGATGAGGAACAAAAGAAGAGGCTAGAAAGCTTCTTAGGTCAAAAAGAAAAAGTCGGAGAATTATGTGATGAAGATTTTGAAAAACTTGGAGAACTTGGCGCTGGTAATGGCGGTGTTGTCATGAAAGTGAGGCACAAAAAATATGGACTTATAATGGCAAGAAAGGTGTGACTTATCTATGTTCAATGCGTTTATTTGCTTCAACTTGAAATTCATTGTATTATAATGATCATAATTTCAGCTAATACATTTAGAAGTCAAACCTGCCATTAAGAAACAAATAATTAGAGAACTGAAAGTTCTGCATGAGTGCAATTTTGCACACATAGTTGGCTTTTATGGTGCTTTCTATAGGTATGACGTTTTTATCTAATGTAGTAATTACCTACAAAGTTAACATATTCAACGCATTAACATATTTACATTAAATATAAAATATTTTGCCTATTATAGTGATGGAGAAATTAGTATATGCATGGAATATATGGATGGCGGTTCACTAGATTTAATACTGAAAAAAGCTGGAAGAATTCCAGAACCTATATTAAGCACAATTACTTCAGCAGTAAGTACACTCACTCTTTGTTATTCTACCCTATTTTGCTTAAGAATACAATTTTAGCTTTTATACTTATTGATAGCATTCCATAAACAAAACCATGACATCATTAATTGAATTACTTCAACATTAGTTACGAACTTTAGGCAAATATTCAGTAGTAAGTTTCCTGTTCTATAATTCCACCAGGAATCTTCCGAATACATAGTCTTCTTAATTCGTCATATATCCAAAGAAATGCACCAAGTGGTAGACACGGCCAGTACCAATAAGAACTCAATGGCATGGTTTTAAATATCTTCTCAGTTCCTGGCACATATAGCAATATACCAGTTAAGATAATTTCAAAAATGAAGGCAAAATTTAAAAACCAATTATCCATTCCTTGCTGTAGAATCGAGTTAACTCTCGTTTTACACATTATCAAATCTATAAGTTGTGTTATAACGATAGTTAAGAAATATCCGGTACGAGCTTCGTTTAGTAAATCCATTCTAGTATCATAGGTCCAAGTCTGACCATAAGAATCTTGCAAGTCGTTAATGGACTTATTTTCCCAATCTAATCTTAATCCTAGCAAACGATCAGGTAAAAATCCATTTAACATAAGAATTAGGAAAAAAGTGTAAAATGCAGCTAAAGATTGAGTCATTCCAATCTGACCATAGGCTATAGATATTAAACGTTTGTTTACAAGTTGATCATATTGAGGATTCCTCGGTGGCCGATACATGATATCGGATTCGGCTTTTTCATATGCTAATGCTATAGCAGGAAGTAAATCCGTTCCTATATCTATGCAGAGGATCATCTCAAGAATAAAGGGTAAAGGAATGACGAATAGAATACTGCTCAACATTGGCAACATTTCAGGCACACTAGACGTCAAAGTGTAAACAATGGATTTCTTAAGATTGTCAAATATCAATCTACCTTCTTCAATACCAGTCACGATCGATGCAAAGTTATCGTCCATCAGGATCATATCGGCTGCATTTTTCGCAACGTCAGAACCAGTAATACCCATAGCCACGCCAATATCTGCTTTCCTTAATGCTGGTGAATCATTTACGCCATCTCCAGTCACTGCGACAATTTCACCCAATCGCTGGCAACTTTCCACAATATATAGTTTTTGTTGCGGAGATGTTCTTGCGAAAACGATTTCTTGGTACTTCTTTATAAGGTCATCTAATTCTATAGCGTCCATATTCCGTAATTCGCTACCGGTAACGATAGTCGCGTGTTCGTCAGAATTGGTTATTTCAGAATACGATTTGCTCTGTATTAACTTACGCTCGTACCTAGTTTCGTGTCCTTCACTTATTATACCGACCTTTTTCGCTATAGCCATTGCGGTTACCGGATGGTCGCCCGTTACCATGATCACTTTGATACCAGCTGTGCGACATTTTCTCACAGCTTCAGGAACAGCTGGTCTTGGTGGATCTAAGAGACTTATTAATCCAACGAATCTGTAACCTTCATTAGGAAAATTGTATGAACTTGGAGAATCAGTGTTAAACTCATAGTCTAGACCATAAGTATAACTGGGCAAATGAAGATCACAGTAGGCTAACACACGTTCACCCAGGTAGCCTAATTCTTCACAAGCTTGTCGACATGTTAAGTGATCTAATGGTGTCATTTCTTTTGTTTCTCCTTCTGTGGTCAGTATGTGAGTGCACTTCTCCAAGATCACCTCTGGAGCACCTTTCAGGATTATAATATATCCATTGGTGTCTCTGTGTATCGACATGTGATACTTATTTATAGAGCTAAAAGGAATTTCTGCAACTTTTGGATACGTATCTCGGAATGGCTCTGTTGAGTGGATGTGCTCACAGAATTTGAGGATACCTGTTTCAGAAGCATCACCAATCACATTTCGTTCCTCGATTGGTTTCAGTAAGACAGATTCAGTGGTGAATTCTGCCCGCAAACAAAGTGTGGCATTCTTGAGTATCACTTGGAAAGCTGGTTTCTCCATTAGTAAAGTTTTCTCAATACCTAACATCTGATCAGGGGGACAATTATATCTGGTGAAGCCAGCCCATAAATTGGACACGGTCATCCTGTTTTGTGTAAGAGTTCCTGTCTTATCTGAACATATAATCGACGTGGATCCCAATGTCTCCACTGCTTCTAAATTCTTAACCAAACAATTCTTGTTAGCCATTTTCTGCGCTGTTAACGTCAAGCTTGTAGTAACAGTTACCAACAAAACTTCTGGCACGTTGGCTATGACGATGCCAAGTAAATAAGTGAATGCTTTCACTATGTTGGGAGTAAGTAACAATGATAAGCCAAAGAATAATACCCCAAATAATACAGCAATAGTGATGATTATTTGAACAAAATGTTTGATCTCTTTGGCTATTGGCGTTTCGGATTTTTCAAGGTATGTTGTAAGTCCAGCAAGACGACCTATCATTGTTTGGTCACCAGTAGTCATTACAATTCCAACACCAGTGCCATCCACAGCAAAAGAGGAAAAGAAGGCAACATTAGAGGATTCTAAGGGATTCTCGTCGGTAGGATAGTCTGTACGAGGTACTGGTTCGCTTTCACCAGTGATACTCGAATTTTCGACTCGAAGTCCTTGACATTCGATAATCCTGATATCGCCTGGTATTTTATCCCCAGTTTTAATTTCCACTAAATCGCCTGGGACTATGTCTTCAGCTGGAATCCGCATTTTAACACCTTCCCGTATTACCATAGCAAAAGTTGGAACCATTTTTTGAAAAGATTCCATCACCTGTAAGATATTGTAGAACAAGATTCATTAATATCATACTTTGGATGTTTTTTACGTTATATGCACTCTGTGCATTTTAACATGATTAAAATTCCTGTAAACGCATAAACGTCCTCAGTACAACAACGAGTGATTTGTTTACCTTTGTATTTTTGCTCTCTTGTATATACGAGCAAAAACCAGAAAATAGGCAGATTAGCATAATAATAAGTCCTAGCCATTCTGTACCACCACCCTCACCTTCTGTCGCCATGCTAATTCCATACAAAATATAGCATAATAATGAACAGACCCACAACAAACCAGCGAATCCATGAAACATACACTTTATAAGTTTGATATATTCCGGAATTACTTTTGGTGGCGTCAAAGCATTTGGACCCACTTCAAGGAAAACTTTGGCTGCCTCTTCTTTAGTTAGACCAGTAACTACATTGGTATTTAATTTCTTACATAACTGTTCCAAAGAAATCATATGATCTTGTGTTGTCAATTCTTGTTGAAGTTCCCTGATTTCTTCATCAGTAAGCTTTTTCTTACTGATTTGACTGGGTGATCTTTTTAGAACCTTATTTGCTGCATGGAACATTTCGAAATATATAAAATTCACCACATTAAGTATAATGCTATTGTACTTCTGCAAAATCTGTTTTTTTTTTCTTTTTCTTTTTTTTCTTTTTTTTTTTTTTCAGAATTCAGCTTTCTCAATGGCCAGACATTTTCATGGCCTCCTTGTTCTACTTGTTTATTACAATTTTGTTTTCTGTCACAGGTTTTAAAAGGTTTGAGCTATTTGCGAGATAAACATGCAATTATGCATCGGGACGTAAAACCAAGCAATATCTTGGTAAATAGTGCTGGAGAAATAAAAATTTGTGATTTTGGTGTCTCCGGGCAATTAATTGATTCCATGGCTAATTCATTTGTTGGGACGAGAAGTTATATGTCGGTAAGAATTTATATAGTTATAATTGCATTATTATCTTTAATTTTAATAAATATCATGCATATATAAGGAATATTAAAATATGTGAATCTGTAGACAAGCTATCTCATCTCTGATTTTAATGATTTTTGCATACGTTGTAAAACTCAACATTTTGAACAGCTTTTTCCTGCACGTATAACCGGCGATTTCGCTTACTTTTCGAGATATCTCGCAAAAATCTGTCAGTACCATTGCGTGAATTCTACCTATAGTTGTACGATAGCGTATGTGTCAGTAATGGTTGCCGGTCGCTGGCATCTTACCTTCTGTTTATAAACGAGAGTTGGGTGAGCTTAAAGCCTCATGCACAACTGCATATGCGACGCTGTAAGATATGTCTGTTATAATTTATAACTCAATTAAAAATGAATATCACCAATGTATTGGGTTTGGATTAGACCTCTCAACGTCGTAAAGAGGTCGGCAGTGCTTAAGTAAAATAATATCAGTTGTTTATTCGTCTATTATTTTCATAACTAACTTGTTATTAGTTCACGCTATTGAAAAACCTTAGAATCGCAGACTCACAACCTATAGGCAGAATTCAATGTAATGGTACCAAAAGTTTGTTGTGAATATCTCGAACGATAAGCAAGACCGTCAGTTATATGTATAGAAAAAAGTTGTTCAAAATGTTGGTTTATGTGACATATCTCAAAATTATTGAAATTGGAGATGAGGTAGCTTTTCTGTAATTCCACCATAAAATGTTTGATATGAATATTTGCATTTTTAGCCAGAGAGATTACAAGGCACACATTACTCTGTACAAAGTGATATTTGGTCCCTAGGATTATCACTTGTGGAAATGGCAATTGGAATGTATCCAATTCCACCTCCTGATGAAAAAACTTTAGCTGCGATATTCAGCTCTCCACCAGGTCAACCACCTGTGGAGAATGTTGCTACAAATAATGCTTCTACTCCAACAACGCAATCACCTGGACACAGTTAGTTTACTATTTCTTTTTCTCTTTTTTGTATCTATTATATGGAATGTTTTATACATTTTATTTTTTTATATTTTTTATAGATACAGGTAGCCCAAGACCAATGGCTATATTTGAATTGTTGGATTATATTGTAAATGAACCACCACCAAAATTGCCTGCTGGTATCTTCAGTGATGCTTTTACAGATTTTGTGGATCGTTGCTTGAAGAAAAATCCCGCCGAAAGGGCAGATTTAAAAACGTTAATGGTATGTGTTTTATTTCACACGGCTGTCTATATAAATGAAACAGTTATTGTTCTTTTGTCTTTCCTAAATTGCTCTTCTCTTTTATTCTTAGAACCACGAATGGATAAAGAAAGCTGAATCTGAAAATGTAGATATCGCTGGTTGGGTATGTCGTACAATGGATCTACAACCAACTACTCCAACCCGTTTGGCGAACGTACAATCCTGAATAAATGTCACTCTTACATACTTGACTACCTATATACGCGTTCAGTACTCTTAAGTAAATTTTCGTTTCTTTTCGTTAGATTAATATAAACAGTGACGTTCATAAATTTCATTTCTTTCTCTTTTTTAGCATTCTAATAATTCATGAAACGAAAATCTTTCGCGATTTTGAAAACAGACCTATTTACTAGAATTTATGATAGTTTTTTCTTTTACTATATTTTATATAATACTGCTCAAATATTCGTAAACCGTTTGAGCGACAGCATTTATCGAGTAGAACTTAAGAGTATTAATATAGGTTTCGATATACGTATCACTGATTTATTCCTTTTTAAATAATCGTGTTTAGTGATTTAAACGTGTAAGCTTTTAGTTATTAATTGTATTAGAATGTATTTTACGTAAAGTGCCGAATTTTTGTTTGATATTAAATTATTTTTCATCGTACGTTACAGTCTGATTTTGAAGTCGCGATAATAATCGTGTTAGAACATGGTTGAATAATATGATCATTTTTAATGTATATACGATTATCGTGAAGTACAGAAATATTATATTGACATATTTGCATGCAACGCGTCACTGTGCTTGATCTTTATTTTGTTTTCCGGGTATTTCGTACCGTTGTCTTATGATTCTGTTGAAAGTATGTAAGATAAACAATTATCCTTATAAGTTTAACGTTTATTGTACACTCATGGGCAAGTTGTGTTTCCTATGATGATATTAGGATACATATGGGCATCGGATTTATGAAGACATAATTTGAAGAGAGAAGTGTTAACTAGAGAACAAGTTACTAGTATAACATTTGTACCTGACATTCGTAGAGCATTATTCACACCATTGAAAAAGAACTTTTATTTAGTCATTGTGAGAATACTATGATATCTTTTATGGAACATCAGTCCGCGATTGAACAAAATTTCAAATTATAGTTAAATAAAATAGTATTTCAACAAATTGATACAAACTTTTGTATTTCTATTGTTTTGAAAAGTTCTAAATGTTTCACGATAGTAATAATAATGATATTGTATTTAGAACACCGTTATATAAAACTTGTATGATCAATCATAATATTTATTATAATTGTTGTATAATATGGTTACAATAATTATGAAATACTATTTTATTAAACATCAACTAATGCGAGACTTTCAAATCATAAGGAAGACATATTAAAGAACGATAAACAAATACCTTTTTAAATATTTTATCTCTTCTCTCAACAGTGCATGTTAGACCCATATCTTTTTAAAAATACGTACGTTTATCGTATTTTCTCACATATATCGCGGTCTGAGACGTTACACTTCATAGGTGAAATTAAAAACATAACTTTGATGCGCGTCCATGTGTTCACACGATAATGAATATACATGATTGTATGTACTGTATAGCTGTGAATCAAGTCTTTCTTGTGCAATTTTTGCGAACTGTGTTTGAAAGATTCGGTGCCACTGTCTGGCTACCTTCGTATTTACACATACTTCAACAATTACATGTAATTAAAAGATGTTAATAATTTTTATTGTATCTATGATTAAGGGAAACAATTTGAAAAAGGTTGAAATTTCTTGAACCTTTATTCAAACAAAGCGTTCAATCAAAATACTACAAACGTAGAAATCAATAATTCTTTTTTGTTACAAATTATCAGTTGTTTCTCTTAGTCGAACAATATTTGGTCCGTAATAATAGACAGATGTTTAATATTGTACAATCCAGTAGACATAGTCGCTTATCATTGTAATGTGCCGATAAAAAATGTCTATATGTACATAGTATAACAATATTATAAGCATTCTTATTCTATTGTATGTAAACGTTATACGTTACGATTTTTGTTTCCTATCGAAAGTGTCGTAATGAAATTATTAATTGAGAATAATGAGAAAGATCCGTTATATATAGATCCGTTATGTATGAAGGTTCTAGTTATAGTATATCAATCCCATAGATATTCATGTTTGCTTAGCCATTACTTTTTTACATGTGCGATCGCCAGTTTAGGTGTTAGCCTTTTTCCGATTTGGCTTAAAAAAATATCGGAGTGTACTACGAGCGTATTGTGATGTTTGCAAGCACAGTGGGAATATCCACTTATGTGCCTAAGCGTAAGACGCTCAAGAACTGATCTTTCATATTATGTTTATATGTCCTACAACAATGTGCGTAATCCTATTTACTATATTTCGTGATATATCGTAAATAGAAAGAAAAATTTTTCGATAAGTCCTGTTAAGAAAATTATGTAAGATACTATTGACATACAACCATAAAAAGATTCTATTCACCGAACAGCGAATTTTAATTGTCAAAAGGATAATTACTTCTGGCACTTATTAAAAATATATGGATATTCCTTGTTGCAAATTTGTGCATAATAATTGCCGCTGTATCGATTCACTGTCTAAATGTTGTAATTATTCAAAGAATAAATTTATCCTACATTGAAGCGTACTCTTTATGCATTGAAATCCGAATATTAGAAATAAAATATACACTACGTATATTTATGAAAATATTGATTTGTCTCACTAAATGCAAAGTAATAAATTTCATTTTTATTAACATTAATTTGAGCACGTCGCTATAATACACAGTATTTTGATTTAGATTGAGGTAGAGTTCTCTACCTCTGCTTAGAGTTCTCTATTAGATAGATCTATATTGACTATTTGCAGAAACGGTGATACCTTATCAAATGTACTAAGATCTACTGAAGTTCCGCCGACAAATACTTTCAAAATGGTGTTGTTAGTTCGATTAACCGTAACCGTGGCAGCTTCTTTTAGCGTTTCATTCGTAATATCCCGACATCCTGATAGATCTAGTAATTCCAACTGTGGCGCGTATTCAAGAAAATTAATCATTGTTTTATCTGTAAATTTGCAAGCCCGACACTCTAGCTGTTTTAAGTTGCACGTATCTTGTAAATTTATATCGGTTACTAATCCTAAATAGTTGATTATTAATACTTCTAATTTGGGTAAAGCTGCTACAGCGGCTATACTAATATCTGTAACGAGCAAACATTCTGCAACAGATAAAAAATTATGTGTATTACACGTAAATTATATTCAAATGATGTTTGACTTACCAGCAATGTCCAGATATTTGAGTTGCAGGCATTTTGATGCCAAATTAGAAAAAAATTCGTCTGTGACTAACGCATTCATACTGATTTTCAGCACTTCAAGATTAGTCAATTGCGCAATATGTAACATGTCGTTCGATTGTAATAAAAACGAAATACAGGAAACCTCTAATGTTTTTAAATTTGTACAATTTGTACCGATAGCCTGGATAACGTTACCAGATATGTCAATACATCTATTCATCGTAAGTGATTTCAAGTTTTGTAATTTCGCGAATGCCTGAAAAGTAGATATTGTTTGTTAAAATCAAAATTTTTAACCGTTTGAGTCCCAAGCAGCGCGATCGCGCTGTTTAGATTTTATGTCGAAAAGTCCCAGTACATTTGAACGCTACGGACGATTGACGGTACTTTGTATTTCATTGTTATCTTCACAATAATTTTCATTGAACAAAACTTGAAATATTTATAAACTAATAGTACGCATATATAATAATATAGATGTATTTCATAAAGTAACAAATGTGACGAATGCTGTTGTGCCGCTTGTTTCCCTTCGCAATAAATTATGACAAGCGCTATCGCGCTGTTCGGGATTTTTCGAACCTGCTTTTTCAATAACCCCTGGGACTTAAACGGTTAAGAGGTAAATAAAACAAACTGAGAAGTTTACTTGTGCTAACAGATGTTCTTGAAGACAGGTACAATATTCTAAGACAATTTCTTCCATTGTTTCTAATGGCAAATACAGTAAACACCGCCCGCTTATTTTACTGCTATACGCTTTAAAATATCGTAACTTTGGATTCACTTTAAATAATTTTTGTAGATCTATATCACAAACGTAGGTGGTAGAACCCAGACTAAATTTTGTAATGTCGTGACAATTATTAATTAATGAATTGATACCAGATGCAGAAACGACAATACCAGTAATATCTATTATTTGTAAGTTAGGACACAGTTTCGCAACAATAGTTGCTGTACTCTGACGTAAAGGATATGGTACTATGGACAGATTTATTTCGTTTAAATATGAACCACATCGCAGTAATACTTTGCGAATGGTACATGTACTAATTTCTCTTCGATTTAAGCCAGATAAGCCCCACATAGATAAATCCAATCTTTTTACACTACTCCAGGACTCTTGACTTAATACTTTCCATCTTTTGCATACTACAATTATTGAAAAAATTTTGTATTTACTTTGTGTATAATATATATACCTAACTACATATAAATAAAATTTAAATATTAAAATACAATTTAAAACAATAATAATACTATAAAAAAATTTATGTGCTTACCTCTTTCAATTCTAATTCTATCTATAATTGGCAATTGAAGAAAAATGTGTATTAAACAATCGTCATTTAATGTTTGAATATTAGTATCTGTAATGTCATCTTGTATATAATCAAAATTATATACAATGTCATTTGATATTTTGTTAGATTTTGATTTATCTTTTATGTTATAGCATTGATTTTCTATGCTATCTGGTTGATGCCATGAATCAGCTGCCAAGACTCTTAAATCTCTGTTGTGTAATCTTATTCCTTCATCATATCTAGCACTACGAATCACCGTATAACATCAAAACTATAATCCTCTTACTTGTAATTTCATCTTCATGTTTATTGGAATTGAAGTTTACCTTGCGGCTGCTTCTACACTGTTAAACGTAATGAATGCATAGTTACTGTTTCCTTGATTTCTTCGTAAGAAGCAACTTTCAACATTTCCATACTTGGAAAATAATTTTATAAGATCTTTAAATGATGTCTAAAAAAGGAACACTTTGTTGTTAGATTTGAAATACACTGATTTGTATATTTCAGGAAAACATCATAATGTTAAAAATATATATACAAACCCTCTCTGCTAAGTTGCTGATAAATAATTTTCTAATTGGTACGCCATCTTCAGTAACAAGTGAAAAAAGTGAAATATCTGTAATAAACGAATCAAACGTGAAAAAGTAGCTATGTCAAAACGTATGAATTAACCAAACAATTTCATATTTTATTACTGGTTTCTTCCATGATGTGACTATGATATAAACTGTTAGCAAGATATTCCTCTATATAATCGGTCATTTTTATGGTTGATAATTCCTTTTCTCCCCTACTCTGTTTTTATTGGTATGATCTTCGTTCATACTCTTGAAATCGATATAATTCAAGAATAAAGATACATTCATTTGCTCACATATATCTATGTGTGGCTGACTCAAGTCAACGTCATGCCATATAACCTTTAAATCCTTAACATAAATATACAAGAAAAAATAGAATATTTCAAGCATATTTCATTATTTTTTACTTACATCATAATAAATACTAAGAGACAAGAGAAAGAAAGGAAGAAAGAATATTAATTCAAAGTAAAATTGTTTACAGACATTACAATTCACTCAGTTTATTACTTTATGTGTACAGTTACATTTTATTTATATCTTTTTGCCACTGATGTTGGTAAATATATGTAATAAATTATCTCGTTACGCACGTCGTGAAATGCTTTATTAGAATGTATTCATTATTTTGGACAAGATAAATTTCCCTCCATATATGTATCCATATTTATATATATATAATACATAAAAAGGAAGTACATAAATGAAATAATAAATATACACATTTTTATAAAATACGTTTATTTATTCATTTAAATTTTACATATTATAATAGCCGATTTTCTTCTGCTTCTGTTTTATGTCTTCATAAACTTTATTCCACGATCCATAATTAAAATTGGTAATTTCTTCTAATTGATTTAAATAATTTTGAGTTTTCTTTAGTATCTTCCTGTAACAAAAAGCCACAAATATTATAACTTTGAAATACTTATAATTTATAGAGAACTGTAAAAATATTTACTTATATGTGTTTGTATTAGTATTTATTTCTTTTTCTAGATATATAAGACATATATCTGTAAGATCATTTAATTGGTTAAGAAGTTCTATACTAGAGGAACCAAATTTTTCTCTCATTGTTGCAAGTGTGTTTTCAAAACATGTTATACTATCTATCCATTGTCCTAAAAATTAATTTTATCACTATTGTACTACTATATTGTCCTTGAGCATACAAACCCATTGTTTTATATATTTCTCCCATAAGAATCAATGTATCTGTAATATCTTCATTATATTTGTATAACACTGTTCTTCTAATATGTAAACATTTTTTTAATTTATTTAGTGCTTCTTTCGTTTTTCCTAAATCAACAGAAACTTGGGCTACTTCAAAAATTTCTTTAGCTTGTATTATTTTATTTGGGGAATAAATTTGAGATTTGTCACCACAATCCAAACAATATATAGAATCTTTTATATTACATACTGGACCATTACATTTCAGGCATTTCACAGCATTAAATCTTTCCTGTAATTATAATCCTATTATACAATTATAATGTTACACAGTATATACATTATAACAAAACTGGATTCAAAAATCGAAAATAGTTTTTGTACTCACTATAAAATATTGTAATTTTGGTAGAGTGCATGCTTTACACTTACAAGTAAAACAGTATTGACTTTTTAAAATCTTTTGTCTATCTTCTGTTGTCATATGTCTATAGTGTGGCCCTAATGACAATTTCATCATATTAGTAAGTTCCTTGCACAATTAAAACAAGATACATTCTTAAATAGTGTACCATAGCAGTTGAAAATTTCTTCATTTTGACCAATGTCTCTTGAAGCTCTGACAATAAGGTATTGACCCACAAAGCTAAAATTTAATAAGACAAATGTATTTGATATTGAAGCATATAAATATATATATATACACATATTAAATAAATTTCAGGATTACATGTTAATTATATTGGGATCACACGAATGGTTCATCATACTTGCAGAAGGATAAATTCCTGTAGCTACAATATCTTGTTGTTTCATGGAGGAGTCATTTTTACTTAATAGCGTATTTGATTTTGTAATTGCATGTCCATTAGCAATAAGTTGAAGAATATATCGTAAAAGTAAAGAACTTACATAAAGCTGCTTGTCATTGGTTGTTAAAATATTAAACGAAGTGTTCAATGAATTATTCGGAAGTTTTTTCTTTAAACAATCTTCAAGATTATTTGATTGAAAAAAGTTCGTATACTTCAATAAATATATGGTGAGCATAACAGCTGTCTGTAGAAGTTATGGTTAGATAATTACACAAAACTTTTTGTTTCTTTAACGTATTTTTCGTCTTGAAATATACATACAATTCCATATACTGTTAAGTCATCCATAGATAATTTATCGAAATTAGTAACTAAATTTTGTACTTCATTAAATTTGATTTCATCCGTCATAGTTGAACAAGTGAATAAAACTTTTAAGGCTAAATGCCCTATTCCAATTTCTTTCCAAAGTTCCATTTGATTTCCTGGACATTCCCAGCAATGATACAAAGACCATGCTTTAGTTAAACAGTATTCATTGCAATAAAAGGTATTTAAACATGTTGTACACCTGAATTAATATAATATCATAAATCTTTTGTACCGCGGAGAAAATATTTAATATCAAAGTGAATGTACTACTTACGGAACAGGAATGTCTGTGTTTGAGCAATTACAATGTGTACAAAGATTATATGTGTCATGACTTAGTAACACAAAACTTACAGGTTTTTCCAGAAAAAGAATATCACCTTTCTTAATAGATTTGTTTGCTATTACGTGTCTTCCTAATTCCTGGTTGTATATTCTATCTATAGCTACAGATGCATTAGGGAAATTAGTATTTTCTTCAAACATAATGTGGGATTTTAATTTTAACAAATCATCAGTATCTTGTACAAAATTTTGTACAATATTTTGTTGAAACGACTCGGCAAATGTTATATTATTTATCTTTTTTTCAATACTACCTAGAAGTTAATAAAATATTTGATTATAAAGAAATTGTTATAAATTTGTAATCATAGTTATTTACTATTTACCTTTCATAGAAGGTGCAACATAATCAGAATCATGAATCATTTTCTGTATCTTGGAAAGTGTTTCATTAGCTAATTGCTGTTTGCCCAATTTCATATAACACTGTGCTGCGCGTAAATACAATTTATACTGCAACTGTCTAGGATAATTTAACTTATTTGCTAGTTCAATATCTTTTATGCAATCCTTATCATCAAATTGTATTAACCATGTATAAAATGCACATAAAAACAAAATTGTAACATAATATTAGAATATATAATATATTGATACATATTTTTAAAGTATTATTTACTTTTTACTCACATGATATCTATTTAAATAAAATAACGAAGCAGACCTATTTGCGATTGCAACTGCCAATTCGCAACTATTTACAGGAGCATACAATGCGCATTTTGTGTATAATTCTATGCTTTTAATATAGTTTTTTTCCTGAAATTCTTTATTACCCATTTTCTTGAAAATTTGTGCTTTAGAAACAGATTTACATTCTTTCCTGTCATAATGATCTTCCAACCATAAATACACAAGTTTCCTAAATATCAAATAAAATAAAATTTTAGATAGTAAAATGTAATAATATAAATTAAACGATAATAATAAAGAAAAAATAATAACAAGTAATATAGATTTATAAAAAATATTAATTATTCTTTATGATAAATTTTGTTACTTACTTCATATTATGATCATTCCATAAGATTGACATAAGTTCATCTTCACGTTTTACCTTTTTCTTTAAAACAGGTTTTAATTGATGTGTAAGAATTTCTAATACTTTTTGCCACTCCATTTTAATACATATATTGAACAAGATATTAAATCAGAATTTTAGGTTATTTTATTTTTCACAAATCTTTAAAATGCTAATATACATCATACACTTTTATTATCTATGTTATATTAAACAATACATTATATCATTCATCTATAATTTATACATTGAAAAAACGACATATTTTTACGTTATTTACATATAAATTTCTATTCTTTATATTAACTGTAATGTATATAAGGACAACATTGTAATCGCGAATATTGCCATTTGCGTCAATTTTGTCAGAATGTATATGCATATACATATATATATTTAACGAATATTATATGGTGATTTATTATGAATAAAAATTTCAAAATTATTATGATACATATATGTAATTATTTTGCCAACTTATGTATAAACTTATATTACGAAAAATACTTTAGTACAAAAATATATGTACATATATTTAAGGTAATAAAATGATTATACCTTTTAATAAATAAATAATTTATGAAATGTATATATATTTTTTGTTTTTGACAATCTATTTTGTTTTTAAGTCATACAAGAAACACAAATGTTTATCTACATAATTATTTAAGAACATAATTTTCAAATTATTTTTAAATTAAACAATCATTACATAACTTTGTAATATTAGAAAACAAATAAAAGTAGCGATTTGTCTTTTCACTAAAACCTTAATATGTACAAAGAGCAGTTTAAATTACATATTTAATGTAAGACGCCTTTTGACGAAAGAAGGTTTCATTTTTTCATAATTATGCTGATAAATAAATAATAAATATAAATAATATAGTATTATTTACAAGTAATAATAAAATAATTACTGTTTGTCATAAGAAGTGTGATACAATAGTTTTAGTCATAGATCCAATAAGTAAAAATATTAAGAAAAATGTTGAATTAATTTTAATTTTAGAATAAATTAACCAAAATTTCTAATTCACATTAACTAAATTTTCTAAAGATAGTCAAGTGTAATTATTTGAAGATAAGAATGAAACAATATATCTTTATTTCTGCACATAAATAAAAATACTAAGTTGTTCGAATCAGAAATATTTTCATTAACAACAATAAAACAGAAGGTGATAGTAGAGACCGCTAATGATGCATCTTCGGTTATTATACATTTCAAGTGTTGTATACGGAAAATATGACGAATAACGGTATAAAAACGTAAGTATATACATACACTTTGGTTGAGACTTTGTGCATCAGTTTTAGGACGAAACAGAATCAAATGCAAAATCATAATTCGAATTGATTGATGTTCGTAATTGTATGTTCGAATTGCTCTTTAACGTGCACTACTATTAAAACAAATCTGATACGAAATCATCATCGGCATAGTCACTGTAATCATCTGCTCCAGGAGGTACGAAAATCCCTCCGAGTACACCGGACAAATTTTCACCGAGACCCATCGCCGATGCAACTCCAAACACAAGTCTCATCACGAGTAATCTCATGAAGTTCACTACGTTCGTTTCTTTGCTTTGCAGAGACAACTGTGTTGTCTTCTTTACTTTGCTCTCAACGCATTGAATCTGTCGAGCATTACAGAGATAAATAATTACGAACTCATAAAGGAAAGAATCATTATATTACATTATAATTTCTTGAAAAAATATCTATACTTTTTATGTAGAATTGTACATTAATGTAAGATATCTGAATTTTTATTAGATGTTACTAATAAACATTTAATTGGAGTTACAAATGTGTAGAACAAGAAATAAATTCTTATGATTATACAAAATTATAATTTTGATTACTTCTGGGATTTATATTTTTTGTCTACACATTTAAACATTTTTAAGTGATTGAATAAATCTTTAATCAAATAAAGATGTCCGATCACGTTTTCCAATGATCGGTGACTAACAAATAGCGGGAACGTACATTCTGATGTCACAATTAATTTATCGAATATGGAGATTAAGTATATTCACGCATTACTTACGCTGATACAAACAATAAGGATTACAGCTAAGGCGAGCGTAACTCTCATCTTGCACTTCCGATGTGTTAATCACTTCCTGCGAATATCAGTGAATGCCTTAACGATCGTTGATGTGTTTTCTTCGTATTTTATGTTTCGTTTCCCGCCGATTCGTTTGTAAGTATCGATGGGATCGTTTCAACTGACCACGCAGAGTGAGCAACGAGAACTGGACTGAACAACGTTTCCGCGGGAGAAACTCGTTCGGTTCCTATTCTCGTTAAACCTTGATGCTAATAGAGCACAGGTCGTAACACACAATCGAACAGGTGAACGATGGCGACAAAGTAAAATAAGTGGCATGATCGCAGAAGTTATTCTACGGTAACGGTACACGACGAAAAAAGGCATCCAGGCCATCTCTTCAGGTTACGCGATACGTGCTCGGCCACTGGCCCACTGTGTGTATAGTCACGGCTACGGATCTGTTAGAGGATCTATTCGAATTGAGCGCGTGAAAGAAAAGATATACATATGTAAGTATTTATGAATATGTACAGTGGGAACAAAAAGTATTTGCACTTTCATAAAAACTAATAACTAGGATAGTGAAATCACCAAATGGCAGGCAGCAAGGTGCGTGAATGATCTTTTTATCAGGTTCTAAAGTACATGATACGACATTTAATATATTTCGATCTGATTAATAGTATATAAATACTGTAATAAATATAGTGGTGTGCAAATACTTCTTGGAGTTATTGTATGAGCACTCTCTTAGTCTGTCAAAGTATGCATTTTACATATCGTTCTAAAGGCTAGTATATATGTAGTTGTTAGGAAACGATATTCGTTTTATAAATTTCAAATTTCATTGACATTTGACATTAATATAGGGAAGAAAATATTTGTAATAATTTTCTTAGTAACTCTTGTTAAATTACCATCTAAAAGACGAATTGTTATATTGAATGTAATATAATTAATAAGAATAAGGAAATTGATACGAAGAATACCAAACACGTCATATATTAATGAAAAACGGTTTTTGGTTGAAATGAACACAGGCTCATCATTTACACATTGGAAGACCTATAACCTAAAATGTGTATTTTATGCTTCGTTTGATGCCAAGAATTGAACTGAACGTGATATTAGGATATTACATATTAAAAACGATTCAAGAATTTGGCCTGAAGTATGGGTACTATTGCTGGCACGAATTGTTGCTTTACTATTACTGTTGTCTAACGTAAAAAGTGTTTTAATTTTTAATAATGAACTATTAAGTATTCCATACATATTTATGTACATACATATATATACATATTGATATATATTTATGTATGGAAATCATAAGAGAAAAGCATGATAAGTACACGTTTATGATTAAACAGGAGACTTTTAAAGATAATCGAGTCGGTCCAAAGATTTATAATAAAAAAATAATTTTAAAATAAATAAGATTTATAATATATCATAAAAAATTATGTATGAACTAAAATGTAAATATACGTGACAGACCATAAAATTATTTATAACATTTTATCTTCATTCGATCGATATCTGTAAGCGTGGTCAATTTTATGGTTCACTGTCGTCACTATACCATTATTGATTGTGCTTAGAATGGTGGTTTCATTACCATTCAATCGTTTGCGATCGTTAAATTGTTCTTCAATCATTTGTCGTCATAATGAGTCTTACCTGTCTACCATGTAGGTTTGTCGGACAAAGAATAGAGTTAATGAATGTTAAGAGATTATTTTTTGAAAATATTTACTACGGGTTTATACATCAAATATCGATAAATTTATCGTCCAAATCTTCATCTTTTTAAAATTTGTAAAATAATAGACATATAGATATACTGCATGTATGGATATACGTTATATAAGAGAGTTTATTAGCACTAGTAACTTGTAATTTGTGACTTATAAAATATCTCCATACAATAATAATAATTTAATGGTGAAAGATGAACCAGCTGCGTGAATATAAAAAATATAAAACTTTCCTACTTTCACTTTTATTTGTCCACTACTTCTTCCATCTTAAGTTAATGTATCCTGTGGAATCATCCACAAGCATGTATCAATAGACAGAAATAGATGATCACCAACGTAGTGAAGAATCGATTGGTTTAAAACGATTGAATGGAAATGAAAGTCGTTCAGAAGTAGCGGCTGTGACAATGGTCGAGGTACGATCACCTCGACGACGATGCTAATGACAAGGTTCGATTTGCGGTGAAAGACGAAGGACAGCCAGCAGGAGGATTCAGCTGGGGTTTCCTTTCGAATCGGCGATTGGGCGAACACGGGGAGCTTGTAATGAAAGGCAGGATGCGCTCGGGACCGGACGTGATGTTCTTCGCATACAGAAACAGTTCCAGAAACGAAGGAAACACCGTCGCATGGACTATGATGATTGGTACCCCTCCATCAAGATAACCGTGTCCTAAGTATGGCATGGTAAGAAGACGACACCGGATAGGTTTTTATGCCTTCTCAACTGTTTGTACATTTATTTATGACGCGATACTAATTTCGTTCTGATCAAGCCGCAGATTGATGGTCTTTTAAGATCTTGCTAGGGTTTTAGATTTTATTGTCGGGGCACGTTGTTAAACGTATTTGCATGGAAACATAACCTAGGAACGTATCTTTCTGCTTGGAATTTTAAGTTTCTTTTATTTGGAACTTTCTGAAATCGGATTTTGACGTTTCGTTTGATTTTCAATTTAAATAAGGGCGTGATCAAGGTCTTCTTGCACAATCAAACTGATATTAATAGTTTTACAAGTATTACAAATTACAAGTCATCCGATTATCCTATTTAGTGAAAAATTAGAAAATCATAAGGAAGAAGTTTAGAACTTATTGCTTCCAATTTGTTAATTTTGTTTGAAATCTTATTAATAGTAAATTAAGACATAATTAATCAGGGCAGGGACTATAAAGTGGATAATAAATTATGTAAGAAAAGCAAATAGTAAATCGGTGATTGAAATGCTGCGTGCATTCAACCGTAAGGAAGATTTTTGCTGGGAAAAGCGATTGAATAAAATGAAACGATCAATACCTATCAACGAGACTTTCTGTTGCAACCTATACAGGTGAACGTAGAATGAAGTAAACGCGCGTTAAGGGTTCATAGACCCAGTCAGCCTATTATTTCAGTTTATGCATTTGAATTTGCGCGTGTCAACTGGACGACATGTAAATACTATGTGTTTTACATTTCTCGTTGCTGTTTTACGCATTCTCTTGAAAATTTTGTATCTCTTTTGTATGAATAATACGATTCTCTCTTTGCGAATTTCAATCGACTTTTAATCGAACAATACGATCTTTATTATAAAGTTAAGATTGTGAATGATTATATGAATTAAATGATAGAAGATTACAGTACAAATTATATGAATGATATTTAATCGATTATTATAGTAAACGGTTATTTATGTAGAGTTAAGACAATTCATGCAAATTACGAATGTACATCCATATATTTAGGCATTATGTTTTATACAAACATAATGAATTTCTTATGCTAATAAACGCAGAAAACTATTTTACATAAAAAATCAACGACCTAACTTACACCATTCCGATTTTCAACCAATCATATATACGTATGTAAAGAAATGAAAAGGAACCATGTTTCCTTATCTTCGCAGACTCTTATGATTCTTCTTGCATCCCATTCAGACTCCGGAAGTAGCGGCCACGTCACCGTGTTTCCCAGAAATGCAAAATTCATATTACGTCAATTTAAAAATCGATTATTATTGACAGAAGATCGTTTTCTCGTGACGTGCGTGCGTTAATGGGATACGTGTCGCCAAGCGTAAAACAATAGCACGGGTTTCTGTCCTTCTCCGATTCACCGCTAGGAATCGGTTCCTCGCTATCCTTCGAGAGAGAGGACCCTGTCTCTGTTAGTGCGTGCTTTACCCTCACCGATGACACTTTGTTCGGGCTCCGCGACAAGTTTCACTTGTTGCCACGAATTTCCATTTTGTCACTCCTCACAGTGACACGCGTTTATCAAACTTCTTTTAACTTTGTAAAATCTCATTCTTGCGCGTACCTTTCTCCTTTTTACTCTCCTTTTCATTTTGTATTTTCACGTTACAAATGGAGAAGTGGATCGTTCTTCGTGTAATAGGAATTTCAGTATTGATTTCTTCACTTGGTTGGACTATCATTGTTCATTTGTGAATTGTATGATAAATTGTGAATTTATTAAGACACTGTTATTATTCATTTTTGTTCTGTGATTATCGTCTCTCGTGATTTATATCCTGTGAAAAACAGAATTGGTACAGGATTGTTTGAAGAAATGAATGCGGAGGAAGTAAAGGTTGGATGCTTTCAAGTAGTCATCGTGCTGTTACTTGGCATCAATTATGTCATCGTTGCAATGAGCCACGCGCTCCCGGTCTTTCACAATTATACGCCGAAATTTTATTGTCAGGTAAGTTTCTTTTGTCTCGGTTATCTAGGTATTTCTTTTTTCATTAATTATATCTTATATACCTTTCATAGCTTATTAATTTGATTAATTATGTGGCAAGTATATATGTATTAAAATAGCGAGTGCAACGAATTCTTATTTACAAATTTTGTTACAATTCATTCTTTCCAACACTCTTTTGACCTAAATTCATCTGAAGTGATTCATTTATTTACAATCATAGAAATTTTTCACATTTACTATTATTTGCGTATGTGTTCTACTTTAGCTTACAAAGTTTTGAATAATTTTTCTGTATAACTACTCTCTATCATTCTCTCGCGTATGTAAATTATTTCAAATAAAACAGTAAGATGTTAAATGTTCAACTCGTGAATGGGGTACATACATCTTGAGAAATGTCATGAATTATTAATTCGAATAATTCGCTAACTTTTGTCTTCTGCAAACTTTGAGACTCCTTTTGAATTTCAAATTATTCATTAACTTACTCAAAAATGCAACATTCATAAATTTACATGAATTAAGAGCGATATAAAATTACATATGTATCATTAATTACTCTTATTATTAGTTTTGTTATTGTTGTTTATGTAGGAAACTAATTTATGTAAATAAAAATTTGGCTATTTTTTACTGCTCCGTGTATGAAATTATATGCATTTATGTAATTAATCGTTATTCTTGTAGCGTTATGTAAAAGAAATTACTAAACAGAAGTTTCCCTAATTTTTATTTCTCAATGTTTTAATGTCCAACACAGTGTCGAACAAATATTGAATTATTTAGTTAGCACGAGCTACTTAGTTAAAATTTTACAAAACGATTCATTTGCATATTACAGCCAAAGAATGGAACGAAACGAATATATGGTTGCCAAGAGCTTGGCAACGTGACTGTCGCAGTTAACGAGACTTCCGGTCTTAAAGAATCTTCGAGTACAGACTTGTGCTTCGGCAAGTATCAATTTGCAACTGAACTCGGAGAAAATAGCGTAGTAACAGAATGGAGTTTAGTTTGCGAGAAACGGTATTTGACGTTTCTTGGACCGGCAGTTTATTACGTCGGGGTATTAATGGGCGCTTGGATCGCTGGACTTTTAGCAGATCGAATAGGAAGACTTCCGGTTCAAGCGATTTGCCTTTATACTCAGGGCACGATGGCTGTTGCACTGTATGTTGTGCAGGTACAGAAATTTTTCAATTTAAACAAAATAATTCAAAATTATGAAGAAGACGAACAAGTAAATTTTAACTTAATTCTTAATTTATGTCAAAAATGAACTAAATTTCTTTCTTAGATATTCTAACAAATTTTATAATTTATTGAAAATGATAGTAGAAGATAAAAATTAATTGTATTCAAATAAAAAAGTAAACTGATACGTTATTTCGCTCTTAATTTACATTAAAAATGTATTTGAACGTATATAAGTGGAATAACGAATCAAATAAATGTATTGTGTGAATTAAATCTTTTGTTCGATATGGAAAGTAAAACGAGAAAGAAATAAAGAAACAGTCGTTGAATAGCAACTTGACGAGAATAATTTCCTTTTTCTTGCTGAATAAAGTGTCCATTTCAGAATTATCCCACGTTTCTGGCTCTTCGAGGACTACAAGGAGTTTTTGTTCAGGGTCTACAAAATTCGACGTACATTCTTTCTTTGGAACTTTTTCCTGTGAAAGCACGGACTTTCGTTGCGTTAGTTATGCAAATTGCGTGGGCTATTGGTTTGATGCTCTTAGCCGCACTCAGTTACGTTATACCCGATTGGAGAATTTTACAATTGGCTGTCTCAGTTCCCACTGCTATAACCGTGCTCTACATTTGGTAAATTATTATTGTTTTTAATAGAATGAAAAATAAGATTTTAGCATTGAGATACATCCTTTGGGAAACTATAATAGATATTGCTTTCAGGATAATACCAGAATCACCAAGGTGGCTACTAGCAAAGGGTAAAACCACGGAAGCAGATATGGCAGTGGAACGTATCACGAAATACAATGTCTGTTGCACTAGATTGCGAAGGGAAAATGTTAAAACAGAGACAAACGTTTCCGAGAACGCGACGCCGGTTAAACCGGAACGAAAGTCACGTGTTTCATGTGCAGACCTAAAGAAATCGAAAACCGATAGCGAAATGAAAGAAGAAGCTGCGAATTTACTAAATAGCAACACGGATGCGGCTCAACAAAAAGTTCAAAGTAAAAGACAAAAATTGTTGAAAAATGTTATCTATCGTTTTCTTAGCATGTTATGTTATACAAGGTATAATGTATGATAGTAGAATGTAATATATTAGGTTGTGACATATTCTGTCCATTTTTTCCATTTATATAATAAATATAAAAACAGGGCGAATTTATGTTACCACTTAATAATATAGTATGGTATTAACATAAGTCTTCTTTCATAATTTCAAGTATAATAAAAAATTTATATTGGTAATATTCGTTAGATTAGAACCAATATTGTTTTGACGAAGGAAATATGAATCGTTATTATTAAAAATGTACATTATATTAATACCTATATGCAATTTTCAGAGACGAGTTTGAGAGAAATTTCTGAATACTTGGAAAGTAAGGTCCCTAAAACGGAATCGGAACCGGACGCTGCACAATGTGAGAATGGAGAAACAAATAAGAGGAACGCTCCATCGAAGTCGAAGAGTCATCGGAAGTCGAAATCGATATCACAGTCTGCTGGTAATCAACGACTTTCCATGAAAAATACTTACGACATCGTAGAGCTACGAACCCCAGTAAAACAAGAAATGTCAAACAAGGATGACGAGAAGAAATTTAGCAAAATCAAAGAAAGATCTAGTAACGCGCAAACGAAAGAGGAATTGTTAGAACTATTTAAATCCACGCTGTTAAAAAAATATGGCATTGTGATCATTTATCAATGGTAAAAAATTTTCAAAATTTGATCACTTCAAAATTATATTCTTAATATAAATTCATATAATTAGACTGTGAATACTTATGCGAATTTGTTTTCATAAATACTGTAGTTTTTTTTAAATTTGTGATTAATATTATCTGTCTTAGGTTCACGTCTTCTATAGCGTGTTATGTCTTCATGACGCTCGAGCCGAATCTTTGGGCAATCAATAGACACGTCACTTTTGCGCTAGGAGGAGCGTTAGAAATTGCATCTTACGTGTTTCTCTACTTCATATTGTCTAGATATGGCAGACGACTACCGATGTCAGCGTATCAATCAATTACCGGTGCAATTTGCATCTTTTTTGCAGCTATAATTATCTTTTCAAATTCCACCATTACATCCAGTACGTGATTGTAACGAGAAATACTTCGTATTAAAATTTCTGTAACATATAAAGCGTAGACGTTGTACATTGAAAAAATTGATTAATTTTCGATATAAGTACCTACTTTGTAGATTCTTACTAATTTCGTATATCATCTTTGTAGATCTCATGAAGACCATCATGCCCTTGCTCGGAAGAGTAGCAGTGATGAGTACCGTTGCCATAACATATTTGTATACGATCGAGATATTTCCAACGGTTGTGCGAGGAACCTGCTTAGGCTTGTGCACTGTTTTCGCAAAAATTGGCAGTTTGTGCACGCCACACATACTATCAGTAAGATTTGCATACTGTGTTTTTAGAATTAAAATGGAACGTATAAGACCACTACTATTAAATTAAATTCAATCCAATACGAATTTCTACTTTTTTTAGGGGGAGCATTTTGCAATAACTATTCCATTAATAATAATTGGAATGCTCTGCTTAGGATCTGGAGCAGTTGCTTTAATTTTACCAGAAACTTTAAGTCAAGTTTTACCTGACGCGATAGAAGATTCCGAATTGTTGACTGTAAAAAGGAGAGAAAAGAAGAATAATGAGAATTTAAACAATGAAGACGCATCTACTATTGAAGATGCTTCAGAAAGGGAGATACTTAGAGCAAAATTATTCTCTGAAGATTGGGTGGATGCAGGAAATGGTATATTAGTGAATTTCTCGGAGAATAAAAATTCTGAATGAAATTTTTAAAGTTTTATATAGAAGAAATTAATGCCACATTTTTATATTGATGAATTATAACCGACAGTTTGACGATCATTATGATTATTGACGTTCTGTTGCAAAATGTGATTATTTTGTATTATTTATCGCAAAGATTTATTGTTAATGATATCTTTTATTGAGTTGGATTACGTGTAATTAAGGATTTAAAATAATGATTTAATTTATAATTAGAAAATATTTTATATATGAATTTAAATTGCAATGGTGAAAAATAATATAATATTTTTTATAAATTTATAGCTGTTTTCACAAAACATGTATCATTGTGTATTATATTCTTCGCGTATATTAGAATTTTGTAATAGTTTATATTGACAAATATTTATTATATGTTAAGTTCAGTATTTAGAATTTTAGAAAAATTACAATACAATCAGTTGTCACTGCCTATCATAAAGTAAATTTATATAATGCTTAAAAGTTAGGACAATGAATTGTGAGTGATATAAATTTCTGAATATTTGCAGTTTAGAGGCTGAAATAACGAAGCGTAATAGTTTATTAGCTTTTTTAGATATATTACAATTCGTATATTAAATAAACATATTTGTATATACAATTATGAAACTAATTTTGAAAAATTTTGTGCAAGTAATATCAAACTTTCTCTCTCTTTCTTTATTAATTAGATATCAATATTATATTAATAATTGTATATATCTATATGTCTAATAGGTGCCAAAGTTTGCATTTACTTGTAATAACTTCACTATAAGAATTAAGTATTGTAAAGATAGATTAGTTTTACATGATAATTATTGAAACATACAGATATATACATACTTTTCGTTATTCTGTCGTAAATATATCCTTTTATTGTCATCTTTTAGTAAAAAAAGTTTTATTTATACAAAGCTTTATGTAAAAGATGTACAATGTTTCAAGACGAATTAAATTGTATAAATGAATACAGAGAATGAACTTACTAAAATCACCAAAATTCGCATCTTCTATCCTTGTCTTCGATAATTTCCTTTTTTTTTTCCAGTCTTGAAGCATAAAGAGTCATAAACATTTATGAACAGCTATTCATGTTTCAGCATCATTCGTCCAAAATCAGATTCTACAAGTGGAGGGCCTTTATTTCAGTTTGTTTTCATAGAATGTTTATAATATTATACTTCTCTAAACTCGATACTTATTATTATTGGAATTATTATAATGTTCTTCGTTTATTTAAGAGAGTTAGTGTTTTTTATTTATAAAAATGTCTTTTTGTAATTATTAGGTGCATGAATAAATTCTTTCAGATTTTTATGCAAAATGGAAGTTTTATTGTTGGATAGAATTTATTTCCACACCTATTATTTTAAATATAGTATTAAATATTTTTAAGTTTCCTATTAAATGATGTATGAATAAATGATATAGCAAAAGATAGAAGGAAAGAGGGAGAAGTGTAATCACAGATATATTGAGAACATAGAAAAGTACTTTATTTATGACTTATCACAGCCAAAAAACATAACTAAAACAATTCTGATAAGGAACTACAGTTGTAGACAACATTATATAACGTTATTTTAATATTGTAGTTCTCATGGACCCATTTAATAGTGAGTTTCTCATATATTACTCAAGGAACTTTAGGTTGTACAATACCATTATTCTGAGGATTTGCATGTTGTGTTTGCTCTGCTGCAGTCTGTAACAGTCTTGTTCTACGTCTGGTATAATGTTGCCATAATAAAATTTGCTGATCATCTATAAACTTTGTACATTGAGAGTTTACTACTTCTCTTCTAAAGTGTTCGTATTGTAATAAATCTAAGAAATACAAACACATAGGATATTTTAAATACTTTGCATATTCCGGTTCCTTCCAGTATAACAGATATTTAAGGTAATTTATAAATGTTGCATCCTTAAAATATCCACGTTGTGCTAAAACTGAAAAATAATAATTATTAGTATTATCATAACAATCACGTTGGTTATTATAATAAATATACTGTTCATTGTTCAAAGTACAATTTAAGTAATTTGGATTTGCAAGACACTGAACAAACTCTAATTCGACTTGAAATCTTAAGCGTTGTTGATCGTCTGTTTCTGGGCCTCCTGAAAAACGAATTATGCATTTAGTAAAAGGTATTGTACTCGACACCTAATACATAATAAATTATCTATGTTTAGTTTTAGCATAAACTAACACTTAAATTAAAATTCAGATTAAATTACGATTTAATAACTAAACTTTATGTATAGTAATCTAACCTAAAAATTATTAAAGAACAAGTAAGTTACGACTATTATATCTCCCAAAATTTAATTTTAAAGTATATAAATATGAAAGAAATTTTCTCTTCCAATTTAATAACTTAATAAAATAAAATTTGGCTTAATAGAATGCCATTCATTCTACAATTATAATACATGCATTAATAGAAATAAGGAAAAATAATAATATGATAAGTGTTTTTGGAAAGGAAAAACTTTACTAATTTTAAGAATGGTAAGAACGTAATGCAAAATACCGTTCATTCCAATGAAAGATGGTTTTCTGCCTTTCATGAGACCCGGAGGATCATCCAAACGGTTCATAGTACATTAATTCGTAATTGTCAATTATTTTCAACCGCGCTAGTTTTATAGAAACACTAATTTCTTTATGATAGAGAAAACGACGTATAGTTAAATTTCTTTGAAACGTTTATACGGATTTCCGGAGTAGTTTTTCTACAATTCCTTACGGTTCTTAAGATTTTCGTATACATATCGGAGCTTATTTCCAAATAGGTGAGTTGTATTGTATTGTAAGTTGTAACCACGACCGTGTTGTAAAAGAGACCAGTGGGAAGATGGCCGATACTTATGGGCGAAATTCATCCAAATGTACGGTCCATGAACTACTACTGCCTCTAGCGATCAGATCGACGAACTATACACACGTTTCTTTCTCCGGCGCGTTTGGTGCACGATTTTGCCCATACTCACCGGCGATCTGCCTAATTATCTCTGATTCTATCTGATATCATAATCTTGTAATGAGTCGGTAATACAGGAAATGACAAGAAATCCTTGGTTTGTTTCTTAATTTAAAAATTTATCACGTGTTAAATCTATGCTACATCTTATTAATGCTCCTACGATAATATTTGAGTATATCAGAATTAAGTTTGAAAACAAATAATGACATTATTGATAGAAAATTGATACAAAAAAAAAAAAGGGAAACACACAATATTAAGAAGAAATATTTTATTACTTAAATTTAATCACGCGTTAAATATTGCAACGGCAAGAAATTGTTCATTTACACAAATGTACAACACAAGAAATTCTTAACTGTAGATATAATATATTCGTTACATCTTTCAAGATTTCGGTTCTGAGAAAATTATACTCATTCACACGTACATACATACTTATACATATATCTAGAGCCATTATTATGTAATTATGCCTTTTTTTTTATCAGTTTTCGCAATAAGCAATATGTGTTACAATAGTAAGTACACCGGTAATGTTTTAAGAACACTGATCCGTAATGAATATTTCAAAGTTAAAATAAAAGTAGAGAACCGTTGGAATGTACCTTAATATAAGATAACAGTATTCTCTCGAGAATTATATAATATCTTGTAATTTTCAAATTGCGTGTCATTCCGCAATTTAGCACATCGTTGATTTTGAATAAATAAATTATTTGCAAGCTTCTGAATTCACATCCTAATCATTATATATACACGACATAATATTGGAAAGACAATCAACCGACAGTGGAGCTAGTCAATTTCAATATGAATGACAGTAATGATTATGTCGGCAGTAACGTTTTAAAAAAATGCTATGTTGAATATTCGCCAAATTTTACAATGCTGTTATATACTACCCTATTTGAGGTAAAAACAAGCCAATGCTTGTTTCATAGTATGTAATTTACATTTTTATATTTCGTGTTTCCATTCTTATTATTGGACTAGAATGTTATTCTTGCTTTTCTCTTACAACACTCCCATTTGCGTTCACAGATTCATCTTCTATTTCCCGGTTCCTTGCTTGTTGCCTCAATTGTGCTCTCTTCAAACTGGTCATTAATTGACTAGATTGATAAAGCCAGCTTGCCTAAAGATAAGAATCGAGGAAACAATACATACTATTAAAAATATATATATATATATATATATATATATAGGTTTGTTTTAAACATTACAGACATTTTTATCTACTTACAATCATAATCATGCAATTCATCAAGATAGGCACAGAGAACACTACAGATATAAAGAGCCCATTGGAATCGAAATATTGCTGCCTTGAGAACAACCTATTACAATCAAATAAATATATTATCTCAAATACTTATCAAAATAATATGATAATTCTTAGTAACTTAAAAATTCTCACATCCAGTTAGACGCAGCAACTTCATTGATGCTTTCAGAGAAATATACCAAAAGTACTGCAACATGAACATTTCATTGCAATAACTATGTACAGTAAATAAATTATTTTTAATACGAAATATACTTACACAGAGCAAGGAATAACATAATTTGAAAATTGGCATGGTTTCTTGTCATTAATGCAGTCATTGTGACAGCAATATGGAAAGTTAACAATAATGCAAGCCATGGATCCCGCCATTCAATCTGTTAATTCAAATTATAATTATAACTTAATTCAAATACGTAAATTGCTTGTTTATATGTTCTTTACAATAGTATGTGTTATATAATGAAACAAAAATATCTAATAACAATCAGGTATACAAAATACCAGCAAGTTGTTAAGAAAATAAGACAAAAATATTTTCTACACAGTTACGATTTAACATACATATCTATAATTACACATTTATATATTGTCGCATTGTACCTATATATTAAATAACGTGAATTTGCTGTTCGTGTGTAATATACATACTGCCAAATCACGTTTAACGAATGAACGCGGGAACATGTCAATTTGATGATTGACACATAAAACTGGGCCTATAATTTATCCGCGTCTAGAAATGAGACGGAAAAAACGGCTTGTATGCCGTGCATCGAATAAGCGAACTGTGATGCATGCACCAAAAATAAATTCTCGGCGAAAATATCGGTCAATAGTTAATGTTTATTCTGTATTTCATAGCTGTTATTGCGAGAAAATCCAAGCGAAGCCATACAAACGAGACCGAATAATCAAATCACCGATTGAAATGGTTGACATTTGTGTCAGTATTTTACATTGATATTTTTTTGCCGGCGGTACCGAAAATGAAAGTGACCGAGAACGAAAGGAAAATAAGGAACGTCCTTTCAAAAACTTGAACACGTTCAGAGAACAAAATAAATTAAGGGGCATCAGTCGTGGACGAATAAAACGAAACTTACGTAGCAAAAATGAAAGTAAAATTTTCGTTACTTACGCTTTGTAAAAACGGAAGAATACCGTCGATCGGAGATTTAACTTGATTCTCCGACATGGTTTCGTTAGTTAATAAAATTCGGGCCACAGCGCCCTACTACAACCTCCTTTTGGTCGATTTGGACGTCAAAGGAAATAACGAACACTGCAAATGTAGATAAATGTCGCGAACACGGCGACACACGGAAAAAACAACGATCGTAGAGTCGTAGCAAGAACGATCACCCGTCTTTCTCTTTCGTTGTTCTCGTCTTCCTCGTTTTGTCGCATACACACGACTTTATGGAACTTAACAACGTTACACGTTTGAGACGTGCATAGAGAATTCACCGTATGTGCATACAGCGTCATCTATGAGCGTGGTGCAGATTTAAATACAGCATTCGCTGTCGTCGATATGATATCGACATTGCGGTACGTACCGAGTCCCATCGAATAACACGTAAAAGCGCGATTCCTCGTGGAAAAATAAAAGAAATGTACAGAGTGAATTCTTTTTCATTTTCGGCCTAATTTTCGAGAAAATCGAGTTCGTAAATTTATCAAGTATACTTGAGCATGGCTAATTTCAACTCGGACAGGACTAAATAATCGACAAGAGGTCACTCTACCTGTGAAGATAACGTAGAACAAAATTTGTCCACCTAAGACCTCATTTTTAAGAATAAATTCACAAATTTATTCTGCTCGGAAACAAAGCGTCTTGTGAGCGAATTTTACCTTCATACGAAACAATCGATTTCTTTGATATTTTATCGGTAAATGTAAATTAATTGAGTAGTTGATAAAAAGCTTGATCTTACGACTCCTCAAATAAAATTGATATTGTAATAATGTAATAACCTATTTTCTGTTTGTAGGTAAAGACACGAATTTAAGTAGTCAAAAGACAAAATTAATTCCGCTTAATAATATGTGCATGGAATTCTGGGTAATGGTAGAAAAATGTGATACGTAGCTTACTTTAAAGTAAACAATCGATTTGATTGCATTACGAAACACTACGAAGAGAAATGTTTCTTTGCACGTATTTGGTCACGTGCTGCGCAATGCAGATATGTATATATGTAAATGTGAATGCGGTAAGTTTAATATAGTCTTTAACCCTTTGATCATCTACTTAGTTTTGCAAGAATGAAGAATGTAATTTATAATTTTTACTCGATATGAACATTTGAAAATCGCACTACACCAATCCGGTATTTTACAATACAAGAGAGGTATTTTCAAAAAGCATATATTATAGGAAAGATATAGAAATATAATTTTTTACAATATAATTCTATTTATGAGAAGCATTTTCTCATTTACGCGCTTGTTACTGGTAAGTTAATATATACAAACACGAAGAAAAGGATGAAATATGTAAAATCTATACAAGCCTGTTAATTCCAAGTAGAATTTATAATGGATGATATGCTTGCGTAATCTGAATAATGTCATGCAATAATTCGTAATCCTACTATGATTATTCTATGTTTAAATTACAAGTAAAAGAATTAAAAACGAATTCGAAAACAGAAAAAACGAAGAAACTTTTGCGATTAGGCAATTTTTTAATTAGTTAAGATTAATAGCAGAGATAAGTTGATTTCGATTAATCCTGGTAAACGTAAATGCAAAAGGTAAAATGATAGACGATCTTTAAATAAAGAAATTATTTTCTCAATAACGAATCTCGTGTAAATTCATGTTATTGTTAACACAATTCAAGAATTACGATCTATGATGTTTAGGATACATGTTTCTGTACGTTACGTACATTCAATGCATTTATGTGGCTATCAGTTCTCCATAAATAAATAAATACGTATGTGAAAATACGTAATATAACTATAATGTACGTTTTTCTTCCATTCGATATCTTCTTCCATTATTAAACGACCAACTAATGGCACAATTAACGCAAAGGAAAAATATCAATCGATCAACGTAATCCGATTATAATAATTACAAGGAATAAATTGATAAAATACATTACCTTAAGATCGACATAACAAAGAACTTCAAAATATATGCAACGTGCCATCTTCAAGTCGTGACTGCAACATCGAAGTCTTTTTTTTTTTTTAAATGTCGTTTATTTAACAGGAAAATGCGTATTACATAAATATTTTATTCATAATAAACAATGAATTTCGGTTGAAGGATGTTTTAGGCAAAAGTACCGATACGTGGCGGTACGACATAGCCATACAATATTTGTGTGTGGGGGTTACATTATTTTTTTTTTTTTTTTATCGTTGTAATTATAAATTAGGATTAAGCCGCTGAAGAGCGGTGCTTATGTATGATTTTGTTTATTTTTCTTTTTATTTCTGTCCTGAAAACCTGGACGTAAAAACAGGTCAGTTCAACATCGAAGTCTTCGTTCTACTCGGATGACTATTTTGTTTTCGGATTGCAGTCGCAGTTTGTTCCCTTTTCTGCTATTCGATATCTGATTTTAGTTGTTGTAACATGTTATGTTATGTTACCGGACTTTAATCGTGACCTTTTTCACTGCTCGGATATTCACAATTCATGAAGAACTACAATAAATGACGTAACATATTGCTGAAAAATATTATGTCGAAATTGTTCTATAACAAAAATTTTCTGCGTATTTTTGAACGCGAAATTATCGTTCATTTCATTGCTATTCGGTTTCATTATTATTGAATCTACTTGGTTAAGAAGTAAATTATGAAAATATTATAAGAACAACCTTATTATAAGTATATTATAATTATAAGCGTAGTAAGTATTGTAATTTGCCATTTCTTGGAAGAAAAAGAAATTGACGTTTTACCAAAAATATGCATTCGTTTGTTGGATAAATCGAAGGACGCACTTATCGATATATACTGTGTTAATTGTATTAAAACTTTCCACTACACTTTTATTAAAATTGTAGTTTCTTTATTAAAATGCGAATTTTAGAGAATATTTTTTCGATAGTTGCTTTTTAACAAAATCATGTATCGTTCGTGAATCAATGACGGTATGTGATTAATGGTCAATGTTGATCTGATTTTGATCCATGTTGATCTATGCATAAATCTTCATAAATGCGCATCATGAATTTCAAATACATAGAATTTAAAAGTATAAATCTTATGGTTTTAATATGCTTTGAGGTAAGTCAAGTTCTCTTACGTCCGAAGAAATTGAGCTTTTAGTCATCTTTGACGATTCTCGCATCTTCGTGCGATCGTAAAACTCGCCGGTTCAAGAAGTCAAGTCTCTATGCAATGTATCATCAGTTTGTGACAAAATACTTTCAATATCAGTACCTTTCTTCGCATCTCTTATCTCCTACTTCCAGATAAGATCAGAAACAAAAGATGCCGCAACTATTACCAATCGTAAAACGTACATTTATTCGAAAATGCAGTTAGTCTTAATTGAAGATGATTTTTAATTTGCTTTGTTCGTAATTACAATTACATTTATTCTAATGTAATCAACTACGCGTTTAATTTTAAGCGAAGAATACCTAAGGGATCAATTTTTCTATTCGCCTTTCATTATTCCATTCTACTTCGCGATGCAACTAGTTTCGAGCGACGCAAATTCCAAAATTAGCTTCTTTAATGAATTCTCTTTTTCTCGATAAAGTAAAAGAGGCTCGAAATGTCTATATTTATATGGAACCTTCGTTCATTTTCTAACGCAACCAATTTCACGCAAAGAAAAGTGAATTTTAAGCCAAGAATATCTAAAAGATCAATTTTTCTATTCGCCTTTCATTATTCCATTCTTCTTCGCGATGCAACTAGTTTCGAGCGACGCAAATTCCAAAATTAGCTTCTTTAATGAATTCTCTCTTTCTCGATAAAGTAAAAGAGGCTCGAAATGTCTATATTTATATGGAACCTTCGTTCATTTTCTAACGCAACCAATTCCACGCAAAGAAAAGTGAATTTTAAGCGAAGAATACCTAAGGGATCAATTTTTCTATTCGCCTTTCATTATTCCATTTTTCTTCGTGATGCAACTAGTTTCGAGCGACGCAAATTCCAAAATTAGCTTCTTCAATGAATTCTCTTTTTCTCGATAAAGTAAAAGAGGCTCGAAATGTCTATATTTATATGGAACCTTCGTTCATTTTCTAACGCAACCAATTCCACGCAAAGAAAAGTGAATTTTAAGCGAAGAATATCTAAAAGATCAATTTTTCTATTCGCCTTTCATTATTCCATTCTTCTTCGCGATGCAACTAGTTTCGAGTGACGAAAATTCCAAAATTAGCTTCTTTAATGAATTCTCTTCTTCTCGACAAAGTAAAAGAGGCTCGAAATGTCTATATTTATATGGAACCTTCGTTCATTTTAACCAATTTCACGCAAAGAAAATTCTCAGCCTCCAACTCCATTCCAATTCTAACGATGAAGTCAGATTTAAGTAAAAAAGGCTGAAAAAAACGACCATTCCGATTAATACGAAATTTAGAAAATTTCCTTTTTTCGTCATTTTACAGATAAGATTATATCATCTCAATTGCAAATCCGCCCTCGATATCTTCGTAACAATGGTCATTGTTTTTTCGACCAGTCGCGGAGAGACGCGATCGCGAGGAAGCGCGTCAACGGGAGTCGTAAATTCCCGTTACGATTCGAATAATCGACGCCACGAACGGATCGATCCCCTTATTTCTGTTGAGATAATAGGGGTGGTTGAGTGAGTATAACGCTGCGGTTAACAGGTTATAATATATATTCCCAACAACTATGTACAGAAGATATTTACAATGTTACGCAAGGTATAAGAAAAGTAGATGAATGATTGACGGGTGAAAACTCGGTAAGGAGATGTCGACTGATCGTATTTGTAGATCAAGTGAAGTCCGGTGACGATGCTATCGCAAAGGAAAACTCTTGTTCGGTGGTGAACGCCCCACCACTGATCGTTTACAGGTAGAATTCTGGGAAACACGCAAAGACCCATACCTATATTATATATATAAACCCATTTACTCTATTTTTACCTGACGGAACAATAACCATAAGGAACCTTTTGATTCGAAGATGTTTTGTGCCAATTAATGGACTTGACGGTAAATCAGAAGGCCTCGTTTTATGAGGGTTCTTCCTTAGGATTATTGCCATCCGATTAATTACATGTGCACGGCTGTTGGACGCCTAAAACCGACGTCAACGGACGTAACAGTCACTGTTGAATATAGCGACTCTAATTACTTCGCATTGCTCCGATATAAATATAATAGACGATCGGTTCCTCCGCTCGACCGCTGCTTATCAATCGATGACTCGCCAGTGTACGCGATCACTGCGTTTCCGGGTGACAGTTTTATCAAGTGACGCGCATTCAATGTGTCTCGGTCTCAGTGTACAGTGTACATTAAGCGACACGAAATCAACTGACGGAAGAGTCATAAAATCGGACCGCAGTCGCTGCGTACCGATTGGACTTTGAGCGGTCAAAGATTGGATTGAGATGGTGGACTCCTTCTTGTGTAAGATATATCAGGTCACAGATATATCGTGGTTGTCCTGCTGTGAGGATCGTTTTGTCGGTAGTTAGCCGTTCGATATACTATTGGCAATATTAAGCAGAAGCATGTCGTTTGAGTTGGATACAACGCCACCGGGATCGGAAGCCCTGGCTTTCGCTGAGAAGGAGCTCCGGGAGAACGAGAATAACACGAAGGAAGGGCTCGCAGCTCTAAAGAAGTATATCGAGGGTGAGTTTCCAGAAAATTTCTTTCAATGTCCTCTTTGGCGATCCTCTTTGCTTTTCACTTCATCGCATGTTTCAAACATTTCGGAATTAACGTTTGCTCGTGTAATTCTGTCGCTATTTTTCTTCAACGCGAGACAGCGTGATTTTTATGATCGGGCTTACGAGAGGCATTTGCTTTCGAATTTGCAGCTTTCTCTGCAATTCGCAGCTTTGTCTTTAGGCGATTCTATCGCCATTTTCCCTTACGCGATGATGGATTCTGTAAGAGTTTACAGAATATTTTTATTTTCCATATTTAACAGTTGGCCAGGGTTTTAGCGAAATCTATTAGTTTTTGATATTAATCAAAAATTGGCAACGATCTAATGGGGAAACGTAGGATAAAATTTTATCTTCGCCTTGAAACCTTCGTCTCTTAAGGGAAGAATGTTAGACGCACGATGCGATAGTTTGCTTTTATGCGAAAAGTTGAAAATTATTTACCTCGATGCGAAGCTTCTACTAGTCGATACGATAAATCGATGAAAACGATCTTAATCTTCGCGGCCACCAACGCTCGTAAACAGGTGAACCACTAGATTTTTCACGTCGGGTTACGTGGCCGTTGTCGAACAAAGATATTTGACAGTTTGCGCAAGCTTGATCGACTATCTCGCTTCAGATTCTCCAATAAACGTAATCAGTCGAAAACATTCCGTACTGAATACTGGCTTTGTTTTTCTTTCCATTGTCATTCATACTATATTGAGAAATTATCTTATATTTAAGAAAACGGCTAACTGGCGATAATGCGCATAACAAACACACAGTTTATAAGAAACTTTAAAAATATCTCCTATACGATAGTCACTTCGTTTCTGCATTCAACTTTTATTTCGAATTGTTTTAATAATATTCTCTGTTATGCAATGTAATTTGTATAAATGTAATAGATATAGCGCGTTTTATATAACGATTAACGTTGTTTATTCGTACGTTCGTTGCTATAATATGCAAAAAATGCGATGTTTGTAACATTTTAAATTTAAATGAAAATTAATATTCAATAGACGGTGTAAATCAATTCGTGAAGACGACTTTTCTTTAACAATCGGAAAAGGAAAACTGTTGATTTTTAATAATTTATTTGCAAAATTTTAATCAATTCCAGTTAATTTCAATAGGTATCGAAAAGGAGGAAAAAAACATTGAAAAATCTTTAAAGTGTATAGAATTAAGAAAAGTATAATGGATATTTTAACATATTCAAAGGATTGACGTTATTCTAGCCAGTTCCGAGTGCATCAGAACGTTCACTGACGGTCATCATCGCCTCTTCGATAAGAGCTTATCGGTGTGGCTGTACAGTAGCGTTCGAATTTTTGTTTAAACGCTGTTTCTGTTTCACAATTCTTGAACGTTGACAAATGCAGTGAGTACCACAGGTACCCGGATGAAAACGATCAAAGATCGTTGGTAATACAATTGATTAAATCTGTATCGATAATGTTGTGTACCTTGACCCTTGATGCTAGAAGGTAAAGAGACCTGTATATCTAAGATAAGATTCTCGTTGTACCGACATAGAATCGTGTCATTAATGCCAGAAATAACATTGGCACTCTTTGTTTTATACCTTTTCTTCGCAAATTAGATCGATCCAATTCGATATATCAATATTGGTTAAATATGGAAAGAGAGAATACTTTCCAAAGGGTATAGAACAAGTTTCATCTTTAAACAGTTGCGAATATTACTGAAATAGAATTACGCTCTGATTAGAAACTTTTGGCAGTCACTCTGTACGCGAATGTCGCGCAAACAAAAATATACTGTTTATTGTGAAACAAATTTGTAAATACAAGAAAAATGATATAATCATATTTTGAGGTCAATATGATCGTAACATTAAAAGTTGGTACATTTTTCTTTATCATTTAGGGAATAAGGAATTCGATCGTCTTACAACACACTGTGTTGAAAATACTGTTTTGACATAGTACAATGTAAAAATTGCGACAGCCCTCCTTACAACGCAATATTCGACACAGTACGGAACGAACTGACAGCTATTTTTATGAAAAGGTTATAAATTCTGAGAAACGTACAAGTAGGACTGATCGTGTAATTTAAATTTTAATAGATTCGCAATGGAATTTGCTTAGTTTATTTTCGCGTAATTTATTTGCGAATAATATCCACTGTACACTGGGAATTTATCACTGTTATCTCGGCCAGTTTAGAAGCTTCTTTGATCACTGGAGATAAAGTATAATTATAGTTTTTGTTAGAGCTCGAGTGGAAGCAAGCATTTCTGTACAAATTAGTGTTTGATATATCGGAAAAAACAATGCTAGAAATCTATCGATGAAAGCACCGGTATATCACGCTTAACAGCCTCTATACAATTTCAGACAAGTTTTAGCATAATTTTTTAAACGTAATTCAGCATACGTAATAAAGTTCTTTTTTTCATTTTAATCGCTTGTCCTGTTCCGTTCCTGACTTCAGGAATGAGTCGCAGATTATTGCAATTTCCTTAACAAGGAATACCGCAGCAATTTTTTACGGAAGAGGTTTCGCTGTGAGCACGCGAGGACAGTTCGATCTTCCACTACTGTCGTGACTGATGAAATGAAAATTATTTCCCGAGTGAAATATAGTTTCTATATCGAATTGGATGAATTGAACGAATTGAAAGGGATGTTATTGGATAACTTGTGTGCGTGTTCGAATAATCTCATAAAATTCAATAGAGCGTTCTGAAGATTTGCATCTATGGATCTAATGGAATATTAATACTCTTTTGCTAGTTATGGAAATCTAGTCAATAATTGATAATTTTTCTCATTGTTCGACTGCAGATTTTTATACATTTTCAGAAGATTTAATTGTTAAATAAAATTTAGTATATATATGTTTCTGATACAAGTATTAGTTATATGTCTAAATAATATAAAAGTATAATATTCTTTATAATATTTCGTGCATGAAACAGGTTTTTACTTTGTTTCGCTGTTCTTATAGATTTTTAAAGATATTCTCAATTAAAGTGGTTGCTGTAAGAAGCAGTCAGTTCAGGTAATCTGAATAAATTAATAAAAAATAATTGAAAGTCAATCAAACTTAAGTCACTTTTTTGAAACGTGCTACAAGCACATTGTCAATATATACCTATGACATAGTAAATTCCTCAATGGTAAATAAGCATTGGGAACGAAGATCAAGTACGGTGAACAGACACGTTTCCAAAGTCAGTTGCAAGATCTTTATTTACTTAGGATACTTCGTACGATAGCAGCCATATCGCTTCGATACCCTTGTATTTTGTATATTTAGTTAACTACCACAATGGTGTACTTAAGCGTCTCAATTGAATATTTATGCGTCTTAGCGTTACGCATTCAAATCACCCCATGCTCGTATTCGAATAAAAATACGACAATTGTTACGTCGCGTGAGATTATCCGTACGCCATCCCTCGTTGTTTGACCCCCAAAGGTTCACGTACCGTTATTCACACCTTCAATATTTTTATTAACTCGAAGGAATCTCTAATCCTGTAAGTGTTCTCGGTTTATACATGATCCTTAGAACAGTCCTTAGGTTTATTGTGCGCTCTTATAAATTACGAAGAAAGCGGGTATCTACCTAACGGGAAAAGCGAGCTTTTCCCATGAACAATGTCACCCACGAGCCACTCCTATCTTCGTTCATTAACGTTGGCTATAACCAATGGGCATCGGGGATCGTTACCCTCACTTTCCCAACGAAAAGTGTGAACAACGAATCCCCTTTCTTCGTTCAAAAAGCACGCCCACACCGAGCTTTCCTCCGTAATAACACGAGAGCGGACAGTCAGTCAAAAGTCAAAAGTCAAAAGTCCAGCTCCAAGAAGTCAAAAGTCCAGCTCCAAGAAGTCAAAAGTCCGGTGCCAACTCGAAAATAGACAAATCTCAGCTCGCAAAGAGTCAAACACCAACTCGAAAAGAGTCAAAACTTAGTCGCCAACTCGACAAGTTGCTACTACCTATACGAGTCGAACACTTTGAACCTGATTGTAAAAGACATTACGATTCGACATTGTAGCCTGACCCACGAGTATCTCCGAACATTTATATAATCAATGAAATCAGTTGTTGGAAATAAAATATATACAATAATATAACCTGTTAACCGTAGCGTTATACTAACTCAACCACCCCTATTATCTCAACAGAAATAAGGGGATTGACCTGTTCGTGGAGTCGATTATTCGAATCGTAACGAGAATTTCCGATTCCCGTTGACGCGCTTCCTCGCGATCGCGTCTCTCCGCGACTGGTCGAATTTACAACAATATACACTTACTTTTTGGGGTTGTCTTTGCAGCGACATTCGGTTTGCATTGTATAAACATATACATAAACAGTAATAGTAATACCCAATAGCAATAATAATTATGTTTAAAATTTAAGAACCTATGACTAAAAATAGTTAGAGCTATGTAAATCTTGTCGTCGTTGTTTCGATTGTAAGCCTATACGGTCGAAACACTTTCGCGCTTTTAGACGCTTCTTGCCTAGTCGTAGCATGAACTTAGTCACCTTTTGTAACGATCCTCGCTATCTTAGCTTAACTCTCTTCTATTCCCCTTTTCCTCTCCTTCCTCGTTTCTCAACAACTTGTCCATATTTCCTGCTTATCTTACCGTCTCTTCACATTCCCGTACCAGTGACGATAAGAGAATATAATTGTAGATATTAAACAAAAGCGCTGAAAGTGGCGAATATTGATATAAGGAATAATTGAACGTGTAAACATTTCTGCGAGCTCTACGAATGAAATGTGTATGAGCTGGCTCTGTATTTTGTAACTTTTATATAGATTTTTAGTTTTCAAAATGTTTCGTATATAATTGGGTATAAAATTCGGGTAATTATACAGAAAAGGACACGTCTCACCGATTTTAATGATCTTGAAATGTATTATCAAGATCGATATTCTGCACAACTTTTTCCTATACATGTTATCGCTTCATTTCCCCTTTTCCGAGATATTTGGAAAAAGCTTTGGTATAGTTTACGTTAGATTACGCTTCGTTCTGGAGTAGCGAGACGCGCTTTTACGTAGACCAACTTAAACCGAATTCATCGATGAGATAGGCAACCACTTTTAATATTGTATAAATAAAAAAGAAAAATGAATGGATCATGGATTGGACTAGATCGCTAGAGTATTATCCAGCCGCCATTAGGCGGTCGATGATGCTAATGCGAGATAATTTTCAATGAATCCATTTATATATGAACTGATATATGACATATGAACGCTATGCTTTATCTGTCTATTCGTTACGTACAATATATAATTAGAGTTGTACGTATCTATGTATGTATATCAGCCACATGTTGCCTAATGATAAGCACGCATGATTTTAATCTTTGAGTTGTACGTAAAAGTATATTTGGTATACATTATGTAGTATACAGGGTGCTTCAATTTTTTCCGCCCAAACGTTCTTGCCAGTACATTTTATAGATTAAGATTAAACAAAAAAATCATATAAACATCATTGGAAGTATTGTCAAAGTTTTATAACAAAAAAAAAAAAAAAACAAAAGAAAAAACCGATATATGAATGAGCGGTAACAAATCTGCTTTACTACGGTATAAAGTGCGAATAAATCTAATTACTAATCTTATGATCGACAGCGACATGATTGAATTTATTAATATTCGAAATTTTCGTTTATTACTACGTTGACGTTGATTATAAAAAAAATTAGCCATCTATATATGGTGTATGTAGTGAAAGCTTTATGGAAGTTTTTTGAGAACATCTCGGAATATATACACGCATAGGAAAAGATTACTTGAAATGTTATTCTTGACAATGTAATTCAAATTCATTGAAATCGGTGATTCGTATCCTTTTTTACGTAATTACCAAAGTTCGTAATTCCATGTATCTATAAAATACATATATTATATCCAGAAAAAGTTTCTATAAACGTTGAATAAAAATCGATGATTTCAATAAAAAAAAATCTTTGTCACAAAGTCTACAAATCTAGCTATTATTTATTATTTATTTATTATTACTTAGTCCGTGCCTTTCGGCTTTGGACGAGTTTTCGGTTTTACATCTTTTCGCCTAGTCCCGTTTTCCACGTTCTTTTCTTACTTATCTATCCCCTCTCCCATCCACCCTATCGTATCGCACCCCACTGTGTAATCTATTTTTGTCTATTGCACCTTTTGGGCTCCTGTCCCCCCACTGTGCCAAATCTATGTATATATACACGTCGGAGATGAAAGGACACCGGGCCTTCCTTTTGGGATTCTTTGGAAAATCCCCAATACTTTAATTTTTATAAGTTAACCGATTATAATTGTCCGAGATTTGCGATAACGAGCTTAGGCTCGAAGCGACAACTAGTTGCCGAACGTAGCCGCGGTCATGGGATGAATGTTTTTATCTAATAGAGGTATAGAGTAATTGTATAGCTCTCCTTAAAAAGAAATAGTCGTAGCGGCACTCGACGGTAAACGTTCCAATGGTTTCCACCTCGTGGCTCGCCACACACAGACCCTATTCCTCTGGATAGAGATGATTACCAGATGTCGATGCATCTCCACAGTACATGTTCAGCTAGCCTGAGGACCAGCTATAAATCTTAGGATTCAGTTAACTAAGGTCCTTCAAACGGACAAACAGTCTTTATCCTATCAGTCCTTAAATGTATCACCTACTACGGGAAGATACGGGAAATCACGAACTCTCTGCTTTTCTTTCTCTCAAGGGCGGCTAGCATCTTTCTCTAATCACCAACATAGAAATTAACCAATTAACCAAAACAGTAACGTCCATTTCCCTCGCTTTCTGAACGAGGGTTGTTCTCGACGAATCCGATGATCTCGTGCCCTTAGACACCCCATCATAGTTTTCCTCTGTAGCATCATCGCGATGGAAAGTCACTCTCGTGCGATCTCATCAGCGAGTAAAACAACGTCTTTACGATCAGTACATACTTCACGTTTTTAACAAAGAGTCCGACTTAGACTTTGGAAGAAAGTACATTATGTTATCTCGTTGACCGCGGATTCGTTATCGAATCTAAGACCATTGTTATTAGTGTTTAATCACCGCGGTTGCTTGTCGATTCCGTAATACTCACACTTGTGCTAATCAACATTGCCTCGATTGTATAACAACGATGGCTAATTCCAGAGAATATTCATTACACGCCCCTAACTTTAATAATAACGTGAACCCGACATACATATAATTCTTCCGCGACATAGTTATAGCTACACTTATAATAATTATATAATGTGACGAACATTGTGCTTAAAAAAAATTGATATACATGCTTACGTTGAGCAGAAGAAGTTAAAATACTTTTTCTATTTCCCTGAATTATACTTCGTTACGAGATCTTCAATCCTAACAGCCGTAATATTATTCGTCGTAAATTTCATACGTTTTAACGTTATTCATCAAATTAACTATCAATAAATTTCTCATTTTCCTTTTTCAGACGACAAGACGGTCTATTTTCGTACGGACGATGTTTTTCTTTTAATATTCCTGAGACCATGCAAATTCTACGCGAAGAGCGCCTACGAGCTGATGAAGAGGGCCGCCGAGTTTAAAGATAAAAACGCAGCTCTGTTGTCTAATTTGATGCCAAACGACGAGAAGGTCGCTATGCTCGAGCACAACGTGGTGAACGTCATCAAAGGAAGAGATCACAAGAATCGAAGAATACTTGTTGTTAACTGCGGAAAGTCTTGGGATCCGTCCGCTGTCAGCGCCGATCAAATATTTCGAGTGTTGTATTTGGTTCACCAGCTTGCCATATGGGAGCCGCTAACTCAGGCAAGTACGATAGAAATTGTCGACGAACAGGCTGGTTTTATAACGCTGTTGGTTTTGTAACGTTCAATATACTCGTGATTATGTGGTTATGTAAAATATCACAGACCGCGATCGTGGCTGAGAAGTTTATTTCTTTCTTTGGTAGTTCGTGACTTGCTTTTTCGACATGCTTTCATGTTCGTGTAGGAAACAATGATTCTCTTTTACAGATATACGGAACTGTCGTCATAATGGATTTCGAGGGCCTAAGTATGAAACAAGTGATGGGCATGACACCATCTTTTTGTATGAAACTCTTGACGTTTATTCAAGAAGCTATGCCTCTGCGTTTGAAAGAGGTTCGTAGATAACTTTGATTTAAGGATTTTGTAATATTTTTTACTATCTATCTCGTAATGTTGCGCGTTGTTACGCATGAATTCTGGATTTTGATAATTCAAACGAAGACTATAAGCAGAAAACACGATAAGCCGCATCAGTTTTATTATTGAAAAGACATTTTTAAATTCAACGCACTGTCACCTATTTCCACCTAAACGAATCTATTCTAAAAAAAAAGAAAAAAATATTCTTAGAAATTATGAAAATCTTCAAAATCCGGATTAATGGAATTAACTTTTAGATATGGAATTAAATTCCCATAAATGCGCGAACGTCTGTAATTTAGTTATGTATGTGATAGGATCGAATTAATAGTTAATAGTTATTATTAATTAGTTTTAACTCTTTTGATTAGTAACGTCGACGATTCTAATCGATCGTAGGTACACTTCGTAAAACAACCGTTCCTATTCAACATGGTGTGGCAGATGTTCAAGCCCTTCGTGAAGGAAAAGCTAAAGAAACGTATGTTTTTCCACGGCAACAAGATGTCCGCCCTTCATGCATACATTCCAGTTAGTCACATTCCGAAGAACTATGGGGGCAATCTGCCGGAAATCGATTACACCAGTGCCGACTGGTATCCTATACTGCTTCAACACGAAGATAAGATCAAAGGTAAGATTTAATTAACCTAATTGAAAGTATTCATTCTTTCCAGTCGTACGTCATATAGAGACAAAAATCGATGTTGTATTCGAGTCTTTTTAAAATATATGCTTTATATTCTTTAAAAATATAAATTTTTTATAGAATTTACAAAAGACATAAACATATTCTTTTGTCTTATAAATTGATTTAATAGAAATATGTCAATTAAAATATGATGGAAGATTATAGAATAGGAATATTTGAATAAATCGGGATGAAATAAAAATTTTCGATGTAATAAAGCAAGAAACTGATACGATTTCTTTTATTTTCCAGAATGGAATTCGTACGGATATCGTAAAAGTGAATAATGAATATGGGAAAACGAAGAGACTAAAACAATGAAGCATTCGAATTATATCTACTAAAGATCTTTTTTTCACTGTGATCACGTTCTTGTACAAAGTATTTTAAGAATATCAACAATTGCTGTCGTTGTACATTTATGATGGATTTATCAAATTACTATTAAGTGTATAGTTTTATACGAAACACTGTTATTTCTGTATATTATAAATAATATTTGCTCACTCCTAAAATATCCTTTGACAATGAAAAATATTTTTTTTAAGAGAAGTACGAATGATGAGACTATAGTGCAACAATTTTTAGCTTGATGCACAGACGAAATTAATCTTATCGCGACTTATCTAACATTTCTGATACAGTCGAATTTTTTAATATTAAAAATACTTCAAGCTCGCACAATATATGCAAAAGATTGTGATTGATATACATGGTATACGTGATTTTTGTTCGCATCTTCTTAAAATGCAGAGCAAAGAAGAAAATCCGAGTAAAGTATAAGCGTAAAATAAAAAAAAAGGCGGAATAATGAAAGAAGGAAAGTAATTAGAATAAGACTTTTGAGGCAGACGGTTCTGGTGATAGGCAACTTTTTAGTCAGGCAATTTCATCCTCATAATTTAATAATTTTCAATAATAAATAAATTTCAATAATTTTTGAATAGAGGAACCAGGTTTTCGAATCGTCTAGCTCTTACGTCTTCAAGTTCATTTCGAAATCTTTTTCCGTTTCAAGCAAAATTGTCGCAAATTTGTTAATAAGAGTTTCCTTTAAAAAAATATACAAATTCATGCAAACTTATTTGTAAATTTCGAAAAAGGTTACTCTAATATTCGTAGGTCTCGCATATATTAACAATCATGAGAGAAAGTAAATACAATTAGAAATTCTAAATAAGAATTCAATGAAAACCGTTTAAATCGAGCTTGATGTCAGTTACAAATATTCTAAAATTACAATACGCGAAGGAGAAGGTAAATTCTTTACGCATTTACATAACGCTTTCGAACTTGACTCGAGTCATACGGGTCAACTCGATTCGGAGCGCAATTCGAAACTGGGCTAAAAAGAAAGTTTACCGTATAGTACATAACGACGTATAGAAATTTCTATATCTTGTGTGACCACATCTTCGTATTTCTAACTTCATTTTAACGAGGCGAGAATACAAGAGGGAGAAAATGAAATGAAAATAGGCAAAACAGAGAAACGAATTTTATAAATATGAATTTTATAAATATAATTTATTAACTACATCGAGTTGTTAGTTATCAACTAAACTTATTAATTGTTTCTCTAACGTACATATTACATATAACGGTATGCGAGTAATTCATATTTTTATGAATATAATTTAGAAGATGGAACGTAGATAGCAAATCGTTTTGTATATTTGACATATATCGGCTATACTGAAAATTTTCGATGGAAAATTATCGATATATGAACTGTTATAATTTCGTTATTCGTAGAATTTCGTACAATAATCTACCTGGGTTCATTTACAAGCTCGAAGCTGCTGCCTCGTTCACAACGTTCTTTAAGCTTCATTAACAATCGTTTAAATTTGTAGAATTTTCGGAAAGAAAAAGTATCCTCGCTTTCTCAACCGTTACACGATGTAAAAACATCTTTGAAAAATAAAATATACACAGGATCGAACGAAGGACTCGGATATCTTCTTCAAACATATGTAGAGAATAATATGCAGAGAATAGTTTAATAATAAATCTTTAGTTTAATAATACAAAAGGCTGAATTACAATGAAAACGAAATCAAGCAGAAATAATAACTCACAATGACGTATAACAAACGCGAAAGGTGATCGTAAATTAAATGGAATATGCGCATGTCAATTATACAAATGTTTTTAAAGTTGAACCAGAAATCAGTTTCAAATTTAATTAATCGCGGTGTCGCGGGTCGAGAAGGAGCATAACCTTCGCTGTGGGACTCACTGTCACGACTAAGGTGGGAGAAACGCTTTCGCTTTTCAACTGATTTCCGACTTGCGAGTCCTGCTTCGAGATAGTCTCCACCAGAGTCTCAATCACGTTGGATCCGCTCGTTCGATCGACCGATCAACCTGTTTTCCTTTTAACAGGCCAGTTTCTCAGTTTTTAGTCGTCCCTCCGTCACGATCCTCGTAATCGATACTGTGTTCGTGACAATTCGTGAATCTTGTCACGTAGAAACCGTGAAATGACATCCTGCAGCCTCGTCATTGGGATATCGTGAGACGAATCATTATTCTCAAAAAAATTAATTTCTCAAGGGAGAAGCGCGATTCTAACTGGATCCATCGAGCAAGTGAATTTTCAGGTATGATCATTTATTTGTCGATCGGTTCATTTTTATTCGCTGTTCAGTTCGATGTTGTCTGCGTTTAATATCGGTGGTCGAGATCAGTGTGTTACGGGAAGGATTGTTGTTTTGGTTTTGGACATTTTAGTCGAATCACGGTTCTGAATTAAAAAGCTGAAAGTACCTATTTTGTGTATCCAATGCGAGAAAAAGAGGGAATCTTGAGGATAAGGAAATAATTCTTTTCCAAGTTGTTCATTTCGTATCCTTTGTTAGCTTATCGGGCGATAAAAGGGTTGAGAAGAAAAATTTGGAATAAATTGGCATCGGAAAATTTCGGTTGTTGAGACAGGTTAATAGGTATTTGATAATTTAAGTATAAAACGCAAGGGTTATTTACTATTCGTGAAATATACGACTTTCAGCAAATTCTTATTTTTATCATACGATATTGCATATTTTATTTTTGGCTAATAATGTGACGCGTTATTTAATTAATAATTGATAATTAAACATATCATAGTTTATCTTTCTAGTATCTATGTTTTCTAAGTTTCGTATATATGTAAATGACATTACATAAATTGACTACAAAAGTGTCGTTGAAAAGGAAAGGCCAAGGGATTAGTTTACAGTATGCTGCATAAAAATCGCATATAAGAACCGCATTAGAATCATACATTTTGAATTATTTCATTGTTTGAAGTCAATGGAAGTCAATGTATTTCATTTGAAGTTCTGTAATATCAATCGCTGTATACACCCGTCAGATATCATTTGGAGTTTTTAGTTATCTTATCTGCCAGCGAACTGCCGGATTAGCATAAGTATATTGTAAAATATAAATAAATGTTGCAAAGAATGAATCTTGTACGTTGCATTTCAAAGATTCAGTACAGAAGGAAGTAGATATTTATTCGGACAATATTTGCGAACTTTTGTTGTACGAGCGATAAAACGATAATAGAAAATTCCCCGTAATATTATTTCGTTATTCCTGTGAAAACTCCTTGCGATTAATTATTATTCATTTTACGATTTACGGCGCGATTTATTATGGGATATTCGTTCTATTAGAGTCGATAATCGGATCATCGATAGCATTAAAATTGTGTTAGTAATTTGGTTAAAAAGTTCAAAAGAAATTTCTTAAATTATGTTTGCTTTATACCTCTGAAGTAGTAACTGTGCAAATAGTGAATCCGATCCTAGGATTACTCGCGTTAAATTTCATATTTACCTTGTTTCAAGCAAATATTTATACACATTACGGTACATTCACACAAACACTCGTTTCCATCAATTTCATTAACGACGAATAAAAACGAAATTTTGTATGCATAATATTTTATCTAATGTCGAGAATACTAAATGGCGAACGATATACATGTAGAGGAAATAAATAAAAATTCTTATCTGTAGAGAGAATAACGTAAATTTTATGGCAAACGCAAGACTGAGCGGTGTCAGTGCTAGAACAACGTCTCAATTCAAAATCTTCCGCGAAATCAACGTGCAACGCACCAAACAATACCGTATCGATTAAAAAAATTCGAGGATCGACAGAAACACGCATCGAGCTGAACAACGTCCAATTATCACCGACGTTAAAATCAATTTATTTTATGTAATTTATTCAATTATAATAATTTATGCATTATTTATATTATTATAATTATACAATTTATGTATTTATTTAATTTATGTAAATATGATATCCATAAACTTGTACATGTATTACATAAGTAATACACATACAATAGGGAACGTAATTGCAACAAACAGTAAAAGAAAAGGGAAGAATTATTTCCACATACATATCTATATGTGTATACACATGTATGTAATTCCTATGTTTCTAACAAAAGTTATATGCAAATGGTTTTTACATAGAGTTCGTTCAAGAGTAACAAAGCCTTGTCAGCGATCCCATGGAACAGCTAGGAGACCAGGATGCCTGCATCGTTCCAACCAAATCGAGAGAATTGCCGCATTTGAAGATAGGCAGCTCCGTGTTGAAGGCCGATTTCGACGAAGGCGATGACTTCTACAGGGAAAAGACGAAGAACGAGTTACGCGAGACGCCAGAGGTCGTGGAACAGGCGTTGAAGGACTTCAAGGCAATGTTCAAAGGTACCAGGTAACGGGACTGCTGGGAAATGGTACCCGGTAGCGTTATAGCGTTGATTTCATGGCCACCTTAATATGTATTCACTCGGATAATCGTGAAATAGAGGGAAGTTTGGTAGAAAAGACTCGATTTTACAGTTTGTGGAAGATTTAGGAGAATTTTGCGCGAATAGAAATGGTAGCTATGAAAGCGATTAGAAAAGTATGGTTAAGTTTAAAAATGTCACATGACTTTACGACTGGCTTTACGAGTAGTTTAATAAGAAAGACTCGCTGTACGTATTTGGAGAGGATTTAAGAGAAGTTTGCGTTAATTCGAGGAATAAAATGAAGCATTTCGGAGATGTTACGTGAATCGATATACGATAAATTAGTGACATTTCAGCCGATGTGTGAGAAGAGAAGATACGATTTTTAACACTTTACTAACCGCTAGCGGTTCAACAGCATACGCACGTCCGACCGGCTGCTCAGGCGTAGATTCTCCTTGGCACCGGCTCTGTTTCGGTTTAGACTCCACAATACCATTCTTTTTGTTCATCGCGAACGGTAAGTTTCTCAAATTGGTATAAAACTGTGGGAGCTTACGAAGCAACGCAATCGACGCAACTGAGCAAGGTACCTTTGTACTAAATAAGAAATTACTGCTCAAATAATGAAAAAGATTGTCGACGACAAAAAACCGATTAATCGACTATCGGTCGGTAAAGTGTTAAGAAACTTGTTATTTTTTTTATCGGTCTATTGTAGATGGAAAGGACGTTTAGGGAAAGGGAGAAGAGAGAATATTTTTGTACTGTAATTCAATTGGGTACAAAAGCGAAGAGCGTTCTTTGTGCAAATTTCTGTCGTGCAAGCATATTGCAATCCTTCCTTTATCTGCTGCACAGTTCAGACGGTGATATTTTCTTTTAAATTGAATCGAAGAGGATCAAGAATACCATGTGAAACGATTTCTCATATGGAAGAGCGCACGATAGATTTTCATCGACGTTTTAGAATAATTCGATTCTCTCGATGTACTTTGAACAGGAAATTGTAGAAAGACAAAGAATAACAATCGCAATCATTTATCAACCGCGATAAATATTTTTCATATTTTGTTATCAGCCAAGTTTAGTGATCTGCGCGATTTCTCCTTGATAAATCCAAATATCCTATCGATGATAGCGAAGGAAACACAAGATTAATTAAGCAATCGACAAGAATAAAGTACAAAAAAACCTTTTATGGAAATAAATAAATATTTTTGATTTTTTGCTATCAGCCAGGTTTAGTAATCTGTGCGATTTCTCCTCGATAAATCCAAATATCCTATCGATGATAGCGAAGGAAACACAAGATTAATTAAGCAATCGACAAGACTAAAGTGCAACAAATCTTTTATGAAAATGAATAAATATTTTTGATTTTTTGCTATCAGCCAGGTTTAGTAATCTGTGCGATTTCTCCTCGATAAATCCAAATATCCTATCGATGATAGCGAAGGAAACACAAGATTAATTAAGCAATCGACAAGAATAAAGTACAAAAAAATCTTTTATGGAAATACGATTTTCTTATGATCGAATTACACTTTGAATTAGCCTGGTGTTGTGCAGTTATTCTTATAGCGAAGAAAGGAGTGCTACGAACGATACGAAGCGTCGTCGTGATGTTACCACGGTACATTCGCTTTATACGTTCGGAACCGGTTAGGTGAAAATGAAAATTTCACTCTATCGCGAGCTCGGTTAATGTTCCTCGAAGGAACTTGATAGAAACTGAAGGTAATAGTCGCAGCGAATAATCGTCAAATAATCATTCGCTTTCTTATTTTCATAAATATTTTTTACTTACCTAATTTTCTTTTCTTGAACAAGGAAAATTTTCTTCGTCGCTATGAACGAATTAGCAAACATCTTCCTTTTAAAATTGTACCGACCGTAATAAATACTCCAGCAGTGGAATAATGTATCGTTATGATCGAATAAACGCTCGGTTTGTCTCGTTCGTCGCCTGAAACAATATCAATCTTCCTTTGTAAAGAAACGCCAAATGTAATTGCACGTTCCGAACGTGAAGGTTTGTGTTTCGTTTTTAGATGAACCCGATCTGTACGTGCCGGATGACGATGAATTTTGTCGGAAATTCCTACGACCTTGCAAATGGTACCCGAAAAGTGCCTTTGAACTGGTGAGCTAAATTCTACCTTAACATACATATTCATACACCTACTACCATTGCAATTCAACGACTGCGTGAATAATTATTATTGAAACTCGAACAGTTAAGTTTCAGATAATTAAGAGAACGCAACGTATGTGTCAATAGCAACGAGTATGCTGATTGTCACAAGAATTTGTCAGCTGTCAATGATTTAAAAAATTATCAGAATCGCATTTCATTTCGAAATTAGGCAAGAATTATACTGATAGAAAATCATTGTAACTTCGCAGATGAAACGGTTTTACAAGTTCAAGATGAACAATCCACGCTACTGCTTAAATCTCTTACCCAGCAACGAGAAGAAGGTGCTGTCTTCGGATATGGTGATTCCGTTACCAGATCGTATGGCGAATGGTTGTAGAGTGCTTCAGGTGAACTGTGGGAAAGCATGGAACACGAAGAGCGTCAGTATCGATGAAATATTCCGATCGATCATACTGTCACTGGAAGCGGCTATGGCTGAACCCAAGACACAGGTATACCCAACGGAATTGTCGTGTTCTTGTTCAAAACGAGTCTCGTTTTAAATCTCGTCTCTATCTTTTGAATAAAAAAGAAAGTCAGGGAACGACGAAAGAAGTTAGACACGTGAGAACTGCACGATGAAAATAAGGTGTCAAATGAAAGTATGGTATAGAAACGTAAAAAGCCTCCCTTCGAGCATTGGTTGAGCTTACAGAGGAAACGATTGCGTAATACCTGGTACGGCGTCCACCTTCCGGCAGCGTATTTAGTATCGTTAGGAAAGCACGCTCTATCGGAGTCGATACGTAACACCTTGAAAAATGTGCAAGTCTCGTCGTAACATTTTATTCAAGTTCTCACGGTATTCTACTATGTATTTTTCCATACGGTGCCGATCTTCCAGACGCGTATTTTATACGCATATGCGTACAACCGCGATATCGTGAATATTTCTTCATTTCGTTCGAAAAATACTGCTGTACCTTTGCGAATATCTTTTCCCTGCATTCTATTCCTCCTATTCTATCGTATTTCTGTTTACCGTATTCTGTCTCACCTTACGCTGTGTAGTTTAGACAAACTTTTGTCCTATTTATTTTCCCTGTTCTACTTGTCGCGTTACATTAACGTTCTATTACCGCTATAATTTGTCATTATGTCTTTTACGTGTTTTCTGTAGATTGCTGGAATCCATGTAATTTTAAATATGGACGGCCTAACATTGAACCATGTGACACACATCACTCCGAGTTTCGCTGCCTTAGTAACGGATTGGGTACAGAGATGTTTACCCTGTCGGCTGAAGGGTATCCACGTAGTGAATCAACCCTTTATATTCAACATGGTTTACGCTATCTTCAAACCTTTCCTTCTGGTACGTGTTTCGACGATCATTTATCAACGAGTTCTCATTAACCCCTTTGCGTTTTCCGCGTCGCTTACGACCAAAGCGTATTTTTCTATCGTCAGAGAATTTCTTAGATCGTATGAAAATAAGAAACAATGGTTGTTTGTCCTGCTTAACTTTCTTACACGCATTAAAAGCTTCTTTTCCGGTCGAAAGGAAAGCGAGGTCAAGACATAAAAAATTCGACAATCGCAGTTTGGTTAATTTTATGTCTGATATACTTAATTCAATATTCTCCTATTTGAACGAAAAAAGAAAAAATTCGATTACGACGGTATATCGAAGGAAAGACTAATCTAGATGTATATGTAAAAGCGAATTTTAATAATTTTGCATATTACTTCGCGCTAGATTTTCTACACTTAAATGTTAATTTGAATACAAATAAAACTGAAAATAACAATTTAACGATGTTAATACTGTTTCTTTACGTATCTATTAAATAGACGAGGATGATTCGCAACAATATTTGTCGCTTTGTAGAATATTTTAATTTGATCATTGATAATTGAAATTCCATTTACAGGAGAAAACACGTAAGAGGCTTCACTTTCACGGAACAAACAGGGACACTTTATTGTCTTTCATTGATGCGAAAGTTATGCCGGTTGAGTTCGGTGGCGAACTCGAGATGCCGAACGAATCGATTGGTCAAGGCGTTTGCGATTATTTCTGCTGGTTCGAGAAGGACTTCGAAGGTACTCTACAACTTGTCACTTCCCAATTTCTATTCCATATCCTCCAATATCCTCCATCTGTGGAAATTAATTGCATGCTGGTATATTATAGCGCAATATGTATACACATACGTATAGAGTGTTTTTGCAATTTAGTGTACAAATTTTAAAAAATTTGCAAAAATAAGATTAATACATTATGTAGCAAAAAGTTGGTAAATGCTTCATTAGAAAGTTATACGTGTTACGAGCGTTGATACGAGCGACGTATGTTTATCGTTTCTACTATGATTCTACTATACTTGCATGTGAAAAAACTAGACAAAATTAACACGAGATTCGGTCTATGATAAAATTAATAGCAGCGTATCGACGTCAACTTTGCATTGACAAAGGCGGACGACACTTTGTAATTCGCACACAAGTACATATATATTTACGTTGTATGTGAAGTTATTTATAGCTTTTAATATAACATTTATGGAACTTTTGCTACATGACGTTTTAGTTTTATTTTTATCAATAGAATACACTGACACAGTTCGGACACTAAATTCTTCAGGATCGAATTTTTATTAATTCGTCAAAGAAGTTCATTTTCTTCAACATCGTGTTAACGCGACACTACAGTTGCAATTTCTTTCGATTTATCTAAATTACTGAATTCTGCTTTTCAATATTATAGTTGTGGAGGAACGTTATCAAGTGTAATTTAAACACGTTGATTTTTAACGAGTAGAGTTTTAGGTAAAATTAATCCATTAGTCCATTAAGCGAGAAAGGATAAAGAAGGAAAGTTAACAATCTGTTTAGTGGGAATGCTACAAATTTTCTGGCCATATAATTTGATTTACCGGTGCGATGGTTATCATTATGAGATCTTATCGCGTTCGATTCTTTAAACAAATGTACAGTTTCCACGTTACGAATTTCACATTCTAATTTGGATCACAGTTGATACTAGTGGCTTGCGTAATTACGCACCGGGATGTGTTTCGTTACTGCGTGCTATTATCGGGTATGGTTTGCGTTACGCAACTGCACCTCGTATAATTTCCCTCGTATACAGAAAAGGATAATTGCCGGACCACGCACTTCGTTCATTACGTAAAGGGATTAATTACCGTCTTGAAAAATACCTTGTTTATCTTTGATTCTCGCTTGCGAACTAAACCAGGGCTGCTTTTCTTCTTACCCTTCAACTATCTCCCTTGCGTTACTTTTACATACAGCTATATACCGTTAATAGATAATAAATGTGTGAAAATATTGGGAACCTCGTATAATTTCCCTCGTATACGGAAAAGGATAATTGTCGGACCACGCACTTCGTTCATTACGTAAAGGGATTAATTACCGTCTTGAAAAATACCTTGTTTATCTTTGATTCTCGCTTGCGAATTAAACCAGGGCTGCTTTTCTTCTTACCCTTCAACTATCTCCCTTGCGTTACTTTTACATACAGCTATACCGTTAATAGATAATAAATGTGTGAAAATATTGGGAACCTCGTATAATTTCCCTCGTATACGGAAAAGGATAATTGCCGGGCCACGCACTTCGTTCATTACTTAAAGGGATTAATTACCGTCTTGAAAAATACCTTGTTTATCTTTGATTCTCGCTTGCGAATTAAACCAGGGCTGCTTTTCTTCTTACCTTTAAAATGACTCCCTTGCGTCAATTTTACATACAGCTATATACCGTTAATAGATAATAAATGTGTGAAAATATTGGGAACCTCGTATAATTTCCTTCGTATACGGAAAAGGATAATTGTCGGACCATGCATTTCGTTCATTACTTAAAGGGATTAATTACCGTCTTGAAAAATACCTTGTTTATCTTAGATTCTCGCTTGCGAACTAAACCAGGGCTGCTTTTCTTCTTACCTTTAAAATAACTTCCTTGCGTCAATTTATCATACAGCTATGTCGTTAATAGATAATAAATGTGTGAAAACATTGGGAGCTTCAAATTTTAAAGAACAAGGATTTTTACAGGAACGGCAAAAACGGAAAGAAATTTTAAAGAACAAGAAAAAGTATCTTTAGTTAAAGAAACAAATGATTGTTCCTTTAATCTTTTTATGGAAATATTTTATTTTTTCCAGGAAAACAGCGTTAGGCAGCTCGTAATTGTTAGTGTTAATAAAGGTTTTCTCCTAGATTTTCAAGTAGATAGGTTTAAATGGTTTGTTTTATGATCTGGTAGAGCAGCTTCTATTCTAGTTTGATAACAGGTAATAATCGAAAGGAATAGTTTGTCCAAGCTTGCGATTCGTGTGAATGGCAGACTTATATAAATATCACGCTTGATTGTAACGAGTTTTGCAAGTATAATTAGGGTAATAATATAGTCCCCGGATATCCAAGACTGCTTATCCTGCGTATTCACTTGTTCATATTAAATTTTCTAGAAAGTAGTTGACTTATGATAAACTCATGCGAATTAAAAATTTTTCTCGTTACAGTTGCCAGTAAATATGGATATGTTAAGAGTAGAAAATGACGGGGGACAGGATGTAATAAGCGTTCAATTTGGAACGAGATAACAAAGATTTTAAGGTAAAGTGATTGTTTTCATTGAATAAGTACAACGAAATAGGGGAAACGGGTGATAAGAATTCGAATAAATCACGATTTAAATATCAAAGAAGGAGGAAAGTTGGGAGTTGGAATAGTTATCGTTATAGATAGATCGATGATTTTTATGTTCGCGTTGGATAAAATTTATTTGAGAAATAAGAAAGATAAATAAATGAATTACAAGGATGAGCGTATCGAAGAGATAACGAAGTTGTCTTGTAATTATTTTTGTTATGGACAAATAAATATTTCGTGATTTCAAATGCAACAAGTGTAACGGGCTATATACGTTGTTATTAATATTGTTACTTGGTTTAATAAAATATATAAGCAATAAATGCATATAAAATATAATTGTAACATCGATGGTTCGCTGTATAATTGATCGATTACAAATATATTTTTAATAAAAAAATGTTGATCTACACAAAAATGTTGGTAAAATCTACGAGCGGTTATTATACGTGATTACTTTAGTTTCTTTTTAATACGCATTAAGTACATATTTTACAAGTGTATAACCTTGTGATAAACCCACTTTGTTTAACAATAAATTAATTAACACGTTGATAACTTAATTTATACGAAACATATCAGCTGGTAGATTCTTCTGAAGTTTTGGGGAGCTTTAAGTTAAGTAATTAAGTTAACAACACTATAAATAAATCGTATTTCACTTTTAACAAGTTTGCAGTATATCATTTTAAAAAAATACATCGAAGTACATATTAAAATAATACGAGAATAGGATAAAATATAGTACCATAAATATCGATCTAATATCATACAAAATTACTCTAATCTATAACGTATAAAATCCTGATAACTCGATTATTTATCTTTTGTAGTAAAAAAGAACGATAAATCCACAAGTGTGCAACTAATTAACTGAAACAATGTGTCTACTACCTTTCCATTCTTTTTACAAAAATTTATTTAATAACGCTTAGTTAAGAGACTTAACTAAAAATTACCTATTATAATCATTTATAAATAAGCAACTAACTAGACTGTATGTCGAATTTGGATTAGTACTTTGTCGGAAGAACCCACAGCCAGCGTCTTTGCCCATATATCGATTTTCGATCGAACAATCGTCTTTCCATCGTTTTCAAGGCATACCGAAGCGCATGAATTATTTTTTATAACCATACGAGTTGATTGCTGAAAAAAGATCAAAGAACAATCGATAAATAAATAATATCGTAAGCGTAATATACATCCTGGGCTCTCTTGTACAACCATTAACTAATTAATAATATTATTAGGTTGTCCGAAAAGTTTCTTTTATGAGGAAATAATAGACGCACAACGTTCTTTCTTTTATATTATTTTATCGAATTATTTTATCGTACGATCTATTTTGTTCTGTTGAGATAAACACCGCGACGTTTCACAGACTTGGTTTCACGTTTGTACGAAGGTACACCGTTGAAAAAAAAAAGACACGTTTGCGAAAGAAAGGTACTTTTCGGACAACTTAATAATAAATTGACTAGTTATAAACTGCGGTTATAGAATTCTCTTTCCCAATTTTCTAATTTGTCACGTACCGTCAAATTCTTTATCGCACATTAGTAACAATTCCAACCACTGTGATCCCGTTACACGTGGAAGTTGTAGCGTTCCACCGTAACAGGCGGGCAAACATTTTGGCGAGATGTATTGATGGAATGATTTGCGATCTGTGCCGTGGAAAATCAGCTGAAATCACCAAATTATGCATTAAAATCGTATCTTTTGTAATATCTAATACGATGCACTTTATGGATCTCATCGGTTAACATTGCCTTTGAATTTTACAAAAAAATTCTTTTCAAATATGCTAGGACATCGATCGACCAGATCCTGATTATCTACAGTCTCGGTTATCTAGAATTTTTAATTATCTATTTACTAACTACAAATGCTTGTACGTATCATGCAATTCTTTCCTCTTCCTATGAAATCTTTTTTTTTTTGATTATTCGTCACTTTCTCAAATCAACGATCGTTATTACTACTACATGCTAATCGATATTCCTAGTTAGATAACAAGCCGGTTAGCAGGTTAACAAATAATCCTATCAGCCATTGAACTGCAACTTTCTCTCGAGAAAGTTGTAGAAATTTTCAAAGAGAGGTCAACTCACCCTATTCTTCAGCTTCTCCCTTAAGAACGGCTTGAACAACGCGAACACCATGTTGAAAACGTACGGTTGGTTAATAATATGTATATTCTTAATTCGGAGAGGTACTGCGTCCTGCAGCCAATCGACTATCCTTTTCGCGATCGCTGGAGTGAATTGCCAAGCCTGCTGAAGGGTAAGCCCATCCATATCGAAAACAACTACGGCGCCAGCGATTTGTGTATTTGGCTCCAACATGGCAGCTTCCACATACAGAACGCAACCTTTGAACACCTCGTCCAAAGAGCACTTGTTGTGCTTCCATTTTTTCCCAAGCTCGATGATTAGTATCCTTCGTCCACATTGATCTCGGTTCGGCAACACGGTCAAAATATTGTGCTCGAATATGTTCCTCTCTCGGCTGGGCTTCAGATTATCGTACATGTCTGCGTGCTTTATCTTGAAACTGTAGTAATTCTTCACGAGTTTCAGTGCCGATTCTGGATAGTACTTGCACGGCCTGAGAAACCGAATCAGCCAGGCATCGTTGTCCAGCGGACACTTCAAGTCGGTTTCAGCTGCGATAGATCAAGAGTGATAAAGACGAATCTATCGTGTTTTAATCTTTAGATATTAATTATTCGATCGAGCATCGTATCGTAGTCGAATTTTGGAGTTTTTGAACAGAAAGAAATAATATCGTCGATCGGTATTTGCGAATGAAACTTTACCTTTCAGTAATTCCCTAAGTTGAACGATCGATTCGTTTTGAATTTCTGGCGTCTCACGAAGTTCTTTTTTCGCTACTTCCTGCAACTCCGGACCAGGCGGTGATATTTCGAACTCGAGCGTGTAGTCGCCGAGTTTCAGAGAGGGCATATTATCCCATTTGGTCAACATGTTATCTGCAATGCATTACATAAGTAAATAAATACGTTTCTATTAATATCCACTTAAATCATCGAAATCCGTATGATATAACGATAATTAAACATTTACAGTGGCTCGATAGTTTCTATATATTTTTCGAAATATCTGCAATCGAAGGGATTGCTGCAAGAAGGTGGCAGTTGCAGAAATTTGAGTAAACCAACGACAAGCAAAATCGATCGAAATCAAATCATATTATTATTGTCTATAAATATTAGAACATCTATACGTTATATCTAGTAGAACATTTTATTTAGTACTTTCATTGCAGACGCATTCGATGCGAACGATATAACAGAGTTACGATAATATAATTCGAAAATAAAGGCAGCGAAGCGGCAGAGATTTCTACTAAAAATCAGTGACCTAATATTTACGTCCGACAGTGTACATATATTTTCGGTTTCGTTTCAAACTTATGATTTATTTATCCAGATGTTTTATATAACGCACATAATACACTTATTAAATGCTTCTTCACGAGCCACTGTACGTAACTTTTCAGATTATTAAAATCACAAACAAGCAACAAGTTAAGAGAATTTCAACACTGACTTTCCACCTCCATCTTTCCGATTTATTAGTTTCCTTTTTCTTCTCGTTTGTTTATCGTGTCTTTGCAGAAATTATAATTTATTCCGTTTTATGGTATTCTCACAGAAATTATAATTCATCTTTGAATAATTCAATTTCTTTTCGACAAAAACTCTCGACAATTCATCCGCATCGTCGCGACTGACTACACATCCGATTCGCTAATTTTTAATTATTCAGATAAGCCGAGCGTGCAGAAAGCGACGATTTTGTCACGATAGTGACTCACTCGCCAGTCGAAGGCGGTTTGATACTGAAGAACTCTGCCAACTCCGCGGAATTTAATTAACAAAGCGTACGTTCTCCTTTAAACGTTCATTATCATTTCACCTCCCCCTGCTCGGCGTCTACCGAAAAACCAACCAGAGAAATTATATCGCAAATTCCATCTAGATTTTCTTCACTCGCCATACATTATTTCATTTCCAATCATTTTTAAGCATTTCTGTTATTCTTGTTAAACCACCTGTCTGCTTTTCTTGTCTTTTAACGTACTTCGGACTTTGTACTTCGTAACTTCGTTGCTTCGTACTTTGGAATCCTTTCAAAGACTCGAACGTGATTTTGTCACGAGTTGTAATTATCGTAATGATGGGGACGTACGACAGACGGAAGTTAAACCTGCCTACAGCGCATGCAACAGATTGTAACAAATATTAAAGAGATCGATAGATACACATAAAAAACACTTGACTTTGTAGAGAATAATTTAATAGTATGATAAACAGATTGCGAGTGTTCGTGTTAATTCATAGTTTTACGAACAGAACTAAACGGTTTAATAAAGTTCGACTGGAAATTTATTCCAAGTGATATAACGAGTACATTACTTCGATTATGTGTAGCTATCAATCAAGGTAGACGCGAAGAAGTGAATTGAAATGCCTACGAAACGTCAGAAGAAAGCGTTACGATGTAATCCAATCATTCTGAACGTTAAATATGCGAAATTATTAACACGTTAGACCGAGAAATATCGCAGAATGTTCGATTGTTTCCCAATCGTTTCGTGAAATAAAACTAAAAAAATGTAATCGATGTTTAATTGACATAGTCGTTGCGTAAGAACGAGACCACGTCAAACGCTGAATTTGCATTGGGAAACATTATTCGACATTTTTTTTTCCAAGCGTTTCATATTTTCGAAGCAGACAAGATTCCTCGTACAGGCACGTGCAACGATTGCTGAAGGATGTATCCTCTTCCTTATATATTCTTCTTCTTTTTCTTCCTTCCATTTTGAACAATTACGCCTTGCCGGTCGCAGCTAGAGCGTGGAATCGCGTTGTACGCTCAACGATGCAGAAATCTCTGCGTACAAAGGTGTACGTGTACCTTCGTGTAGATGTTTTCCTATGATTCTACGAGTGGAGATTTAGTGGGTTAACCGTATTCTGCTCTTTCTTTTTCGAGAAACAACGCAGACACTGTAACATTTTGCTTGCGAATCAATTCTGGTTCAAAGTTTAAATAAATATACAAATATTTAACAATTTCATCCACGTTGATACGTACATAGTTATATTGCGTTCTGATTGTTTCTCCAACGATTCTATGGAGAATCATAAAGTAAGTACAAAGATTATCTCTATATATTTGGATAAAGTATATTTGAAAAAAGTATACTTTTTATCAGAATTTGAAGAAAAGAAATTTGAAGGTAGAAACAAGATTTTATTACTGCCAACTACCATTACTATTACTGTCAAGTGATTGAAAATAGAATCCTCAGAGCTTGTTTATTCACGTTAAAATTTTAACATCGTTCGATTTCTTCTTTATATTCGTCGGATGAAGGAAGGACATTCGCGTTATCGTATTCGTTCCCTGCAAACTTTAATCTGAAATAAAGGGAAATCGTATACGAAAGTATGCAGAATGATCGAGGCCAAACGAAAGGACAAATGTTTTCTTTTATTACCTATATAGATGCTGTTGTAACAAAGAAACGAATAAAAGTGCATCGATGCGGTAATTTATAAATATTGCGCAATGCTGACACGTAATGCAATACGAAGCAATCTTCTCCTATTGCTCGTGGCGTAGTTCATAGATCAGGTCACGAATTGTGTGCACATTTTCACCAAGAATGGCAAGAGTTACGTATTTCCACCGGAAAACCATTTTTAGATACGCATTATAAAATTCGCTGCGTAATTACTTCCACGCGAAAGCTTTTGCTGTTTAAACAATCGAAAGCTTCCTTCGTACAGTTAGCATAGCGATAATAATATAGCATAGTTATATTCTTCTTTGCATAACCGGCATATTGTATAATATAGCAGTAATAGTAGTTTAGTATAATGATAATTATATGTAAGTAGTATCATAATAACTTTTGTTGGTACGAAAAAGGTAAACGCATGAATATTCAAGTAATTTGTATAATTAATGTTGTAACGTTTTACGTTATAAAGAACATGTTATAAATTTTCCTTTAGTACGTGATTATTTGAAGCGTATATAAATGGTGTTTGCGTAATTAGTAGTTTGACCAGAATTAACTGGAATTAACCAGAGCTTTCTTCGTGGATGGTAGATAAGGAAATTGATGATAACTATCGAATACGTTCTTCGTACCAGAAGTTAAAAATTCGCTACTCCAGTTCCATCCAATTCTTCCTTTCAACATTAATTTTTTTAATCGATCGATTAATCTACGTTACCAGAGATGTATAGAAAATTCTCTTTGTTCTTACACTGCAATGATAAAATTAGAATCGAACTCTGTTAAAAGACTGGAACGTCACCAAGACGATGTTAATGTGATGTTAATCATTAGACGAAAATTCACGAGAAACAAGTCACAATTTGAAACTCCTATCTCTCTTTTTCTCGACGACAAACTCCTCTTCTTTTTCCACGAGCCGTACATTAACGACGAATGTTCCCAATTCGACTAAAACGAACACTTTGTTGCGCACACCCTTCACGCCAGTTACTCTCCTTTGTTTCTCCATTTAGGCGCGAGAACAACGGAGGGCAAAGAACATCGTACCCTGCGAACGGCTGCAAATACACGAGACAAATATTTCCTTTGTTTCGCGTCTTTTGTACACTGTCGAACGCGTAAAATGGACGAGCAAAAAACGTCCAGGGATTTTACGTAACGCAACGAAGAACGTAGCTGCTGTATGTGTCGGTCGCAGGCAGAAAACGAGATAAAGGAATCAGGAAGATATTTTGGGTCGATCAGCCGTTTGACATCGATGAAAGGGTCCACGTAACGAGAAATGGAAGAGAAGTACCGATAAAAATAACGAGTGGTAATTTGGTAATCATAGATGAGGTATTTATAGGCATTTTGGAACAATTGACACGTTCGTCGCCACGTCGCACGTATCTATGCGACGGGTGTACTTCCGTGGCGACCCCGTCACCAAAGTATGGTAACGCTCTTCTTCTTCGAGTTAATTAAATATACGATATTATATATAGGATATACGACATAAAAATATTAAAAACACGTTATACCATACTTTTTATTAATTTATATTCTGGGTAATATATCACGTTATTCTATATCGCGTGGTATTCGTTAAAACATTCCAAACACATTTGGGGTGACTTTGGGCACTTCGAACAATAGTTGTAGACTCCGTCATCGCTACTCTCCTCACTTTCAAATATATTTTCACGCTGTTTACCGAACATTTTGAGGATGAAAAAGTCACCGATGTACGTCTCACGAGTATGCTTCTCGACTAAATGAAAGATCCGAGATATCTGCCATGAGATCCCTCGGAATACTCTAGCTGGAAAGCTTATCGCTTTCTCCATTTCAGAAATAAATAATATTTTCTTTACAATGAATCGAAGGCGATAAACGATGAATTTCTGCTTGTCGCTCTATTTACGTTCTGCGTACCGGATTTGGGCCCCGCAGGAAACTTAGCCGAATCACGCTGGGCGACGAACGTGTTAAAAGACACTGAATATTATTCGCGAATTAAATCATTAGAGAGTTATCAAAATTCTTAATACAGTTGCCTCGTTTGAAATCTTAGACTATAAAAAAAGACCTGCATATTATTATTATCGTCGATTCAACTATTATTTGAAGGATTATATATTTTTGTTGACTCGTTACTTTTTTATATTCCTTAAAATAAAAGAAACGGTAACGTTACGAAAGAATACACAACGTTAGATTAATACGAAAAACGTGACAGCTGTTCGATATTTTTGTCCGTACAGAGGCAAACAATGTCGGATGAGAATTATGATAAAATAGAAAGTGGTCGCAAGAAGAGATGGATTGTAAATAAAAAGGAAACCGTGGTTTTATACAAGTGTGTGACGTAGGTACTAAATTCGGAGGCGTTTTAAGGTGAAATTCGCAGGCATTCGTAGCACACGAAGACAGAGATCGATCCTGTTCCCCTGAAACAACCCATAAACATGGTATCCTTCGTCGTACCGAGCACTTTAATTGAATGGAAATAGGTAGTGGTTGAATTTATGTACATATAAGTATATCAATCGTTATTCCGTTAGCGAAATGGAACAATTTTCGACGAGATCGAAATCTATTTTGATTACGTTAAGTATATATCGAATTTACAATTCTACGTCTTGGAATGACAAAGCGGGCGATATTAGACTTTGAGATTCGTAAAGACCAATTTGTTTGATTATTCGACCGAGTCCATGAAATATGAATTAATTGGATCGGGTATTTCTCGTGTCACCCAGAGACGGCCTGAAAGGGCGATCGATGGCGAAAGTGCGGAGAAAAAGGATCAAGGACGCGATCGCAGAGGTAATTAGCGGTTGGCAGGCGAGCAGAGAAACAAGAAAGAAAAGTGGCGCGCGAATTCCGTCGATTGCGTAAACTTTCTGCTTACGATACCGTGCAAAAGTTTCTGGCTATTTCTGATACCACGCATGACGACTAGTCGCGTATAGAGTGCTCTTAGTCGACGTACACATTTCTTCTTCAAAGGGATCTGCTATTTAAATATTTACCTTGCTCGTGCTTTCCGAAGAAATCCTAAGAAGAAGGTATTTTTCCTATTGAATCTGAACGAACATTCACGTCACGTGAACATCTTTTTTCCTTATTTTTTAAGCTGTCGGAATAGCTTGTGTAATAAGAAGTTATTATGGATTCAAAAATCACAAAGATCTTAAGAGAGATAAAATAAACGTTTAAAATTCTCAAACGTCATACTTGTCGTTGTGAAGTTTCAAAAGTCGACTCGGACGAATTAATGGATTATGAAATCAAAGGTTGACAGAGTCCCGTTTCTTTCACCGTGTCCGACCTCGGGGTACAGTCAGCCACGAAAAAGGAGACGCTTGTTATTCGAGGTGAACCTGTTTCACGATCAGGGTCATATTTTGTTTGCTCGTTTGGAAAAGACACAAGGCGCCTGCAATCTGGCCGAGGACCGCGGTTGGCTAGGGAATACGAGTCATTTTGGAACCGAGGGCTCCGAATTCGTGGCTTCTGGAATTGAAAATATTAAACGTATCTAGATTTCACCTTGACTTATAATTAATACAGAATACAGATGTATCACGATGAGAAGCTACAAATCGTGGAACGTTTATTTCTCTCTAAAAGAAGTTTCTGAATTAGCACATTCGATTTCACATTCCCTTCTTCTGCCAACCACCCTCTGTCAATATTTATCAGCGTGATTTAGGAGAGAGCTGAAAGCAAGGGTTACTGGCGCACTTGCATTCGGGGTTGTAAAATTTTATCGAGCAATTCCACTTAGGCGCATCGACCCGCCATCGCAATTGGCAGTCGACCAAGAACTGCTGAAACACAAGAGCGCAACGAGGTAAGCCATCTTCGCGACCAACACAAAGATCCGTGTACTATTTAAACATCGAAATAGGAGCTGAACCGATGCCAGGCATTCTGTTTCACATTTTACGCACGTTCGATCGTTGATCGACTTTGCATAAACCGACGTTGCAACAGGCTGCGTCTTCGCTGAATCGTTTCTCACCGACAACGAGCGTCTGTACCGTTTGTACGTTTCTACGAAACTGTGTTCTTCGCGGCAAAAGGGAAAACGTACGTACTTTTTTCGTTTGTAAGTGGAAGTAAAAATCTAGAGATAATCGTCGAATATTCATTCGACTGGAAACTCTAGTTAGAGGTTACTGAGATAACTCTCTTACGCAATCGTCCAGAGACGATTCTCCATAGCAGAGAACTCTTGCTTCTTTCTCGTAATAGCCACCCTAGAGCAATCCGAGGAAACTTTCCCATCGTTGAGGACGCGTAATACCATTCTCGGTGTTTGAAGGAGATCGTTAACGATCGTCGGAACGTCAGTCTTGCGCCTTGCTTCTGCAAACAATTGGCAATCGACCAGACGACGACGATCACCTCCTGCGACGTTATTTCTCTTCCTGTTCTTTCAGGAAAATTCCGAATATTTAGTTGACTCGGATATTCGAATATTATTTCATACAGTTTCGTGTTAGTGTAGAAATAGAACAATGGATCGTAACTATTTTAAGAACTGAAATTTATGTCATAAGTTTTCTTAATTCTTAAAAATTGTTTTATATGAAAATTCGGTAAAGAGTCGAGGATCATTCGGTAAAGTATTTGTTGTTGATTTGCGCAAGGTTATATAAAGAAACTTATTCTGTGCCAGAATGTTGTTTATCGCCGTAAGTAAAATCTGTAGTTTCTGTTATTCCTACAAGGCAAGAAAGTAGTTCTTGATGGGCTGTCTTTTGTCTAGACGTTGATTACAGCACGAATGATAACCGAGAAAGGTGAGCTTAATTTCAGAAAGGAGCCAGGAGGATGAAAGTAGAAGAAAAATGAAGACAGATCTCACAATGGGAGTTAAGAAAACGAAAACAGAGGAAAGATGAAGATGAAAACTCGAGGAGAAACAGGAACGAAAGAAGAGGAAGAAAAGCTTTCTCCTGCAAGATCTAACGCGTGGAACGAAGACATGCTCGTTACGTTAACTTTGATTGGGTCTTTAGATAAGAAAAGAACCTGATTTTCAAGACGACGAAGAAGGAAGCAACTTGAAATGTCAGTGGAATTACAGAGTCTTATTAGTGCGAAAAGAGATGGGAACCTGGTTCGTTGCCATCGAAGGAAGAGGTTTTTAGATAATTGGAGAACGGTTTGCGAGAAAAATATTGGTAGAAGGTCAATCGAAGTAACGTAACATTGTACAAAAATAACAGGACGCTAAAAATTGACGTAAAAAATTCTGCCTTACGATCGATTATAATTAAAATCCTTCGTGATTATGTCGACAAAAAAATATATCGACGACTGTTCAATGAATTATTATCAGGCCACCTTCAACGAGTAATATTTATCTTTCACAGAAAACAATTTTGCGATTTTATATGTATAACTATACTGCGTGAATCATAATTGACTCTCCTTTCGGGGAGACAATTATATTATTTACAATCCATTCGGAGTTACTTGGACGAATATAAAACGCAGACAAGCAATAAAGAAATTGCTGAATTTGAGAAATATCCTATACACTTTTAGATTTATCGTGAAATATTTAAAAATATTTTTATAGAAGAAACTTTCCCATTCTCGTTCGAATATTTTCTTACTATTTTGTTATTGATTTATCTCACAAGCAATAACAAATATTTTAGACATTTCAGAATATTTTCAAACGCTGAATACAGGTGCGAATCATTAGATGAAAGATATTATTGGAATCCTAACTTAAGACATGTCACATTATTTAATTCAGGACGTAAAAAGTTTCGCAACTGTTCGTTAAAATCTTAACTAACAAGACGTAAATAATTAAAATTTTTCATTATCGAACTATTAAAACTACGTTACTCTCTAATGACAAAGCAGTCTAAAGAGTCATCAAACAATAGCGTTATCTGTATATGAAGTTAGGACGAATATACGTACACTACCATTCGTAAGTATAATGAGTTACACATAGAAATCTTTGACGCATTTATTATATGTGTTGCACAAAGTATTACGAGTTTTCGCCAACGTCGTAATGAGACACGATTATCATAATCATATTCGCAAGATTTCAAACAAAACCGAGAATGTACGCAGAAATTGCAAGACATTTTTCACAAAATTGCTGCACAATGTTTACGTCTTGCTTACATCTTCACTATAGCATACTAACTTCTTATCGTATATTAACGTTTAAAACCGAATTTGAACGTGTAATACACTATGAAATTCATCCGTAATAATAATAAACGATAGTATCGCACAGAGTCTATCTTTTCGTAATTTGGTAATTAAATTATATTCTGTTAAAAATGAACAAATCTCTGCATATTTTCAGACGTTAGAGCGCGTTTAATAAATTGCACAAGTACCCTATATCGCGTTTAAATTAAAAACAATTCTTCGGCTAATTCGTAAAGCAACAGGATAAGTGGCGATCTTTGGTTCGAAACTTGACAACAACGTAATAGCACGATCATGGGAAACTGGTTAGGAAAATGTTGTATGATTCTGATGTAACTGTGCACGCGTAACAAACGTGCCATGGTCGCAGAGAAACCGCTGGCACATTTGCAAGACGAACACGTGCGATGAACACAAAGAGAATTGTCTAGCATCGGGACGGTCTATCGAGGCATTCCTTGGTCAGCATTTAGTTTTTCGAAAAAGATCCAGCTGTAAAGAGTTTTCGTGCGAGATAAGTGTTTTAAATTTTGTTGTAAAATTTATCACAGAATCTCGGCAAGATTGTCATTTACGTAGGAAAGTGAATGCTGGTTAAGTGTTGTGAAACCTGTGCAATACTTTGATAACTGACAGAAGTAATATGGACGCTAGTGTGTATGTAAATTGTCGCATGTTTTCTATCGGCACGAATACATTATCGTTTTACTTGTCTGCCTTCCTTTTTTTATTATATCTTCGATTGACGTAGTGCGAATAAAGGTCGGCGATGAGAACAATTTTGTTACACGTCATAACGACCAATTTTAATTCCAAATGAATACATCTTAATTTTCAATTAACGCTTCAAAGAAAACCTTTTGAAATCGATTTGACTATTTCATGGTTGACTTGCTTCCCTGTTTCTGTCCTTTTACGATCTTAGGATAACGCAATTCGTCGATCTTATCATCTCTTGTGACGTTACGATCGTCGCGTTGGTTTAATATGATTTTACGACCGTCATTTCGATCGATATGTGATAGAAACTATGTTTGATCGTATTAATTCATATTAATTCACAATGTCGTATTAATTCTGTGAAATCTTTGTTGCTCAAGAGGCAGAAGGAAGCAGATAGAACAAGTTTTTTGTTTGCTAATACAATTTACGTCCCTGAGATCAACCATGTTCTTGTTCTTTTTAATGAAAGAATAAATATTGAAACAGCGAAACAATTTTCCCTATTGTTCGTTTTCCACTTATTTAATATTTACCCAAGACGATACAAATTTATCGTTGTACGAATAATTACAAAGAATAAATACAAAGTAACGATTTTAACAAGGGAAACAAGTGTTTGAGCGGCCCACGATAACGCAACCTTTTGCTAAATGGCTTGTCTTGATCAATGTCATGTTTACTTTTAAATTACAAACCCGAGAGAGTCACGATAAGAGGGACGCAAATGTCAAGTTAATGTTAACGTTAGCGTAAAAATTTGGTGCCCTGGTAATCGGATTGTCTAGTTGACGTTTACACAAATTCGTTCCTTTCTTTTCCAAAGACACTCGGAAGAAGCTATTGAGAATCTCAACACCAAAAAGGACGAAGTAAAGATATAATCAATTCGTTCGCTAGAAATCTTTACAACGACGTTTCATTTGTCGGATCAGTTCCCGAAATAAATTCGATCACATCCTAAAGCTAACGAGAGAATTTAAAAAAAAAAAAAATTACAACGTATCAATTTTTTGTAAAAATTATAAGATTCAACCTATAATTTGAATATATCATCATCGCTAATAATAAGACCGCGCATCTTTATGAATATATCAATATATACGTTTCGATGTCGGATAAATGATTCGCGTAAATGCACGAAAATCCACGGCAATGGCGTATTGTAACGTCTGATGCGATTGTAAACGATCGATTAAAAGGACGTTCGCACGCTTTTAACCTACCAAACTTCCATACAATTCTACAAAAACAATAGCAACAGCGCCTCTACGTGAAACCAAAGAGTACTTACGTTCGATTATAACAAGTGTTACTTGACTCGGATCCTCGGTATCCCCTTCGGTTTTCTTCGTCAACGAGACTTTAGAGAGTTTGGCCGATACTTTGAACAAATTCCTTGGAAATCGACCACTCGATAAAATAACTAACACGGAACTGAAGCAAATACTAATGAATCAGCCAGTGTATCGACCAAGACACATCGACGGGACGGAAAATTCTGTCGACCGAACGAGTGAATATCCTCGAGGTGGGGGCGCAACGGTCGAGCGAACGAAGGCGAGAACGTTCGCCGAAGAACCGCGACGTGCGTTCGATCGACAAAACGGACGAAAATGCGGTGGGACCGGGCCCAGAGACCCGTTCTTATAGGCTCAACAGCTTCGCCTTCAGGGTCGAAAAAGTAAGATTAAACGATTTTTCACGAGCGTCTACGGTGACGTACCGATTCGTTCATAGAGTCGATGATCCTCGTTGAGTAGGTTCGATCGGAAGCGCGTTTCTTTTTGTATCGGCGAGACTCGATCGTCGTTATTGACGAAACGAGTAGAACGAGATAGGAAATTTGTACCGCGAGGAAAATAGTTACGTTTCACGCTGTCTGGAATTAAGCTGACCGATTCGTTGGAGGGGAAATGGATTTTATTAACTGATCGAGTGGAAATCTTGGTCGAGCTGTTTCGAGAGATTCGCACGGTGAATAGAGAGCCGTGTGACAGGTGGCTGCAGGGAAATTGAACTTCGCTATGGGAAGAATTCGACCTGGAAATCGACCAGCAAATTGGAACGTAACGTCGTCTCCTTGCTACATACGCGATATACGTTTCTTCGGTTATCGTTATGAGATACGGATCATTAATACAGCACGCTAACATTTGAAGAAAATCTTAATAATCCACGCGAATCACACGTGTAACGATTAATATGGCAGAAAAATTGTTTTCGTATGAAAATTGATGGATATAATTATGCTCTATTCTTTGGTTTTGTTTTATTTACCGTAGTTTTCGTAATATTTATGAAAGGAGGTATACGTCTTTGGATCTAATATTATAAAAAGGATATACAGTTGCAGTTACAGGCAGCGTCACGTTAATATTCCAACATCCTTTAAATCTGAGTAACTTTTTTTAAAATTAGACCGAACGATTTTTTGAGAAGCTATTTAGAAGGATGAATTTTGCGCATCATTTATGACGTGTAAAGAAAACGTCGAAAAAATTGCAGCTGGTTGGAATGGAAGAATCGCGAAGAAAATTGTAAAGAGTAAATGTCGTATTTTGCAATCTCTTCATCCGAACTTGATTAACATTTTTATGAGCTATAAACGGTTAGAAATAATGAAAATCGCAGTTATTTACGACTTTCGAGTAGCCGTAATAAATTTGAAGATTCTTGCGAGGAATCTTCCGATGGCTGTCGCTTGTTTCTGCATCAGCAGATTTCGATAGAAAGTTCAGCGTGTATATATTTGGTATAAATCTACAAAACGTGTCGTTTCGATTTTCGTTACAGACCCAGCTACAAACAGCATGATTTTTAACGTGGCCATCTTTATTATTTTCTTCGCGATTCCGATCGATTGAAACTTTTTCGTTCTTTCAACTAATCCTTCCAACCTCTCAAAAAATTTCAAGTCGTTTGGTCCAATGTTTAAAGAGTTGGTCCATTTTAAGGCGTTTCGAATACAAATGCGAGCGACTGTATACTATTCTCTTTCGTCTATCGCGCGACAAAAACCAGAAGAACGATAAGAACAGACTTATCATATTTTTCTCATGTGATTTTCATATACACGTTCCTTCGACGCAATTTTTATACTTTACACGCAATAGATTAGCTTCTTCCACTTTATCGATGATTTTGAAATTATGTTTTTCTTGGGAATATTCGAACGATGTAAATATTCCCGCGCCAACAGATAATTATAAACTTTTCAGATGCTTAAAGGTGAACGTCGTAGGAATGCCAAACTGGTTGGGACTGTTCGCTACGCGTCAAATCGAAAGGTTATTGAACTTTCAATTAATATGCGCCGCGTTTTCCATTCGGTGGAACGCAGAACTGTGATTATTCGTAACACACGATCGGTTTATAGTATCGAATCTTTCGCGGGTCGGTTTATTATCGTCGTTTGACGCCTTGGCGCTAAAATGCGCCAGTTCGATTGCGGCAACTCTACGATTAGATAAAACGTTTCGAAATGGTGTTCGGTCGTGGAAAGTTGAAACGTGTCTTTTTCTTGCTCCTTTTTGTTTTCTTAATTAAAATCATGGTTGTTGTTAGTGATGTGATTAGGAACCAGTTTTTGAACGTGTATAAGTCTCTAGATGTGGAGATGACACTCTGAATTTTAAGGCAGCTACAGATGTCGTGAAAATGTCACGGCCGAATATTAGATAACAAAGACAAAAAGCAAGAAAAAAATAGACAATTCTATAAATTCGAACGAAATACGACAATAAAAATATCGAAACGATATGCAACAGCGGATAAAGGATAAGAGCAAATAGAGAGAATTCGATGAAAATGTATGTTACAAAAAAAAAAAAAAAAAAAAAAATATTCATTCTGAAATAAAATATTCAGAAAAGGACATTTCTTAATCGAAAATACAAAACCAGGATTCGAAGTAAGATAAAATAAATTTCCATGAATTTAAATTAATACGATGATAAATGCGACGAAAGAGACGCTACTAGCTATATTAATTTTGTAACCTATAAATATTTAAGAAGTTACTGCCGAGATATACCAACGAAAAGTATTGTCGCTAAAATAAATACTAATTATTCAATCGAATTTATTACTTCGATGATCATTCGAACGCTTCGTTATTTTCGTAATTACCATTCATCGGTATCGCTGTAAATCTTCACTCATCGAAGATTCACCGTTGAAATTGCAACATTTGGTATTCCATTCTTTGCCTATCACTTCAAAGCCACACAAGTAAAATTCCAAGTTACAAAAATCTCGCAAATCTACAAGTTGCCCAAACTAGACGAAAACTTTCACAGCATCCGCACACGTTGCACGAATCGTGATTCGCCCTTTGTCATCACCACGACCCCATGCACTCGACCCCCGGTGACCGGAAACGGAACGGATAACTCACTCACCGTTTAACCGTGATTCCATCATTGACTTGACTGAAGGATCGACCGGCGGTCGTACGATTGGACGAGCAGAGACGATGCCGTTGTCGTGTCAGGCAAATACGATATATCACGCATTAGTAGGTGATGTATAAACGAGGTTCTCTCCTCTATATAAACGCGTTGGGGAACTCGGTGACTGAAGCTCTGACCTTCCTTCCTCGTTACGATCCACTTCCCTCTCTCCGTATCTATCGTCGATGCTCGTCGACGACAGCGTGGCCGAGACACGCGCGTGCCTTTCGACGCTCGAAGTGGAACGATCGATCGATCGAACGAACGAAACGGGACGGATGATTTCTGTCGGTCACGGGATTAATGGGGCGAAACAGCCTGTTTATCAGCCGCTTCCTCTCCCCGGCGAAAGTTCTGGTAGGAGGAAAGGGATGTTTGTTTATCGGATGGCACGGCTGGGATCGGGTTATGGGTGCTTATAAATAAATTGACGCTGAACTTGGAGACGGATCGTGATGAGCCGAGTCGCCGTGGCGTTGGGGTGGGTCAGGATGCATGATCGATCGTCCGACACCGGCGGTGGTTTCATGGTGGAAGGATTTGTTATATGATACGAGGGGTGAATACGAATGTGAGCATCTGTGATGTTCAGAGTGAACGAGAGATAGAGGGAGTGTGAAATAGAGATACATTACGGTGTATCGGTGTTGGGACATCTTGTATAGGTGTCCATTAAAATATGGTAATGGAAATGGTAGATTGCCAGTGTAACTAGTCGGTCGCTGTTCGACCTCTGTATTCTGTCGATATCTGTCGATATAGCGACAGTGACAGTACGATAATTATTTTGTTGCGTTATGAATGAAGTAATTGATTAAAGAAACGATTGAATCGTAGGAATATCGAATAGTGGAGAATACCGAACTTGAAGGTTCCGCGAGATTTATAAAGCGAGATTTATAAAGATAAATAAGCTGCTTGGGAAAGGGTATATTCCTGGCAATCCTTCGTGATAAATATTTATGCATATTAAGGAACTATTTATCGAGTTCATAAGTTGTATTCCACGATTAAAAGTCGTGATGTAAACCGTCGAAAAAGAACAAGGATGTATTTAAAGGAGGATAATCCGAGGACGCCCTGTGCGTCAGTTACAAATTACACGCGAGCGTTTCCTTGGACTAGGCGCGAAGTCCGATTTCTGTCGCCAGTGTGTAACAGATATAATTCAGCGGAACTAACGCGAAAGATTGTTTAACTTAAGTAACACTTCTTCTAAGAAAAATCATAATCGTCGAAGAAATACTGAGAACCATAATGACAATGCTAATACAGATTTTTCGTGCATAATTCATGATTTCTAGAACATAATGGAAGCAGAAAAAAAAACATAATGATAGTTTGTATATTTTGTACATTTACACTACACATCTTCTGTATATTCTTATTTTTTCGAATTCCCATAAATGCATAAACGGCTGTAGTTTATAATACCGGTTTAAAAACTACTTTTTATTTTTTCGCGCGTAAATTATAATTCCTGATTTGTATTGCGTTTAACGATAGGTTTTAATACAAGACTAAAGGAATTAGATATTAGAAATGAGAATTTGAGGTCGGTGTGACATTACGTTAAACCGAGAAAGGCAGAAGGTTGACCATCTATCGCTATTGTTACAACGTTGGTCGGCCATAGAGAAGGCGCTTCAAAGAAACACGTAGCACGTTGCAACATTTGTATGCAACGACCGTGTCGTCGTGAAAAGGAACGAGCTTCGTGTTTTCCTCCACAGTTTGGTAGTTTTGCACTTTGAGCACGGCTAATGGAAACGTGTACATTGAAGGAATATACACCTGTCTCACGAAGACTCAATAATTGAATCTACTAATACAAACTAGTTTCGAACAGGAAGCCGATTGCTTTTTTGTTACATGTTTACTCGTTTATGGATCGACAAAATACGTATATCGCTTATATTCTATGCATGCATTCAAATAAATCCACCTCTGTCTTATATCTTTGTCTTTACATATTCATTTTTCTTTCTTAGAAGAATTTTTCAACTTTTTAGATTCGTTTTTATGATTAGGACGCGTTTCCAATATGAAACTATGCTACCTTGTTCTTACAGCTTGTTCCTTTTTGTTTATTATTGTTCTCAGCAAGTATGATAGTAGTATATTAGTTATTTGTGTATTTGTTCGTGGAACTTTATATAATCGCGTAATTTCCCATACGCAGCAAAGATTTTTCTAGTTAAATATATTTCCCGACCGCTTCAATCGTCGTCCCAGGACCATCTTGTCTAATACTTTTGTAAATAATAACGTTACCGATAAGTTAATGACATGTCGTCAAATTGCAGATTATAGATAGGCATTCTTCTACGAATTTAGTATTTTGCGTTAAATAGAATTATCGGGTGTTTAATTTTGCAAAATTTACGGTAGGTTAGAGCTGTAGCTGCGCGAAATTCGCCATCACGCGCTCGCAAAGAGTTTTACCGTAAGATTCTAACCGAGCGCCGAGTGGTTTGCGGCTGACAGCTTGGCAGGAATTTTGTCCGGAGTCGGTAGAGGTCTCCTCCTTTCAGCGAGAGGCTTGGAACGCGACATCTCAGTTCTATCTTCGTGAAAAACGATTGGACGCTTTTTCCAAAATTTTTCATCCTCCTTATGGTGGCTTGCTCCACGAAGGACGCCAATTAAGCAAACGTAGAAGATGGCAAGACAGTAAGAGTTATAAGAAAGCTACGAACATTTTTGCAGTTACGTATCCTCAAGTAAATCCTCGGTAAATCTTCGGTTTACTCTATCTAAATTCTACGTTTCTTTAAATAAACGTTGTATTTGCCTTTTAGAATAAAAGCTTACATAGAAAGTGTAATATGTAGTGTTTAAACGATGAGTTATTTTCTTTCTAATAACCAGTCGAACGATTTCTCCTATGCATTCCTTCCCCTTTTCTTTTTTCATGAAAGTTCGATAATCACGTACGTAATTATCATTCTTTTACGCGCTTGATTTCATAGAATGTTCCGTTTGTACGCGTGTTCAGTAAAGAGCAAAAGTCTTAGTCCGCAGATATCGAACAGAAATATCTTGCTTTCCTTAATAAGCCTTTTACGAATAAATTTCAGTAGACATTTTGTTAAAATTCATCGTGATCGACGAATCCAAACGTTTTTTTCGTGAAATTTTAACATATAGTCATTGTATAATAAATATAATACGACATTAAAACAGTAATAAAAAGCAATAGATAATATACAATAATAATAAAAGATGAATTAAATGAAAACAAACAAATGGAGTTTGTTAATAAGAGTCGTAAGAACTAACAGGCTACGCTCTGTTGAAGATTAATCGAAAGCTGTTTAAAACTCGAGAAGATTCGATAAGAGAGACGGTATCTCCATAATTGGAATAATATTGATAATCGTTGTCGAACAGAGAAACGATTCGTCGGTCTGCCGTTATTCGTCAAGAGGGGGAAACTCTTACTTCCTACACGTTCACGTACGATTCTCCTGTCATTAACCTGTTGTATTATTAGTGTGGCCAGTGCCAAGCCGATGTGCTTCGGGCGTGTTTCCGGCTGCCAATGAATTTCACGATTTCCCTTTCTAAGCTGCGAGTCGAATGACTCTTAATCCAGCAATAACGGCTATCTGTAGCGAAATCTATAGCAGCGTCGGTCAATTCTGTTATTCGCTGATCGCGCGAGCGATCGCGTGAGCGCACCTTCGTTCAGATGTAATTAAAGCGGCGCGGTGCTTTACGATGGATGTCTCGCGAATAAATGTGCTCGTACGTTCCACAGATTTTAGTCTTTTACTTTTTAGGAATTGGAAATGTCAGGAGAAATTTTCTGGAATTGGACACTCCGCTATTAATTTCACTTTCGAATACTTTGTAAAATTCCTTGCGTAACATTCGAATTTGTAATTTTTGAATCTGCAAGTTTACAATTTTCTCAACTTCTGTAAGAATCTGCCATAATAACGTTTTAACTTGTTTTTACGTGTTTTGGTAATATAATTGCATTGCCATTTTAAAGCATCTTTTACAAACACTTTCAGAAATCTTATGCTGTTCTTATCCCAAATTGCAATTGATACGGTCGTACAACCATGATTTACAACTTTCTCCATCGTTAGATGATATAAACGTATATGAGATATTATGTTATTACCAAGGAATTTGATATGAAAGATTTTTGCCCTACTGATTCTATAACCCAGAGACGTTACGTTGGCAAGAGAAATTAATATGCTTAACGAGAATAGTATGCTAATAGAAATCGCGAATAGTATACGTTAGCTGTTCGAAATGAAAGTTGTTTCACAAGTTTACTTGCGATTTTTACAAGCAATTAAAAGAATTCTCCAACACGTGCTTCGCGTTATTATGTATTCATCGATAAATCTTTCTCACATCTATCAAATGTTATTATTTATTAACCTAGAAAGCCTGTAATTTTATTCCATTAATACCTAATCCTACTATTTTTCTTACGGTTACTCATCTTCGGTTTCGAATTTCTTGGAAACCTTCTTCGAGGGAGATTTCGTTGGATGAACGATTCTGGAATCGTTGCTCCAGCGAGCAGCTTATCCAGCCATTAAGCGTCGAGCAACCCTTGAAACTAAATCAACAGCTCGACCACGAGATTACTTGGTTCTGGGAAATCGTTAAACAAAAAGCGAGTGGAAATGGATGGTCGATAGATGGGCAGGATGGTCATGTTTATTGAAACTTCGATTAGCTTAATAGGAAAGCTTCGTTCGTTTCGGTATAATAAGCTGCAATAATAACGTCAATAGAGAATTAAAATCATTACAGTTTATTAAGTTTTTGCTATTTCTTCAGTTTTATCGACAGCGTTATATGATTAAAGCATTTACGTATTTTTCTTAATGATATACAAATTATACACGAGATTGAAAATTATACAATCTTATAATCACTTCTTAGAAGTGAAATTAATATTCAATTCTGTTATGATTTTGCTATCTTTACGCGAGAAGAATAGGCTGCACATATTTATGCGAGTTTATATTTAATGGATAAGAAATATGTTTTGAAAACTCAAACTATATATTTTATCTAAACTAAAGAAATGGTTCTTACGTAAAAATTTGTTTCGCTCTTGCTAGATATTTTAATTATTTTATTTTAAACACCTTTGTTTACTTTGTACACATTCCGTAGATTTTTCTACATTTAAATATCTCATAGATGGGTAAACATTCGTAGTCCGATTATTACAGTGGGTGGAACAAAGAAATTGAGATCATTCGAAATTTGTAAGTCGACGATGCAGGTGGAATTACTAGATCAGAATATGGCAGTGATCTCGTTATTCCAGAAGATTGCTCGATCTCTGTTACTGCAGTATCTCCTTTTACTCAGAAACGAGATTCTTATGACCCAATTGAAGTATAACTCTACAGAAACATCTTACGCGAATACCAATTAGATTAAATAAAAACACGCGGAATATTGAAAATATTTGATTATATCTTTTTTGGTGTCGCTCATTATTGTAGTATCACGTATACCTTCTTCTTCTGGGAAATAGGTTTATAAGCGGACGTGTTTTGCAGCCCATCTTGGATACTTTATCGAAGATGCGTGTAATGTCGAAACACGCAGAAACATTATAAATATCCTATTATATAACATATTTATAGTTTTCCCAGCTTCGATCGTATCTTTGATAGCGCGTTGCACTTTATGACGATATTTCGTGAACATTGCAGTTCGTTTATTTAGTTCCTGGAATAGTCCCAGACGAAGAGGCGAACAAGACGCTGGTACAACGTTCTCGAAACGTTGGCATCAAGTGTAACGTATTAGGTTGTCCGAGAAGTTTCTTTCGTTTCGTAAGGTGATAATAGACGAACAAGAATTTCTGTTTCATATTATTTTATCGAATTAGATATGATCCATTTCCGTATTATTATGTTTGTGCGTAATTCAATAAACTAATATAAAACAAGAAACCTTATGCGTCTATTATTTCCTCATAAAACGAAAGAAACTTTCCGGACAACCTAATACTATCAAAAGGAAAAATTTTGTAAATGAATATAAATTTTCTTAGTGTCACTGAAATTTTTCAAGAGAATTTGCTAGCAAAACCATGCACCTAGGAATTTGCCTTTCTTAATTTTGCTTTTGGTAATGCGAATTTATGAAAAGGTATGAAAAACATTACGTCGTGGATACGTTTGTTTGCATACACGTCCGATTTATTTACATTTCTTGTTGATATAGCGTACTATCCACGGTTCGCGAGACAAGAAACGCATTGTACGTTCCACCAATCGAATTCTAACTCAAAAGGATAGTGGCACCGAACTAGACACAGTACTAGATCCTGCAGGAAGCATTGTCAGCCCGAGGAACGTTCGCACATTGCTGGATCGGTGATTGTGGCACAATCGACGTACAACTTTCTCGCTCGTAGATTTACAAACACGGAAGAAGCTTGAAACCGGCCTAGTAGGTTCTACAGTAGTCGCAGTGTACGCAGGTTCGCGCTAGCGCACGGATCAAGTCACGTCCTTGACAAAGCAGCCCTGCTGAACCAGTGAAGTTACAGCTTGCCAGAGTAAGTACTTTGAAAGCCTTCGAATCCTCGCAGTTGCTTCTAAACCTCGCTGTTTACTCTTTGTACGTATCCTTTCTACGTCCCATCGATCCCCGTTGGTTGCTACGGCAGTTTTTGAGTTTCTGGAACTTGCAGGTCTTCCGAAGGTTTTTCGTCCAATGAGTATTAATCGTATTTTTTTATATCTTGAAGTTACTTGTTGGGTTTTTGTTTGTTTGTTTTTGAAGTTATTGATCATTGAGGTTTACAAAGTTAGATGATAATGCCACTGCAGTCATCGAATTTTTATATGCGAACGTCACCGTCGTTTTGACGAACGAAGAGACTTTAAACGTCGTGACACAATCTACAGGAAAACATTGAAACGAAAAATTAGTTAACGATAGAATAATACGATAGTGGAAACAACGTAGCAGAGTTAACAATGGATAATTGTTTGGTTCATTTTTCAAGTTTTCTCAAAGATTTCAATAATCCACTGTATATGAATTGCACTTTCATTGCACTAATCGGTTAACATTCACCCGGATTTTACACACGAACAAACAAAAAGAAAAACAGCGTTCGAGGATTGTAATCCCCTGAAAAACTGTCTGAAGAATAAAAGAAGCGGCACGTGAACAGTAACTGAAACACAGTGAGGCTTTAACGACTCGTTGAACGATTAATAGTTACGTCGTAGTTAACTGGTACGATTGTAAAAAGAGACGTTGTTGCGGTAACGTCTGCGAGAACAGAGAAAGTAGAAATGAGACGTTCTTATGCAGACACGTTCAGTGAAATTGCATCAACCAACGTAATGATGAATTACTGCATATTATGTTGCCATAGCTAACTCGAGTCGCAAATATATCGCTTTTCTATTTTTATTTTAGTTATTATATTTTATCATCTATTTTGTTTATCGCGTTGAAAGAGATATATCTTCCGCTAAAGCCCAGAATAAATTTCTAACAAATTTTTTTCACATATAATTTGGACTTTTGAACTCTGCGACGTATATTGGGTCACGGTACACCCCGGTCACGAAAATACCCGAAAATAGAGTGGAAACGATCGAAAGATATAATTTTATTGCCGCAACAACTACTTCCACGAATTCTGACCAGCAGCTAGAAACGCTAGAAAACTAATAGAAAACGTAAACGACAAGATTCGTTGAGAAATGATATAGCTAAATTAAAGACAAGGGAAAGATATCGCATATACGTAAATACAGTTTAGCTAATAACCGTGAATATCGTTTCGTGATTAGATAGTTAATCTGTCAATATGCTGATTTTTGTAATAGCCCGACAACTGAAAAACGAGGGTTTATCGTCTTATGTCATTCCGTAAATAGAATGGAAAGTGGAATTCTTTAGCAAAGATCGTAGATTTCCTGAACAATTATATTTTCATCGCGAAATTACTCGTTACGTTAAATGTTATTTATAGAACGTTGATATACCGAGGAGATATCACTGGATAGAACGTTCAATCGGTAAGATTCTTACTTTTACTTTCTCCTTTCCTTAACATGCGAATCGTAATACACCCACGACAAAAGTCGGGTACGAGGTTGTAGTTAGTGAAAGCACCGAACCGTGGATGCAGCAGGATGACCATGACATGTTTCGTAATCTCGATGACGTATTACCTTTGGATAGCACGGTATCGGTGTGGCTCGCAACGATCGCTGCAACCGTCGCACGTTGCTAGCGAGTTCACGCATCTAATTTGTTCGTCGGTAAACGTTCGCGGCGCAATTCTAACTCTTCCGTGGTTTGTAAACTAAATTTCGTTAGTCGAAAAGTCTTCTATTCTCAGGTTCTTTAATCTGTTAATGGCGAGTGAAATAAAATAGGTTCTTCGAAACTGATGGAAAGCATTTGAGCATTAACTTACATTAAAGATCAAGTAGTTTAGACAATACATCGACGAATTGTGTATATACAACGACGATGTATTACTTGCAACATTTTAAAGACGCAAGTGGAGTAAGATAATTCGTGAACCGACAGACGTAGGATTCGTAAAACGAGTCCAGCTGCAACAGTTGTATAATCCTGTCCAGGTAAACTAACTAAAAACTAGCTAACTCAATCGACTTGCTGCGATCGAAAATGTCTTTCGTCGAACCTATTTCTTTCGAGACTTTTCATTTTTCGTGACTCACGCGCAACTCGTTTCTGATCCATTGATACGATACGATTAAATAATACAATTAATCAATACCATCGTTTATTCCCTTGACGAATTGTGTATATACAACGACGATGTATCACTTGCAACATTTTAAAGACGCAAGTGGATAGGACTTTTAGTCGTTGGTTTTCTACTAGTTTATACATCTATTCGGGCATTTGCGACCGCTAGCGTTTGTCAAGTGATCGAAGATGTTCTTTGAACCATAGTGTTCATTGATCCGTAGAAACCCAACTATTGAACACTACTCACCACCCACTATCATCGTCTTCATCGAGTTTCACCGTGTGCAGTACTCTTATTTTTGTACAACCTACGCTTCCTTTCTACCTACGGATAAACGAGGAGACATAGGAAACGGAAGCTCAGCTTTATTTTCAGTTACGTTTCATTCTATGTTCGTAGAAAGATTCGCTTCTATTACGCTTTTACCTATAAATCAAACTATTTTTAGTTTGCCAGGTAATATGTCACGATGCGCGGCGCAAAGTCTGTCGACCGTGTCTAAGAAATCCTATCCTATCCAACTATCAGCGATCTGTTGAAAGATTGCACCGACCTTGGTGTTGTTTAGTCGTCAGTTACTTTATGCGCTAATGCAGTCGCCAGTGTTTAAAGTCAGCTCATAACTTTAAACTTTCTCCGCGAGAACGAACTGACTGTCTACGATGCTTCTTCGAACGGTAGAGCTACGCGATCGTTAAATATATAACGATCAGATAAAAAATCGCTAACGAGACAACTATACGCGAGAATGGCCTCTTTACAAGTTTTAGAAAGCTAATATAATTTATGAATTGACGTGTACAAGCATAATATTCGCCTCCTAATATACTTTTTGCCTTTTCACGATAATCATACTGTACAGTGATTAATATCTAATTCATACAGTCGGTAGGCTTTTTGCGTGAATCGTTTGTTTCGAAGTCTATATACTCTTTTTCCTTAAGGAGACTCGAGTACCTTGAACTTTAGACGCTTGTTCGATTTGCGTGTTAAAAAATGATAGCGACTCACGGTTGTAAAAGTAATCTGGCGACCTTCACAGCGCGATTGTAAATAGATTATACGTGTCTTAAATAGATCTTTCGTGCGCTGTATATGTACAATACGTGTGTTGGTCGCTTTCCCTGAAATTTTGCTTGTCACTAGAACGCGCATATTTAGGCGTCTACTTTTCTTTTTATCTTATTTATCGTATTTAAGGATTTCAGGTATAAAAATGCACAGTACACGAAATAACACGCCTCGCGAAAGTATTCGAACAATTATCGTAAAAAGCTCTTGCGAATGCATTATGCGTGTTGTAGGGAAGTTTTTCAAATTTAACGTAGGTTTCGTTTCTCGGATTCCGTTTATAAAAGCATGAACTATTCCGTTTAAATATTTTCATTTACGAATGTAATTTTACAGTATCCGCGATGTATTACCAATCCATTTGAAAGCGACGTCGCACGTGTGCAAGAATACACGTTGTCGTTATCGTTATCAGCAAATATTGGAAAATCAATTGAAGGAATAAGACGTAGTAGGAAGTATAAAGTATAGAGACGCAACACTGTGCAAAATGATAAAGTAATATCGATTTGAAGTAAAGAAAAAGATAGGAAGTCTACGACTATTATCGAAATTTTAAATCGTCCATTCCTCAGGATAATCGTTTAGTTAGAGATCGGTTTCCAATATTCCGATTTTTATCTCACGATTACACCGCGGATGTTTGTGTGTTTACGAGAAACTCAAAGGTGCAAAAATAGACAGATTATTCGTAATGTGCAAAAATATAGAAAATATACAGAGTCGCGGTACTTGCAGAGTCAGGGAAACGTTTATTCAGATTCTATTTCTTTAGTACGTTCGTAAAAATGAATTTGCGTGTGTGTACGCGATTTAATTATGGCATTACATATATATAACCTGTATTTATGGATTAATGATTCTAAGATGTTAATGCGGTTATATTTCATTCGTTCTCATAGACGCTATTCAAATAGTTTACATAATAATAATAATTCCTCGATTATACTCTCCGCTATCTATGACTATGCTCGTTCATAAATAGAGCGTAATATTTATTTAAAGAATTATTTCTGCAGAGTAAACGCTTTCACAGGTAAATTAACTTGAAGTATCGTTAGTTAAAAAATATGAAAAAATAATGTACGAATTCGAATCGTTCTATGGAATGGCGTGATTGTTTCTTTTAATATTAACGTTCTCAGTAAGGCCGCAGGTAAGAGGGAAATTGCAGTGTATTTTGAGTCGATGCAACGAGGTCGGACACCTTAGTTGCAGTCAGTTGCATCACCGATCGGCATCGCTGCTGGATCGACTCTCGTATTCGATTTGCGACTCCCATAACACCGTCTTTGAATCTCTTTCCTTCTGAGAAAATTCTTTTCCACCTAGCGATAACAAAAATCCAACTAAAACTGATCAAAATTTCATTCGGCATCTCGTGACTGTATAGCAGATGTTTTCGAACAATGTTTTTCCGTTGAAGAACTCGCAGCGGTGTTCTTACAAAAAATTCCTGTCGAGCATTCGTTCATCTTGAAAAAGGAGTTCCACAAAGTCGTCCTGTAAAACTGGGAAACCATGGATCGGTCGTAAGTCGGCAACGTTCTCGCGGTGCGCATTTTTGAGAGAGAAAGTTACGTTGATTGTGTTCGAGCCAGGTGAACAGCAACCGATCGAAAGTCTTTGCAGTCGCGACGCGTTGTTTCGTGCAGGAACCGGAAGGATTCTTCGTACACGCATCACGCGATGGGTGATTCACGCTGGTGGCAGTTTTGTGTTTAATACGTGTTCGTGTCGATGATAGACGACGAACGAGTCTTCTCTCTGTGCTATTATCGCCACGACGATTTATCGTTAGACGAATGCGAAACGAAACGTACGAAGAAAAAAGGAAATTTTATAAGCACGTAGTACTCTCTGACGACAATATCAGAAACTCGTGTCGCGTTACTCATTGTTCTTCGAACGATTGATGTATTCTTCTTCGTAATTCCACGCGAACGAACTCGGTTGTAAGCTGTCATCGTCAACGATCTGTCGAGGTAATGCAACGTTAGTAGTTGGATTTCTTAAACCATCCAGTGGTCGGAAGCTTCTCAAAACAGTTAATACGCGCAATCAATTCGATCTTGGAAGATAATTTCCTAAAGCGAAACCAAAGCGAATAGCAGTGCTTGAAAATATGTCTGCAATTGCAGAGCGTTTCAAGTATTTCGGAAATGTAAAAAATTTGTTGATAAAGCGACTCTCGAAGAACGAGCTAGCCTTTCAAAATAACTCGTAAACGAAACCGAAGTGAATCGAAGTACGTGGAAACGTGTTTCTAACGATCAACTTCAAGTTCGTTTCAAATTCTAAACTCGACTTACCGATTGTCTGAAAGAAAAGCTAGCGGAAAGAGGTCGAATAAGGCAGGGGACGAGTGGAAAGAAACGAAACCAGTCGTAAGCTGGCCGCGAATTGCGGACGGTGACTGTCGCGCGCGGCTGTTACAGCCTGCGACCACGCTGTCGAGGTTATCTCTCGATTCGACGCCGCGACGTTAAATTACGTTGATCCTCGAGTCCTGGGCTTAACAGTTTCTCAAGCGTAGTCAAACGTGGATTACGCGAAACTGTATCATGCCACAGGATACGGAGGACGTGTCGAATGGCAGGATCGGTGTAACCTTGAAGAACGAGCCGAAACCAGGAGCCGAGAGGGAGCTTCTTCTCGGAGAGGATTCGCCGAAAAACGGCGACGTCGATGTTGGAAAGTGTTGCAACGATTTAAACGGTATGCCGGAATTCAAGGACGATCAGATCCAATCGAACGACGAGGAGGTTTGTTTGGATCTTGGAGAACCCTCGCCGGAAGTGATGGAGTACGCCAGGAGAGAACTTGGAGAGACGGACGACGTTAAGTGTAGGACCCTTCAGGAATTAAGGGATATGATTTACGGTAATTATTATTGACAAAGGGATATCTATGTTGCTCAAAAGATACAACGACTCGCGATAATATTTTAACTCTGGCAGAAACTTTTCATAATTTACGTTATGTGCCTCGTATATCGGTAAAATTGTATTAGTTGAAGTTCAAATTTCATTAGTTAAAAAATTGATTAATTAGAATTAAAAGCCGACTGATATTTGTTTCACAATTTACGTTATGTGCCTCGTATATCGGTAAAATTGTATTAGTTGAAGTTCAAATTTCATTAGTTAAAAAATTGATTAGTTAGAATTAAAAGCCGACTGATATTTGTACTTTATGCGGATATTTATGCAATTTCATACGTTTACGTCTATACGTTATAATACATTATACATAAGAAGATAGATTAACTAGATATTTATTTCAGTCGCTATAAGTTGAATATTTTCTGCATAATGTGTGCATTTTGTATATTTTTGCGCTTTTTACCTTGCCACGGAAGAACAAATTTAGTCTATTAATTATGTCAAGAATTTCATTTATAGTAGAGCTGTGCAAGAAACAGAGTAAAGAAGATCAAAATAGTTTAGCTCGTAAGAAACTTATACGTTAGACAGAGGAACAATTATTTGAGATAGCCGAATGAAAACGCGTTCTTTATATATCTTGGGAATTCTATGTTCGACAGAGAGAGGAGAATGTCTGCCCCACAGGATGGACGATGACTTCTTGATTAGGTTTCTAAGGACGAGGAATTTTAACGTTAACAGGGCGCATAGACTGGTAAGTTTCATTAATATAACGAAACCGATACGATATTTTCTGAGAATTACGTAGTATGGTTGACTGGCTGAATCTTTTTTTCCACCTCTTTGTATTTTCCGAACGCTTTCTTACTAATTTCGTAGGAATGTGCAAATCCATGCAATTAGATAAGTAGTTTCCTTCAAATTATAGCGAACATGTGGTATACTTAACACCAATTTATCGACACTGGAATAAGATAATTCGTGGGCTGACAGAGGTAGGATTCGTAAAACGTGTCCAGCTGCAACAGTTGCATAATCCTGTCAAGGTAAACTAACTAAAAACTAGCTAACTCAATCGACTTGCTGCGATCGAAAATGTCTTTCGTCGAACCTATTTCTTTCGATACTTTTCATTTTTCATGAATCACGTGCAATTTGTTTCTGATCCATTGATACGATACGATTAAATAATACAATCAATTGATACGATCATTTATTTCCCTGGCGGAATATTTTTCGATCATTAGCGTGCAAATCATCGTATAAACGTGGTCGGCGACACCTTCGATCCATTGTCTTCTCAAGCGATGACAAAAGCAATTGTCAAACAAAGAGACGGAACAAGCTAAACGCCAGCCGATTTGTTAGGCGACTTGGTTGAATCAAAGTTCAATTCGATCGTGAGAAGCAAGAAACTCGCATCCCAAGCGACTTTATTTCCAATGGCCGTTCTATCTGCTCAATTACTCGACTTTCAAGTGTTGTAATCCAGATTCGAACGATTCTCGAGAGAGCAGGAAACCATCGAATCTACGAGATTCAATAAGATGGGTAGTTGCGACGTATCCCACGTTACAATATATCGTTGATTCGTTGAAGGAGCGATATATCTTAAAAATGACCGATAAAGCACATATTCCATAAATTAGAAAAATTCGATTAAGACAAATCGATGCAAGGAATTCGTATCTTTGCTTTTTCCCCTCAAAGTCATAAATTATAAGGTGTTTACTTTTCTTTAAAAGAAGTTGGCACGATATCACACGATGAAACGAATTCGCATTGCAATTCCGCACGTCTTCTCTTCGCGGCGATCATTAACAGAGTTGATTGCGTTTTCGAGGTTGACCTTTTTCCGTCGACAAACTACGAAACGCTTGAATAATTGCACGATTTGTACCTCGTCTTCTTTGCGGATTAAATCGAACGCTATCGCGTTCGTCTTCTCTCGACGTTCCTTTGAAACGCCATTAATTATTGGTTGGTGCTCGTTGTTTGCCCCGTTTCTATATTTGAGCAACGACGGTTGAGTTTGAACAACGAGATTAAATCGCTAAGAATCCGTTTAATGCTGCAAGGCGTGGTCGGTGGTCTTCCGAAGGGATTTTTGAAGAATTTAGAAATTAAAATTTGAATTTCGTTCGTCACTGGTCGACTACGGATGTTCATGGATTTGCGGAATATTTAAGCGTGCGAAAATGTACAAAATGCTTGACGCGTTTCAAAGATCTTTTTTATTACTGCCGCTTATTCGATAGCAGGACAGTTTTTGCATTTAGTCGAACTTTACGTTTGGAACTCTACTTTAAAGCAAAGATCACATCTCCTTAGGAACGATATTATTGAAACTTGGTTACAAAATTTAAACATTTTCCAACATTTACGTTACTAAAATATCGATTAGAGAGCAGAAGACGAATTCCAAGTAACCCCAATCGCGAGAAAGCCTCATCACACGTACACAACGAGGAGCATAACTGAATCAATAATCATAGCGTTGATGGCACGTGAAAAACTCGACGACAGTAAATAATGATTTGCACGAAACCCGTGATTATCGGTTCAATTACGCTCTTCGCCGTACTAATCTAACCAAAAAAGCGCTCCTGTTTCTCAAGAGATCTTTCGATAGATCGTAAACTACTGCACCTTCAAAGAGGAACATCCGGAGATCCATCAAGATGTATGTCCACTGGAGATGAAGCACATCGGCGAAGACGACGTGATGTCAGTGCCAGCTTACAGGACGCAGGATGGCAGGAGAATAATGATCTATCGACTGGGAAATTGGGATCCAAGGAAGTATGGCGTGGAGGAGATCTTTAAAGCCACGGTCATCATTCTCGAACTCGGAGTTTTGGAGCCGAGAGCACAAATCCTTGGCGGCGATGTAATCTTTGATCTGGAGGGCATCACTATGGCGCATGCGTGGACCATCACTCCTCAGGTATTTCTTTTTATTCTCTTTATTCTCGTAATTTTCTGGATAACGCTGATAATCAGCCAGACGATAATTGACGCTGTACGAGAACGAAAGAGAAGGAAATAAATAAAAGGAACGAGAAATCGAGCACTCGATTAAACGAAACTCCGTTGCGGAAGAAGCATCTAAATCCGAGAGCAAGATATCTTAGCTACCGGTATCGATCTGCTTTCAGCGTTCTTGAAACTTAAACCATCTATAACGTCCTTGAAACTAATCGTCTCTCATTTTATCCGGCGACCTCCTGTTACGTTTATTCATCCCGGCCGAATATCCAGTGAAGTGGTAGCTGTGTAAAGGCGGCACTAATGGTGTCCTTGAAACTTCAACAATTCGTAAAGTTCTCGACACAGATCTTCTTCCGTGCAGCCACTAACTTCTTCGTTGGACCCCGATCCTTCTTCTAGTCGTTGGTTCCACGACGGAGAAAGATAACGTTGCACGACAACGCGGAAGAATCGGGAACTTGGAGACGGCCGAACTTTGACGTCGCTTTTCGACAATTTTTGCTACTGTTGCGAAATCGTTACAAAATATTCCTTCGGATCTTTGTCCCTTGCATTCGAGGATTTATCGTCACTGAGAGGTTCCAGATACGCGATGTTGATGTTATTAGATGTGCGAACAAAGGAACGCGTGGATAAATTGTAAGGTAGAAAATATATTTTAATACAAGAAGGAATATAATTTGAGCTGGTGCAGATCCGCACGCTAGCAGCGTTACCCTATGACTGAAAGCCCTGAAGCCGTCGTCGCCTGTCTACTGTTTACGGTCTGCCTTCGTCCCGGTCTTTTGTCTATACGCTGTCGATGGCTTCGGTGCTTGAGAAAACTAAAAGACCAGATGTGGTGACCAACATGAGATCATCGCTATTCGAAGTAAATGTCAACATTTGGCCGATGCTACTTTAAAAATTCAATATTCTTAAAAATAAGAGGATCGTGTCGTAGATCTCGGTTTAGCCTCGTTACTATGCAGCGATTGGAGCGTCTCAATTTTAGAATGCCAATTGCCAGTTTATTCCTTTGCATCGACTCTTCTCACAATCATCTCAATATCGATAAAGAGCATAGAATTAAGAAAATCTGCGAATCTAAAAGCTGTATTATCCTGGCGGTACTTTTGCACGATTGCGCCGGAGAACGTAGCTGAAAGCCGGCGTTAAAAGGAAATCCAGTTTATCCTCCTCGAAATCTCGAAATATCTTACTGTTTCGATTAATGCAATTCCAATGTAAGCTCGATCAAGTTAACAGTTCATTGGGCAACGATTGGGGCAACGTTTCTACCTTTATTAAATTGTGATAAATGATCGAGTTTCGAATGTCAGGAGATACGCGAATGTATCGAGTGTTCGAGATCGAGCGTGAACAAATTTCATCTGAAACGAGGATGAAAAAAAGAAAAAGATAACGATTTGAAATAATAAATCATTCTATTTCTTTTTAACAACTATCTCATTTCTCTTTCGAAAGTATAGCATAAGAATAAGAAACGTATTTAGCTAAATGTCCGTAATGTAATCATAAAAGCTGATTTTTTAACAAATTCAATAATAATTGATCTTCTCTTTCTATCTTCGCTAGGTGGCCAGTATGGTGGTAGCTTTGATAGTGTCGGCGTTCCCAATGACGACCCACGCTATACACATCCTCCATCAATCCTGGGTATTCGACGTGATGTTCTCGGTATTTAAGCCACTTCTGGACGTGAAGATGCAGAACAAGATCTTCTTTCACGGTAGCAACATGGAAAGTCTTCACGAGCACATCTCGCCGTTCCACTTGCCGAAGAAATATGGCGGAACCAGAGAGGAATTGGCTTACTACAAGTGGATAGACAACCTCAGCAAAGTCCCTCAAATCGTCAAAGAGATGAAGCAAGTCGGCTACATAGTCCCTGAGGAGATACAGAAGCAGTTAGACCAATTGGTCGAGGATTGAATTAGGATGTGCCTCAGGGACTCCTGCGTTGCCAGTTCAATATTATCTTCCATTCTTGATTAACAGTAACTATATACGCATTCCTTTTATGGTCATTTATAGACACGTCGATCCAGTTAGGACTTAGCTTGACTCTGTTTTTTTATTTCGTTTACTTTTTTCTTTTTTTATCATCATTGCTTTAACGCGTTTCTTCGCTGTCAGAGGATACATTTTATTTAGAGTAACTATCACATTAGACGCAACTGAAGTATTGTATACTTTCTAATCGATATTCCATTATTACGTTCGTTCCACGATTTCCTATATTTTTTACTATTTAGTGGCCACCAGTACCTTCCGCTATAGTATTGATTAAACGTTTTAGAAAAATCACTCTTCCTTCTTCTCTTTCACCGAATCTCCATCGGACGCTAGAATAAGATCGCGAATTGATAATAAATGGATCCGAGACGAATTAATGGCTTGAAAAAAATCGACATCGTTCAATTTCCTGGGAAATGGAGGGACTGGCGTTGACTGTATCCGTAGATCGAATCGAAACCTTCATTTTCCGGCCAGGATCAAACGAAACAAGGGCTATCAATCTCCTTTACCAAGATACGAACATCGTTCCAACTATGTACGTTAAAAGATTGGCGATTTATTAGCAAACGATCTCAAAGAAAAATGAATCTTAAGTCAAAGTTACGATTCAAGCGGATCAAATTTATTCGCTTCTTAATTTTTTTTATGTAATTACGGCAAAAAGTTGAATCACACGCGTTCTGATGTAAAATTCTGAATATATAATCGATGGTTAGTCGAGACCTGTTTGCGTAACAGGTTCGAATAAAAACAAGTTTAAATATAATACAAGCGCGCAGTGAATCATTGGATTAGTCACGAGCGCGAAGCGCAATTATAAGTAAACCGCAGTTACATATTTCTAGAACTTTCGAAACAAATAACACGTAAGCGACAAATGAAAATTATGACTCGTGCTCTCAGAAATCGACTGACGATACTGATTTTTGTGCTCGACTTCAAATACCACGATCGAAAAATACGTTCGCTCTTCCGGTTTTCACCGAAACTGCAGCGAAATTACAAGAAATCTCGTCAAAGTTCGATCTCTCGAAAACAAGTTGTAAGCGTTGAAATTGCAAACGTAACTGCATACGCAGTGTAAGCTATGAATCACAGCGACGCAAGTAAATCTGCTATTAGTTTTCGCAAAATATGTTCCACATTAATTATGAAAAAAATGTATCGCGTCTCTTGAAATCATGAAAATGAACATCGTACCAAGTTAAAGCACAATTGGTAACGCGTGAAAGTAATCTAATTACGAAACCAGAAAAGGAAAGATACTTTCTAAAAGTCAGGGATACAAAAGTAGATGGAAATTCTGAAAATGTTGACTTACGTCGGAATGGTTTTCAGTCCGTCAGATAGGTTCATCGACCGACGAAGGACGACAGGTGTACAGGGCAACCCCCTGATCGAAGTCCCTCGATCCGTGTGGCGAAAACAAACGAACGGTGCGCGAGAGCATCGGGTGACCGACATCGAAGCAATTCACGGAAAACGAGCGAACATTGTCAGCGCGGTGGTTTTAGCGAAGGGTGCAGCTAGGTCGGTAGGTACGCGTAGGTAGGGCAGAGAGCGGCGCAGGTAGGGCCTGGCGTGGACGGCGCTGGGCTTTTGTGGTGGTTGATATCGACCCGGCGTTGTGGAGGGTCGGAGCTGTCGGGGGTCGTATGGCGCAAGCCTGGACGGGAACGAGGGCGAGGAGGTGAACGGAGGCGGTAGAAGCGGCAAGGAGCGGAGACGGATGGAGAGAGTGGCGGTCCGCTTCCCTCCGAGGAGAGAAGAAAGAGCACCGGCAGTAGTAACCCGGCCAGTACCCCGCGCGCGGGTGCAGCTGCATCCGAAAACGCCCGTGTGTGTGAGAGTGCGTGAGAGTGCAAAACGAGGCGTGTGTGTCCCGGTGGCGAGCAACGATCGCCACGAGGGTTGCGGTACAACGGATAGCCTGCAGTCCGGTATCCTCGCTGTCAGCATCCGACTTGATCGAGGAAAAGCGTGTACTTAGGCGACGCAAACGCGGTTCACCGAGAAACCCACTTCCAAGGTTGGGTCTGTCCGCGAACGAGAAAACGAAACGCGAGACTGAAATTCGTTTAATCGAAGTTGGTTTCGACGCATCGGACAACGATGTTCCTTCGACGGTATCGCGTTCCAAGTCACCCGACCAAGTTTCCATGCGTGTAACGCGTGCCCCAACCGAAAGTATGTGAAACGAAGAGAAGCAGATAGAGAGTGAGTGAGAGAGAGAGAGAGAGTGTGAGAGGGCGAGAGAGATAGCAGCGCCATGTTACGAAGTCAAGAGACCTCGAACGAGGATTCCTACCTGAGCTCGGGCAGGCCGTCGAACCTGCTGCGGACGAGCTTCAGCAGCGCCAAGTTAGAGACGCTATATCGCGCCTCCTCCCTTCAACAGAGGCGGGGTGGCCTCGAGTACTTTCTGTTTTCGGCGCTCCTCTACGCAGCTCACTCGTTGATCACGCCTGGTCAGGAGCTATCGACTCGAAGCTTAACCGCCGTCTTCTTGGGGTTGAATCTGGGCCTGCTGGCCTGGGCTAAGCACAATCCTAGAGCGAAAGATGCGCTTTGGTCGGTGATTCCGCACGTGGCCTGGAATCTGTCAACCGCACAGCTACTTACTCAGCTGTTCCTCAAGTCCACCGAGGTCACGCCTAGGGACGGACTAGGCTGGCTGTTGCTCATGCTCTACCTGCTGTTCGCCACTTTACCCCTCAGACTGCCCCTCTGCGTCCTCCTTGCCATTAGCACCGCATTGGTGTACATCATCTCCGTCGTTGGACTCTCCAAAGCACCTGCACAGATACCCATCGATGTTTTGGTAGGTGTTGCTTCACGTTCGTACCTCGATGTATCTCCGATAGAAGAGAAACTGTTGGGTATTTGGGGCGAGGCTTTGGCGACGGGTCGCATCGGGGGTGTAAATTTACGGGTCTATGTATACTACTATTATCCTATACCTACTCGATACCTTGTTTAGATTAATCAAATGTGCACGATTAAAGACAAAATGTCCGATAATTTATAATACTTTATCGACTCGTGCAAAGCAACAAAATTTACGAGCTTAAGCGGAACTTGGTGCTATCGGAGCTAAACAAAGAAGCAATAACAGCCGCTGGGATTAGGACGTTTTATATTCTCAGCGATTGAACCTCACTCGAGTGATCGATTATCCGTTGAACGAGTGTCTCTACTATCCCCGTTGTCAGCCTTTTTAATTGACTCACGCTCTCGAGTTTCCCGTCGTGGCAATTAGACCACAAACACGGCTCTAACCAGCATCTTCCTTCGAAATCGCGATATTTCACGGTATCGTTCGTTCGTTTCGATTTCACTCTACTCTGTCGAGTGTCTCGAAGACGAACAACCTTGTGAAAAGTTGCTCGCTTATTTTCACCTCGGTTTCGTGTAATTTAATGATCGAACCGTGCCTCGTGACCTCACGAAAACAACTGTTGCCGCGGTTCAATCCGCTTGAACTAATTTGCCGTGTGGTTGCCGTCGCTGGCTTCTTACGTGTTTCGATCGATCGATACGCAACGATACACAGCGAGGTTGGTCGTGCGCCTCCAACGATCCATTGTAAAATAGCCGTGGCCGGCGCGCGTGACAACTTTTCCACGTTCGAGCGGCTAAGCCCTCGATTATTTTCTATTCGAACGCCCCTGCATGGAACGTTGAATGGAACCGGAGTTCGCGATACACCCGGGACTGGCTTGCTATTTTTGAAAATACCAAGCTACACGGTTGGAAGGGATTGGTAAGTTTGCGGTCTGCGGTAGTTCGAATTTTAAATAGAGCACTTTTCTCTCGCTCGTTGCTGTCGTTGATAGCCGTGGGTGGACGTTCGTAGAAGTGTTTTTCTCTTTTATTTTTCGTTAATCGCTTTTAGCTTACGCGATACGCATTTCGTTGGAATAATTATTTTATAGGAGCTTCGTGATTTTACAGGGTTTTCATTCTAATTTTAGACGAAGCCCGTAGAATTTATAGAACTCGCCGCGTTACGACGTCGATTAAAATAACGGATCTTTGGATTAGATAGCTTGTTTTATTTTTTAATCAGGATCCTCGGTTGTTTAAAGTTAGCCGATATAAAATGTAATTTCACGTTTCAACGTCGGGATAGAGTCGGTTTGGCTTGGATGATTTTTCGTTTGGTTTGAGATAAAGTCTTTCGAGGGAACGGTAGATCGAAATAGGAAAAATTAACGGAACGAAATTGAGAAAGAAAATTTGCGAAGCATGCCGGTCGTGCAACAAGTTAACACTCCAGTTGATTACGTTCCTACCTCGACCAATTTATAGGAAGCCATTTTCGCTCGCTGTCAATTTTTATGGGACAATTTGTTCCCGGTAATAAATAACTGTAATCTCGGAGATACCACTCTCTTACCATTCCCCATCAACCTGGACAGTCTATCAACGAGAAGTTAATTGAAAGATTTCAGCTTCTCACGCTTTAATCTAAATACGATATTTCATTTTATCTCTAACGAAGATACGATGCTTAACATCTAAACGTAATAATCTTTGATCATGCGTGTTAGCGGTTTCGCGAGGGCAACGTTACGTTTTCATTCATATTTTATTGGATCGTTGAAAGGGTCGCGTTTACCTATATACGCAAATATTAAAAATATGAAAATGAAGAAGACGAGGATACCACAGCTAAGATATACGGAAACTCGCCCAGCAGCGAACGCTGTTAAGAACACGACACCTCGTTTAATTGTCTCAGGGAAGAAGCACTGTTACCGTTTCAACGAACAAGGCCACCGTTCCCGAGTTTTTAATCAGTCTGCTCTACGAATATAGGCGGCGTCCAGTTTAGCCAGGTCGCTAATTAAAGCTGCTATGTTCCTTCGTGAAAGGGGCGAACGGACAAGGGAAGTTCGTAATTAAACGTGGAACTTCGCGTTTCCGATCCGTCATCGCCGGAGTGAACGCTCGAATTCAGGGACTCGATGATCGAAACGTCGTTTAATCGAGCTTTGACGAGGCTTGCTAATGAACGAGCGAGAATTGCCAACGCAAATTCTTCCGTCCCCGTCTCGTGGAAGAGCGAATTATTGAAGAAAAATTTCAGAAACTGCAGCTAACGAGATTGACTCCTGAATAATTCATAGACATACATAAATATGTATGTATATGAAAATGAAGTTTGTAGATGTTTCATTGAAACTTTTGAAAATGGGGTAAATTCTTTCGGACGCCCGATGCAAACGTAAATCATTAGAGGAACGTTTCGACGACGAGATTATACTCGCGACTAGTTTGAAAATAATTACTTTCTTTGTCGCGTGACAGGATGATCGATGCGTGGAAGGAGTGAGTTTGTACACAGAGTGAATTAGGGTTTCACGGATAGGATTTATGAATTTTTGTGTTTGTCGGGCATCTATATTTCAACCCTGTTGAGTTAGCTTCATTTTTCTTCGTGGCTCGTATATGTTGCTTTAATTCGCAGTTTCGAGGTCGGAAATTATGCCCCGGGGTAAATTTACCGAACGTTCTACCGTCACGAGCTGGAAAATCGTTCGCTAAAACGAGACGCAACGTCGACGTCACCTTGCGTTGAGGCCTCTGTGAAAGTCTGCAGTGTCTCGCGTAAAAAGTAATCAAGTTTCTATGCCTGGCGTTTTGAAATTTACGAGAATTTTGCGCTGTAACGAGACTCAGTTATCGTCTTCCTTTTGGAAATCTTTATGCAACACGGTGGCAACAATCTTCCCTTATTTGATGACCAGCCAATAGCACGTACAGTCGAAGCAAACATTAAAATTCTTCAGAATGTCTGAATATTACAAAACTAATTTTCAAGGAAGGAAAATATCCATCCTGACGATTTCTATCAGTTTTCCACTTATTATCGTTCGGAATCGCGGGGATGGCGGTCTACAAATTTGTAGTGAACCGTGACGAAACAGTGGATAGGAACTCTGTTACAAATTTTCCTAAACAAGAACGACCACGAAAGCGAAAGTTGCAGTCGTGCACGTGGTTCTATCGTTAGTAACAGTCGAGTAGAGTTCAGTCAATGGTTGTTTAATATAGAGAGAGAAAGAGAGAGAGAGAGAGAGAGAGAAAACTGGAGACAGAGAGATGTGCAATGACGCGACATGCTGCCTTTCCATGCACGACATACGATCGGTTTTCAATGGCAGGAACGTTTCTTTGAAAGCCATCGGCTCGATCACGGAAATCACCGGCTCCATCTATTCCATCAACGATTGCAATGATCGTTGATTGTTGTTCAATGAACCCTTCATCAGGGTTAATTAAGGATCTGTCAACCCTTTCATCGAGTAAGAAGCAGGCACAAAATGGGTCGCGTTAAAGGACTTGTTAAAGGATTCGAGTTAAAGGATGATGGATTTATTCATGGGACGTCAACCATTATGCGAGAGAGTAACGATCAACGGTATTCTAAAACTTATTTTTTAACTAATTGGTAATAGGTACAAGCCGAGGAGCTTTACGCAGAAATTACCATAAAACAATCGCAAAGATTTGATAGATCGTAGAAACTATCAAAGAAATCACAGAAAACAGTTGCAGGAATTTAGAGGAAGCGATTACGAAATCTACTAAAAAATGTTTACAACGCAAATATCGCTAAATAATATTCAGCAAAGTTATTGGTCTATAAAAGTGATAACGACGAAAGGTGTTGCCTGTGCTAATTTCTCCGCTGTGGAACGTTCAATTACGATTTACCAATTGTCATCAGGGACACGCAAACAGACAAAGGCGGTGCCGAGTGAATAAGAATTCGTCCGTTCTGCAGTTTTCCGTGCAGAATGCGGAAAATTAGAAACAGCACCGGGGTATGAGAAACGATACAGGTGTTCCAGCGATTTCGGCCAGTCAACTGGAACACGTGAACGGATTTGAAAGCTTTCTCCGAGCCGATGCGAAGCGAACAAAAATGGATTATCGATCCGTTGGTTTGCCGTATTCAGCGACGTTTTTCGTTCGGTATTTAGGAACGCGGAACGAAATGGGGTGGGTAGAAATATCTCTCGTATTAATTGTTTCGATGCGTTGCAATTGGGAATCGCGGTTAACCTGGAATCGATGAAAGGCATTCCTAACAAGAGGGAATAATTTATCGGTGAATACAAAAAGGTCGAGAGCAATGGAATTGAGAGCTTTGAGAGCGTTCTATATGTTTTTTTTTCTCTGGCTGGATTAAGGTGGATTAATTTGTTCGATGGAATTAATCGAGGAGTTCAGTGAAAAAGTGGTACGCGTGTATTCTTCTTCTAAAAGTCGGATACAGCTGTGGGTAAAAAAAAACGTTTGAAATTAGTAATCTTGTATTTTATACGTCAGTATGTGTATATATTCGTTTTATACACGTATTAATAACTTTTGTCATAAATATCTTTTCTACCATGTTGCTGTCAATTAGCTATTCTACATAGAATATGAAAGCGACAGAAAAATGGTACCAATGCAGATTTAAACACATCGGATAATTTACCTCGTGTTCAATGAAATTAACTTATTAATATGATACGCTCAGCATGCAGATTTCAGTGATTTTCGGGACTGAAACACGTCAAATCGCGTGTCAAATGCAAATTCGTAAAATTGCTTCGTACAATTTCCGTCTCGAACTATGATGTTTCGAATCAAATTGCAGATCAAGGGACAGCCAATACGGCTAAATAGCGTACAATTGAACTTAATCGATAGATTTCTCAGAAATTACTATTAATCGATACGCGAACTTAGTACGAAATGAGAAAACGTCGTTATTAAATTTATAAAACTGCTATTAACGTTGAAAATAGCGTTCGTTGTATGTTTTTTTATAATTTGATCTACACTATCCTTCTCGACCATCTGAACATTTCCTTATTTTTGACACGATGTGTTTTAAATACAATTTTTTTCTGAACAAATCGAACTGCAATGATCGTATTCTTTACAACCATTAACGTGTTTAAAGCGATTTTTAAAAATTAAATGTTCTATTCTTCCAAAATGTTTCTTCCAGGTGCTGACAGTGACGCTATCCATAGGCGCCATGCTTCTGGGTGCTTCCAGTTATTCTCTGACCGAGTTCCAACAACGTAGAGCCTTTTTAGAAACCAGACAGAGCCTGGAAGTACAACTGGTGATCGAGGAACAAAGCGCCGAGCAGGAAAGGCTGCTGCTTAGCGTGCTTCCGGAACACGTGGCTGTAATGATGCGACAGGACCTGGGCGCCTCGCTGGATACGCAGTTCAAGAAGATTTACATGTCCAGGCACGAGAACGTCTCGATTCTCTATGCGGACATTGTTGGATTTACCGCGATTTCCTCCACGTACAGCGCTAGCGAGCTAGTGAAGATTCTTAACGAGCTATTTGCTAGATTCGATCAACTCAGCGAAAGGTAAGCGATCCATTTTTGGGAAGATCGTTTGACAGAGCCTAAGGAGCGATGCACGAATTTTTGTTGGAATTAGAATCGATAGGACTGATTATTATTAGTTCGATTTGGACAAATTGAACAGATCTAAGAAATTGTTACAGGAATTGTTTCGCGGAGAGACGCGATCGCGAGAAAGCACGTCAACGGGAGTCGTAAATTTTCGTTGCGATTAGATAATCGACGCCACGAACTGATCGATCCCCTTATTTCTATTACGATAATAGGGGTAGTTTAATTGAGTTTACACTGAATTAACACGTATAAAATAATGTTTATTCCAACAACTTTGTAAAGAGGATAGTTACGCTGTTGCGTATGTACGAGTTAAGCGAGCGATTGATTTAAGGCGTTGACTATTCCAACGACGAAGAATAAGCAAAGTCTCAGCGACGATGCTGTGTCGGAGGAAAGCTAGCGATGGGTGTGTCTAGCGCACGGGACCATCGGATTTGTTCGTGACAATTTTGGTTAGGAAAGCGAGGACAGTAGACGTTGCTTGCGACTGGTTAATGAGACGGTTGGTGGATTAAGAAGGGTCTTAGCCGCCCTCGATAGAAAGTTCCTGTGTCTTCTCATAGTAAACGATAAACCTTAGAAAACGCTTTAGTAAAAAGATCTTTGTTCGGTCCGAAGGACCTTAGCTAGAAAATTCCCGAGATTTGTGGTCGGTCCTTGAGACTATTGAGGGTACGCAATAAGGATGTGTAGACATCTGGATGCCATTTCGCCCGCGGTGAGTGGCCTGGTTTGGGTAAAGAGTCGGCCAACGTAACAAAAATTGTCAGTAACGAACTTCTTTTCTACGAGTTTTAATACAATACACATAGAGAGAACAAATTTTAAGCGAGATTATCAAGCAACTGGCCGGACGATGCATTCAAAGAAATCAGAAAGTAAATCTGTACCTGATAACAGGAATTTTCGCGAATGTAAAGTACAAAGGAAACGCAAGTTGCTTTTGTCAACGGTACATGCCTCGAATCGACCAGTTGTCGATAAACGGTGCGACGAACAATCAAATTAATCGACAGCGAAGCTATCGACACCGCGAAAGAATTCGTTCGTTTACAGTCCACTCGGCTGTGACCCGGTTAGAACGAACGCGAAACGCTTTCACGAGCTCCATTCCACTTTTCTCTCCTCTCTCTTTCTTTCATATACGGAGAATAATGAAAATCCTGAAATTGCCAGCCGCGAAATTGACTTTATCGGAAAATTCTGGCCAGTCTCTTCCTCGTTTTCTCGATCGTTCTCGAAGAAAGATAGACTCGCGAGTCCTTCACCTGGGCGTCTCCAACAATCGATACATCTGAGGACAAAGTGCTGTATCATTAACGAATTTCTATCGCGTGATATTTCACTCTATCGAACGTGCACGTTCGAACGTCGCAAGAGAATTATCGGAAATACAACGATTCATGAAATTATTTGAACGTTTACCGCAAATGAAAATTTTTTATGGATGCATCTCTACAGCGCTGATAATAAATATTCGTTCCCATGAAATATTAAGACATATTAATATAGAATAATCGTTCAAGCATTCTGATTTCTGCAAAATATTTGCATTGTGTGCAATTGTGTTTCATTACGATGCTAATGAAATTCCAAAGCGTCTTGTAAAGCGTACACGATACATTCACGGACGGTTTCTATAAATATTCAAATACTTTCCTCAGCCACTCTACGCCGTGTTTTTCTATCCTTTTTAATTAATTTACAGAAATCCTCTGTAAGAAAGAGGATGAGGATTAAAGTCGTCGAAAAGGGACGAAACCGTAACGTTAGCGAAAATTATCGAAATCGTAGATTTGATAATATCGAGATCTAATCTCTGGTAATGTAAATATAGAAAATATAAAAGTCGATTATCTCTGGTTAAAATCGGTTAAATTTGGGTTTATAGAAGGTAGATGATTCAGCTCTTGCAACATCGATAGTGATACAGGTCAACGTATAATTCTAGCGGAACATCTTCCACTTAAGACGCTCCTTGACACGTACTTTCCTCTCATTTGCCAAATAGCGGCTCCAGATCCAGTGAAAAATTCAATCCTCCTCCCTTACCTTCCTAAATCGAAATTCCCGCCACTCAACTGCATTCCTATGCGAACGCTTCGATCACAAATTCCTGCTAGCTTAATCAATATACAGAGTGGATTACGCGTAATCCATTGTGCATCAAACTTTCGACGATTCTCCAGCGTTTTTTGCTCGAAGGATTTCAATTTTTATCTACACATGTTTTTTTTTTAATTAGAAATTCTACGCCGTATTTCCCAATTAACTTCACCTTTAAAAGATGAAAGCTTGGCAATTAAAAGCCTATTTTCGTATCGATAACCAGTTCAACTTTCACTGTTATTCGCTTAGAAAATTCTACTTTTGTACTTTGTATTCTCATCTTATATCTTAAAAACTTTGCCTTTACGCTATAAATTCAATTACTATCTTTTTAAATTATCCGGTGGTTTTTACATTCAACTATCATACCGTGAATTCTACTACATCGTAATATATACTTTAAGCTCTATTATTATTCTCACGCACAACGATATTTCGAAAACCTTTAGATACGAGCAGCTGCGAATAAAGATCCTCGGCGACTGTTACTACTGCATAAGTGGAGCACCCGTGGAAAGACCAGACCACGCTGTTCTGTGTGTCTATATGGGCTTATCTATGGTGGACGCCATCAAGTACGTGCAACAAAAGACCAATAGCCCTGTCGACATGAGGGTGGGCATACACACCGGTGCTGTGTTGGCCGGTGTCCTTGGACAGAGACAATGGCAATTCGATGTCTACAGCAAGGATGTCGAACTCGCGAACAAGATGGAGAGCAGTGGAATGGCGGGGTGAGAATCTCTTCTCTTCTTTCTGTAAACCTTTCAGAATTATTTTGTTGGAATTTCGCAAGGAAAATTCGAACGGATCGTGTATAGGCTTTCTTCTCCTTTGGAAAAGAAGCAAGTACTCGAACACATCTTTTTACGAATGGAAAACTATCGTAAAGAATATTTATCAAAGGTGTTTAAATTTTACGAAGAAAGGAAACAAATAATCCAGATGATTTATTTATATTGCACCTGTTTTTCGTTTGCAAAATAGAGGGGTATTTAAATATACTTTTCAATATAGAATTATGTCAATAATAGACTTTTATATACTCGTTTGTGGAAAATTCCTTCAAAAAAAAAAAAAAAAAAAAAAAGAAGAAACGATTATTCTACCAGTATCGACGGTCTGATTTCTTGACCTCGTCAATCCGCGAAATTCAAAAGGGATAAAGTAGAAGAGAGGCGCGAGAAAGCTGGCTGATTCGGGAGCTAAACGATATCGATGCGACGACGTATAAAACGCGTCCTTGACGTCGGTGGACACGTAATGAGCGCACTCCGTATATCTTTGATATTAATTACCTGGTGAAACGCCTGGCAAGCAATTTTTGATGCCCTGTCGTACTTTAATTTTAGCTGTATTAAAGGGTGAGATGCCCGAGTCGCGTGGTAAAAAACTGTCCCTCGATAGTCGTGCTTTAAAAGCACGGTCTACCCAACCATTGTGATTGTTTCTTTTGTCCCATCAGGCTAATACATATTAGAAATCTCACTGGTCTTGGTCCTCCCTGTCACGCGATTCCTCTGTTCTTTTTCCGTAACACGACAGCAATCTCTTCATTTCCATTTCACTTCATCCATTCGAAGATCATAGGGAAAAACGCGAATATTTAATGCCACATTGTGGATAAAATATAATCCAGAATTCACGTTAAATACAAGCTTAGAGTATTAAGTACACGATACTGCACATAATCGTCTACGCCACGTCACCAACTATTTTAACCGGCAGTGTACCGTAACCTTATTATTATTCACACGAACTACAATTCACTCGAGAACAATAACGTAACGGCGAGTTGCAGCCAGGGAATCGTTTATGAAAGCTCGAACGCCCTTCGACATTACCATGAATACAGAATAGGTACGTGAATTCTCCTTTCAGTCCTATTTTATGGCCACGCCCACGTCGTTGGATAATCAGGACCGTTTTGCCAATCGCAAACGTCTCGAAATTTTCGTTCCTCTCTTCTCTTTCCCGAATAGTCCTGTAGTCAGATTGGCGAGATAAAACTTCGTAAGCGAGGAACGATCCGCACGAACGATATTATAATGGCTTGAAGGAGGGTGCACATCTCGAACGCGACGCTGAGCTTCCTGAATGGCGAGTTCGAGGTCGAGCCAGCGCACGGCGAGGACAGAGAAGAGGCACTACAGAAGGCGGGCATCGTCACATACTTCATAGTGCGGGCGTTGAAACCCTTCAAGCCAGCTGCCACCAAGAGCATCGCCTCGCTCACGGAGGACGCCAGGAAGACGATTGACGCAGGAAACGAAAGAAATAACAATAAGGAGGACTCGGAGGAATTCAGACAGAGGCTGAGGAAGGAACTGGATAGCAAAAGTGAGGAAGTTGAAGTATTTCACTGTTGATTATTATTAATGATTAAATTGTTATTCGAAGGTAAAACGTCTTGGTAAGTGTAATTTGTTTAAAAATGGAAATTAAGGAGCATCCTGAAAAAAGGCCTATAAATTCGCCACAGCTTAGAAAATTCTTTTCTCGGAAATTTATTAAAGTGAAAGAAGTTGTTATCGATTTATGTAGCGTTAATTTTTCATTGATGATAAAATTAACAGAAGATTCGCTTTGTTTTGTACGATTTACTATGAAATTCTTTTCATAAATCTTTCTGTTTACAAGTAAATAATATTAATTATAGCTGGCGGAGCACATTTGAAAGGTCACGCGTACTGGTTGACCTTGCGGTTCAAGGACTCGAAGGTCGAGTCTGCGTTTCACCACGCCGAAGAAGCATTTTCCCCTTTGTCACTGCTCGGTGGGCCATTGGTGATGATCTGTGCCGCACCAGTTTGGAGGTTTCAGCCCTGGGGACCTTTTACATGGGGCGGTATTGGGATAGTGGTGCTATTCGCGGTAGTTTTGGCTGGTGCCACGTGTCTGGGCAGTGCCATCAAGGCTATGTGGCTGAGAAGAGCTCTGGCCCTTATGATGACATTTTCCCTTGGTATTTTTCTGATTCTCGATATGGTATGTACATTTCTCCTGGCAATTTAACCAATTGAACGACTAATATCTATTGCTACTAATTCAAACAAACAAATTAACATTTTTTTTCTTTAATTCCGTTTTCCTTCCGGCTTTACGGCGACTTGCACTTACAGATCGCACGCAAAACATAAACTTAAGCATAAATAAATCGGAACGATAATCGTAACTGCACTCTATTGATTGTCCATTCAACTACCTACGTCTATTCAATAAACTAATTAAGAAGATTGTATTATTTTAACTCAAAAGTAAAAGAACTTTTAATTTCCTACAGTGATTTATAATTGTTCTACTTGCTTGTACCATGGCAATGGGAAAGCGTAATATTATATTAACGTGTTTATATATAGTTAACCAATTAACGAATAATTCAAAACAATTTTGATACTCACTAAACGTCTTAATGAATAAATACGTAACCATTGAACTACTATCAAAAGGAAAGCAAGAGGATAAAAGGAAATCCTTTTTACATTATTTTTCCGAGTTGTTAACTTCTCTGTCCCATTTTACAGTTCAACTGCGTGGTCATCGAGGAAACCATTCCACCCCTAAACGCCACCATAACCCTGTCTTCGAGGTGTCCATATCCTTCCTACTACTCGTACATCGGTGTGCTTACACTTGTGGCGACCTCGATGCCGACCTACATATGCTATCTAGGCAAGGCGTACTTGATGTACGGCATCTCGGGCGTCCAGTGTTTCATCAACATCTGTCTACTGAATGCGAGGCTGGACTGGGAAGATTACGCTTCTTCCCTCGAACCGACCCCCCTTCCATCGAAATATTGCCTATCTGCCACTCTTCTCATCGTAGCTACTTCTCTGGTCATCGTGTCCAGATATGTAAGTAATATACGCAATAATATTTATTTATTTAAATTAGATATCAGATAATTTGGAAACATCGTAACATCCTTGTTTATAGAATTGGGAAAGAATTATTTATCATAAATTTCCGTCGAATGAAATACCAAGGTTGGACAAGCTGTCTCTTAAAAGAAAAAGAAAACGTTTCTTTGCAAGACTTACTTGAGAGAATTTATTTCTGCAAACGGCGAAATATTACCGAAAAGAAAAAAAAGAGTGATGGATAGGTATATTATTCAATTATTATCAAGTATTATCTTTAGATTTTTAAAAAATTTCAATCTGCCCAAATAATCCAATATATTTGAGAAATCGAAATACACGATACTTTCTCTGTCCTTTGCAAACGTCTTCTCATCCTGCCAGTTCTATCAGCGAATCTTTTTACTCTATCGAAATAGTTTTGGTAAATTAAAACGTTGCACGCAGAGATAGCGAAGATTCAATTTCTCCTCGAGCGACGATAAATAATCGAGCCTTCGTACGAAGCTCTCGAACGGATTCATCAAAGTCGAGGGCTGCACTTGTCCCGACAGTCGAGGGCGCATCCTTCGTTCCCGTCTGTCGACGGTCTTTCACGAGGGGAAAATCGCGGGGCAAAATGCATTTAACGTAAATGAAACCGAGCCGGAAACTCTCCCCTTGCTTCTCGCAGAGTAAACGAAAAAAAAGAAAAAAAGAAAAAAGAATAGAACAATGTTTCACGAAATTATTCGTCGATGAATGTTTTAAAAAAAATTATTAACCTTTTAACCAAACCCTGTTGAAAAATAAATGAAAGGTTACGTTAAGGGTAAAATTGTTCGGTTTCGACGACTCGCACGATGAGGATTCGATCGATTTGCAGGCGGAAAAGTCGAGGAGGATGTTGTACCTACGAGGAAGGGAGGTGGTGGCGCAGAGAGAAAGGGCGGCGGACATGACGCGCAGAAACGGCGCCCTCATCTACAACATCCTTCCGCCGCACGTGGCTGCTTATTTTCTATCGAGTGCGAGACACCACGATGATCTCTACAGTCAAAGCTACGCCGAAGTGGGCGTTCTGTTCGCTAGTATGCCGAACTTCGCCGATTTCTACAGCGAAGAGAGCATCAATAACCAGGGCCTCGAGTGTCTCAGGTTCTTGAACGAAGTCATATCCGATTTCGATGCGGTAAGTATCGTTGGCGAGTTTCTTCAACCCCTCAATTTAAACTTCTATTTCTGAAATGTTATGCGACTGAATTTTATCGACTAACGCGTTATCGTACCGTACGAAAACAGAAGCTTTCGATAAAAATGACAAAAGCGCGATACAGTTTCGTACAAAAGAGTTATGTTTGTAAAAATAACAATTAAGCGAAAAGGACTGTTACGACCGTTCGCGGAGAGACGCGATCGCGAGGAAAACGCGTCAGCGAGAAGCGTAAATTCTCGCTACGATTCGGATAATCGAATTAGTCGTTTCCCTGTTTCGGTTAAGATAACGGAGGTGGTTCAATGAATTTAACACTGTATTAACAGGGTTAATACAACTTGTACATTTAACAATTGTTAATGTAATAATAAGAACGTTACAAATTGCTTAGCAATGAATACGATTGATGTATTACAGAAATACGACCCGACTTTGTGATATCTCTCGATGAATTCGTTAAACTAAGCGACTTTAATTTATTCGTTACAACCTCTCGATGTATGTCGTTTGAACCTTCAGATGAGACTGATCGCCCTTCGATCGTTTCTTTGTCTTCTTGGAGGCGACCCACACTACGTTCGGGTCACGCCACCTTCTTTGTATGAATAAAGTAACGCACCGAAATCGAAGTTTCTAGAGCTCGACGCTTGATGACGAATGTGCGCTTGCCGCTACATTATATAGATTTCGCCGGTTCTATAAGATGATCCGTCTGCGACACTGTAGTGTCGGTTAGGAATACGACCTATAGTAAGCCTCGTGGCGTAACAAGGACCTTTCCTTAGATATTTTCCTACATTTGGCAGGGATTTTAGATCAGAACTTTTAAGGGATCAAATATAGCGATATATCAATATATCAATTTTCTATCGACTTTCTATTTCCGTTTCTTCTTTCGTTAGATCCTCGATCAAACTAAATTCAAGGACATCATCAAGATCAAGACGATAGGCTCGACATACATGGCGGCATCCGGAATTACAGACTCGGAGGAGTCCGAGGATGCTCCTCGGTGGGGTCACTTGTCCACTCTCGTCGAATTCGCCCTGGAGTTGAAGAAAGCATTGTCGAGCATCAACGAGCAAAGCTTCAATCACTTTGTCCTGAAAATGGGTATCAATCACGGCCCTGTGACTGCTGGGGTTATCGGCGCCAGGAAACCTCATTACGATATCTGGGGAAATACCGTGAACGTGGCGTCCAGAATGGAGAGCACTGGAAAAGTAGGCTGCATCCAGGTAAAATATTTGGAAAATCGTATAACTCGAAAATACTTATCCCGTTAGGTATGGATGTAGTAGCTTTAGAAGAAACGCTCGACAAATAATTTTTATTCAAAGAAATATTAAAATCGTAGGTCACAGACGAGACCCGGAGGATTCTGGAGCCATTTGGCTTCGGCTTCGAACAACGCGGCCTGGTGTTCGTCAAGGGCAAAGGTCAACTGCTCACGCACTACCTGGTATCCAAGGACGGCGTGTCCTTGAATTTGGACAGTGACCTGCCAGTCGAACCCACCCATCCGATCATCTATCAGTAGGCTAATACTCGAAGGCTCTAAAAACTTCAACGCAAAACCCTTCTTCGTTCACGAAGAGACCTTTCGTCGAACAAGGTTCCTCTCTCTCTCTCTCTCTCTCTCTCTCGATAACCTTCGAAGAGACGAACGAAATCGAGAGACGAAATCGAGAAAAGAGGACGAGACGTCGATTACTGGAAATCTTCAAGTTCGGATATGAAATAGGAAAAATTGCAAAGATACGACAGAGAGGTCTCGGACTAAAGACGAACGATCTACGAGATCGGAAGAGTTTGAAAGAAAATCGAGGACTGGGCTGATTTGATTGCTTTTTCGACCATAATTTTCGACATTGATTCCTTGGGGAGAAGTTCCACGCGAAAGATATTTATACAACAAATTGTTTGGTTATTTTGTAAGTAATTAAGATGGTTGTTTGAGAGATTTTATTTATGGAAGAGGCGCCCAGGCCTGGTCAGCCTTTAAAGAAAGTCAGCCACTAGAGAAAAATTCTTACCGCTGTCACAACCTTAGTCTACTGCTGATAACGAGATTATATCGTTCACTGAAGATGAAGAACAGGGTACAAATCGAAGAAACAAAGTACGTTTAGAGCGAAACTAATCGATATTAATGAAAGTGTTGTTTCAACATCGTACTATACGTTTTCTCATTGTGGACGTCGTGGATTGTCTTAGTTAGTGGTAGGCCTTCAAAGGACTCCTATTTTACGTAGAACTGAGAAGAAAAATAGGAAACTTCGTCGATAGTTGGCTGGTTTCGACTAATCAATTCGATGGAAACGAAAAAATAAAAGTCTACACTTTCTCGCGTCGAAACAACATACAAAATATAAAAGTTTCCAAATGATAATGAAACGAGAAAGTTAGGAAAGAATCCAGTCGATTCGCGCATATCTAGGATAAGTATTAGTCGAAGGCGAAAGAAAGAAAATGCCATTCAATCGAACATGGATCAATCCTCGTCACTATAGAGAATCGATATGTAACTTAAGAAAGTGTCTAGCTCGTAATCCTTGTGATAGATACGCTGATACGGTTCTCGCAATCAAGTCAACTCTATTTTTCTAGATTCCGCGACGAGCACGTTCCAAGACGCGATTAATTAAAAAAGAATAATCGAAAGCATTACGAGCGTGGGCGTGGTCAACTACATAGTGGTAGGTCTTTTTCCTAACGTGGCTTCCGGAGAATCGCCGTTTCTTCTAAATATACGTTCTTTCGATCATCAACACTGTCGACCGTGTGCTTTCTTACGATTTCGATCCGAATCGTCGCGATACGACGAGAATACAAAATTTTCTGTCAGCTCTGTTTCGTGTTCAATAATACTCGCGAAGAAGATCGTAGACTTCGAAGGTGACTTCACGGTGATCGAGCGCCTAGCGCTCTGTCTTCATACCAAAAGGAAGATCCTACATCGATTTGCACGAAAATTTTGTCGGTGCTTTTTCTCGAGAAATTTAGAATTTAATCGTCGTAATGATTCGACCACGGATAAAAATTAATCGATTAAAATGGAATTTCATATGTCTACGGTGTAATTGTTACAATAATTAAATATTGCCGGACATTATCGGCCAGATTACGCGTTGTAATTAAACACAGTTAATAAGTCGAATCGCAGGTACAGTTGTTGTATAGGAAAATTGCAAGTGGATATGTGTAGATACTATCGATAGTCGAAGAAAGGGGGTTGTATATTCTATATAATTGAAAATTGAAAGTAAAGGAATTGTTATATATTGCAAAAAATCTTGTAGAGAAGTTCTAAGAAAAAAAAAATACTTTGTTCTCATAGAATTGTTTAAAGAAAAAAAGAGGGCTATAAAGAAGAACTTTAAAAAGGTGGAAAAGGTAAAAGAAACATCGAAAATGTGACACGAACAGGGAAGATTGCACGCGTGTTTAATATAAATATACTCGGAGAGTTTCAACGAATAAATACGAAAAAATAAGATAATCTCAAGGAATACGAAGAGGAAATGAAACGCTGTGTAACTTGGATGTTTTAAAAGCTGTCGTTAAATCAAGCATCATCGAGTTTGAATGTCTTTAAAATAGCTCGTTACGATTGAAACGCGTCGTAACGAAAGAAAAGAGCAGGCTGACCGTTTATTACGATCACGAGCAAAATGTTCTCGTCATGTTTGAACTACGAATATCTATCTAGCAAGGTCCGTTAGAACGGAAACAGTTTCTCGATAGTTTCGATTCTACTGTATTTTTCTGCGAGCAGGTTCGTCGATTTGTACGAGGAAAAGCTAATTCGAAGACGATGAAATTTCTTATAGGAGCTTAGACCCGATTCGCTTCTGAACGTGCAAGGCATTTCATCAAGTCCCCGGCATTACTCTCTATTAAACGACTTCTGAGATCAAAATAAGGCAATGCGAAAGAATTTTTGCCTTTCTTAATTAAAAGAGAATCGTTTCGTGATATTTCCTTTCTCTTTCCGACATAATAGTTTTTCCAGTTCGTCTTATTTTGTGCTCAAGATTCGTTTAGTCGTAATTGTTACGGACTTCGTGAAACATTTGGTATCGTGTGGTCCGTAGGGATAATTCCACGGGAACGTAGACTATATACTCGAACACGATCACCGATATAATAATTTATTTTTCTACAGTTTCAGTCGCCGATTTAATAGACCAAGATGACTCGAGTACGTACAACGCACACGATTAACGATGGCAGGAAGCAGAAGATTAGGATTTAATCCTTTCGTCGGCAATTATTTGGACACCTGATGATAGTTCAAGCTTGAAATAGTTGCAAAAGAGAAACCGTTGCGGTATCGTAAGCGTAGAGAACGAGAGACAATTCGTAAATACTTACACCGTGATTTTTAATAAACGTTTAACCGAATCGAAATTTTCAATCCGGGATATTTTCATTGCTTTTTTATAACCGTCTTTTTCTAACGATACTTTTAGCAAGATTAAAAATAGTACGAAAGGATTAAACGGAAACGAACAGAAAGGGGAACGAAGAGTGAGAGAGAGAGTGAGAGAGTGGGAGAGTGAGAGAGAGAGAAAGAGAGAGAGAGAGAGAGAGAGAAATTTTGGTGTAATTAGAAAAACGAGAACGCACGGCCTAAGCGCGATAACAGTGGTCAGACTGGACAGATGTAGCGATAGAAGAGAAGAAGGTAGTAAATCGAAGCAAACTCTCCCGAAGGAAATTCCGATCTTTTTTAAAACTTCGTCGCTCACCTTTTAAACTTGTTCGTTCCCTCAGGTTACTTTTCATGAGAAAAAAAAAAAAAAAAAAAAAAAAGAAGAAAAGAAAATGTTTCATTCGAACGTTGTCTAAAAATCGAATATAAATTTAGAATCTTCCTACGTAATAAAAAGAAAAAGAAATCTTTCTTTCCTTTCGGTGGAGTTACAGGATCGCAGAAAAAAGAAGAAAAGGGAAGAAAAGAAGACAAATTGATTACGCGACACTGAATTTCAAACTTTTTCCACTGTTCGCGTACTTCCAATTGATATATTGCGCTTGACACAGTCCACACTGCTGATACATCTCAGCATACACACATATACTACTACATACATAAAATGGTGGCGTAGAAGGTGTAGGAAACGGAAGAGAGTCACACACGTGCGAAAATATTCGCGTGTCCGACCAGACAGAGATCTTGTAAAGTAGCAATAAAAGTTATTTCGTGTACATATATAAAGAGAGAAGAGAAAGAGAAAAGACGGGTCGATAATGTTAAACGGTAATAACGAAACGATTGTTTCATCGATAATTGTCGTCGATAACGAAGAATAAAATAAAGAAACGTAGGAAAGAAATTGACGAACGACCCGGCCGAATGCGTGTATAGTCGTGTAAGAAGAATTATATCACTGTAGATATCTTAGCACCTTAGATGTGAGATTTCGAAGAGGGAACACTTGTTGTAAACTTTCAAAGTATACTTCTTCAGATTGGGATACGCCGGGGACTCGTGAGAGTCGAATGGAATCACGCGACTGTAAAATAATAAACGGCTTCTTCGCCGATGTAAATCGATTGCCTCTATGATTTTTCCATCACCTTTCTCCTTTCCTTGCTAATTGAAAGTCATTTGTTTAAACATTTTTACGACGTACATACGTTTCATAGTTTTTACATTTTTCTCAGATTTTTTAACAAGTCATTCGATAAATCGAACGTAACGTTCACTCTTAACGCTTTGACTGCCACGCCGAAATCACGCGTTTCGCTCAGAACGCCATGGGAATATTTTTATTATTCAGAGCATATAATGGCAAAATAAATCGACGATGTAAGACAACGTTCCTCCCCGATGGACCGTTCATCTTATTGGTGGTCACGGGTGACCACCGTGGCGCCTTGGTAACAATTGATAGCGACGTATTATAACAAGGCTTCGTTTATTTCGACAAACCACTCGCATTTGTTATTTCGTCGTAAGAAAAACGTGCAGAATAATTTGTTGAAACGTGTGGAAGATATTATTAATCGTTTTTTTTTTCGTTCTATATATAACAGTAAGGTATGTTCACACTCCTAACTTCAATTATATAACTGTAAAGCAGCATTTACGATTATTTTTTAAGCTGTGTTTATAATACTCGTAGATTATCCCTCAAAGATATGGATGCAAACACAGTGCACCGTTGGATGCAAGATTTGTTCTCATTTTTTTTCTATTGATATTCTAATAAAAATGTTTAATTGCTCAATAGGGCACTTTTTATTTCAAAGTATCTGCTATTTATCGGTTATATTCAAAATGCCCCAACAGTCAATTTTCATTCAATTTTTACAATTGTAAAAAGTTGAAGCGCTCCGGTCACCAATGACCACCGTGGCACCTTGGTAACAGTTGATAGCGACGTATTATAACAAGGATTCGTTTACTTTGACAAACCATTCGCATTTGTTATTTCGTCGTAAGCAAAACGTGCAGAATAATTTGTTGAAACGTGTGGAAGATATTAGTAAACGGTATTTGCTCGTTCTATATATAACAGCAAGGTATGTTCACACTTCTAACTTCAATTATGTGATTATAAAGCAGCATTTACGATTATTTTCTAAGCTGTGTTTAGAATAATACTCGTAGATTACCCCTCAAAGATATGGATGCAAACACAGTGCACCGTTGAATGCGAGATTTGTTCTCATTTTTTTTCTATTAATGTTCCAATTAATCTTCTATTAATGTTCTATTAATGATACCAAGTATCGGTTATGTTCAAAATGCCCTAACTGTCAATTTTCGTTCAATTTTTACAATTGTAAAAAGTTGAAGCGTTCCGGTCATCAATGACCAACGTGACAGTCAGAGCGTTAACGAATCGAATAAGACGATCGTCGGTGTTAAGGAATAAAAATGATCGGATGAATTATTGGAAAAGACTTTATTTAGAATGTTAGTTTGAATAAATTCGAAAGTTTTGTACAATACGAAGCGATTGATCGACGAAAACAGCTTCCTCTCGGAAAAGGAATCTTTTCCAGAATCAGAACTGAAACGATTACAGCGGTTATATTGATTTTACGTTTACATTCTACGACGACAAGAACCGTGATCATCCTGCCATAAGTAAGTTCTTTCTTTTTTAGTTTATTCTATCCGAAACGATTTCATTTTTTCTCCATTTATTTCATGAAAAAATATTTCCTCTGAAAATTGACCAGATTCTTTTTCCTTTGACAGATTCTAATTTTATCAAGACTTTATATTGAGTCTTAGAACTTTCAATTAAGGTAGAAATTTTCTCATCTCTCCTCTTTCTTACTTCGTAGCACGGTACGCATAGATGTATACATTTTTCATGTTTTACATTAAAAAAAAAAAAAAAAAGACAGCTTTTTCTTGCAACGTGACGATTACCTTAGAAACTTCGTTGCTTAATATACAACACAACGTCAAGGAATCAAACGCGTCCCTTGGTTAATACTTGTATATGTGTATATTTACAATATGTATTTTATATAGAATATACGTGTACACATGTTTCACGATTATCTTGTAAAGTGTCGACGATCTGTAAGCCTGGAAAGAAGGTTTCTCTCCGCGTTTTATCTTGAGGCGTGAACGAAATACGAATTATACGGCTTGTGTCAGAATTATAGTAACCTTTAAACGAAAAAAAAAAAAAAAAAAAGTATTGGATACTACTTTCAGTACTTTCCTACAGTGTGTTGTTAACGATGGACAACAATTTTAAAACCTTATAAAACAAATATGCCACGTAAAACGGCGAGAACATAAACAGGAAGAATCCTAACTTTTTCGTAACATACTCGAAACAAACATTTCGAAACCTTTATATTCTACGTTTCTTTTTATTCCTCTACGCTTAAATTCTAAAAATAAGTAGACACTTTAATTCCAAAGAACGTCATCCCGAAAGAGTAAAATTCAAGCGTTGTGTACGAAGGTTGAATAAATCTTTCCATTTAAACGTCGCCAATATCGACGTATCCTATTCGGGCGAAAAGAAAATCTAAATTGCGTACAAAATAGGAGAATTTTAATTCTGTGACAAATCAAACCGAATTTTAAATCATAAGCATAAAATCGATACAACACCGAATGACGTACACAAATTTGTGTAATGAGTATTTTAATTACGAAAGTGCACGCCTCGACGGGACGCAAGAGGACAACTTTCTGACGTTTTATAATTTCACATCAAGTCGCTGTTCAATAGCGATGAAACGCTCGAACGGGCTGTATTTAATGTGACATTTAGCGTACGAGACGGGAGAAGCATTTCGATAATTTCGCGGTCGCGTTCGCGACATACTGGCGCGTCGATTACATTGAGCGCTTCCGCGAGTTTGAAATCCTTCGCGAGAAATTCGGCCGCGAGTTCCCTTAAAACTACGGTCTAAATGTCGGAGCGACGATTGTCATCGAGATAGAATCGTGTAAAGCACTTGAAGAGTCACGGATTTGTATCCAATTAACGCGCGCTTGCTTCACATATTGTGACATATTTTCGCACGCGAACAAGGTTTCAAAGTTCACAGCAAAACTTTATTCATTTGAACAAATATTTCACAAATAGTAGAATCTCCTACAATTTTACTTATTCAAATAGAGATTAGGGAAACTGTAGGTTAATTTTTAATATTTAAAGATATATTCTTTCGATTGCTACGCTACATAGATGACTGTAATAGAGCTTCTTTAATTCTACAACGTCTCGTTCAATTTCTCCCACAATTTTTCCTTCGAATAATTAAAGTTCATATTCGGATAAACGACAGCGTTAGTTTATTTGATCCAGCGCTAATTAAAATTCCGTTGGAATAAATAAAGTTCTGCCATAAACTCAAAGCGTTCGATAAATTTCGATAACTTGGTAGAAAGTTCGCTGTTATAAAATTTGCCAAGCTAATTACTTACTTATATACGAACGTACCCGTTCGTTATTCAAAAAGGGAGATTTTCATTTAGAAAATGGAAATGTTACATCGACCGATTTGCACAGTCGTAATTCGCACACGCACTTTGCCCGCATGAAAATGCCGCAGCGAACGATCGCGTCGCACACTGGTAAAAATGCTTGTTAGCGGTGTCGTAAAATTCTCAGCGCCGTATCGCGATTCTGTTCGCCTTTCTTTATTCCCTGGGAAATTCCCTAGCCATTTGACTCGCGCGTTCAACATCCAAGCAATCTATATTTCCGGTTTATTGTTTTCTGCCAAGCTTCCTCGTTTCGTTCTATTTTACTTTCGTGTTTGTATTCCGCGATATTGCGAACCAACGTTGTTGTTGACAACAATGATCTCGACTATTCGACTAGAAGATAGTTGTTCAAGGTAGGCCCCGTAACAAACAACACGCGAAAATTTATCTTCCTTGAACTTTAGTTCAAGCTTCGGTCATAAGATCGAATTTTACTCGCGTATTCAATGGCCATCGTTGAATGCTCGATCGTTATTTCACGATATACTCGGTCCCCGATGTATTCGGAAATCGATAAGCTTTTAGCTGATTGGACAACGATTTGATAAATCGGCCGAACGAGTCACTGGTCGAAGGCGTCACTGGTGCCCGGTCGATCGAACTCCTGCGTGGAGCCAGCCGGTCGATCGGGCACCAGCAGCCATCCTCACGTTCTCACGAACTTGTATACCACACCAAACACCAACACGCTCACGAGAACCAAGACCAGAGCGGTGACCACCTTCGCGAACGCGTTCAACCCGCTTTCCGTGTGTTGTTGCGGTCTCCTGGTTGGCACGCTCTGTTTCGAAGCTAAACCCCGGGCCAGCGCAGGAAATGCTAAGCTCTGGGTAAAGGTTAGCTTGTGCAGGGATTCCGAAAGAGAATAAGGACCCACGGAACCACGGGCTGCTGCTCTCAAGAGGGCGTATTCCAGGTCCAGAGCGTCGAACATGCTGTACCTGTTGATTGGAATAGAAATTTTTGATTACGCGATGGGAGTTAGTTGGTAGGAGGTTGTTTTAAAGGAATCGGTATTATGGTTGCTTTGTAACCGAAGACACGAAATAAGGGCGAGTAAAGAGAATTCATTAGCGGTGACATTAACGGGAACATACAGAGTGGGGAAAATACTGAGAAAATATAGAATCAGATTTCGTTAAAAACCTAATATTGTCTATTTCCAACAGATCGTGGCCAGATATATGTTTCTTTTTATATAAATTTATCGTACGTAATTTGTTCGTTCAAATATATTTACAATCTAAGATTTTTGCCATTATTTAGTTCATCGCTTGTTATAGGATCCATGTTTCCATTAACTAAGATAGGCATTGCGATGTATTTAAATAACGACCAGTTGTTCGATATCGCTGTTACAAACAAATATACAAAGCAATAATATCTCAAACGCTGCTGTCTGCGAATGTCAATAGAAATAACTGTGTTTGGTACTTTCGAGGGCTAAGTTCAGCTTATTTTAGAATCAACACGTCATATATAGAAAAATACTCGAACGAAAAAGGCAACGTCAGTCTGTCGGATCGATTCACGGTGTGACTCGGCGAAGGTTTCACCTTTGAAAGTTCCGAGTTCGAGGTAGAAGGGCGCGACGAAATCCCGACGATTTCCGGCTCCGTGTGAAAGCAAGCCGTCGGCCAAATCACTCGGATACCGCGGCCACGATTAATATCTCTGGGTGCATAAATGAAAAGGAGAGCGGCAACCGCACACGTGTTCGTATTTGCATGGTACCAGGGTCGCGCCTTGACACGAGTCAAGATCGACGTCAGACCGTTATCAGCCCGGGGGATTATTTCTAGCCCCGTCCTCCCGGCAATTTCACGGATCGGGAACAGACACGTTCAGGGGTTTTTCTCCTTTTTATAAGCGAGACCGTGACGCGTCTGGAACGCGAACGATCGTTGATATCAACTTATCTTGGGATGCAGATCGCTCGAGGAAGGGAATGAGACGGTATTTCGACGAAGTTCGCGAGCTCCGTTATGCAACGATGAGAATTTCTTCTTCATATAAAAGCTTCGTTATAGTTCATTCTTAAAGCACGTGTCGGGCGAATGAAAATTTCTTCGTATTACAGAGAAACTTCGTATTATAGTAGCTCGCGTAAAATTAGGCGAGATTTAAGTCATCGTTTTCTGCCTTTGAATTTGTTCAAGGGATACGAAAGTTCGAATTTTGCATCTTTTGCTCGTTATTACGAGAACCGGTTGTACTTAAAAAGTTTGATCTCCTCGAGGATTATCCATGGGACCTAGAGTTGCTTTTCTTTGTTTTAACTATTTTTTAGAATGTTCGATATATCGGAATGAATGTAATTTTCGTAGAAAAATCAACGAAACAAGCCCTTAGTTTATCGATTAGAAAAGAATACTACCGTTACCTGCTACTACGTCTCCTATCTTGCGAATGCATCTGTACATTCGCAGAACTGGGCATCGAACGCAGACTGCTAGTAGTCGAGCTCGATGGACTGGGCGGAAGCGGAGGTTCTTCGTCGATGGACGTTCTGTCTGGCGTCGGTGGACTCTTAATCCCGGAATTATGGTGATTGTGATGCAAATGGTGCAATTGCAGTCGAGCGTGGTCCGGATGGAGTAGACTGGCGCGTCGGGATTGTTGAGGCGTGGTGGCTGGACTGGTGCTGGCTACACCGCACGGAGACGGCGACGCCTTTTCCGATAATCGTACGAACAAAGTCGTTACAGTTTGGCTATTTCTACGAAATTTTTTTTAGAATGTCGCGAAACTCGGGCGCTGAAGCCTATCGATGGTAATTATCGGTATATCGATTTTTCGGACTCGGTGATCGCTGATGTAGAATTGGTCGGATAACTTGATTCCTATTTTTATGAAATCGTATACTTTAGCGAGCCTTGCCACTGAATTCTACGTAATTTGGTACATCGTGTAACTCGTTGGTATCTTCGAATTCTATGATTACACGGTGTGATCCGTAGAATTTTACGATTTAACTTTTGACCCATTGAATTCTTCAATTTCGTTGTTTATCATTATCACACGTTGCAATTCTCTAGTTAACGCCATCGAATTTTGCAATTTACGAGTAAACGAATCCATATTTTCTAAATTTTTGCTCGCAGTAGCATGATTTTCTGTTCGTTATAGTTAAAACTCTTTGCAATATTACTTTTGGAATATAGTATGGAAAAACTATCTCTGTCAAAAGCTTTTACGCGCAACTGCATGCATTTCATCTGCCGACAATACTAAAATAGGAATTGAAGAATCTGAAAATCATTGGGTAACGCTTGCTTCAGCTGTTTCGATTACGTTACCTGTATGGACTCGATGCCACTGTCGTTGACGTTTTCCTGGACATCCGGAAACACGAATGCCTGTGCCTGTCCGTCGGCCTCGCCCCTCGGTGAGTCGCTCGGCCATACCTGCAGCAGTGGAAGTCCGCCACGAGGCTCTGTGCAAACTTCCGCGACGACGTCGTTGCTCTGCTCACCCGCACTGAGGCACAATCGGCCCAGCTCTCTCAGTGGCTTCTGTTTAACGAGATACAGTAACTGTTTGTCCAATATTCACTTTCCCTTTACGATGAGCAATAATTATTAATAGGTTCCAGACTCTGATCAATAAGATTATGCAACTTTTAACATAGATCGCGAGAAACACCGTTAACGGAGTAGTATTTGTTATCGTTCAATTTATTTATTAGATGATCCTGTAAGTGATACGATTTTTCTGAAAGTGATAGAAACTGTCGCTATCGGAGCTTTAAAAAATTCGAATAGAAAAAGATAGTGAATTATAAAAAATACGAGGAAATTCATCATCGATTGCCAAATGGCAATTGTTTATTCGTATCCAGCAATACGAAAACCAACGACCGCATTACTTTCAAATCAATTTCTTGTTTATCGAGTACGAATAAGGTACCTGCAACTATGGAAAATTGAAAGTGCTGCGATTTTAGACAAAATTTAGTGAAATTTAAAAAAATTCAGAATGTTAATAATTTCTATGGAATATAATACCAAGAATATTCTTTGCTTATTTAACGTTAGCAGTTAGAACATCAGAATCTCAAGCGTTCCACGACGTGTACGAATCTGCTCGGTGTCTGACGTAATCATGCTGAAGCTCTGATAACGCTATTCCCAGATACTATTCCAGTCGTGCACACAACCGCGTTATGCACGTTGCATTTACATCACGCGGGTGCTGTCACTGGTTCGAATTGATTTTGCACGATATAGTCTACTCAAGGACGTTTCCGGATATTTCACCAAAGACACCATATGCTCTCATTGTGTCAATCGTTAGATTACATTTACTCGTCACGTTGCAAACGAATCGATGATCATCGAATAACCATAAAGATTAGTTCTCCACTCTAGCTTCCACTGTTGCGAGTTTCGTACGAGTATAGCAATGTTTGTTAGTTGTTAAAGCGTTATAAATGCACACGTTTAACAATCTTTGCTTCACATTTGCGTTTTCCTCTTTCAGAGACTAAAGCGTACTCTTTCCATATTATATTCTCTGTCCTGATTATTTCGCTAAACGTCTTGGATTTTTGACAAGATTTCAAATTGAAATAGGGCAATGTGGCAATCAAGTATGAATACGCAAGTAATTTGAGCATGTTCCAGACAGTTTCGAGGAATTGAGACAATCTTTCAAATAACTATGTCGTGCCATTTTTAAACATACGTGGCTTTTTCAAAACATTGTACACGTATTTAGTCAAAGTAAATTCAAACGAAGAAGAATCAGTTTACTAAATTTACAATAATATTGCAATCGAAATAGTACGAAAATTGCACCAAAATTCTAGCTGGGAAGATTACGACCGATAAAAGATTGCATTTGAATAAACTAAAGGCGGAGAGTAGCTTTGAAAAACGCTGGATATTGGATTTATTACTTTGTTTGCACACACGAACGAACGATCGATGAAGTTTTCATCTCTACGGAAGCTGCTGCTCGCAGAACTAAAGCTCGATTCGGCTTATCGGTTTACAAAAGGAGAGGCTTTGCGTTATTTCCATTGTCTGCTCATCGAAAGCGTTCCAATTCGATCGTCAGCCTACGTTATCCCATCTCTCATGGCCGTTTTGGAAACGCGAAAATTCGATCGATGCACCTGCTAATTATTCACCGACGCATCATTTATCGACGAGCTTGTTATTACAGGCCAGAAAGAGCCAGGTGATATAATATCAGGAAATACCAAGCGACAAGATGTTAGAGATATCGAAATACAGGAGATTTGGCGATCAAACGCTGAGAACGCAGTTCCACGCGAGGCTCGCGTACATTCCAGCGATACTTGGCCCGTTTCATCGGTCATCGCCAACGATCATCGCGTTTGATACGTTTACCGACTATTCGCAAGGGAGAGGCACGTGCATAAGTAAAGGTGTTATCGCAATACATCACATGTTTCCAGGTCGAGAAGTAAAATTGGTCAAAAAAAAAGAGAAACTTTGCTAAAAGAAATTATATATTTTTCCGTAAATTCCAGTAAGCGAGAAATGATACAACTTCTTACAAATAGTTCGTAAGAAATTGGAAAAGACACGTGTAGAAATAATTGATAGATAACAGAGATGTTTAGCGACGGAAAATTGTAGTACAAACCGTACGAGAGGCTTTGCGAATTGATAAACTTGACGAAGAATTAACCAAGCGTTCGTTCCGTGTTTCCGATCGTCTCGAGAGAACTCGAAGGAGGATCGTGGCAACGTTAAACAACCTTCGATGCTCCTGGCACTCGAGAATAACGTCGACTCGAACGAAGAAGGATATTTCTCGTTTATTTTCCCTGCAAAGTAGGTTCTCGCGATCTTGATTTCACCTATAAATTACAACTACCCGGATGGCTAATTAAATTAACCAGACACCTTTATTAAAACTATCTCCAGGAAGAAGAGAAATTGCACTTACTTAATTCAAACACAATAGAGAAATCGAAGATTTCGCGCGTGTATGAGCGGAGGAAACTCGTACTTTAATCTGACTCGAAACTCGATAGAGTATATCGGTCTGTGTGGTTCGTGCGTGGCTAAGAATATCAAAGTTTAATTGACGATATCGCTGTTAATAATCGAAAGAGAAGAAATATTTTCGAGAATTTTCCTGAACCACGGAACTCGAGCGTAAGTTGGAAAGTCTTCGACCGGGTATAGCTTGTCTTGCTGCAATATACTCGATCGGATTTTTATTAAGGTCTGTTTACAACTGGCACGATGAAGGCCTCGGTAACACGCACGTATCTTTGTAACACGATGACGTAGGAAGCCTTCGCCCGAGAATTCTTCTCTAGATAATATTTATCACGGTGTAACAATAAAAGTGCAAAGTTCAAAGCAGCGGCTCGTGTTCGTAGGGCACAATCCGATTCTCGCCCTTTCAACGTCATTTTCATTATTCGCTTTTGCGTCATTTTCACGACCTTGGCAGTAGCGGAAATCGTCATAGCGAGAAACTGCCAAGCGCTTTTGAAAAACCTTTGACGTTTCAGGGAATATTATCGTTTCTCCTTTGATGGTTATTTTCTTATTATTTTGGTTTAATTTTGTATCCTCTGATATTCCTTGTTTCTTGCTCTTCGATATCGTCAACGTAAAATCGGATCCTTTACTGTTTCGGGAAAAATGATTTACCTATCGATCACGTTTCGATAATCGAGTGCGCACTTATTAGAACATCTTTAAAATAAGCTTGCGTTACTGAAAGTTTCTTATTCGATAAAAGATTGATAAAAGAAGAGAAAAAGTTTCTTACTGACGCTAGAATCGTTATCAACGATCCAAGTGCGAAACTCGTATCAAAGTAATTAAAATGAAGAGTTCGTAAGGGAAATCTGAATTTTTTATTTACTCTTGTCGTTATAGAAAACAAAATAAATGAATAAATTTAGAAAATAATAAATTTGTATAAATATTCACTGTCTAATAATACTGTTTCTCCGTATTTCAGAATACATACATTGTGCAGCCATTCTTCGAGTTCGCTGGACGATGAGAGCGATTCACGACGCCGCGACGCGACGAGCGATTCTGAGCAGCGACATTTAATGGGATTATAACGTAAATTTATCGGTTCATTTTTATCCTGTTCAGCGTTTTTTTCCACAGGCGTATAATTAGTCCGACCTCGTATAAAAAAAGCCGCTAGGTCCGACAAGCGATGCGAATACAGATCGATAGAACGCAATCAGGAAGCTAATGAAGCTGGACGCTTCTTTTACAGCTTTTCCCATTCCACGGAAGGCAACGTGGACGGATAAGAAAGAAACAAAAGAGAAGATAAAGAAACACGAAAAGGGCTGGGAAAAAACGAACTACCTGTTCCGGAACAGAACGTTGCGATAAAAGTTTCAGATTCATCCTGCGAGCTCGTAGAGGATTCTCTGCTAAATTTTCAACGCAGAATGCAAGAACCATAAAAAATGGTACAGTGATTATCGAATGTATTTGGATATAAAACACGAGAACGCGATATAAACAAAAGATTCGTCGAGTGACTTCCACGGAATTGTATCGCATCTCGAATTTACAAAACCACTACAAACTTTTTAATTCCTGTATTGGTCCTTAGAAGAAATTCCTTTGACGATTTACATCAACTATTACGTTTCATACGAAACTACCGGCTATTCTGATTTTCTATTTATCAAGAGTGTTATCAAGTGGTCACTACTTCTGAGAAAACTCTATTTCTGACTTTTTTAGTTTTCTCGAGCACCGAAGCCATCGACAGCGTACAGACAAAAGACTGGGACGAAGGCGGACCATGAACAGCAGACAGGCGACGATGGCTTCAGGGCTTTCAGTCATAGGGTAACACTGCTGGTGTCACCGGTGAAAGTCGACTAATTATGCGATAAAATAATAAATTCCAAGCACCTTATCACGAGTGAACGTCTGGATAGCATCCGGTCGCTTCACCCTTTCTCAGAAATATATGATAAGCACGACCAAAGTCTTTTCCCACTCCAACGAATAAAGAATATAAATACTCCTCCCAAAATCATCCAAGTTAGTCTGAATAAGTCCCAACCATCCTGAATATTAAAAGTCTATCGTTGCGTTTACCATTTAATTATTGTATAAATTGTGTGGAAATAAAGAGCTCGATCTCCAAACAGGAGATCGACATATTTTTTTAGTTACTTGTTGAATTTTTACGTGAAACTAGCGTGTAGATCTGCACCAGCTCAAATTATATACCTTCTTGTATTTACACTTCTGTATTAAAATATATTTTCTACTTTACAATTTATCCACGCGTTCCTTTGCTCATACATCTAATAATCTCAACAAAGAGAATCGTATATGCTTGCTTTAAATATCCTATAATTTCACTTTACAAAGTCACCCACGTGCTAAGAAGATTTATAAAACTTTTCTATGACAAATGATCAAATATTTCCGCGAATCACTATGCGCGTCTCATAGACGATAGCTATGAAATTGACTACGTTTAATGGATCCCTTCGAAGGCTATAAGATTTCCTAAGGAATTTATTTACTGCTCGCTAAACATTTTGACATCATATTTTATGTGTCGTCAGTGACACGAAAGTTTTGGAGTTTGGCTTATGTTGGACGAAGAATGTTTAGCAGCTGTCGATTGTTATCCTATAGAAGAGTTTCTAGTGCAAACATTTGCTGAATAACGAGAACATATTTGGAGGTAGAATCGGGGAACGAGTTTCTTTGTATTGTTCTGTGTGCATTGGTTGAAACCGGTTTTATGAAAAATTTCGTGGCATTTTTAGTGTACAATCCGGATTTGTGGCCAGCACAGCGACAGAATTTGAACGAAACGACAATCTGGCTGCGATCCAAATCCTTTTTGCGTAAAATATAACACGATGCAGAATGTCCAAATACCCGACGCGACGCTATAGTATGAAAAGAGATGAAATATGCGTTCTTTTCTGCTCGTATATACTTTTTTACGTGCTTCTAACGAATACAGAATTTTCTTCACGCACGGTATGTTTAAGCCACTTACGTACCGTCACCTACAGTGATTCATGAAAATGTTTGAACCCACACAGAAACTTTTTACTTACTTTACTTTACTTTACTTATTCTCTAATTATTATATTATTATCTCTTTCTATTGTCATTATTTCTTAGTATATTAACAGAAAAAGACCGAGAAGACAAAGAAAGAAATATTATTATTGACACTATGTACGAAGAGAAGAATTCGTTGGCTGATAAATATCATTTAGTCGGGCATATCGGTCGAGCTGAAAAATTCCAATGAATCCTCGTCAGTAAGGATTTCTATGATTTCTATGTTTCTTACCATACAGTGCTACTGTATTTTACCAAAAATCATTCGAATCTTTAAAAATGCATCGTTTTAAACCTGTACGTTTTAATACGAAACATTACGAATTAACGGCTGGAGCACTCTGGTTTTTAGCGTTAAAAAATGTAGACGTCAAGTCGTTTGGCAAAGTGCTTCGCTGAATTTTAAATTGACAGTATCTTGGGCAAAACTTGTCTGGATTTTTAAATATGTTACTCGGCTACAAACTCGTTCGGCGAGTCTCACGATCGACTGAACAATACAAAACGAACAAAATACCCCATCGTGCTCGAACAATTCTTCTTTCGCTTACAAAGCGAAGGCGCAATTTTATAATGGCAATTCATACTGCAATTACGCGGCTACATTTGCAGTGCATTCGTTCGTACTCCCCTTTCGTTTATCGATTTCGTATTTCGTGCGCTGCCGGTATCAATTTAAACCGAATATTTGTTACGATATTAAAGGTATTCGTACAAAGGTAAATAACAAATTTTTGCATCCCGAAAAATACGATTTTGTACTATTCATACTTTAGTTATAATTGGACCGCCGATGTTTATGCATTTATAAAAAAAATCTAGAGCTGCGCAAATGCAGAGAATGCACACGATATTGGAAAATTTTTCAAAAACGCAACGTAGATTTTATGATGGAAAGATTTCTCTGAAAAATTCAGTTAATCAACTACATTCTCTATTCGTTAAAGTCGTCAAGTTCTAGCTACAACTGCCCCCTTCCTTTCTCTTAAACTAATTACCGTTTCCAACACTCTACTGGCTCTTAAAGAAATGTTCTCTTAATTAGTAAATTATCTCGAGCAGCTAGCAGCGAAGGAGCGATTCAACTGCTCAGCTGTTAGCGACAAGCCGCGCAGTGCGTTAACAATTTGTCGGAGGCAGGTAACCAGGGGTTGAAAGGCGAAGCCATAATCGCGGCCAATGATTCGCAGAGCGAGTCCTATAGACACGCGACAACGTTCGTGACCGTGACTGAAAGATCTTGCCTTGTTCGGCCTTGACATGGCACGGTCGATGAGGGAAAGGTAAAAAGCGGGTTGCTTTTTCTCGCACAGTACCTCTCCATGCGTGTACACAGTAACACCCTTTCGTTTAATCTTTAACCGTTGGCCAAAGAACATGCACGTTTGCTTTCGTCGAATATATCTGACTGGAATCATTTTTTTTTTTTCTTATTATCAAAGACTTCGTGTAACAGTAAATAGAACAAAAAGAAATTTCCATAGTTTAACGATTAAAACCGATTACTAATTTTGACACGAAACTGTCGGCAAACTTTATCATCAGACGGATTGGTGTGACGCTAATGGAAAAGTTAAGGGTTACCTGATGTAAATTAATCGAAACCTTTGCCCTTTGAATCGCGGCCGAGAAGGTTGTCGAGTGGTTTCGATTTCAAAACTGGTTGCTCGGTAAGAGGGCAAGATATCATCGCAATTAGAATTTCCCTTTAACCGATTTACCTAATTTTTATTTCAAAGGCAACAGTTTCTCGTTCGTTCTACTCGTTAAGAAAAATGAATAAATAGTTGAACGAGCAATTGAAAAGATAAAAAAAGCGAATAATATATAAATAAAAATACCTATACAGATATATTTTTCTTTTTGCGATAATTTTAAAAGTATTTGATAACATTCGACAGAATCGTTGAAGAAGATACCACGGAAAAAATTAATTAAAATTATCATTACACACACCTCTGCATCAACGGCTGGAAGGTTTTGAAAAGAAACGCGAAACATCGACGCTATTTCGCTCGTTTGTCGTCGAAAATGGCGAAGGGTCTCATTATGCCACAACGAACTAGTGTTCCTTTCATTCGAAATCTGTGCAACGTTGACCGGGAATTGAAGGGAAGCCAAGGGAACCGATCGAAGGACGTCGTTATCGAAGACACTTCCCCGCTTCACCGTAATTTTTACACAGCTTTATCCAGGAGATCGAGACCCTGGAAATTCATTCCCTTCGTCGTTGTTACTTGTTAGCACACTTGATTCGGAAATTAGACGAGTTTCTTGATACGAATCGAGGCAATGAGAGCGGAAATTCCGAGAGCTTTCTTTTCAAGCTTCCCCGCTATTGAAAAGGTACGATTATATTTTTCGTTCTTTGAGAATACGAAATTTGTAAAAATAAATATTACGTAAGATGCGAGAAGCAGAAGATTTTGTTGTTTAAGGAGACGACTAGCAGTGAATTTGAATAAATATGAAAATTTGAGCAATCCATTTATTCCTTCAAAATTTGAAATTTGAATGGCTAGCGCGTTTGAACAAATTTGTAAATTGGAAGGATGCAAAAATGGAAATTATCAACTTCTCTTTTGAGAAGCGTAGTTGAATCAGTTAAAATTTGGAATTATCTACTTGTTTTTTAACAATTTTTGAATTTGAAGGGTTAAAAGGAAAGTAACCGAGTGCTTTTAATAAATATCCTCGAAAAGAATATTTAGAAAATAACTTTGCAGACCTGGTCGAGAGGCGTCTCATGGTTCAACGGTAGATAATTCACCCCAACCCTCCAGGATAATGAGATTACAATAGAGGGTGGAAAACGAGCAACGATACTAAACGACAAACTCGAACAAACTTCTGAACTTTCTCCGCGAACTCGACGAAGGGGAACTTGTCTCAAACACGAGACAGCTCGTATCAAGCTAACCCTAAATAATTAACAATTTAATTGAAGCCGCTCCAATGTCCCGAGCGCTTCGTAATTTATATATTATCTACCACGAAATCGCGTTAAAAGTAGCAAAAAATATGCAAACTGAATCATAGCGTTGTACCGATGAAATTTAAGTAAAATTCATCGCTGTATTCACCTCACCTAAACCACCGCGATCATATTATTATAATATTGAAATTCCTGAAGTTTTAATAAAATATCGCAACACGAAACTTTTAGCATGAAATCCTCGAAAAATTCCCAATCCTGATTACCAGTATTCACAGACATACATTTCAACTATAAATGAAATAAAATTTTAAGATACTCAAACACCCACCCTAGCGACGATAAAATATTTGTTATAAAACTGTACTTAAAGCTCTCGAAAAATTCCCACCTCTGTATACTCTTATCCATACACACGCATCACAATCGCGAAAACAAAATATTATAAAATAATAGAACTTTGAAGCTGGTGGTAATAAAATATTCGGTTATAAATCTCGAAACACTCGTGGCAACTTTTAATCCTATGTATTTCTACACACTATCGCTCAACTATAAAAGAAAGGATATTATAAAATACCAAAGCTTCCACCTTAGCAACCACATATTACAGAACCGCGCTTGAAGCTTCCGAAAATTTACGTGTAACTGCTTATAATCTTACTCGTAATTACAAGCAAAAAAGAAATTAGAAAACAACCCCCGGTAATAATAAAATATTTCGATATAAATCTCGAAGCACTCGCGAAATCCTCGATCCTATTTATCCCTATTCACCCGCGCACCTCAATTAGGAACGAAACGAAATTCGAAACCTCCACCCAAGATATTATGAAACAAACTGCGAATGCCTGGAAACATTCCCTCCACCCCTATGCACCTGGACTTCATCCAAAAGAAGCCCGTAGAAACAGCGATCGGACAAGCTCGCGTCACGAGGAGTCTCGGACGAACGTGGAACATAGGCCACCCACCTGCATGCTTCCGAGGGCGGGCTCATGGCCAAGAGTTTCGGCACGATCATCAGCGTCGTGCCTGCTGTCGACGTCCAGGATATAAGCTCCTCGGTCGGTCTCCTCGGGGTTCGAACTGCGACTGGTTCCGCTCGTCAGGACAGCCGAGACAGCAGCGTGCTCAGGGGGAGGGGGTTGCCTCGGTCCGGTAGCTCGGCGCCGGTGGGGATGGACGACCGTGTTTCGCCGTACTTCGGGGCGAGAAAGAGCTAGAGAGAGGCGAAAAGGGTCCAGCGACGCCAGTTCTTCACCAAGAGTTTGATTTATCCCTGGTGTTACGTGACGAGACTGATCGTTAAGGTCGATCCGACGCTTGTTGCTGCTTGAATTATCGTTAGCGGATGGACGTGATTGGCTAATGGGACGTGGCTAGGGATAGGATTTGATAGAACGGTGGAATGTTCGAGCAGCACCGGGCAAACGAAGAGTAAGCAGCGGATTTTTTAGCAGTCATTATTTTCGGTTAGCTCGATCTATGCGGGAAATTGAGCTATCGGGGTTGTTGCACAATAGGAGAAGGGTTGGATGGGGGTGGGGCGATTGAAACTTCCGATTCAGGTGGAGACGCTTGTTTGCGCCATGAAATGATTAATCGACTGCGGATGTTTATGCATTTGGGAAATTTAACGCGGGCAATACGTGCTATGTATTGTAATAAAATGTTTCGAATATTCAGAGTAAAGTGGTCGTAGTAATATTCAATAATAATGGATGAAACGTGCTCCAGGAAAATATGGAACTGTATAAATATTTAAAGCCTAATTAAAGGTCGTTATTACACTTTCTATAGTTTTCCATCAAATTTATTTCCCTATGTAAGAAAAGGATTAGATTCTTCTAACGTTAGGAAGTTACAAATAATCTATTGAATGTATCTAATGTTTCTACGTTATTATCAAAGAAGAATATGAAACGATCATCCAAGCGATTGAACAGATCGATCGCCTCTAACCTGTTTCTATCGCTAATTCCAGCAAAGTTACTTAAATGCTAAGACGAAGATAATAGAGCAGGGGAAGGAAGCAATTCGTCGGTCGAAGACGGAAGCACGCAAAGCTTGGAAGTCGATTCGCGGAGGAAACACAGCAGATTCGAGAAATGACGCTCTCAAGGTTGGCGGATTGGGAACATGGGAAAAGGCTGGTGGGTGCAGAATCTCTCGAGTGCTTGGATTCGCCTTTCCCGATAACGATGGCTGCAAAGGAGATCCAGAAGCTGGCTTATTAATGAAGGAATTCTTGCGATCTAGTTCAGAAATCGAAATTGTTTGAAGCTTGAAATTATGCAATTAGATAGGGAAGAATAAGAGGATCGCGGACGGATAAAGAGAAAGTTTAACGAAAGGTAGAAATTACAAATTAAACTCGTGCAACAGCAAAGGGAGGACGCACTCGAGGGGAAAAAAGCTCGAATCGACGAACCGGTGGAACGTGGCTATGACACGAAACCTCCGATCGAACGTTCTTTAAAGCCCAGCGAAAAATGAAGCCATCGAAAGGACGAGAACCAAAAAAAAAAAAAAAAAAAGAACAGAGCAAAAACAGAAGGAAAAAGAAGATCGCACGAGCCAGAAAAATCTGTCAAACGCACGAACCACCCCATCGACGTTCCTAGCATTCGGTAGAGCGCTAAAAAATCAGTCTCCGATAAGGCTACTCTCAATCTGAATCCACGGGGAATAAAACCCAAAATTCAAACAGATGTCTGTGCTTTGTGTTAGACAACGATAGAGACAAGAACTAGCACTGTCGACAAGAAACGATAAAACAAACCAATGTTAACGCATAGTTATGCGTTATATCGGAGGAAGCACGACGATGGATCGTGGTAACACGCGACACAAAAGAGGTTGATGAACGAGAGAAAGGCGTTTGAAGAGAAAGTGACAAGGATAAAGAATGGAAATGCGACGTTTTGATGATTGTGAGGAGCGAGACGGGACGAGAGATTCAGGATATTCGTCGAAGAAACCGAACAGAGAGGAAAGCGGTTGCGATGGAAGAGGGCGAGGACGTGACGCCGGCGCGAGAGGAACCCCGTAGGTCAAGGTCGTCGCAGGTGGCGTCGAGCCCCGTGGTACGCCCCTGACACCCCACTCGACCGCCAGAAAGCTTCATGCAGGACGATCTTTGCCTCTCTCGAGATCGATATGCCCAACCCGTTCAGGCTAGCCCGTGTGTGCAGGCAAAACTAGCTGCTTTCTTCTTGACGAACTTGCGCCGGATCGTGGTGAAAATGACTAAAGCCGAAAAATATAAAATCTGGTACGCGGTACGTTTCAAAGAATCGAAAGAATCAGGTCGAATCAGTTTGATAGATTGATATTCGCGCGAGTAGACATCCCTCCGGCTCTTTATTTTCTGGGTGTTGATCTTCATTTTCTGAGATTGTCCAAGTTTGATACGTGATTAGGGGTCGCAGAATCGATGACTTGGGGTGAATTGATCCTGTGGGATTCTTCGAAATTTGTTGTCACGTCGTGTACTTGTGGCTGGGATCAACGCGGAACGTTTAGTTGTTGATGCCTTAGGCTGGCTATAACGATTTCCTAGATATGTGAAAAGAATGTGAATTACGGGGAATGAAATTCTGGATAATGAGGAATTGTTTGGGTTGGATTTAGTGGATTTAGAGAGATCGGACGACGAACATAGGGTAGAAGAGTGTTTGGATAACTTAGTTGACTCTATTGGTTTTATCAAGAGGGTTCCTTAAGGCGAGGAAGGTGAAGATCCTGGACGGTATAAAGTTCAACGTATCATTAATTGGAATAAGTAATATAAGTCAATATAGACTTAATATTGTACGTTCAGAAAGGGATCATTTCCCTCTTTAATCGTTTATTTGCCAATAGTATCGAGATCGCGTGAAGATTTAGTATATTAGTTCCGAAGGGCAAAGATGATTTGTGTTTTGTACTTTCTCAAGATAATTTGCAATTCTGAAACAGCAAAAGTTATAGGAACTTTAAATGGAGTGGCTTCTGGCTGCTCTTCGAAGTAATTTCAAGGATAAAGTACACGTACGTAACAGGGAACCGGCGGAACTTGTGCAAAATTTTATTTCCACGCGATTGAAATTCCTCCAAAAATGTAATATATAAATAGAGTTTATTAATATCTTTCGCAATTATCCTTACTACAAATCGATCGTTTATTCATACTTGTCGTTGTCGTCACACCAAGAGAAACGCAACTTGTGTACAAATGATAAACGTCACGATGCACAGGTACCAAATGTTATCATACAAACGCGAAACGTTGAAACGCCGCTTTGCATCGTTTCGCTTTTTTGGCGACGAGTTGCAGAGCAACAAATATTTCGCTTCGTATTTCGCCATTCGAAGATTTCACGAAAATTCGCCTCTTGATATTATAGACACGCTTCTAACGATTTCCCATTAATAATAATTTGTCGTATCAATCTACTTCGTTCGATTTCATAACGTTTCATATTCCGATTTCGTTAAAAAAATTCGTTCGATATAAATTGTGCGAGTATTTATAAACGGCAATATACAGAGTGCGATCGAAAATTACGTAAAAGCAGGCACAAGGCGATCGCTTATGAAGAAATGAGAAGAAAATATGGAATAAAATTCACGACGCTTCCTTTTCGAAGAAAGCGAGTTTGACAAATTGTCAAGTGTACTTGGACGTGGCAAATTCTGGAACAGACAGCAGAAACAATCGACAGGATTCGTTATTCTACACGTGACAGTAAGTTGCAAAATGTAGAACAAAATACTAGGCCAAGTCTTAACAAACGCGTGGAAATTCTATTTTTATGAGAACGAAGCGAAACCTTAAAGGGAAAGTTTTATTTCACATTTTTGATTTATTCGGTTCAAGTACGCTCGGCAAATTGTCGAAATCGATTTTCTCGGGAACGAAGCGTCTAATGAACAAATTTCTATATCTCTACATCTTCTTACGAAGAATCACCTCATGCTCGCTTATACATAACTTTCTTACCCTATATAGCGTAGAAATCACTATAATCAGCTCCTGTTCATTTACTTTTCCAGCGAAGTAACTCACGAACGATTTGTCACGCGATCGGCTATAAAATAAAAATCAGAATTTTCTTTCGTGCTGTTAAACGTCTAAAAATGAACGTCCTTATTATCCACGGCAAGAAAGACAACCTCGAAGACAGAATCCTTCGCGCATCCGTTTAGATTAGGCCTCTCGTGCAGCCGCATACAAACTATAAATATATATCTTTATTCTACGAGAAATTTTTCTAGAGAGATAGGCGGTCACGGTGTCTTTCCACGAGATTTTTCTCTCGAATATAACATGTATACGCCAAAGGAATATCCGACGAAAGTTGTCTGTCGATTCTACGTATTTCGGAATCGACGTGGTCGAGAATTCTCACGTGACGGTTTACGGGTACTCGTTCTGCTCGCGTGACTTCTCGCCCTGACGTTCTCCACGTGGAAACACCGATACCAGCAACGATTACATTGGCAAACGCGAGAGGCTGTTGCTTTGCAGGCACGTGCCACGAAAATCGAAACTTTATTCACTCGTGTTGTTTAAAAGGGGAATTTAAATTATATTTAATGAGTTATAAATTGCCAGTTTATTTAAATTAATCCGAACGTAAATTTCTGTAAGACAAACGTGGCTTTTTATTCTTCCGGCTCTGAACACGTAAATCTCGCGTGATATGAAATTAACGTTTGGTCTTAACGTTGCAATTTAACGTTCTGCCATTGTTAAATTGCGAAACATAATACAGAAGGCGTGTTCAGGGTTATCTTGTAAAACTGATATTGATAAGAATGGAATTTAGATCGCATTTAATATGTTACAACTCTGAATTTGTTTTAATCAACGCGATGATAAATTATCGTAAGATAAAAATAATTCATTGTTCTCACTTGGAATCGCATAATTCTCACGTGATACGCAATTAACGTTTGGTCTGCCTTTGGTTATTAAATTGTGGCTATCGTGGAAGAATTTTTGTTTCGAGTGTAATAGGAATGTAAATTGCAAAAGTTATTCTCTAAGGCTTTGTAAAACTATCGATGTGTTAGAAATTACAAAAAGCATCCTTTTATGCTATAAAAATGTTCAACCTCGCTCGATTCATTTTTTTCATTTTGAGATCTCTGGTTAAAAGCTGGTTCCACATAGATCGATTACTCCAACGTAATGCAAACGATACCGCAATTTTCAAAGCTCGTCCCTTGAAGGATTACCTTAGCGACCTTGAGACTCTTCCGGAAAATTTTTAGGTTCTTGGCGACAACCTGCGAAAAAATTCAATTTACCGCGACAAGATCGTCTCCTGAAGCTTTACGTCACGTCGATCACATAATTCGAAGCTTCTTTCCTCGATCGCGGTTCGTCGTTGTCACTTCCTTCGTTCGATTCTCTTAGCAAGTTCGAGTGGTCGCGGTTATGGATTTTCAGTTTAAATCGCTCGACTTTTATCGAAAAATTCCTCGAGAAAGATGGGCATGTTGGGATTCCGCGTGGTTCGATGATCGATTTTAAACTATCTATGGGAACATATATTATAGTTGATATATTGGCTATTACTTTCGATATGATTAATTAGCAACGTACCAGTTATAACGTATATTGTTATACATGGGTTAGTATTCCGATACATATATTGGTGGTTGGTCCAACATTGTTGGCAATAATTTCAGAGCTTCTACCTTTACGAATTACCAACGAATTTTAATTAAATTATCCTTAACATTAGAATTAAACCAAATTACTAACCTACTACTATTACTACTAACTAGAAAACCTATAATATAATTACCTATAATAAACCTATGATATAATTTCGATAAGTCGCATAATTTCATCGTATAATTTTAATTCTCGTCATTTTACATTAACATTATTTAATATTATTAAATATATCATATTAATCGTATTATTTAATCAATGAAATAATAATATTTACATTATAAAAATATAAATTTCAACTTCCAAAAATTACCATAAAAAGGAATAATTATTGTAGAAAACATGTAAAAATCCTGTACATGTAATATCGAGCGTCAAGATGGTATTTTCAGGAATATGTTATATTTCCACGGCGTATGTATTGAATTGAATCGGTTGATGATTGTACGTGTAGAAGATACGAAACACGATAAGATTGCGTAGGAAACGAGTTATGAATCGTACGAGGAAAAGGGGACAAGAACTTGCGGTTGTGTGCAAGGAAGAAAATAGGAATAACACTCTTGTGAAAGTAACTGTATTCAGTTGTTGTATTGAATCGTACTTCAGGGTTGTAACATTAAATTCTATATTTAGTCGGTTTTCTTACACGTTCGAGGTAATACCATTGTTCAGATGTCGATTTTCTCCGTTCTCTGCATCGATTGTACTTACTTTAAGCGACAAAGCTCGTTATCCTTGACGAGATAATGGTTCGCCGAATTGAGACGAGCGTCTCGTAGCTGGATCTATCCTCGAAATATTTTTGCGATATTTCTGTAAGAAAAAATTCTCGTTTTGGTATTTCTACTCTTTAATTGTTCATCTTTTTCTAAACTTACTACGATAAGCGTATTATGGAAAAGGAAGAAGCTACGTGTAGCTTCCACCGCATTGTTCCGCAGCGTTATCGACTAATGCGTCCCGTTTGTCGAATTTCAGGTAACTTGTCCCATTTATTTGCCCAGTTATTGGCTTACCTAGAAAGTTCTAGTCATTTCGAGCACCTACCGTTTTAAATGGATCTACCTTTGTAATATGTTATTTAACTTTGATATATCGTACTTTAATATTGCGCTCTAACAAATTATTTATTAATCGATTAAGGTTAATTAAAGTTAACAATTCAAACTAAACAAATATACTCGTTCAACGGTAATCTCTTTAAAATTTATCAAATGTCAGAAATCTTTTCGATTTACGCGAAAAGCACGGGTACGACTTAACGATCGATCAACGTTTTGAACGTTCCAAAAAGCCATAAATATTCCGAGCTATAAGAATTCAGTGTAACGTTGGTATACTTAAAGTAGCGCAAATATGCTCTGTTTAAATGTTTCTCCGCTACTATCAGATAAAGTGTTAATTAAAATTCCATCTCGTCTGCCGACCATTCTGTCTTTTTTCGGCGCCCAAACGAAATTCAGTGGTAATAGCTCAGGTTGCCTCGCCGGGAAATATTCACCGTGCCAAGGAAGCGCGCATGAGAATTAAAGATTCATAGAACGATGCTAAAATTAGCTTTCCAATCTCGACCAGAGGATTCTCATCTTTCTCCGGGTCGCCGCTACTCTATGAATTTCTCTAGGGAAGTAGTCTCGATTTTTAATTGATATCTTGTAATTTGACAGGGGATTAATTCGAGGAGATGTTACGTCAAAATATCCTTTCACGTTCCGAGGAATTTCTCAAATCCACTCGAATCGGTGCTCGTCGTGCAAAATATTACCGACCATAATCATTTGAGCATAACTTTCTGAGAAATAGAAGCACTCTCTGCTCATTGTCACAACTGTCCACGATTTACTAATTATTTAACGCAAAAATCTCCAATTTCCATCGATCTTTTAATTAGGATTTAAATTAAAAATATTACTTAGATTCAACGTAGTAAAAATTTAAAGCGAACAACTCCCACGTCAGTTAACAAGTTTTTCATTAAACGGACTGCGATTCTTCGCGAAGCTCGTAAACCAGCGTCATCGTGAATATCGTTCGCCTATTTTACTTTAGACTTTAATTAACTCAGATTAATTTCCATTTTAGAAATTAATCCAAAAGGCTTAATTGTATTCAAGCAGCGCGTACACCATAGCAAATAAAATGGTTGCTGCTTGCTAGGAACGCCATTAGAGACACGCGTGCAGCAAAGGGGTGGTTGAAGGGTGATTCCAGGACCATTCGGCCAAGGACGAGTGGGTTCAAGTCCTGGAGATGCAACAGATAGCTCCGACTATCTATACGTAGCTCTCCCATCGAGGGGTGGGAACGAAGGAAAAGAGGCTGGTTCGATTTTTCTCTTCGAATCGTTGCCGCAGAATCCCTGGATTTCAGTGTCGCGCCAATAAACGTTGGCCACGTCGCACTGAATTACAAAAGGCGAATTAACGAGCCACGGGGCTTGTTTCCCCCTTGCTTTCTCGCCGATAAGCTCTCTGCGAACGTTGCTATTATTCGATCGGCTTTAATCGGTGATTCTAATCGACGATCCCTTGGATGTTGCGATTTGTAAAACGTAGGGTATAATTTAGATCGGTAAGAAACTTTTAGAGATATTAAAGAAATGATTTTTCATTTGAAGGTAATTTAAAACTGAATTGGGAATGGAACGTTTACGGAGGTTTATCGCGTGGAAAGAAATAGAAAGTTTCGATGAATGCTGTATCGCGTTAGAAATAAATATCGTAGGTATTAGACGAGCGAATTAGTTTGCTGCTCTTTTAAACAGAATTAGAGTTTTGTATTTAATGTTTATTCTCTTTCCAAACATATTTACTCGTACTTGTAAAATCCGGGTCATGGCTTACGAATCGATCACGCGACCAATACGTTCCAGAAGGAGACAAATATTTTTAACTACAAAATTCGAATCCGACAATTTTGTACAACTATAAATCGAACGAGCTTACAAACTTCTTTTTTACAACTATACAAGAAATTATACCGAGATTATAATTAACATTTCTGCTGGAACGAGTACTTAATCGCGAATTTATTGTTGGTCGATGTTTTAACGAGGGTATTTTGACTCGATCGTTAAATCCGAATCATGGATCATGGATCACGACATAGAAGATCCAGCAGATCGCACTAGATGGAGCCTGGTGTCTAACATTCCAGACGCGACGAGGCTTCCGCTCGCTTTGGCCGCGGGCAGAGAAAGCTCGAGCCAGCCTCGAAGGCTTCAGCTGATATCGTCGCGGTTGCCTCTTCTTCTTTTCCTTTCACCGTCGCGGCATATGTCACGCCAGGGCCGCACGATTTCCAATGGAATCGTGCCTCGTACCCTGATAACGATCGAGATGGTTTCACGTACCGACCTCAAAGATCATCCGAGAGAATCGTTGATCGTGATCGAGCGCGTCTTTGATCTTGTCTCCGACTAATCGCCATTGTTACTCGTTTCTCCCTTTTGTTCTTCATTACGGAAATGGGAAAGTATTTTGAATAATTCGCCAGGATAATTATGTGAATCTTATTCAAGGAAGTAGCCTCTGTTTTGTGGAAATAGATAATTTAATGGAGGAAATTAAGCGTAGAAAATATCCATATTAATACGCGCCCTGCCCTCTTTAATTAAAAAACATTCTCCCTGCCATTTCGAAGCCGAGGAAATCCGAAGTTCTTTTTCTTATTTTATCTTTGCGTCGTCTCTTTCTTCTGCTCTTCGTTTAATTTAAAACGCGAAGAATCGTAGCGCGGATATGAAAAAAATGCTAAATAGAACATTTTAACCGAGGAAGACGGCGTTATTAAATATGTTACAACTTTGGAAGCGAAAATTCTACGAAACAAATAAAGTGGATTTCTAAGTAAAGAGAATCGCGCATAAGCTAAAGCTTCGGAAATGAAATTGTAAATTAAGAAAAGAATTAAGAAGAACGTATCTCTGGAAACCATTGCGTAGACCTTTCGGCTGTGCTTTAAATCGATATTTCAATGTCAAACTTTTCTCAGACAATATTCCAATTAATTGCAGTCTCTCGAGCGCAGACTTCTAATTGAAACTCTGTGGATTCGGTAATTTGAATATGAAAGACAGTAGTTGTTTATCCATGTAATAAACAAGATCGTAAATTATGCGCAAGAATGTAAGAGCCGATAGAAACGAACCGCTGATCTCGTTCCAATTAAACGACACTGCGGACGTCATAATAAAACCTTCGTTAAATCGCATTAGATGTCGTCAAGTGCGTTCATAAGAAAGTCTCGACGTTTCACATTTACAACTTGCCGTCTTTGAGGAAAATTTATCTTAAAATCTAATTGGATAACCCACAATTATCATCTTCGTTAAAATGCAGCATTAAAACTTTGCATCAAAATTCAAACGTCGCGTTTTAATGTCACTTGGTAAAATAGATTTTTTCGCAGGGAAATTTAGCAAACAATGCCAGCCCTTGAGGATATAAGAACGTAATCGATTAGCGATCGCGTTACAAACCATCGTGGGATCGCGCGACGATTGAAAAACAAAATTTTCTGGCTCGATGGTTTTCAAGATAGAATTAAGGATTTGAAGATATAATATTTAAGCTACGAATGTTTGTTCGTTTGTGAGAAATGTACAGGAATCCTGTGATATGCAAAATGTCCGAAGCAAAGTAGTCGTTGAAACGTTTAGAAGATAAAAAGAGAATTTGATAAATTAATTTTGGCAAAAGTTCGTACACGTTTTTAGTAATTGCCAATGTAAAAGCCTGAAATCGGTCGCGTTTTAACTAATTCTAGCGTTAAAATTCAAAACTCTCGATCGTTTCGACTACTCAAAGTCCTCAGCCATTAAATTTATATTCCGATGCAACACCCCATGATACATTTACCGCGCGATCGACGCGTCAACGGCTGTGGTTTAGCAAATTAGCCGATCATCAAACGGAATTTCGTTGCTTAGGCACGAGTTTCAAAGCATGGTAATGTTTTCGCAGGTGTGCGCATTTTTTGAACGGCGAGGAAACGATCATTGGCATTCCACGCGATCATTTCTTTAAATAGACACCACTCGAAGGATAACGGACCTTGCTTCCTTCTTCGATTTTCTTCCCTACCGAAGGAATCCTTGTCACGCGATAAAAATAAAAGTCTTTCGCCTCGAAGGACAAAGCGCTATAATTTGCTACTCTTTTTTTTTTACTTCTTTTTTTTTACTTCTTTTTTTTTTTTTTTTTTTTTACGAATAGGTTAATTCGTCGTGATCTCGCGATCGACGCGAAAGAAACGACGATTATGTAATTTGTTACGCTAATCGGGGAGCTTCGATTTCGTAGCGCCTGGCTACCTTTCGCTTTTGGAGGGATTGGACATTTATCCGTGAACTTTGAAGTTTTGATGGGCATTTTGATATTGACACGTTCGTTCGTCTATCGTTGATGTGTGAGAAATTAAAACAAAGTTCGGTGGTTTCGTTTCGCGGAACGTCAGATGGAAAAATATTCCGGTTAGAAAAGCATAACACGATGTTTGCTTTAAAAATAGAAAAATTTGAGCGTTCGTAAAAGCACACGATGGACCATCAACTTGACGAGTTAAATGGAAACGAGAGTAGCTGATCGTAATTTACATCAAATATCGAAGTTTTATTAAAAATATAAAATGTCTGGAGACTCGTGAATGACAGTGTGTACGTAATAGAACTGTTATTTCCATTCGCCTTAAGATACGCGAACGAAGCGAATTAGGCTTACAAAGTTAAATCGATCGTTCTTCAGAATGTGAGACAAAATCTTCGATCGGGAAGAACGTGCGATACGTTTCGTGACTCATAATGCGGATCGTTGTTTTTCATCGCTTTCTAAATGCATCCCGCGACAATGAGAGTACCGAGCTAGCTTTCAATCACGCGAATCATTGAGACGAACCCAAGTAGAAGACGCGCACTTCCTCCTTGCTGTCTACCAATTTGAATAACCATCGCTTTGCGGGATCTATACGTCTTACGAGGAAGATCCTCATCATCTAGAAATCGATTTGTTTGGTTGTTCACCTCGCTTTGAGGATCACACGATCTTCTAACTCTCGTATACCAAAATCAAGTTTGCAAAGGCCAAAAGAAATTTCCAATGAATTTTTCAAATAAAAATTCTCCAAAATTCCAAAGATCGTTACATATTCGGCGTTTCCCTTTAGCTCGAAGATTCCTCAACGACAACTTCTTCTTCTTCTTCTTCGCGCTTTTTCCAAGGAGAAACGCTTCGGTGATACCAAGTCATTCCAGGACGAGTATCATCCGAATAATCGAATAATAGAATCGTTAAGCACGCACACTTGGTTTCTCGACGACGTCGTTTATGCTTCTTCTCCGCCTCGGAAAAGGGCAAATTCCTGTAGCTGAATTTAACGATAAACGCCGGCCAGAGCCGGTTCACCGTCGTTTCACAATGAGATTTCGATACCAATACACAAGTCCGTGACGTGGTTGTTCGCAGAACCGATGTGCCAACGTGAGCCAAGCAAAAACGTGACATAGACGATTTCACTTTTTTCGGACTTGTGTCCGACCTACGAAATGTATTCGCCAATCTTCAAGAAAAGTCACGTTCGCTATGACGCGTAGATGAAACGTTCGCGATTTTCATCTTGTTCTGCGCGCAAAAATCTATACATTACTACCGACCATATAGTGTTTTCATTCGAACGAAAGAACTAGCAACCGATGATTAATATACTGCCCGGCGATCTTATTACATTCCTTGTCGTTATTAGTATACCGTACTTAATCGTATTAGATGTTATATCATATTTAGCAAAGGTAATTAAATCAAATTATTGCTACATTTCAAACCAGGAATTCATCGATATACGGAATCATCAGCTGCACAAATTTCATTAATCGTTCAAGTATTAATAATTAATACTTAAGAATGTAACGTGTCCAAACACTGTCACAGATTCGATCGCTATGAAACAACACTCGGAGGGTTCTCGTTCTTTCTCACCAACCTGACAATCACGCTAACAATTCTATCAACGATGTCACAAATCGATCCTCGATCTCACAGTTACCATAATTTACGTTCGCCTAATTGCAGACCCAACGAAACAACGTAACGATCAACTCCATTCATCGTTCGTCACACGAAACATCAAATTATACCATGTTCGATTTGGATAACAATTGCGAGAGAGAAGAAGAGGGCGCACGTTTGTTAAATCGTTCTCGCGCGAACGAAATCGTTCACCAAGCAAAGGGTACATTCCATGTGGCTGGGTTCGCGACCATCTCTGGTCGCGAGCCATCGATTTGCCTGGCAACCTGTTGGCGCGGCGCAACGGTCGAAAGATTCGAGATCGTTGGCATTTACGTGCCGGCCCGCGTCGCGATTCCAACAGACGGACGACGATGGTGCAATAGACGCGTGTGCAGACTTCCTAACCAGGCGGCTCGTCATCTACCCCAAAATGCCATCCGAGCCCTTGCTTCGATCTGACATTTCGACGCCAGGATGAGAAGCCGGGGTTGAACAATCTTTTCCATCTTTCGGTATTTACAATACAAAGTTTTCAAACGTCTTGCTGATAGTCTTTCAGTTTACCGGATAAAAGGATTGCAGGATTTTTGGCTTTCCTTTTTTTTTTTATCTTCTGCATTTTCTTTCTTTGCAGGATTTTCTGAATCTTCGTTCGAAGTAGTTGATAGACTTGATTTCAAGTTCTGTTACGTACTTGTAGGTAATTTATAGTCTTTCAAACGTCGTAGTATATTTATAATTTTGTAATATATATATATATATAGTTGTTGATTAAAATTAGATTTAAAAACTTTACTTGAGAATAAACGGAAGAAATAATTCAGGAAATTCTCGAACAAAGTTGCGAAATACTTAGGATAAGGGTACTCGTGAGTCTCGGGGAACGAGTTTGAACGGTCGTTCGAAGCTCGAGCAAGCGAATCAGGGCACTTCGTTTCTGAGATGTGTAACCGCGACAAGATCGAATTAGGAAGACAAATGAGTGCAACGGCTCCTGGAATCGCAGTCACGTTGCATCTACGGCTGAATGAGTGCAGTTGCATCCGAACTCGTTTCACTTTCGACGCGGTGCCACGCGTACTCGCGTTTCCAAAGCAACGGAAAACTTGTATTTTCTCTGTTACGTAAAAATCTCCGTTGCGAAAAAGTCCAGAAATTGCACCGTCCCGATTTTTCTACCGTTGTGTTCTATTCGTAACATCTCCGTTACCTGAGAACACGTTCGTTCGAAAATAACAGCCTCCGAATCTCACGAACTACGCGTTTTACTGAAATTATATTTCTGCTCGAGACGGTGTACTCGTGAATCATACTATTTTACAACAACGTTCCAAACAATAAACACCGTATTGATCCTGCGATTTTATCGCTCAAGATCGTTAAACTCGCGAATATGCCGAGAGTCGAAGTTGCTGCAATTCACTGCAGGGAATCGCGACCGTGAATTTAAAGCGATCAAACCGAAAGCAGTTTCGAGACTCTCGACTCGTACAATACGAACGATGGTCTTGTAGTTTGAGTAATTTGATGAATTTCGCGTAAACGGTTGATAAGGAATCGTATGCGAGATCGAGAAGATAAGACTTTCGAGCGTTTACTTTACGATCGTTTATGTCATTTTGACTAGCTTGAAATATAAAACGCATCGAACGCGTTGTACGTATAAAAATATACGAAATGCGCATGAATTTCTTTATCAGGAACAAAATCACCCTACCCTTTTACTCGTCGCTTTGTAAATAAGAAGGTTCTCAAACTCTTGAGCAGTAATCTGTACGGTAAATGTACCCGTCAGCTACGAGCATCGAGACATTTTACTCGTTGTATCTACCGGAGAAGGTACAAAGAAAGATTGTACTTTATTTATTATTGTATATCTGAAGAGATAGGAGTAAAGTAAGAAATTTACGATAAAATATCTAGAAAATGCCTAGGAAATATAAAATATCAGTAGGCGTAGTAGCGCTCATGTTCGGCAGTGTACCTACCCCCGTTCCTGCGATTCGACGTATCGTCCACACGACCCACGGGTTGAGTTAAGGCTCGTTGTCTTCTAGCTGAGACACTCCTACGCCACTGCATCCTGGGGAGCAGGAGCGAGGCAACGATTGTCGGATCGACGCAGAACAGCGACGATCGAAGAGCAGGAAAGAGGGGGCCCAACAGGGTACAACGTGGTGGTGGAAATATAAGGCGCGACGAGTGGCGGGCCTCAGTCAGTCCGTTAGTGGTACCTACGCCTTCAAGGTCCGCGTCCTTGAAGCGAACACACTCGTTCTCGATCTACCTGAGAGAGTAGCCAGAGATCTCAGGGCGCCCGCGAGCGCTGTTCCTCGATCTCGACTTCTTCTCCGGAAGTGGTGCCGGGAAACTCGCGAGCTCTTCGTTCGAATACCCGATCACGGCCCCCCTCTGATCATCCCGTCGTCGAATTCGACACGAGTGAAACACAGGCCAGTCGGACGCGTGGATAAGTCAGAGTCTCGTGAGTCACGGAACCTCCATCGGGAACCGGAAGCGCCGTTCCTTCCGTTGGACGAGGATGAGGTCCTCGCTGGTGCTGCTGTTCCTGGCAGCCATCGTTCTCGCCGGTGAGTAAGGAATTCGGTGACTTTCACAGCCTGAACAGAACAGATCAGTGTGCCGATCGCGAGCGATCGAACGAATTACGGATGAAAGGAACGGTTAGTGTTACCATAAAGATGATTCTAACGTTGGATCGTTAACGAGGTTCGAGAGAATCGTGTAGGAGGGTAATCTGTCATAGAATATGGCAGCGAGTGGGAACATGGTGGCAGGCGTGATTCGAATTCGTGCGGGAATTTTCAATATGGAATTGAATTTTACCCTCTGTCCTTCCCTCTACGAGTCAATGTCTTCTTCCTTGGACATTGTACCAAGACACGTCGCCTTTTCAGTAACAATTTTTACTTGGAAACTAGCTACGGTCTTCGTAATCGTACCATATAAAACAAACGTTGAGACAGACCACGTTGCACCACGTTAGAAGTCCTTTAGCTGGTTTGATTCTTTCGACCGTTGCGCCATAAGCTTCTCAAGCTACTTACACGCGAACAATAGAATCAGCGTTGTTTGAAATTAGTCTCGGATTTCTTTAAGCGTCGGACTAAAGTCAGAGTAGACGGTAGTAGGAAAAGTCGACTGAAGATCATCGCGTGAAATTTCAAATTAAGGCGAACCGTTTAAACAGGAGCGCACGTGAGTCTCGAAATGGCGACAGGCGGCAATGTTCGTGAGCCGTGTCCATTGCCCCTCCTCCGCCCCCTATGGCGCTGTTTTCATCGTTCAGAAATAGCGGACGGTGGACGCTTTCGAAGAATCGGCGGTTTGGACGGAGGAAATCGGACGGAATACGATTCTGGCGGTCGACGGAGACGACAGGTTGCATAAGAGATTAGAGCGTGAAAGCCTCTGGTTCTACTCGGTCCCGGATGGGTGACGTCACTGCCGTGCCCTGAAAAATACACGGGGTGGGGGGGCGCAACTTTCCCCGTTTGTCGCGGCGCTACGCGATGCCGACACGATACCAGCCCGCGGGACCAACGGGGCTCAAACGATTTAACGCGTTGGTTCTTTAGCCAAACTTTGGCTTTCCATGCATCTGTACGCTGATCGTTAAGTTTGCGTCTTTTGACAATTCTTCGGAATATTTTCAGACATTATTTCACGCGATTTTCGATGTTAAGACTTTTAATCGATTTAATCGAATTAATCGATGCTTTACGCAGCCTCAGTTTTCCACTTTCGAAAGTATCTGTATCTCTTGTAATTTCAAATATCGATACGTTTCACCGTGTGAATTTTTCATTTCGAAAGCATCTGCATATAATTTGCCTTGCGAAAGGTTTTGCGGATGTTAAGTTTAAATGGTTTTCAACGCTGATCTTTAGCTTTGAAAATAACCGTAGATTGTTCGATGCTCGGGAAAGCCTACAGTTACTTCAACGTTGGTATATTCGATTCTAAATGACTTTTTAGAGTCAGCGTTTGCTTTCGAAAATGTCTGGCAACGTATCTTGCTGTTATTCTTAAATCTTGTAGGTACTTTAACGTAAATTCGATAGAAATTTGTTTGACTTTAAACGAGTTGAACGTCGATATTTCCTTGGAGCCGGTTTTTAATCGATTTTCAGGCGTGAAAGTTTATAGATGATAAGGTTTTCGAAAAGCTCGGTAAATGGCTTGATGTACATTCTCTTTGAAAAAGAATATCCACGTTAGGAACGTAGGTAGATCCGCGACTTTGAAATCGGCTACGGAATAATATTAGCTTGCGAAGGAAGTGAAAGAACGATAGATGGACGTTTGAAAGTTTATGACACCCAGAAAGAGGTCGTTATCGAGCCGTAGAATAGGATGGATCGTTGAATTTGAAGCTACTTGTAGAATTCTCGGTTTTCAAGGAGATCCAGTGATTAGGCTTCGTTGGATCTGTAACCTGCTGACTTCGTACTTTCTTCGGCTCGTTGCTTCGCGACTTGACATACAGCTCTTTAAAATTCCTCAAGAATTTCACTTTCCATCACCTGTTTTTACGTAGAATCTCGATCCTCGGTAATCTAATTTTACACTCAAAAGTTCCTCCTTCCTTTTACATTAAATCTAAACACTGCAAAATTCGTTATTCTTAAACTCTCCTTGAAATCGCTTCTTTTCAATCCTTCCAAATCCAAATCACTTTCCATCTAGCCGTTCTTGCTTCAATAATACTATTTTACACTAATGAACTTCCTACTTGGTAAAACCAATCGCCTTTCTTCATCGCGCAACTTCTAGAGAAAGATTCCACTTTCTCTCGAAAAGGTAGCCGGTTGAATTAGCATCCTTCCGATTACACGCCATTATACTTTACCGACTGACCTTTCCAAAATTAATGGGGCAATGGACTCCGAAACAACTTTTACGAGAGCTACACCGAACAAAGGCTCGACCATTATAATTGGACGTTTGTGCCTATTTCTACGAATTTTTCAACTACGACATACATATAAGTTTGAGTGTATATAGGCCATATTATCGTAACATTGCATCACTGTTAAGAAAAAGATTTCGCCTAGGAAGGGGGTTGATCAACCCAATGAATTCTATGCATTCGGGACGTGAAAAGAACGCTAAATCGTTAATAAAAACACGCTAATAAAACGCGCTAATAAAACAATGTCGTTGGAAAGGCGCGAGACAGCTTTCTCCGTTCGTTGCTTTGATATAAAATTAACGCGGGGCCGAAACTGCAAATAGAGGAAAGCAACGCGTGTTTCCCCGTATATTAAAAATCAGCCGTTTCTGCTTCCACTTTCTCGAGCGGAGCGCGTTTCCGCTCCTTCGACCAACAACCATCTCGAAACGAAAACAATGCCACACGTCGTGAATTTCCAAAGCACTCGCAGTTTCCCTTTTTAAACGAACATATAAAAGCACTCGACGTGAAAGGAGTTATATGCCATTATATTCCTGTTAGAAAAGAGATTCTACAAATACAAATAGATAGGAAAGATGTATTTTATAAAACAGCGTTCGCAAATGGGTTACACAAGCGAGATAAATATTGGCAAAATCGTATATTCGTAACTCTTATGTAATTTATAGTATTGATTTTCTATTTCCGCCTCTACTGAACGTAAGAAATCGAACGTTGGCGAGAATTGGTGGCAGTGTACTCTGATGGTTGCTCAATAAAATAATTACAAAAAAAAAAAAAAAAAAGAAAAAAAAAATAGAAGAAAAGGAAATTATGGTTTATGCTAATCGCTTGCCTTTGATCCATCTGACGAAAGACGATGATTCTGTCAATTGGCGAATAAATAATCATAAGCCAACGTTGTATTGTGACGTCAGTTTCACACTTTCCATAATCTCACCGTTGATAGGTATCTTCGCGGTTACGCAATCGTACATATATGTATGCGTCTCGAAATTTCACCGAAGAAATCCGAGTGTCGTTTAGAAGTTTTATGTAAACGTTTTTATCCCTGACAATTTTATATTTAACTTCAAATAATTCATTATATCTGCAAAGAAGTCATATTAGCAATCAATCATGTATATGAAGGATAATATTATTGCATTTCTTACGAAATCTTCGCTGGTATCGATCTTCTTGACACTAGCCGTCAACTATCGATCACTACAGTATACATGTAGTTTACATCGATCGAGTGGAAATGTAAATATATAAATCTAAATGTAAATAAAATTATATATGCGGATGCGTACATATTTTACAAAAAATAATTCAAAGAAATACACTCGTGCAAACGTATAAACTGCAATGCATACGTGCAATGTAAAACTTGCTGTAATAGGAATCGATCGTTGTAATTATTCTAGTACTTTTAATATTAAATTCTCGTTGCTATCATTCCACCGACACGATAACTTGCAAATACAAATAGAATACACATCGCCCTAAAGACGATACGATCCACTTAATTTTAGAAGGCTCGAATCGTGTGAAGCGACAGGAGGAGAAGAAAGAGGAGAGCTTCGAAAGCGAGATCTGCAAGGACAAGGATGCGGGCGAATGGTTCAGATTGGTGGCAGGAGAAGGTGACAACTGTCGTGACGTGATTCAGTGCACCAGTTCGGGTCTTCAGGCCATCAGGTGTCCCGCGGGACTGTATTTCGATATCGATAAACAGACCTGCGACTGGAAAGACTCGGTGAACAACTGTAAACTGAAGAACAAAGAAAGAAAAGCGAAACCCCTGCTTTACACCGAGGAACCGCTCTGTCAAGACGGTTTCCTCGCTTGCGGCGATGGCTCTTGCATCGAGAGAGGTCTTTTCTGTAACGGGGAAAAGGATTGCGCTGACGGATCTGACGAGAATATTTGCGGTGAGTACGAAATAGAGAAACTTTGTTCGATCGTTTTGGTAAATTTCATAACTGGAAATTCTGTTCGTTGTTCGTTCCTTTAACGATCACCTCCCGAAGGTGAAAATTGGAAACTTGATGCATAGTGAAAACTACGTAAATTAGCGAGATTCGATTTTATCGACGCATCAGGGTAGCCTACTTTCGTTTGCAAAAACACTGTTCGTCTTTCTTTTTCGAAATGATTTCAAACGAAGATCAACGAGATTCAATTTTATCGACACGTGTGAATAATTTACGTTCTTTGAACAACGAAGGATACGACAGGGACAGACGACGAGTTCTTCGGCTCTCAATTTCATCAATCTTAGTCGAAGCGACTTGAAATAACGATTCTCGAGTAAAAGGGGCCATTGCGGGTTCGCGAAAATTACAGATATGGACAACGATCCGAACAGAGCGCCACCCTGTGACCCTTCAGTCTGCGTTCTACCCGATTGCTTCTGTTCCGAGGACGGTACCACGATCCCCGGAGATCTACCTCCCAAGGACGTACCGCAGATGATCACTATCACGTTCGATGACGCCATCAATAACAATAATATCGGACTGTACAAAGAGATCTTCAACGGAAAACGCAAGAACCCAAACGGTTGCGAAATCAAGGCCACCTTCTTCGTCTCGCACAAGTACACCAACTACTCGGCTGTCCAGGAAATGCACAGGAAAGGACACGAGATCGCCGTTCATTCTATCTCGTAAGCAATCACTCGTGGAAAGCAAATTAATCTCTTCTTATTCTTTTTGAGTTTTTTTTTTTCAACTTCGCTCGAACGTTCAGCTTTAACGACGACTTTTGCCACGGGCTTATACTTTTCGATTTTTAACGATCTACGTATCGTTCAGTCTTAAAAAGATGCAGTTTCAAAATAAAATTGCGGTAAATAATAAAACGACGATAATATAGCTCGAGACTCGGAAGTTGAATTTCTAGCGATTTAAGCTGTTTTAACGAGCGATCCACAAAGTGAGCGTTAATCGTGGGATAAACGCTTGTGTTTCAAGTCACAACGACGACGAACGTTTCTGGTCAGACGCGACGGTGGACGACTGGGCTAAAGAAATGGCTGGTATGAGGATCATCGCGGAGAAATTCGCCAATTTAACGGACAACAGCGTGGTCGGTGTGAGGGCTCCGTATCTCAGAGTCGGTGGAAACAATCAGTTCACGATGATGGAAGAACAAGCGTTCCTTTACGATTCCACCATCACCGCGGCCTTGAACAACCCACCGCTATGGCCTTACACGATGTACTTCAGAATGCCGCATCGTTGCCATGGAAACCTTCAACACTGTCCGACGAGGTAACCTAATTTTAAAGTAGAAAAGCGAATTACTTTAATCTGATTAAAAACTTCGCGCTTCAATGATTACGCTAATACAATTCTGTCGCAAGTTGGTATTAGTAGTGGCTCGAGATAATTGATCCAATTATTTGCTACATCCATCTTGTACCATGAACGTTTGTAGCTTAAACATATCGATGTATATTAACGTGTTTAATATCGAATAATGTTTAATTTAATATGTATATTACTGTCAGTGAAAGCTACATCCAACAATGAATTTCGTTAAGAGTAGCAACCTATCTAATTTCCGTCTATCTACATGTCCGATTAACCCAATCTTTGGTACGTTCTGTACTAACATCAAGAGCGGATTCGTAGCTTGAAAATATCAAAATATTTTATGCAAAAAGTGTGCCCTTTTATGTAAAGAGCATCGCTTCGAATCGAGCAGCTACATCTTCACCTGAAATCCCAACGATAGTAGCGACTCGATTCAATCCCTCCATCGTCTATCGAGCATCAACTTTTTTGCGTAGGTCGCACGCAGTCTGGGAGATGGTGATGAACGAGTTGGACCGCCGCGAAGACCCACAGAACGACGAATACCTTCCCGGTTGCGCCATGGTAGACTCGTGCAGCAACATCCTAACCGGCGACCAATTCTACAATTTCCTAAACCACAACTTTGACCGACATTACGAACAAAACCGCGCTCCCTTGGGCCTCTACTTCCACGCAGCCTGGCTGAAGAACAACCCCGAATTCTTGGACGCGTTCCTTTATTGGATCGACGAGATCTTGTCCAACCACAACGACGTTTACTTCGTGACGATGACCCAAGTGATCCAGTGGATCCAGAATCCTCGCACGATAACAGAATCGAAGAGTTTCGAGCCGTGGAAGGAGAAGTGTATCGTGGACGGACCTCCCGCTTGTTGGGTTCCTCATACCTGCAAACTCACCTCGAAAGAGGTTCCTGGAGAGACCATCAACCTTCAGACCTGCGTACGTTGCCCGAATAACTATCCATGGGTGAACGATCCGACAGGTGACGGGTTCTTCTAAGCCCACAGTGTCGCGTTCCTCCTTCTCGTCTAAGTCAAACCCTCTGATTCTCCTCTTGCCTGTCGTTTTGGGCGTTCACCTTTGATCTTCCTTCGATCCTAACACTCTCATTCTCGTCCTGCCATTGGTCGATTATCCTTCACGAGTTTCACGGTGGACGTGGGGTCGTCGGCGACGTTTTCGATCGGGGAACACGGTCGGGTGAGCTTTCACGAAGATTACTTCCGTTACGATACAGGGTAGTTGTATAAAATTTTAAACGGAGCCTTTTGGTAGACTGTTTTTAGAGGAACAGTTAATAACAGAGGATGTAGCGGAAAGGGGCTCGAAGACGTGATCGTCGATAAAGATGAGAATCGAGCTCTCCCGATCGGTTCGTCGACGAAAACCGTCCATCACGTCACCAACGATCTGTGATAATTTTCATGCGGCTCGAGATTCAGCGACCAGGACGACGAACGCGACGACGAACGCAACGACGAACGCGACGACGAACGCGACGACGAACGCGACGACGAACGCGACGACGAACGCGACGACGAACGCGACGACGAACGCGACGACGAACGCGACGACGAACGCGACGACGAACGCGACGACGAACTCGACGACGAACGCGACGACGAACGACGACACAGCGAACTATTCTTTTTCTCTATTTTCTCTCCCATTTCTCTCCCATTTCTCTCCCAAACCCACGACGATTTCACCCTGGCCTCCACGAAAAATGACCTGGGGAGAAACGACGCGATCGTAACGCGAACACGAAGTAAAAAAGGAAAAGTAAAACAAAACAAGGATTATTATCATCGTGTGTAATATATGAACGCGTGTCTCAGCCTGTTCCTGGAAAAAAAAAAGACGAATCCCTGACACATGGACGGAGGACACGACGGATTTAGCTGGGAGGTCGGGCTGCGGTTGTCCTGTTGACCCCAGGAAAAATGAAAATAAAAATCGATGATCCCTCAGCGACCGCCAGAACTCCCTGTCACAAAATGGCAGACGCCCTTATTTTTGAAGGGTTGGCCAAACTTTTATATATATATATAAATAAATATATATATATATAAATATAAAATATCGTGTATGTATATTTTTTAAAGCTAAGTGATAATTATCAATTTTACGTTCTCGATGGAATCTTTAATAAAAGAGAAACCGGCGGAATACGAGAGTCTCTCATTCACACTTCCCATCCCCTTTCAATAGGAATTTCTCGAGGAAAGTGGAACGGGTTCAAAGTATCGCGAATCGAGTTTACAAAGTTCGTAGACCTCTCGACGTTCTTCTCTGGGTCGATGACACGATTTTCCAACGATAGTTTCTATACATTAACATCAGAGTTATCGGCGAGTAAATTAGAAAATTTTAATTTTTGAAACGAAAATTGAAATGAAGTATACAGAAAGGAACGCATAGTTTGGGCAAAATTTAGCTAGAAATTTTTTAAAAGATTATAAAAATCTGCAGAAATGCATCGCCGTAAACCTATAAAATTTCTATCTATTCGCTGGTACAAATTGATAATTTCAACGTTAACGATCGATAACTAAACTCGTTATTTGGCTAATGGAAGGTTTGTTAGTCGTACAAGTTACGAACGTTTACGTTCTAGCTTTCAGCATTAAATTGCCTTTGGACCATAAAATGATACTAAAGAAGTTATAAGCAGATATTTATTACGTCAATCTCTTCGTTTAATCTCTCTCTCTTGAATCGAATCCAAAGGTACCTTCTTCTAATAAAAACCACTCGATAAAGCTTCCACTCTGATTGATCATAAATTTTTATATCGATCTTTTAAAATCTGTACGAGTCTTACGTTCGATGTGTCGAGCCATTCGAACTGGAATAATAAAACACGCCTACCTCGAATCGAGGAGAAAATTCCCGGTTTCGAATCAGGCGAAATCGAGGCGAAATACGAGGGTGGTTAAGATCAAGGCCGGTCTGGCGAATTCGCCGGGTTAATTACGAAATCGAGCCAGCCCGTTCTTCGTTATTGAAAATTGGAACGGCGTGTACGTGGTCCGCATCGAAGAGGAGAGGTGACAGGCTTAAACGTTCTGGCCGAGAAAACGACGACTGCATTCTTCTGGCTTGTAGGTCGAACGCGAGAAAGGACCTTTCCAGCTTGCTAGCGCCGCGAAATTCTCTCTGCTCGTAGTCTAACGCCCATAATGGCCGCTCAAGGTCTGCATCTTGGAACCATTTATCGTTACTGACGTTTGAGAAGTTTATTATTACTTGGAAAACTGAAACGAATCTTTGATTCATTTGTTAAAATACTCCAACAAATTTTACATTGTTTAATTACTCGATTAGGTGCATGTCAAATATCGTTTTACATAATAAAATTCTAATTGCATTCACTTGAATTTAATCGATATGTTCCATATAACTGGACATACTTTTTCAGAGATTATCTTGTTTCGCTATTCTAAACTTGTAAGAGCTATCGCGTTTAGAATCCAAAATCTTAGAACGGAGCTGTTTTCATTTCTTCGTTCTCGAGCCCCTTCAATGCAATGTACGCGTTAAAAAATTACTCGGGCGATGTAGGAAACGTTTTTAACCTTCTCTACATTCTAATTTTACGTTTTCATCTTTATGGAACTTTTACGAAATTTAAGCTCGCGTAAGAAAATCACACGAATACTCTAATTATACATCGTTAAAGTGGTCTCCACTTGTAAGAAAACTCTACATCTGGTCCTTTAGTTTTCTCAAGCACCGAAGCCATCGACAGCGTATAGACGAAAGATTGGGACAAAGAAAAACCATAAACCGTAGACAGGCGACGATGGCATCAGGGCTTTCTGTCATAGGGTAACACTGCTAGCGTGCGAATCTGCACCAGCTCGATTATATTCCTTCTTCGTATTTACACTTCTGTATTAAATTATATTTTCTACCTTCCAATTTATCCACGCGTTTCTTTGTTCACGTACATCTAACAACCTCGACGTGCATTAATATATTTTAGTTTATTCAGTTAGTTGTAAATCTCCTTCGCCGAATATACTGATTTATAGTAAATTTCTTCTTCTTCTTCTTCTTCTTCTTCGATATACTTGATAGTTAATGACGGGATAAAATCGAATGAGTGATATCGGCGCAGCAAGTTCAAACTTCAAAGGAACCTCATTTCACATGCATCGACTTAATTGTTACAAGGCGCGTGATCGTAATTTCGAATCAGTGTTCCAGGTGAAGATGTACTTTTACGGTTCCAAAGCATGAAACTCGAACGCAATCGTCGTCGATCATAAAAGCAAAACGGCTGTTAATCACACAGTAGCAAGGAAGCCAGTTGTGCAACGACGATGAACGGAAATTACAGTGATTAACGAATAGCTCGTTCGCTCGATCGATTGCGATAAGTCATCGTGAAACGATGGCAAAGATAAAGATGTATATTTGCACGAATATTGAACATAAAATGAAGGAATTCCGTTATTTTCCAATTTGGAAGAGGAGGAGACGCTAGAGAGAGAAAATCGCACTGTAGCCTCGTGAAATACCAACGGGCCGACGATCGGTGAGTCGAGGCGACGCGTTTGCATTCCGATACAGCCTTTCTTTCGTCGTTGATTCTACATCGTTTCCATTCCGAAACCAATCCAGTTGATCGTTTCGTTACGTTTGGTCATATTTTGGTTCAGGAGAACGAATCCTCTAACCATCGAGGATGTCCCATTCTTTTCCGGTCGAACGTTTGCGTAGAATTGTAAAGGTTTCGAAGTTCTAAAGATTCAAAGAGCTAGAAATTTCAGAGCCGTGGACTGGCGGATAGCTATAATAGGATCGATAACGTGCTAGAGATTATCGACGACTGCGAGGACGTAATGCAGAGTCGTTTAATTAGTTTCCAGCGTATCGAGGGAGTCGTTTGCACCCACATTCTGCGGGGGCAATCGGCGGATGTCGCAATTAAATGCCGGTATCTCGGTCGTATAAATCTATGGAAGATGTGCTTATTTTAGCGTTTGGTTAATCTTCGATTTTAAAACCTATCCTCGAAACATCGCAGATTTTATATACAATTTAATATGCACAATTTTGTAATTTGGAAGCATAGTTATGGCTAACATCGAACCATTGTACGAGTACAGTTTACTTTCGTTATATCTGATGCATAGTTGGTAGTCGCGTATCTTTGCTTCTTGGAATAAATAAATTTCTCATTTACATCGCTTCTCCTTTCAACTTCTCGTACAGGTATAATAACTTCTCTCTCGAAAATCTTTATATTCTATCGAATCAGACGCATTTATTATTTTTATTCGCAGCGCTTTCCATCGTAACTCAACGGTATTTCCAAAGTGCGCGATCCACGAGCGAACGTTGCATCGTCGGTGGAGCGTTTCCTCCTTCATTGACTCCGGGAACAAGCCTCCTTCGATGGAATGCACACGAGCCAAAGTGATAAACACCGTTTAAGAATCGCCACGAGTTTGCCGGTAGTCGGTCTGAAAATCTCGCGTGTAAGCGAAAGTAGAGAAAGCTGTGTATCTCGATGCCGTGGCAAGGCCGTCCCTCTGGCTTCGACTCCTTCGATATGGAGGATGCCGGCCGTATCATGCAGGAATCTCGTTAGCATTCTTCCGTGCCGTTCTCGAAGACACGTACGATTGAAAACATAAATAGAAACGTGCAAATAGAGCTGTATGACATTGTGCAAGATCACGCAGAGGTAACAGCTTTTTTTCACGGTGTATTCGACAAAACGATAAGTCAGGATAAGAACGTCGGACGTTTGTTTTAGGAAAATGAAAACAGAGACGTCGAAGGGCATGAACTTGGGAAGTAGAACGAACCAGGAATAGGTATGCGTAAAGCGTCCGCTTTAAGAAAGCAGCAGCATGAATATTTAAAGAGTCCTACGAAAGTGAAAAGTTCGAAGCTAGTTTCTTAAGAGAGACAGGGTCCCAAAGATTCTCGAGTTTAACTTTGTCATCAAAGTAGACGATCTCCTTGACATTTCAATTTTGACCCGATTTCTCCATCGATTCACCACGATATCTTATCTGATCGATACGCGACGCTCGTATTCACGGGCACAATGACGGTTCTTCGCTTGACCTTGAAATATCGCGTTTTACGCTATTAATCTCGGTAACGTCGATAACGATCGAGGAGTAGTCGTTCATCGACAATGATTCCTAAGCGAACTTCTCCGATGGTTAATGTAATAATTAAATTTCTTCGAAAGGCGAATCGTCCAACTGGAGGCGCCACAGGTTTCGATTCGCCATTTGAAAGTCAACGACAGCGATATCAGAAATTCCACGTCACAGACTTTTGACTGCCGTTGGTACGGCGCGCCTTCGAAGAAATGGTACTCGGTGAAATTGACTTCTATTAGGTCAGTGGGTGATGGAAGTCGAATACCGTCGCTCGATTATTTGTCTCGATTTTTTTCTCTTCGCGTAAGACCCGCGACGTTAATTGAAATTCTCCTTCTGCAGGTGAGAGAGGTGGTGTGTACGATGCCGATCGAAGGCGATTGAATTTTCTCAGCGGCACGACGTTTCGCTGCTTGTAATTTGTTATGATCGCTACACGATCTTAATCCTGTACGAAGTTACGCGTTTCGAGGAGATTTAGGAAAAGTGTGCTACGCCTGATTTGTGAGATCTGAAATTTGATCTTCGATTTCACTAGCCGCTTGTACACTGCTTGAGAGAATTAGATGAATGTAATTAACGAGATAAAAAATACATTATCTCTATGTATATTTTTTTATCTGTTGACCGAAGAAACATCTATAATTATGAAATTGAAGATTACCAATAATGATAAACCAATCTCTCAGCTAAGATCGGTTTTAGTTCTTGCAAATATAATCATAACGTTATAATCTATATGTTTAAAAAATGCAATTATCCGTCAAAATATAGGAGATATTTACAAACGACGAATCGACTCGTCTTCTTTAATCTACGACTTAAGAAAGATGGTCTGCGAAGATCTCTTTGTTGGTGAGCTTTTTTCGAGCGAAATAAATGAAATAAACTTTTCTTAAATGTATGAAAAACAATTTTATAACGCGATTCAGGAAGTTGTAACGATAGATTAATAAGAAATTGTGTGTTTAAAAATATAAAAATATTTTCCTTCGAGCCGGATTCGAACCAGCGACCTATGGATATCTCTGAATATACATTACCGCTACAGTCCACCGCTCTACCAACTGAGCTATCGAAGGGATGTGAGGGAACGTGTTTAAATAATTCTATTCATGGTTACGTATTATATACCAATAATTTGAATTATTTTATCTCTAAAATATAACGTTAAAAATTATATAGTAACATCATTTATCACATAATAATACGTATATTTAAAAAAAAAAACATCGAAATCGTAACATTTTCCAACAGAATAACATTCGATTAAATTGAATCGACAAAATAATCGTTCCTTTGAGCCAGATTTGAAATAACAATCTATGAACGCCCTTTTTAACTATTCCATTTACACTAAGATCAACTACAGTCCACCGTTCTATACTAAACGAGTTATTTCCAGAGGTTATAAACATTTCTATTCTTCTGAGATTCAGAAACTTATCTTACAATTTAAAGAATATTTTGCAAAAATATTCCTTCGAGCCGGATTTGAACCAGCGACCTATGGATGTCTCTCTCTCTCTCTCTTTTCACCGCATTAGTCGAACCAGCTACAGTCCACCGCTCTACCAACTGAGCTATCGAAGGGGTTGTATGCACATTTACATTTTCCATTCATGTTGCGAACGAATTGCTCGAATCGTTTGGTGGAAGAAACTTCGTTCTACAAAAAATATTCCTTCGAGCCGGATTCGAACCAGCGACCTATGGATGTCTCCCTCTTTTCAGTCGAACCAACTACAGTCCACCGCTCTACCAACTGAGCTATCGAAGGGGTTGTATATGCTTTTACATTTTCCATTCATGTTGCGAACGAATTGCTCGAATCGTTTGGTGGAAGAAACGTCGTTCTACAAAAAATATTCCTTCGAGCCGGATTCGAACCAGCGACCTATGGATATCTTTCTCTTCTGGAACGCTTCAACAACTACAGTCCACCGCTCTACCAACTGAGCTATCGAAGGCCTGTAATCATCAGCTCCTCCGTGATACATGACCATAATTCAAAGCATTTGCTACCGAAGCGTCAAAGAGAAAGGAACTTCTGAGAGTGTTCGACAAGGTAAAAACCCCTTCGAGCCGGATTTGACCTATGGATGTCTTTTCCAAGATACGAGATCGAATCGTTGCATACTGCTCTATGCTAATACGGTTTATTTTTATTCGAAGATCGCACAGAAAGAACGCGATAGATTCATCTTTGTCGATTTTCTCAATATCTTCTGCTTTTAATGATACGCTTTTAACGATACGCTTTTAACGATACGCTTTTAACATGTGTTTGAAAGATAGTATGTTCGCACGAGACAGTCGAAGATCAAAGTAACTTGTTAGTTGTTTAGTAACTTGTCCAATGATATAATTCGTCTAAATGTCCAAAACAGTTTGTAAAAGGTCCAAGGGATAACAAGAGATAATCGAACCTCTCGTAAGTCAAATCTATCGACTTTATTTCTTTTTAATTTTACAATATCATTACACATGTCCGACTCTGAAGAATCAAACGACTTACTTCTAATTAGACCATCCCAAATCATTCCACTCATCCAATTCGCGAAACCGAAGAATTACCAAAATTTCTCGTACCGATTTTCACGATCAACAAGCGACGAAAAATCGTGATCAGATCACTCGACGGATCGCATTATTCACCGTGGGTCGTCGAGTATCACGGCGCACGATCGGCACAGCGGACGGAAATCGGCCGCAGGCCCGTTAACGTCGTTTCTTCGACACGTTCCGGTGCAGGACGCGTTTAATGAAACAGCGACGACGTAACGCGTAATAATAAATCGTGTATTTCGTTACCGGCGTTACGATATCGTTACGGCTGGCCGAACTAAAATTCCCTCCGTTCGGTGCGATTCCCTTCGTCCCGCGGTTTAACGGCGAATAAATCGCTCGAAACGGCGGCGATCAACAGCTAGGGGAAAATTCACTCAATGGAAAGTGATTACGCCGATCGACGTTTTCCCCTATCTAGAAAACCTGCCTCTCGATTCAGCCGATACTCAATCACGTATATACGTGGATCGTACGTGTGTTTCCATCGTTGACAGCTACGACGATAGCAAACGTTACCATCGTGGTTTCCACTCTACCCGATCGTTTGCGATCATTGTCCCGTCACGGTTGAGTTATTGAATAGGTTTGGAATTGGGAATACGTAGTGTTTCTATGACAAGTTAATAAATTTCGTGGTACATGAAAATGCGCGACTGGAATTTATGTATTTTGAAATTTAACGCGCGAATGGACTGCTGGGATTTGTCAAACCTCCACGATTCGTAGTTTTCTGAAAACTTTTGGAAAATGTGAGATATTGCGCATATCGGTACCTGTTAACCAGTTTCTGGCGGCTCTGTTTCTACGCGTCCTGTTTTTAAACAAATGACAGTTGTGTTTCAGTACAGCGCTAGTGAAATTACAAATTGTTTTATACTACACGCACAGAATGGACAGTTTACCGTGGCACATGTTCGAATGCTTTCGTGCGCCAGCGTAGCTGCGTGTAGATCGATTGGACTCTACTTAACGCTATGTCGTATCCTTTAAGCATAGATGCATTCACGACGAACGACCTACGTGTTTTTTCACGCGAACTCGATAAAAGTAGTTGGCATCAAGTTTGCCTTCTGACATGAGGTGAACGAGTTTCACGAGAAGGGAACAGAGGAACCTTCGGTCCAAAATCGTCGGCGGGAACGTCGAAAGTCGTCGACCCCGAGGGAGAGAGCTCATCGTGCGTAAAATCGGAACTGATCCGTGAAACGAAAAATCCTCTGACCCATTTTCAAGTATCGTTCGCTCGAATCGACCGCTCGTATTCGCGTTGCATTGTCCTCGAGGTATGCACCACGCCTCTTTGAAACGCGCACGCGCATTCTTCTGCCTCTCTTTGCAACTGCAAGTTCGTCAAACTGAAATAAATTCGATTTAAATTAATAATGGATTTAAGTTACATATCCACTTGTACATCTTAATGAAATCAATTCGTCGTACATTGTACTTGTCAAGTATTCGATCTTCACCAGGTGATTTCGAATCTCAAAACGAGTAGTTGCAAGTTTCGGAGGTCTCGCTGTACCGTTTTCGACGTTCGAACGAGTCGAATTCCTCGCAAGTAAGCGAGCGTTATAAGAGAAATTCTACAAAATTCTACACTATAATCATATGAATTTTATTTCAATGTTCGCCCCTATAATTATTCATGAACGATGGCCGAGAAAGATGAATTTGAGCGAATGAGAAATTTCTAGTAAGTTGATACTTTCACTAGCCACTGTATTTATTTGAATCACGTTGCTTAACTTAAATCCTTCGTCGACCGATTGCTTGATTCTCGATGATGTTTCCGGGACGAAAGTCTCTGGTCGTCCTTAAACGTGGGCAGCCTCGAGGATCGCGTGATCGATCGAATAAGGTCTCGTCCTCGAGATACCTTCACTGTCAGGATCATGGGGACGCGAAAAGAGGGACAAGGCGGCCAGTTGTCTGATTCTAAGCGTCTTTTTGTTTGTCGGTGCATTTCGCTCCTGATGTCGGCGTAATCATGGTGAAAGGAATAGAAGCTGTCGCAGGAAGTGGTGTAATTGCGTTTCTACAGGCGCGATAGAGTATCTCAACTATGCGACGCCATAAATGAAACGTTGGCTAAGAAGACGTAAACGAAACGCGAGATATGGAATGACGTTATGACGGTAAACGCGGGAAATTTACTACATTTATACACTCGCTGATCGGTGTAAATATACATTTACGTAAGATTGTAGCAAAAGGAGCGATCAGATAATTTAAATAAACTTTGTAGAGTCGTTGACGCGTGCGAACTCTCTCCTTGCGTCTGTATTTTTATAAACGACTACCTCGAAATTAATCTTTATTATAATATCGTATCGATTCGGTAATCTCCCGGAAATATTTAAGCCCTAGTCCGCCTCTTCATCGTATCAATAACATGTCAATAATTTGTAATATTAAACCTGTAACATTTAAAACGAGTGTTGCTTCTGTTTTTTTTCGATTGATCCTCTAATCGATCCTCTAATTAATTGTTTGCTCGCGATGGACGTACTTGGAAACTACGTTGAGAAAATTGGAATTCTTCGCATAGAGATGTATTTTTGTACCGTCATATTTGTTAATTCGATACGTAAGTATTCTTCCGTCCTAGAGAGAAAAGAAAGGGAAATGATTTCTTGATTCTACGTTCGAAGAAGTAGCGGAAAGATCGAGAGTGTCACTTTCAACTTTCAACTCTTCTCCGTAATAGCCCGTCCTTTCCGTGGCGAGCATCTTTCTATATTCTTTCCTCCTGCACGCTGTCGAAGATGTAACGGGATACCCACGTGCGTTGCGACACTGTCGCGTCAGTATCCGTAGAGGAATCTCAGTCCCTACACGAAACGCATAATTTTCTAATTCCTAAAAATTGGATAACCGATCGGAAGATGGGTTGTGTAATTTCGAGAATCGTTTATTGGCGTGAAAGTTTTTAAATGAAAGTGGTGGTGAATTAACCCGCCGTATCTTACGTTTTCTATTATATTATCATTTATATAGTATTTACGTAATTAATAATATTTAATGCCAATAAAGATTCAGATAAAGAATATGAAAAAGGATCGAGAGATTTTTGAAGGAATAATCTCGTTATCGGGAGACCGCGTGACTCGGATTTATTATCACTTTCACTGGGTGCACGAAGTATAACCTCATTGATAGCGAAGAAGACAAGGCTGAGGAGGCACGCGCACGCCAAAAATTATCGCTCGTATGTACGTAATTATAGCAGATTAATTATGCGACCTCGGACGACGCTTTCACTGAAAACTGACTGGTTTTTTCGTGTGTCTTTTTCCTTGTCTTTCAATACATCGATTCTTTCTACTTGAAACGTGCTTGGTGTTCTTTCTGTATTTCGAAGATTGAATTTGAAAAGCCTTGAACTTTAGAGTCAAATCATCTGAATTGCAGACGCAGACGTGGAATCTTCGATCGAATGTTGAGCCGAGCCGAGACGAGACTGTCTAAAAATTTCTTCTCCGAATATATTGACTTGCCGAAACTGTCGGAGTATTTCTTGTATCGCTGCGAGATCAACGTGCACTCGTCCATATTATTTGCAAATCGTGCAGCCCGAAGCAAATAGAGGAAAGACAAATAAAAGGATACTTTAACTCGTTGCAAGACGTAAGCACTTACGTATCTCCTGTACGCGCGTTTACCACGGTATTCGGTTTGCAAAAAGTTGTATAAATGCGGATAAACAACTTTTGCACAGAAATCCTTTAACACAAAAATATAGGACAGTTCTTTCTCTTATGAACTTGACATTACAGTTCTCATAATTTACGATTTTATGTCGAGCAACAGGAGGTGTCCTAATACTTACGAACGGAAGCGTACAAGCGTATTAAAGGTGAATGGTTCTAACTTTAAAATCAATCTATTTACAAAGTAGATTAAATCGACTGGTTTTTATTCAACCTCGATTTCACCGTCGTACACATTTCCGATTAAAAAACGACCGTATGAGCGAGTCGATCACCCTCTCCTTTCTCGAACAAGCTCTATCCTACTTTGAAAAAGTAATGTTCTGCACGGAAAGCGATTTATCATCGAAAAATCTGAAAGAGCAGCACGGCTCGCGAGATCGCGATGTTTACGAGAATCCTCGTGACTGGCCAGCGAGGGCAGTGTGTAACGGAACACGTTGCAAAACCGTGGTCGTCCCATAATGCGGGGTCATTCTCATGTTTAACGCATGCGAGTGGATCCGTAGACGGATAATGCTGCGACGACGCGCGTATCCAGCCGCCTCGGTTTTGTATTACGTGACGTTTGACAGCGAAAGTTAACCGTGGTTGGCCCCAGGCTGTCGTGCAACACGAAAACGTTCGTTTCTCGACCTCTCCGCGGGATGAACCAGCCGGATGAATCGGGAATATTAAACGACCACCGTTCCTGCCTTCGGCGGATGCTCTTGCAATATTGAATTGCTTTATTTCGTACATTCATCACAGAGTTTATGTATCGTTGATATTAATTTATTGATCAATTAACGTTAGAACTGTCGATTCGTGCATTTAAACATATACGTATATCGAATGTCTCAGGATCGAAGGATTTCTCAAGCTGAATGGAAAACCAACTTTACATTTTTGACTATCTTTTCTTTACCTTGAAGACGAACAGCGTAATCGAATGTTCCCATTTGGGTGCCCCACCCTGTACAACCAGCATTGCGTAACGTCGATGACGCTGCAGGTTAACAGTATGCTAATTTCGAAAGATTACGTTTCTGCAAATAAGAACCGATTATCGACTGTGATTTCATTATACCTTGATAACTTTCTTCTACGCGATTCAACGATCTTGTGCGTTTCAACCATAACGAAACGAACGCCACTTAATTTAATCAGGCGAATTCAATAAATACACGTAAAGATCACACGGCTTATAAACTTCATCGTTACGAGCATGCTCTGAATAACGTTGTATCATTGTAATCGTTTCTGCTCCATAAAATAGAACCAGATAGTTATATAGTTATATACAGAGAGAGAGAGAGAGAGAGAGAGAGAGAGAGAGGCGTAATTGGCTTGGATACAAAGTAATATCCGAGAGAGAGTTTCGCTACTGTTTGAAATGCAAATAAACTTTGTTGATAGTAAGAGAGAGATAAAGAGATTTTTCGACTGCTAATCGATAATTGCGAATATGTATAAAGGTAAAAGTTTGCGTTGAGTTTCGTTCTCTGTTTGAACGCACAAAGCGAGGCTCGTTTTCGAGAGGAACCAACGGCTGTTCGTTGCGTTGAAATTTGCAATCATTATCCTTTCGGGTTTATTTAAAGAAGAATCGAGTCGGGACTTGCATCGATCCGCGCGTTATGTCTCCATTGCCGTCGACCTTCATCGGATACATACGATTTCAATTTTTGAAATGAATAATCAAGGTGATGGAGACCTTGGACAATCGCATCGCACACTAAAGCGCGTACCTTGAGCTCCATAACGTTCGAATCAATGCCATCGATAATTTTATAGAAAAAAAGCGATAAAAACGATGAAATAGAAAAACGTTGTATTATTCCTTCTATCGAGTACATTGACAAAAATCGGCTGTCTAATATGAAGAATAGATAGAACCTTCTTGCATATAATAATTTATCAATTAGTAACGGATATGCGCGTGGAATGCGAGAACTTCGCAAATGGACGTAGCATAGAGAAGAGCATTAACGAACAGCTCAAAATCAATGACACAAGACAATGGCAAGAACACAAGACACAAATAAAAATGTTCCATCTGCAACAATTTACTGGTACACGTAGGTTAAATAACATTCTAAAGAGAAATAATCGCAAAATACTCTTCTAAAACAGATTGAGAAACTGTGATGCGTAAATTGGCACAAACGAAATCGGCTCGTAAAATTGTCAGTAGGTGATCATCTTGAAAAGAATCTGTAAGGTCCAGTGGAAGCTGTTTTTGGCGTTTAAAGTCGTTTGTCAAGGGCAAGGTCGACTTTCCTGGGTTCAGTCTACGCGAGCACGATCGTTGCGAGACAAATGGGCGTGTACACGTGGTTCTGCAACGATCTCTCGATGCTGGCTCTGGACGATCGCGATCGTGGTCCGCGGACGAGCCGAGTGAAAGTGACAAGAACAAGGTCGTTCGCGTTACAAAATCGAGAATTTCTCGAAAACGACTCGGCGCCGACGAGGAAAAACACGTTACGCAAGCATCGCGGAATGAAAACCGCTAATACGGTGAAGTGCTCGTTATTGAAACGATCCGGTTGTTAGAGACTACGTGCCCGATTAGGTACAATTAACAGAGAAAGTAACGACAAACAAACGCGTATCACAGTCTGTTGTTTGTACCTTCGATGCGCCGTGGCAAGTTGACATCGACACAGGGGCGATTTTATGAAGATCAGAGAAGCGTAACCTTTTTAAATCTATTAGGTTGTCCGAATAGTTTCTCTCATTTTATGAGGAAGTAATAGACGCACGACGTTTTTCGTTTTATATTATTTTGTCGAATTACGTACGATCCATTTTGTTCTGTCGAGATAAACACCGCGACATTTCACAGACTTGGTTTCACGTTTGTACGAAGGTGCACTGTTGTAAAAAAACACGTTTGCGAAAGAGAGATACACTTCGGACAACCTAATGCTTGTATATTTAATTAATGTTAACTTGCATTTAACTGATATTACGATTACCGACAGTCAGGCTATAAAACTCGTAGCAGGGAAATTATGAAATTTCATTAATGTTCACTCAGAGCGCGCTGAATATTAAAATCGTGTGGAAGAAAACGAGCAGAGTCTGTTTAGCAACGAAAGGTTCGAAATTCTTTTAATTACGAGACGATTCGGATGATGCTGTTAGGTTCTAGAGCGTGTCATTGAGTTTCTCCCGGATTTCCACGTGACATCGCACAACATTTCTTGGCGAAAGCGTGGAAAACAAATATACATACAGTATGTACTTTCGTGCAATGTGCTGCTTCTATTACACCATGACCGTGATTCAACCAACTTTGCATAATTATACGTTTATCCATCGTGCGGAATTATCTCAACAGCTAATCGACACAGAATCGGAATATCGTCTGGAGAATTCGAAATCGACGCGAGATTATATCGAGGTAAGGGAAATGTTTGGGGTAGGGGTGCGAATAGAGTCACGAGGCGAACATCCTCGAGTTAAACGACTTTGATGAAGGGTCGTTAGTCGAACATTAGCTCTCGCCCTGACTGCACGTTGGAAACCCAAATTGGCACGCGATCGCCTCGATCGATACGCAAAATTTCGTGCTTCGTTAATATCCACTGAAATCTAATTAGTTTCAGTTTACCTTAATAAATAGATTGCGTTTAATCGTAACGAATTACCCTGGCAAATTATATTTTAATTTTATACAAATGTAAAAGCTGAGAGTAGTAATTTAAAAATCTCATTCGACAGTTTTTCAGGGATGAAAGCTTCTATTCGCTTAAAAACGTTCGATCCGTTTGAATGTAAGAGAATGCACGCGTATGACGCGTCTGAGTAAAATAGTATGCGTTTGGTGTCGTGTAACGAGTGAATAATATGCTTACCGCGGAGAAAGGTGCAAGAGCAATGTGAAACCTCCGGTGAGGGTTTCCGGGATGTCTTCGATTATGGCCGTGATTCGATATTCGACAAGCTGTGGACGATATTCGAAAGATCGACTAGAGCATCGTTCCGTCCAAAATAATACGATAAGTATACCGTCGTTTCATTCTAGCCGTCTTATTATTCCTAAGGAGTTTGAAGAAACTTGTGTTTTTATTCTACACGTAATCGTGACAACTGTTTAACGGGATGAGTTTCGGATGAAAATTCAAACTTAATAAAGACGAATTGACATCACAAAAATAGATAAAGGGAAAAGAATCCTTAAATAGAAAAACTATTCCGTCTAAGAGATTGATAATCCAAGTGTCAAGATCGATTCGATCGACAAACTCGATTAAACGGATTAAACGTATTAAAAGTATCCAGGATTAACCATGACGATTTCATCTTCGTTTCTTAACCTTTAAATCGCAGAATATTTTAAAATCTTGTACAAAGATCGTATAAAAAACAATGTCGACGAGAAGCAGTTTCTCTTCGTAAATCGTTCCAGCTAGCCGTCAGACATTTTTTAATAGACAAACTAACATTTCGAGGAACGAGAAAACGTCATCGCAAATGTTCCATTAGGAAATACCAAACTAGTGATCACATACAGCGATGAACGAAAATAAATATTTTTTTTGTAAAATCTCACATAAAGTTGGGAAATATATAATTTTTTTATTCAATTATTTATGAAGTAGGATTATTGAGATTAAAATTTAAATATATCGTAAATCATTATCATCGACGGATTATTTTCTTACATATCGTGATCATTCCTCGAACTTTTCGAATCATCCGATACTTTTATTCGTCGCTGTATAAAGCTAACCGGAAATACAACAGAATTTTAAGTAGATTACGTGAGCGATAGGCCAGACGCTAACAGTTAGTTCCTCGAAATGATTTGTTTTGTACCTCTAGCGTGGAAACAACTGGCGTTGAAACGACTGTGATCGTTGGAATCGCGATAAATTAATCGAAATGAACGTCGTGTCGACAAATAACACAGAACAGGAACAGATCGTGCCAGGACTCGTGAAATTGTTCGTTTTCGAGTGACCGTGACTTTAAAAGTACTTTTCCTTTGTCTTGGCTCGCGACACGTCTTATGGAGCTCCAGCGTGCTACACGTGCCTCGAATTAAACATTCTCGTCGCCCCAAGCGAAAACAAAATGGTCGTAGAACTCTGTTTCTATCGGACAATATGGATCGAGCCTATTTTACAAAGAAACGGTATTCTAGTTGCAAACGTGACGTCGCGCGGAACACGACTATCGGCGTCACGTCGATCTCGATCGTGCTACCGAAGCATGGAATTCTTCGAACTCGACAAAGACTCGAGATATCGCGATATGCGCTGGTAAAAATGTTACACGATTTATTAACGCATACTGGTTTAGATTCTGGATTATTGTAGGATATGTTACATTGGAAAACATGAATTAACAAATTTTGTATTTAGGTGACTTGCGTAAGTTTATAAGGATTTATAAAATACGTATATACGTTCAAAGGAACCGCCTTATTATGATATAAATATCGAGATACGTATAATTTTGTGTGCTAGACTAGATTAGCCGCGTAGTAGTGACACACGTATGTGAATACGAGTGTGTGGAAGTGTGTGTGTGCATAGAGTCTCGAAAGCAGATGGATGCAGCGTGGTATAGAAGATTGGGAGACAAAGAGAGTGCCGAGACGCGTGCAAATGTATATCGACGAGGATCCTGCAAATCGTTTATTAAATAAATCTAAAACTGTTTTAATATAAATTCCAAGTGTAATCTTGGTGTCCCTTTACTTTTATTTCGGCGATTTAGGTCCACAATTCTCGACGATAAAATTACATAATTATTTATACAAATTCTTAGTATAATGTAGCAGGTATAAAAGTTTAAGAGTACGGTTCGTCGATTTGCCTCTCAGTTTCGAACATCATCGTCGCAATTAATTGCTATGACTTTTCTATCGGCTTAGTGAAACTTATTCGATTTGTAGCTCCGAAATTGATTACTCCGGAAATAAAAGAGGCTTTTAAATTGTTAATTGATATACGAATTAGATATTGGACGTTAAATTTTAATTCCATTTGAACAATAAATCCATTTCGTTGTAATAGATATGCTTTACGATATATAGCTACGATAATATGCGACAGAGAATAGCCGACAAAAGTTTCTTTGGCATGATTCTTACGTTAGAACAGACTAGGAGAGATCGTTTCTTCATGTTCACGGTGATTCTATGAAAGGGAATCGAAAGAGAAATTCTGCTCAGGCGAGCACACGCGTCGACTGACCTGTTCGTAGAACAGAAGGAAGGTGGTTTACCTTGCAGGAACAGCCTTCCGTTATTCCCCGTAATAGACGCCACGGCCAGCTTGATATCGATTCGCCATCGATCCACGCTTTCCTCTAATAGATCGCCTGTATCGCTAATCGACGCGAGTTGCTCGGTCATCGGACAACGCGGACAAAGAATCGTACCTTTTCCATCTTTTCCGATTATTCGTTACGAATTGAGCTAAGAAAATTTGCAGATCGATTCAAAAGGAAAACAAGATGCAGCATGAATGAGAAAGAAGAAAATACGAAACGGAATGTAGAGGATTTATAAACGTAGCAAATGGAGTGGCGAGGAGACGTATAATTATTAGCTGACCTTTAACTCGTGGTCTTCTAAGAAATGTCATCAGAAATTTTGTCGAGTTAACATTCTCACGATGCTAATTCAACGACAATTAAACGCGATAATGTCTCGCAATCGTCGAGAAGCAGCGGTTTACTCTCTACGAGAATAACTTTCCATTCTTCTCGGCTTCTTTTTTCTCTTTTGCAGAAGCTCAGCTTCTTACATAGCTTGACGTGGGTAGCTGCTGCAAGGTAAACCACCTTTCTTCTTTCCAACGGGGATGACCGCTCTATAATCTACGCTTAGCTGAAACCGGGGTAACCCTAACAATTTGTTGTTAGTAGACTGCGGATCTTCGTTCCACGTCACGATAAACAACATTCGTGACGATCGATAGATTAGCTCGATAATTCAATCCCAAAATTAGCCTACTTTCTCGAATGGAATGTTTTATACATCATGCAAAAAGGGACGATGTTATCGGTGTTAACGACATCGAGGCGAGTGCCCCACATCAAATTCGAGGCTCGACAACAGGAGTATCGACAAAGGTAGAACGATGGACGATGACCCGTCCACGGTCAAGGTGAAAATCACGTCGTCGGTGGTGTGTGTCGATCATACGAAACAGTCTTCTTCCGGCGCGTGATCGGCATCGAGTCTCTTCCTTTCTTTGATCTACGATTCATCATCTAACCCATATAAATAACATTGTATCTTCTGCGAAAAGATTCTTCTTCCGATTTGTTTCTTTTAAGGGAGTAGAAAAGAGTCGCGCGTTACGCGGCAATACTTTTTTTTAACTCTTCGTGTCATTATTTAGCTCTCTTAATACAATTTTTAGCCACAGTATTCCCTAATACAGTATCATGGATGTTCTATTTAAGAAAAGGACGAAAATGTTGAAACTTGTTAAAGCCGAAGGCAAGCAGGTAAGGTTGCTGAAATTAATTAGGCAATCGTTTTTCATAATCATATTGATCTCAATGCCCACTACTTGTATGTGCGTTGCGATGAATATCTTGAAACAAAAATTTATTATAGTATAGCAAATCGTGCATTGGCTCGCGAAAGTATGTGTTTGAACGGTTATCGTACAAGACTTTTATGTGCATATTACGCGCGTTATATAAAACATCTTGAAATTACATTAGCGCTGTTATTTTTCTTAAGAGGAAACACGTTACTAGAATACGGTAAATCTTTTCCTTCGTTGAATCAAGAATGAAATCGGAATATAAAAATTGGAAGAGCGTAGCGGGCTTAAAATTCTGCTTGAAGCTGCGATCGAATTCGAAACTTCGGCAACCTGGAATTAACTTTGAAATTTCCTTTCGAAAAGACATTTTATCCGTGATTTACCATTCGTCACGAGTTCGATCGAGGCAATTACAGTGACTTGACGCGAAATTTGCGTCACATCGTTGGATGGAACAACAGTTAGCAGGGCGTTGAATTACGAGGGGACGAGGCGGATTATAAGGTTCATAAGCTATAAATGGGAGTCGCAGCAGGGACGGACAAAGGCCGATCGAAAGGTAGACACGGGGCGTGCCAGAAAAACGGAGGACTACGTTGCATTCCCGATGCAGCTAAGTAGGCGCGTATAATTATGCGCATCTCGTATTTCGAAACTTTGCCTTCTCCTCGCGCTTCTCTTCTTTTGCGCACCCTGTGCCACCGGCTCGGTTGACTCGACTTTCCCATCCGCGACCAAGCCACGACAAAAAGAAAGCCTTTGCAACCGTCCATACCATTCCTCTGTCTCTAAAAAAAAAAAATAATCAAACTTTAGTTTCCCAAAATGCTTTGAACTCGCAAATAGCAATTTTAATCAACCGTAACAGTGTCACACGCTCAGGAGCAGTAATAAGATAGACTAAACATCCTGCGTGCCACAGCTATCGAACAACAACCAGATAGTAATAGAATTATCGCCTCTGATATGCACTCGATGATAACCCCTCCAGAGGGATTGAAACCTCGGTATAAAAACCCTGCCAAATTAGCGCTCCACACCTTTTTCTGTTGTATCAAGGAGAATTAATAACCGTTCATCGAATATTATAGACTAATTATCGAAGAGTCAGCTACCATTTTGCATATCGAGGAATTAGCTACCATGTCGTCCTCCACGGAAGGATCATCATTTGTCAACCGAAGAATTTCATAGTCATCAGCCAATCGCGATTCGAATAAATCACTTATAATACTAATCTACATTCAAACAACTTTAATCTCCTCCCGTGTCAGTATTCCCGCACATAGCAGGTTGGCCGAAAGTGGAGTTTATTGCCAGTTAACGCTACCTTCTCATCGGAGATCAAGTAGAACGTAACGATATTTTGATTGTAACACTTGGAACCGTCGCTCTGTTGGATTCGCATAATAAATTCTATTACCATATGTAAAGTTAGATTTCTTCGCCTTAGTTGTGGAACGTTCGAACTGCGACGCGAGCAGATCACCGGTGATTTGTCATTTTCGTGATTTCTTGTGTCTCCTACGTGACAACAGCGTCCCGCTTTTCATCTTTACGCAGTTAGAAAATTTTCAGATGGAAATACTGGAGTACATATTGTACTTCCGTCAATTATTTCATTCTATTTTTCGTCGATAAGGATATGAAGCGACTGTTGACATTAAGTTGATATTCGCGATGAATTGACAATGGTATTTTTTCTTTGTTATATTTTCCTGTCAGACAACACTGCGAAGTAATTGCGATTGGAATTAGAAGGAGATGTTATCGAAACGTATTATACGCGTAAATGAAAATATTGAAATACTTTCGTTGAAATAATTCAATTGTTTTATTTTATTTTAGTTTCGTCCCCCTTTTCGTTATAGCGTGAAGTTATTATTACGAATAATTTTTAGATGAATATGGGAATTTGAGAGGAATTGATGGAATAGCAGAGAGTAATAAAGTTTGAGGAAGTTTTCGACGGTTTCGGAATTGTTTCAAACAGAGGTTGCGTTCGAATGATCCTATAAATATTCAGGGGGTCATCTATAAATCAAAATTCGACGCGCTTTCTATTTGAACGAAAGAGAAGAATCGCTGCTTTAAAACGAACGTGGTGTTTACAGCGACGAATATTTCTTTGGGAGAAAGTTCAACGATTCACGCAATTCGATTTCTGCCTTTATTTTTTCCTTCTCTCTCGAGCTTCGAATGTTCAAAGCTTCGAAACAAATCAAAGACAAGTCTCGTAATATTTCATCAAACTAAAATCAAAATTTTCAATAGCAATTTTCACGATTAAATAGAATTAATTTTCGATTTTCCTAAAGTTCAAAGGAAAGAAGCTTTGAAATCAGCGATATTTAGAAAAACACTATCTATTTTAATATTCTCTCAGAACTCGTACAGAAACAACTTCCAAATCATCAAAACACGACCTATCATCGATGAGAAGTCTACTCATCCTGATTTATAACTTGTCTCCATCGTTAAAGATTCTATGGATCATCGAAGAAAGAAGGTAAGCAGCTTTTCCTTTCGTAGAAAAAATGTTCGATAAGAATCTCGGTTCTGAACGATTCCTTGTTCAAAACCATTCAAGATAACGTTAGACGACACAGTTTGATGTGGATGGATCGATGATCCAGGGACGTGGACGTTAATCGAAGTCAGCTGCGCGTTCCTCGAGCCGGCGACGATCTCCAGAAGGCACGAGGATGGTTCAAGGAGAGGTTGCGATTGTAGAAAGCATGAAGGAAGAAGAAAAGAGCAAGAGAAAAAGGTCTGTGGGTCACTGTGCTATTCGATTACGTAACCGAATAACCTTCAGCGTTCGATTCTCGCGTATAAAACTTATTTCATACGTTTTCCCCTCGATCGAACGTGATTAGTCTCTGCGAAGCGAGCCTTCTAAGATTAGCTTGTTTGTCGGTTTATTAGAATCACTGATATTTATCAATTAACCGGTATTCGTCGATATGATTTATCAATGTGTCATTATATTTAGAAAAAGATAACTTTTTTAATATAGTTGACAGTTGGTCGATGTGATTTCTAAATAACCCATTTGGATATCCATCGATAACCCAAAATCGTAAACTACTCGTGTCTAAAATTTCATTACCATAATGTACTAGAACATTTTAAAAACTGCTCGACATCGGAGTATCTTCGATCATAGGTAAACGTTTCTCTAATTTTTCCAACACGATCGTTCGATAAGTAAAATCACGAAATAATCCTAGAGATTGTGCTTCCGCGATAATAGTCAAAGCGTGGACATTCGTAGTTAAGAGATAAGGGTTGATGGGTGAAAGGATCAAAGAAATGAAAAAAAGAAAGTGGAGAGATAAATGATCGCCAAGAATGTTTCTTTTTATTCCTTACCAACGTCTTCGTGGAAGATTGAAAGTAACACATAACAAAACTTTAATTCTATAAATCATCATCGTACAGAACCACGAGAGCTTATCCGCCGACAAACAACAATTGATCAATCAACGACTGACAGTTGTCAGACAGAAAAGTGAAAAAGACGAATCAAACATCGAAGATGAAAAGTCAAGCGAGTAGCTGAACGATCAAGGTTCCAAGCAACACTTTCTCGACCATAATTTTTGCAACTGCATAGGTTACTGGGAAAAGACTGGAGCAAATAGGAAAAGAAAAAAGACAGGAGAATAAAAAGGAGAAGAAAATAAAGAGACGGCGTGCATAGCATCGTGAACTACGAAAACTGGTTTCCCCAGACTCCCTGTATTCATTGTACGGGTGAACGTGTGCCCCCGTTGGCATCCCAGCGTGTGCATCTCGTCAAGGACTCGGAGCTTAGAACGCGTTTAGAAATGCCGTGGATAACGCTGTTGGGGAACAGCAATCGCTATCTACTGTAAGCCTTGCAATTTGTAATAATTTGTAACTTGCCGTGAAACGAAGTAGAAACGAAAAACCATTTATCTTCTGGTTGCTAGTTTAAGCTGTTAGATTCAAGCGAACATCTCTTCAGCGGTTGCGAATCTATTACGTAATTAGGAGATTTTTTTAATAGTAAAAAGTCTGCTAAGGGACGATTAAGATTCTTTTTTAATAGTTCAAGAAATTATTTCTGACAGCTGGCCATTTCTTAATAACTGGGAAAAGATTGGTATTTGTACGAATTTCCTTGGCTCAACATTTGTTAAATACCTAGAAGGCTTTTCTTTTAGTATAAAAATTGTTGGCGACTTAAAAATTGGATACGCAATACCCGAGAAATTTTTAATTACCGAAAGTCTGACATTTTCTTATTAAGAAGTTTCGTTATTTTTGTAGAACGACATGCATCCGCTCATTGGAAGAATGTCTTTAGAATAAAAATTATGAAATCGATGATCGAAACGAAACGAACGCCAAGAAAGGATAAAATAAAAGGCGCTTGCGTGATTAGGTTCGCAGGAGCGCAAAGATCTAGTGATTCACGGTTTCGCTTAGATGATTTCTATCGGTCGCGTTTCTATCGATCCCACGAAACTTCAGGGCCGTTGCCAGATTAAACAAGGAAATAGCTACTTCCTAGTCGTTAATCACGAGACACGTGTTCACGTGAACGCGTGCATTACGAACTACTCGAACGTTCCGCTCGTTTATCAAGAAAAACGAAGTCGAAGATTAATACATTTCATCTTATAGCCGAAGATGATGTAAATCTCTCTCTCTCTCTCTCTCTCTCTCTCTCTCTCTCTCTCTCTCTCTTTCTTCGTTTGAGTTTATTGCATTCGCGTACCACTTTCATTAATATGAAATTCCATTGGTGATATATCGAAAGGTCTTTAATAAAATGTTGTATACATTCCAGATGAATTTTATCGTGTTCTTCGATTTATACTTTCAATTTTAAGCCTCGTTCGGATTACTCAAGTTGCTTGAATTCAGGCGATCTAACCTCGTGCGGATATTTGATGGAAACACAAAGTCGAGTGAAAAAATTATGTATTTTTTTGCAGCCTGAAATTCGATGTATTTCTACATCTAAAGCGCACGTAGTTCTGGTTTAAAGTTAGATCGATCCATATCGTCGTTCAACGCTTGAATTTACAACCTCGCTCTATCTCTTCCACCAACAGCACTGGCTCCGTTTTCGCTCAGTTGCCTCAGATCCGACGATGATGTTTCTCATCGATTAGCATATCATGTTTCATCATTAACATTCGTGATACATGCCAGTCTGCGGAACGTTTCGCGTATTACGAACGCAACTTTCCGGACCGAAATATCTCTTCCTTCGCGACCACTCGGTTGCTTCATCGATCCTCCTTTCCATTCGAACGACCCCAGAAATTTCGTTCTAACGAAAAGCCACGATGTGTAATCTTCGATTGGTCCAGCCTCGCAAGAAAAAAGAGTACGAAAAAAAGCGTGTAAAGAAGAAATCTGACGGTAATGGGGGATTTTTGTGCAATTCATCGTCATCATCGTGTCTACATCAAGATTCTTTCCATACGTACGTTATTTCCAACGACGCCACTGTGTTCTTTTGGCCTATTTAGAAGTTCACCAGTGAGCCAAGATTTGTTAATTGCAATTAGAAGCGACTTACAACATTCTTAATGCGAAACACCGTTCCTCTGATTCGAATCTCATTGTTTTCCTTTTTGCACATCGAGATATATCGACGTTATCCCAAGTAATCTCTGTTTCTCAATTTCTTCGCTCTTTTCCTTCATCAACCAATCGAAGCCACCAAGTCCAAGACATTGTAAGTCACGACTGTCTCCAGACAGTAATTAAATTTAACAAATATTCTTCCTGTTAGATGTCATTCTCCACACGAACTGACTAAAAACGGAATAAATTGCTCGATGATACCCGGAAACAGCACGAGTTTACAGCTTTGCGAACCTTTTTACAAAAAAGACGCCGTTTATCTACAATAACAATGTAGAAAACATAACCACAGCGAAGACGCACGTATGTACGTACGTACAAACAATATTTTAATAAATAAATAACGTATTGAAACAGATAAACGAAAGGAACTGACTTTCTCGAACTATTTATCGGTGGATTCGAACTGCTTTGGAATTCGTGGCTTCGATTGTTCGATATATTTCAAAGTGAGCTTAGGAATTTAGGATTTATTCAACGTGTCCTAACGAATGACTGGAACGCACGATCGTACGCGTTATTAAACGTTATCTGCAACAAGTTCGCGTTATCTCGGGATTTATTAATCCCGACTGGCGAACAGATACTTCTCTAAATCCTCTTTGGCTACGTTATTCGACGTTCGTCGAAGGAGCGTGTCGAGATAAAGGCGAAGCAGGGGATACCCGATGGGAACGCAGGTCTCGATCGATCTCGATGCCAAGAAGGACGTTCGGTCTACGCAAATCCTTTCTTTCGTAGATATCGGTTATTGAGAACAGGCCACGTCGCGAATTTATCTCGCGCGTTTCCCTACCACCGATTTCGCGGAATATGGTACATTCTCGTTAATTAGGACACCTTCTGCCTTCCTATAAAAAGCGATAATTAACGTTAGAATTACTGGAATATTCGAATTGACCAATTGGCAATTTTGTATAGCAGTGTCACAGATCTTTTTTTATAGAAATTTTCTAGATAACGGCATACTTTTGCGGATTTGAATAATATTTTGGTAGAACATCTAAATATAAGTTTGCAGAATTTTCTTGCATAATATACAGATATATCTTTCCATATACCTTTCGTTTTAATTTCAACAAGCTTCGTGTCGATCGAACTTATCCAACTATCCGATATTATAATTATATCGCTAATTACATTTACCTGCTTTCCAAAATATTGCAACGTTTCAAACGACCACGTTTAAACGAAGAAAATAAACAGTAGAAATAAATAAACAGCGGTTACAAGATAAGAGATACTTTGCAATTATTGCTGTCTAAGATACGACAACGATATTTCTAATCAAACCGTTGTATCTGGAATTATATCGCGTACGAGCGACTCGCGAACAAACAGTGTACATGAAAATAATTTTTATCGATAAAGTGGAATCAATGCGAGCGCGATTGTGTCGTGGATTGCGGTATGCAGCGTGGCTCTAACGCAATAGCGCGTCCCGCGAAGTTATTTCGCAGGGGACGTCGATAACCTTTTACCGCGCAAACTGCAAATTTATTGACCACCCGGTGTATCCTGGCTTAGCTCAGGAATAAATAAACGCGTTGCGCAAACGTGCCACGCTAACAACGATAGGGAGAAAATGCAGCAGCCGGTGGTAGTTGGGCAAAGGGGTGGAAGGACGAGAAGGATGAGAATTATTTGGGCAAGCAACGTTAAAACCGCGTAAATAATTCAGGCAGTTGTGCGAGGCACCGGTAGAAGCCAATGAAATAGAAACGGAGAAACAAAGAATTTCTCTAAAATTCTGCCTTATGAAGGAGACGAATGCGTGGCTTACGTTGCGGGAGAATCGACGATTCCACAATGGCGCGTTTTAAAAGCAATTTGAGCTTTTCGTTGGTGCTTCGCTTTGGTTTTAGAGGAATTAAGAGGAACTACGAATTCTTTTTCATTATTTTGTCGAAAATACGGTAGAAAATTCGTTGGAACGTATGTTGCCGAATTTTACGCTAAAAGCCGAGAGGTTCAAGGTTCGTGTCATGTCGACGAACGTGACATACAGGGCATTTTTCGTGGAAAGTTAGTCGTGAACGATACTTTCGTCGTGAGTTTTACGAGCGCGAGCCATTTTTCGTCGCCCCCTTTTAGAGCTGCCGCTGTCAGCCGATATTTTCGTGGAGGCCGTAAAACGATGCGTAAAGCGCGTTTTCACTTCTACATGGACCTTGTAACGCGGACCTTGAATACACTGCGGACCCAAACGAACTACATTTTCGCTATTAAATTTGATCCACCTGTCCAATAGTTAGTAATTCGATCGTAATTAGTAATTAAATTCGTATTATTTTGGACGCAAGAATTGAAGGAACAGAATAGAGACTTCTTTCGTTAAATATTATAACAAGTACCATATTTCGAACGATAAATTATTCCTAAGTTCCATAAATTATTTTAACGCGTTATACGTGTTACTCGGTGTATTTCCCACAAATGCATAAATTTTAGCGATCATTGCGAACGGCATTCCCCTCGAAAGACTGAAGATTTTACCATTATTATCGATCTTTCTTTTTCCAAAGTAATAGAAATTCAAGACACGAATGGTCCCGTGTACATGCCGTTCCTCTCGAAGGAACTCTCCATTTAAAGAAAGGTGGAAACAATGGTTAGAAAACTAAATATCGATGAAAGTAGAACAAACCAGGCAAATTCGGGCCACGAGAATAACCAATCGCGTCGAGCAAACTGCAAAACGATCGCTCATCTTCTTCCTCTCGATCTCTCGTCAAAAACGGCAAGCAGTAGTCTCTGATTGGATCGCGCGAGACAAGGAAGATCGAGACGAAATGGAATGCCACGGTCCCCTCTCGTTCTCCACCAACAGACGGAAGGAATGGAACCCTTGTTCTCCGTCTATTTTACGACGTAGGGAAGGTGGCAGCACCATCCGGATGGTGAAAGTCCTTCGACGAAGAGGAAGGAGTGGTGGTGTACATATAGAGGGGCGAGAGGGCGCGGCTTGTCCAGACGCTCTTTGTCCTGACAACGACGATGACGGCGACGACGACGACGGCGGCAGCGGCCACGATGTCGCCCAAGTTCCTGTTCCTTCTTGGATCTCTCTTTCTGTTTGCCGGTGAGTACACACTGTTGCTACGTCTTCCCTATTTCCGTTTGACCGTGTTTTATTCATTCGTATCAAAAATCTGCGCAACAAATTGCTTTCTCGATATTTTTAGAAAGTTCGATTCAAAGAACGTTTAAGCTTTGGATCAAGATTCGAAAAAGTATCTTAAAGTTTGAATTTAGATGGAAGTTGGAAGCGTTAGGAGTTGAAGGATTAAATCCCGAAGAGCTCTTAGAAGTTTGATGGCAGTTGAGATTGGATGACGTCGGATTTTAAATAATTTATCTGTTCGTTAAAGAGTTTTAGTAGAGCGAGAGATTCGGTAACGTTGGAATATCGTGTTTAGGGTGAAAGTTTGATCGGAAGATGGAGAATCTTTGATGATAAACATGATTTCTCGTCAAAGAGAAACACCTGGCCTTCTAGGCTCCGATTCTTCGAACGCCTGTTACGGGTGAAAGTTGCTTTCGACGTTTACAGAATTTCCTTCGGACGAAACGAGTTTCCACGAGAACTTTCCGTTCGAGGATCCCTCGTCGTTTAACGTTGTCGTTCCCTGGTTCTTCCGAATAATGTACAACCCGTGTTACGCTTCAATTTCAATGCAAAATTTCTATTATAATTTTAGAATAGACGACTTTCGCGTTCTTCTAATTTTCCTCGACGGACGGGAAATTGTTTCTCAATTAATTACGTTTAAATCTCTTTTCACAAATAGAACTTTTTAATCAATGGAGATACTTATAAAAATTAAACAAAGGCTAAAAAGCGTTGCGGTAGTTTCACAATCGCCTTAGATCACTCGAGATCGATAGGTTGTTCGGCGCCATGAACGTTCTGGTGACTTCAACGATCGAAGCCGCGACAAGACGTGTCAAACTGCTCCTTCGGTGCAGCTACGTCAATTCGATCGCGACACCTCGACCGATTAATGCCAGACTGACGATCGAAAGATCTTTTTTCGATACAAAATCGAAAGACTCTTCAATCCTAACAAACTTGAAACGTTCAAAACAATTTCGATATTATTCCCAAAAGGCAACTATTTAAAAAGCAAACTTCTCGAGAACAAAACGAAATTCGTACGCTTCGAGAAATCGTCTCGTTGATAAGATTCGTAAGACCATTTTGGCCGATGCAAAAGTTTTAACAAAGACAAGTTGTCCGGAAGTGGCGTCGATCACGATTACGGATCACGATTCGTGGTCGTGGACGAAGAAGAAGGCACGTTCGAGACTTGTTCGAACAAGGATGCTCGATCATGGCAAGAGGGGTAGAGGGAGAGACAGACAGAACCTACTTTAGAGAACCACTGTCGCTTCTCTCCCCACTCGTGTCTCGTTGCCCTGACATTTCCAAGACTTTCTACTTCTACGGGGGTTCACCGACCCCGTCGTATTCGGTTTACGATCTCTAGAGATCGTGGCTTCCAACGATCGCGACATTTTCCTTATACGATCCTCACAATACCGATCTATGCCCTTCTTATACAAATGTCACGCGAACCGTTCTGTCGGTGACGTTTCCTTCATTTTTTCTTCTAATTTAATTGCGGAGGCCCGTGAAAATGAAAAACAGTAGGTGCGCGCTCCCTGGACGGTGTCCATTAAGATTCGGATATTTCTGATCGAGAGACGTGATTATTTTCACGTTCCGTTTACATGTTTCCGTCTATCAAGATCGACAAGAGAAAAAAAAAAAAAAAAGAAGAAAAAAGAAGAAGGAAAGAGGAAACACGAGAGAAAAGTAAATTAAGTAATTTAAGTTTAACTTGCTAACGCTATTATAAAGGAAGGAAAACTAGGAACTTGCACTGATCGTGTCTAACCTAACTTATCGTTAGATTCTTTAACGGGACGAAGAAAGGAAGGAGCGATGTTGCGAAGTCACGTTAGAGATTGTGCTCGTGGATCGAGAAACGTTTATGTAATCGATGATAGAAAGTACGTAATTGTTAGTGGTCAAAGCCGGAGAACGAGGCGTGGTATGTCTTTGCTTTCGAAGATCGCTTTTATTCGAGATAAGAAACGAGGAGAGCAAGTTTTACGATTGTACTTAAACATCAGAAGCAGCAAATCCGTTAAAGCGACGAATTTCGGTTTTCCTCTTTCTATAATTCTTAAGAACATGTAAATTCTCACTTTTACTCTCAAACGAAAGCTATGTATATTCATTAAAGGATTTCTTGATCGTTTAACGGCGTTTTTTAATTTCCAGGAACGCAGGTCAGAGCACAAGACGAGGAAGGGGCTGATGGAATTGACGCAAATGCCGAGGAATTATGCCAGGACAGGCCAGGAGACGAATACTTCCGGTTGAACGTCGAAGGAGACTGCCGTGACGTCGTAAGGTAATTTTCCATTAAATCCTCGTACCTAATTCTTATTTTTAAATCGTCGTCTTTCGAATCAGAGATCAAAATCTTTCGCATAAAAAGAAATACTCGTGTTTCTGATTAATCATACGAATCGAAGACGTCACGATCCTTCGTAATGGATCATGGTCGATTCTCTAGCGCGTAAATAATGCCGAAGGTCAGTGAAGTTAACGGTAGAAGCGGTATTTACGAGAAAGATCGATCGCGGAGGATCGGACGGCGAATTCCTGTCTTCGGTTCCTTCGCGATCGAATTCCGCGTCGGAAGGTTCAAGGCGAACCTGATACCAGATACAGGACTCGCCTTCCAGCCGATGACGACAGACGGTGTATCCTGACTCATTCGAACGGATAAACTATTTCATCGTCAAGGACACGCGGGCAGAAATATTCTCAAATCAAGAACGCAAGATCCTGTCGCGGAACGTCACGTATCCTGAAAGAATTCGACGAGTTTTTGCGAATCGTAAAAGCCTGTTTTGATTCTTTTTTTTTTATCTTCGCTCGTCCTTTTACGCGGATTATATTACTACTTTTTATTATAGAATTCTTTAGGGAAGATTTATTCGCTTGGTTCTAGTGAGAATTCCTTGTGAATCTGTTTTTATTTCCGTTTTTATCGATTTTTGCGTGGGTTCGTTTATTGACAAAATAGTACTAGGTTCTACGCATAGCAGGTACAGTGGGTGTCAGTCAGTATGCAGCCCATTGAATCTCTTGTATTTCGTTCGCCATTGATAATAGACATTTGTTAAAAATAGATTTACTCTAGACTTTCTTTTTTACCGTTTCATAATTTTCAATACAATCTATTTAGATTTCTACCATAGCCAGATAATTTTACGGTCAACTGTACATCGTATATCGGATACTATAAACTGCGAGAGGATTACAGCTCGTTACGCGTGACGAAATATACTCCTATTCGATCTGACGAATATTCTGCAAAAATAATAGCATCGAAAAAAGAATAATAACGACGCTGTTTTAGCAGGCTTTTAAACCGTTCAAAAATTAGACGAGAACGACGAGTTAAATATTGTTTAAACTAGAAAGAGTTAAACTTGAATGGCAGATGCGACAAAGCGAGCGAGATTGGGGTGACCAGATTGGCGACCGTACGATGCCCAACAGGTCTGGCATTCGACATCGAGCGTCAAACGTGCGACTGGAAAACGAACGTGAAGAACTGTGACCAACTCGAGAGTAAGCGATTCATTTTGATTGCTAAGTTTAACTGAGCGATTTGCTTTCTGTCCGACACGAACAGGTGCACGAAATCCGGCCTGAAGCAAATCACGTGTCCCAGTGGACTGGCCTTTGACTTGGACAAACAGACCTGCGACTGGAAGGGCAAAGTCACCAACTGTGACAAGCTCGAGAGTAAGTCGATGTATCGACCAGGTTGAGCCGACGTACCTGTCTCCGTTTCCGGTGTATCTATTCCTCGGGGAATGCGTTTATAATCGTTCAGGTTTTGACAAATTTCTAATTTCCAGGGTTCTGATTTATTATGCTTCTTTTTCCCATCGATTAATTTTCTATGTAATCGAGGAACAGAAAAGTAGGGATAGGTCGGTTGAACGCAATTCCCTTGGAAAGAACACCATTTTGACAAGATTTTTCTTTCCTCCTTCTATCAAGGACGATGAAAAATGTTTCATAAGATACGGAGAAGGCCGGTTCCTTCGTAGACTCGCAACGTAGCCCGCACCATTCGTAAGGTAGTACTAACGCACGATTATTCTCGCGCACGTTTGAGATTCATCCACGATCCTTCTCGTCTCCAAAAGAATAAAAAGAAAAGAAAAGAAACGTACGTCATCCTTCGCATCTTTTCATTAACTCTCTGCGTATCGTACTATTTCTTGAAAATTTTACGTTCTTACCATCGTGCTATCGAGTTTTATTAACGAATTAAGAATTGATCTTTGCTTCTAATATCGATGTTTCCTTAGTTATTAAACAAGTACGTAAATCTCGGATTAAACTGAGAAAAGACTGGACCAACAAAGAACGAATATTCTTTCGCAAGTTAAACGAAATTCTAATAATACAATATCGAAGTACATGTAAAGTTGCAACGGAAATACCTGAAGTTGAAACGTTCAATGAAATCGAGTTTTCTATACTTTCTAAAGTCACGCAAAAGCGATTCATTCGCAAGTTTGCTGAAATTTTTCCACCTCGTCACGGTATCTCGTAGTTACGCGAACGGCACAAGTGCGATACGTTCGATACGTTCGCCGCAGTGAAAATACACGACCATTACATGCGAGACCACTTTCGAGACGTTGTAATCTCCAGTCCGGCCACTTTCGATTCGCGGCCCAGAGACTGGTTTCGATTTTGAGCGAAAGTGCAACTCGGGAGACGAGAAGCTCGTGCCTCGAGCGCGATCTAACCCAGTTTCCAGCTCATCGATGCTCTCTTCCCGATTGATTCACGCAATTTTCTCGATTCACGTCGCATCACTAACACCGCGAATATACAAGCTTCCTCCATCTCGCCGATTCTAATCTAGTTGCTTTCTAAACTGTCTAAATTTATTCATTGAGACATTCCGTGCCATCGACATCGTTCGAATCTAAAAATTAAACAACGGAACGAAAAGGAAGATCGTTACAAAAATCTGACGTATCTATAATTCGAGTCGCATAAAAGATACCGAAAGAAAAATATTCAAAGATTCGCCGTTCGTGTCGACTATTAAATCTAAATTCAACATGAAAATAGAGTTATTCCGCGCTTCGATACGTCACGTACATCGATCTCCCGAAAACGATCCTCGGCACGCAATGACTTTTCAGCTTTATGGAATTCACGCTCAACACGCTGTTGCACCTGTACATATCGACACCATATGTACATACTACATACTCACACATCGACAGACGCACGATTCTTTCTCTTCGCGATCGCTCCAGGTACGAGGTAGCACGTTCTCAATCGCTGATCTCGCTCCTATTTTCTCTCTCCATCCCCCCTCTCCCTCTCACTCTCTCTCTCTCTCTCTCTCACTGTCTCTCGTCTATCTGTCTCGCTATACATACGCATATATCACTCTTTCTCTTTTTCTCTTTCTTTCTCCCGTTATATTCTGTCTCTGTCTCTCTTGCTCTGTCTGTCCACATCCAGATCGGTTTCGCTTCGACGATCTGGCCTCCTTAGAACGGCTCCTTGTTATTTAGTCGACTCGTTCGCTTTTACCGCTCGAAACCTGTGCGAAGTATTCGAGCGATCAATCATATTAATTCTCTCCTTCCTTCTTTCTCTTTCTCGCCGGATTAATCTCATCTTACCCCGTTGCGAACGCAGCGTTTTCCAGCTGCCGATCTCTATCTTCCTCTGTTCTCGCGCTGCAGCCATTCTATTTTTTTTTTTCTTTTTTTTTTTATTTCGCGCACTCGTCGTCGTCGCAACCGAGTCGAATTCCTCCGCTTCCGTTTCGAAGCGCGCGTCTCGGTTTGCTCGTGCTCACGCGAGACCTGTTTGCTCCGATTCGGTTTCGTGCGAGAAAAGAAACAGGCGATTGCTCGTTTTCAAGGAAACGCAAATGGCGCTTGGCTCGATCATCGAGTCGTTCGCGCTTCAAACGGCGTTAAGTTTCATTTGCGATCAGCGTTAAGCTTAATTTACGAGGAGAATTTTGTAGATTGCATCTACTAGAAAAATCTACAAACGTTTATGACGTTTTTCTTAGAAAGAGAAAATCTCATAGAACTTTTGTTTTTTCTTAGAAAATTCTTCCTTCCAAAGTTCGGATCTGTCTGGATTGGAACCGTATCGTAAAAACATTTAGAAAGTTAATTACTACTAGACAGTTCTATAATATTCGAGAGCATTACGTATATTGAAAATTTTTATTCGTGATACGTACCGTGAATTATCGATCTATTTACTTTACAGCCGATTGATTTTAATACACGGTACAACCTCGTTCCTGTGTTCCGCCTTTCGAGCGTCAATGATCGTAACAATATATCCTTGTTGCGTCAGAAACTATTAAAAAATGACCGATTTTTAATAAACTCGTAATTTCAAGCGAACTAGAAAGCTCGGTAAAGAAATATTGCTTCTAATTAGAATAACTGAAACGAAAAAGGCGTAGAAGGTAAAAGAGAAAAATTACAGAGTTAATAATTCAACCGCGAAGATTATCTTGTTCCTTTTATGTTTCGAGCAAACTGCATTACGAGTTGAAAGCGCAGTGCCGCGAATGAAATTAAATCGGACCAGTCTCGTGTGCTCTCCGTCTATTTTTTTTTTCTCTCTGCTCGCCATGTGTATGCGTGTACCTGTTTATACATGAGCCTGTATGTGGATATCTATGCGTGTATTGGTCCACCTGCAATTCTCTTTTCTCGCGCTCGTTCTCTCGACGCGTGGCACGTCGAGGCACCGTCTCACTTTTTATTTCTCCGCTGCCTGTTTTCGCCTTTCGCAACAGTCCATCTCTTCACCACGTATCTCTATTCTCTCTCATTATTATCTCAACAGTGCCTGAGTGTGTGTGCGTGTGTGTGTGTATGTGTGTATCCATATTTCTTCTCATTTTATTTACAGTGACTCGCGAAAGTATTCAAAGATTTAGCATAGAAAATATTTATGAACATATCACGTATATTATACAGGTTATTTCGTATAGTGTACATGATATATTCAGGAAAAATTTGTATAAATATTCGGATACTTTCGTAAGTCGATGCGTTTATTCGTAATAAATCATGGAATTAGCTACGTGCGAATCGCTGCGAGCCAACGATACAAACGATACTCTCGACGCGAACTCTTCTCGTGATGGGCAACGTTAGTTCGTCGATGTTTCGTCTCTCCAACACTCTGCCTGTCGCCATTTCGTGTCTTTCGTTCCGTCGTATTCCCAACGATCTTGAAGGTTTCTCGAGCAAAGAATTCGTCGAACAAATCTGCGATTCTTTTTAGAAGATCTTCAAGACCGATTCACCAGGATTTTCTTTTATTAAATTTTCTAATTCGTTTCCTCCGTCACGCCCATCACGTCGGTTCTGCTACGCTTTTCCAGTCGCGAGGCGACTAGAAATCAGAGGGAAATTCCTCGAACGAAAAGGAATTGAAGAGAGGCTAACGAAAAGGCCGGTTGAACGCAGTGGCGTAGGAACTGTTAACGCAAGGCCAAACCGAATCCTCCGATAAATTGCTTGATACCTTCGTGATTTAGCTTGTGCCGCGAATAACAGCACATCGCGTATATCCTTTACAAATAGCCAGAATAACGACGAATAAATAACGCGAACAAACAGAAACAAGTGAGAAACATGGTATCTCACTATAGTATTCCAATTTCCAATTTCGTTACATTCGATTCGATTTCGGCGATCGAAGACAATCACGAGGGTGTTAAGAAAGCTGTCCACATCTGTACGTAAAGTCCACATGTACATAGATACCAGATTACACTGGCAGGAAACCGTAACTGGACGTACAAGATGTAATTAGTCCGATACTTAATATCCAAGCTGGCGAGGTACCGTAGCTTTGGGTCACAATTAATCCCGCACAGTAACAACCTTTAACCCTACCAAAGATTTTCCAGGCAGAAAATAAATCGATTGTTCTAATATTATAGTATCCTATCCTGTAAGTAGTTTTAACTACGAGACCTATTATTTCCATCGATAGAGGGTTAATCGATTCCTTCTGGAATATATTTCTCCAAGTAGTGTCACAGGTTCCTGCGCCACTGGTGAGCGCGCCACGATCTTTTGTACATAAATTGGGCGAAGTAAAAGTAGAAGTTACAGCTATGGTGAACGCCAATGGTCCCGTAGTAGCGATTGGTTGTCGCGTATCAGCCGACAAGTCGGCCCGTTAACGAGGATTACGTTTGCAGAGCCGCGTAAGGTGTTGCCCATCCTGAGGACCGACGAACCAGTCTGCCCCGAAGGGAAATTGTCGTGCGGTAACGGCGAGTGCGTGGACAAGGAGCTCTTCTGCAACGGTAAACCCGACTGCAAGGACGAATCCGACGAGAATGCGTGCAGTAAGTGTCGATTTAATCGATTCGCGATCGCAATCCGCGCTTCTTTTGGTCACAAGCACGGATAGCGAGGTATAGCAATCGGTGACTTTCAGAGGAAAATCTGTCGATACGTTACACTGGAAGCTTTGAACGTCAATCCTTTAAATTCGAATTTCTGTCTTCCTAATATCGCTTTAACGCAGTACGTCCACTGCAATAAACAATGATTTTATACTTGTTTTATACATAATTTTGTACTTTGATGATTATGCAAATTGACGCGCGTACAAATCACATATGCTCGTCGTTGACCAACAACGTATCAATACTACTCGTAGTTTTAATTTTTCTACGAAAATTGAACACCAGAGACGTACATCCTCTCTCGAGAGCCTTAAGACTCGCGTTAGCTTCAAAATTCCTTAATGATCGTCTATTAACCTTCGCCGCATCTTCCCCCGCAGCTGTGGAAACCGATCCAAATCGCGCGCCAGACTGCGATCCAACGCAATGCGTGCTCCCCGACTGCTATTGTTCCGCCGATGGAACCAGGATCCCCGGAAACATCGAGCCGTCCCAGGTACCCCAAATGATCACGATCACTTTCAACGGAGCCGTGAACGTTGATAACATCGACTTGTACGAAGAGATCTTCAATGGCCAACGTCAAAACCCTAACGGATGCCAGATCAGAGGCACGTTCTTCGTCTCTCACAAATACACAAATTACTCCGCCGTTCAAGACCTTCACCGTCGTGGCCACGAAATCGCCGTGTTCTCTTTGACCCACAAGGACGACCCACAATATTGGACCCAGGGAACCTACGACGACTGGCTGGCAGAGATGGCCGGAGCTAGACTCATCATAGAACGTTTCGCAAACATCACCGACGGTTCTATTATCGGAATGAGGGCTCCGTATCTTCGCGTGGGCGGTAACAAACAATTCGAAATGATGGCTGACCAATTCTTCGTCTACGACGCCTCCATCACGGCATCGTTGGGTCGTGTACCCATTTGGCCGTACACTTTGTACTTCAGAATGCCACACAAATGCAATGGAAACGGTGGAAACTGTCCATCAAGATCGCATCCCGTTTGGGAGATGGTGATGAACGAATTGGACAGAAGAGACGATCCCACTTTCGACGAGTCTCTGCCTGGTTGTCACATGGTGGACTCTTGCTCGAACATTCAGACTGGAGAACAATTCGCCAGGCTCCTCAGACACAACTTTAACAGGCACTTCAACAGCAACAGGGCACCGCTTGGTCTTCACTTCCATGCCTCGTGGTTGAAGAGCAAGAAGGAGTATAGGGAGGAATTGATCAAGTTCATCGAGGAGATGTTGGCCAGAAGCGACGTGTATTTCGTTACCATGGTTCAGGTGAGTGAGTTTGATCGTGATTTGAAGGAATGTCCGATCTGGGAGGATGAAATTGCCTAGAAGTACCGCGTGCGATATGAGTTGGTTCGGAAATTGGATAAACGCCGGCTGCAATGGCAGTTTATATTTGAAGAAATTGTATTTTGGTATTTGTTTTTTGGAAGGAACTTTTCTCGAAGCTTCTTTGATTTAATTAGCATTAATCGCAAATTTTAAACGAAACCATGAAGACGGAAATACAACATATTATTTAAAAATATTATAGTTCATGATACTAGACATTTATTATTTTAAAATATTATATTTTAAAATATTGGAAAACTTAAAAATTATTTAAAGCGTCTTTGAGAATCGCATTGTCTTCCCTTTAAACAAGTTAAGCGGAGATTATATTTAATTTCGAAGAGATTCGCCAAGACTGTTATTACGAGTCTCCTAGCTTATTCCAATTTATCTACCGGTTTCAATCTCGCCGCATCACGACGTTTCTCATTCATGATCCATCAAGCCTCGGGCTTGCTTTTATTTATTTCGCTTTGCGTCGATTTATTTTCCGCTTTCAATATAGTCACGCGATACAAATTCTCTCTCTCTCTCTGTATTTCTCTGACTGCTCCGCTGTATTTGTTGAGTCTTATACGATCGATTCGTAGACCACCGAAAATTATTTGTGTTTGTTTCGTTCTCGTTCGATTCTCGAACACGATTCCTACTTTGATTACTCTTATAAAGTAAAAACGGTGGATTAAATGTATCTTTCTGATTACATCGAAGAAGATTAAAAAATTAAATGATAGTAACACTAGATTAAATACGTTGGTGTCAATCTTGCTCGCGAAATCAGATTTCGAGAGAATTTCAAAAATGGAATTAAATATAAACAATCAACCAAACGACTCGATAATAAGCTAACGACCTTAAACCAACCGATGACAAATCTCTTTAATCCTCAGAGAGATATAAACACCGCAAACGGGTCACTTTTGTCAGAAATTAATCTCGTGCTCCGTCTGACCAAATACATTCTCCTTCTACTTACCACTAATCTACTTGAGCTACTTGAATTCAAGTTCGCGTTCATATAAGTCAATTTGCTTCAATTACGATTTGATTGAATACAAACCAACGGGTTTTAAACGAATAACTAAAATAGCATTGCTATTTATACTTACATCATTTATATGTCTTATGGAGAAGAATATCACAATATAAAAACTGTTTTAATCCTCTTTCTATAGTATACAGTACATATAAACAACATTACATTCGCAAAGCCCAAACGTTATGATTCACATAAATTGTAAAACGAAATATTTTTTAAACAATTGAATTATTAATAGCTTCCTACTTCAAATTTTCTATTTCAAGCCGAGAGAAAGACATTATAGCCAAGTTACTTCAGCCAACATTTGCCTAGAATCTCGTCTGACTATATACCTTCTCATACCACTTGCAGGTAATCAAGTGGATGCAAACTCCGACAGAACTCTCGGCACTGAGGGACTTCCAGGACTGGAAAGAAACCTGCGACGAGAAGGGCCAGCCCTACTGTTCTCTCCCCAATGCCTGTCCCTTGACTACCAGAGAACTTCCTGGCGAAACTCTTCGCCTGTTCACCTGCATGGAGTGCCCGAATTATTACCCGTGGCTGCTCGATCCTACTGGCGACGGTTTCACCGCGAACAAATGAGCACTTCATGGTAGAGATCTATAGATCGTGTGACGCGTGTTCCTAAGAGAAACCACGCTAAAGTAACGCATCAAAAGGTTTTTGCTTGGAGAACACGCGTCGAACCGTCGCGCGGAAAACGTGTCGCGAACGGAAACGAGAAATCTCTTACCATAATCGACTTGACGTTGTCTGGTTGATTTCAATTTCGAAACGAGAAACAAGTGCAGTAGGATTCTCATGTATTTTATTGTATGCAGATAAGTTAGAAATACTTCGTGAGTTGAGATGTTTTTTCTTTTTATTGTGATATTATTGGAACAGAATTTTATAAGTGGGATAACCGTTAAATTACCATTTTTATGGGATTCTTGAGTTGCATTCGTGTTATTGTGGCAGAAGAGTATCGTGGGTCTGAGTTGCCCTAGCAAACGTTCGCGAAACGTTTCTGTGGTCGATTATGGTGATCGAAAGAAATGAAAAGAGAACGAAGGAGTTGTTTTTCCGTAGCATAGAGGAACAAGTTCTTCGATTAAGCTTATTCATCTTTGTACATAACCACCGTATCCTTGCCCTTCCGATCCTTATCCCTTTCTTCTGCGGAGCGTTGTACGTATTGATCCATCGATTGGTATCGTCGCAGCGCGCCGAACCGTGTACACTGTACACTTGGTTAACGTTAGTGCTTAAGAGACGCGTGAGAGTAATTAAGTAATTCTTAGAGTCTTTATTAAAGTATTTCACAATAAACGTTGTACGAAACTGAGGACTTTTCGAATTTTTTTTTTCCAGACCTGTTGAATATATAAAGTGATTTCAAAATCGTGATGCAATTGCCATAAATAAGTCGAAAATGTATAGAATCCTTCCTGGTTCTATCGCTATTGCATAAAACCGAAATTTTGTCTACCTATTCCCAGAATTTTCAGGAACCTCGACTTTTAATAACACGATAATGATTATTAATCATTTACATTCTTGTTTTCTCGAAACTAGCTTTTGATATTATACAAGAATTGATTCTTGATCATCTTAAAATAATATTTATTTAACATATAATTTAGATAAAAAATAAAAAAGATTGAAGCATAAATTTTATTTTTCCTCTACGATATGATTTAGTTGTATTTCTCTCTTTTCGAGCGCTTCTTCGTAACATTTCACGCGGTAACCAATCTATACGATGCAAAAACGGTAAAAAAGTGAAAAACGAAGGAGTCAATTTCGGAAACTTTCGAATGGAAGGAAATTTAGTTATTCGACACGATGATACGTTCTCCACAGCCTTGAGAGTTATTGGTAGGCGCCAGCTTTAAGGTCGTAAAATGTCATTACTGACTCGTCCTTCCCCTTCCCATGGAAAACCCTGCGGGCACCTTTCCATTTTGGACAACATTCCTTTTCGATCACGAGTCCTGAATCGTCGCCTAAATAAGCAAACATTCCTTGCACTTTCTTTGAACTGACAAACAGAAACGGAACTTTTTATTTTTGCCTCTTGATAAAAGTATCTTGTATTTATCTTCCAGATTTTTCTCCGTTTGTTTACATATTTGGCTTGTTCATTTACATTCTCTGACTTTGATTTTTGCACAGTTATGCGTTCATATTTATTTAAATTTTCTCAATTTGTTTATTTAAATAACGATGAAAATTGAAATTTCAGTTCACAAATTCAAATATGAATCTGTTAAAAAAACTCGAAGGAGGGTAAGTAAAAACATACAAGTTTGATTTTCAACTTAACAAAGTATATTTGCCCAGTACTTGTTCTATGGCAACGTTTTCCTTAAATGGAAAATTGCTGTTTCTCATGAAATGCGTTATAAAATTGATAAAATTTCATGTGATGCATGCGTGCTATTTATACGTGACCGGTTTTGCTTAATCTAAATTTGAAGGTGGACCAATCACGACATGTTTCTCATCCGAACATAGTGATCAAAGAATGGACTAAAATTAAAACTTTGATACTATGGCGTATACGTAACGTTTCACGCTCGACATCTATATTCCATTGTACACGCGAGCAATGCACAGACACAATTCGCATAAATGCAATAAAAGTTAAAACGAGCTGGGCCTTTTGTACCAAAATAAACCGTATAAAATGGACTTAAAAGTGTGAGAAATATGTTAGAAGAAAAAGTAGCTATTTGTGTATCCAAGCACAACAAACTTATTTAGAGATATCTATTTACAATTATGTTTATCGAAGAATTTATCTAACGTAGAGTAGTTACTCGTCGCAGCATCACTTCATTTGTTTTAACATTAATTGAACGAACGAGGTTCTAAACGCACGGACAATCACGCACGTGAATTATTTGCTATCGAACAAATTATAGGTAGTAATGTCTATTGTCACAAAAATCGTGCACACGTGTTCATAAAATCGAACAGATTATTACACCTTCCTTCCCGTACTATCAATAACATTTATAAACTAAAGAAACACACTTGTGAAAGTTCGATGTACGATATTAAAATACCCTAAACAAAGTACTTGGTATTAAATGTATATTCTCTCAGGTCATATTCCGAGATAACTGCAGAAGATGAACGCTCCACAAATACTAAGGATAATCAGTATAATGACGAACCAGAATGGTAGCGTGTCTATAACAGAAAAAATTGTCAAACGTTAAGATTGCCAGAACGATATAAGGACGAATAAAAAGATTGTTTAATTACTCACGTCTAAACGGTATGCTATGTATGCAGATTTTGTTATCCACAGAAATGCTGACAACAGCAGTTTCAGTGTTACTAGCAATAGTAGGACCGTCTAACTTGGTTGGTAAGAATTCTAGGCCAGTTACAAACATACTATGTGCACCAGGTACATGCAAAGCTCTCCTCAAACTGAATGCAATGTATATATCCACGCTACCAGAGAACATTGTTCCGACTGCCACAAACTTTCCATCGTCCGACACTGCCAAGGCAGATAGGGTTTCTTTATACGGTACCGTCTTGACAACACTTCCAGACTCCACGTCCCACATTTGAAGGAAACTAACGTTCTTTCCAACCACTGCATTGGAGAGCATAAAGAGTTGAGCTTTTGATTTGTCCTCCTCCAGCTTCCTAAACCTGCACCTCTTGTACATATATTTCAATCCATTTGGGGGTGACCAAGTTAAGTCCTTGGATTTAGAACCATTGCTCACATTCCATAAAAATGCTTTGCCGTCCTTTGCTACGCTCGCGATCAGTGTACTGTCTGGACTGAAGTCTATGTCGTCTATTTCTTTCGTGTGAGCATCTAGATCATTTAGTTTGTGTAATTGTGGAAATTTCCATAGTCTTATATGACCATCCGTGCCACCAGTGACCATGAATTTTCCATTTGAATTTATTCTGACGATCCTCTGAAGTGGTTCTTCCTCGCTGTAGAAATTTTTCATATTTAGAACAATTATTTTAGGAAACTTTGCGCATTTTTATAAAAATATAGTTACCTGAAATCTGTTTGTACACTATCTGCTGGCTTTACTATCAGTTGAAGTTTCTTGTTCTTAATGTTTGAGTTGTCATCCTTAACTTCCTCTATCCTTTCTTCAGGCATAACAGTTTCTTCTACTTTATCTATGTTCTTCCTGTGTCTAATGCCTTCCTTGGAATTACCGCTGGCTCCTTTAACAACCTCACCATTCTTCACACTCACCACTTTACTACTCACATCGTACAGCTGACAGTGGCTCTCTTGACCAGCTGCAATCCAGATTCTCTTTTGATCATTGTACGTTGTACAGTTCATAACAACACTGGGACCTGTTTCGTGTCTGGTCACTTCCTCAGCAACGAACTGGGATCCATTGTGAGACAATTCAAATATTTCCTGTTCATGAAGAACGATTCAATTTAAACAAATTATGAAATTAATCTCATTTTTTATACGTATGTAAGAATGACATTAAAAAGACGGAATTCTTACAAAGCCATTAGCAACCCCAGTCTTCGAGGATCCTCCACCACCACCGACCAAGATATGCCTACCCGTCAACATTTGCAGCGTATACAGCGGAAAATTCACCCTGGCCAGCAGGTCACAGTTATTTCTCCTGGAAGGCATATTGTTTCCAATTGTTACACCAGGACAAACGTTCTTGCTTTCGTCACTGTCGTCTAGACAGGTGTCTATTGATAGCCAAGGACCATGACTAGGCTAGAAAACCGAACTTCCGTCGAGTTTCCCGATTTTTTTACAAATAGAGAACGACAGTTACGGGGCTCGAGTCTCACTCGCGACTCACGCACGCACGCACGCTCAACACGGTTACGGTAAGTCTTTCATAAAAACAGACGACTAGACGACAAAACATTGATGAACACGTATTCAATCCTGTACTACTTTGTTTTTTGAACGCGCTGCGAGATGGCTATACTGTTATCTTCCAAGTAGACAGCTCGATATCGCGAATTTCTGCGAGATCGCAAACAGCAAGATGGCTGGCACCATTGTACGTTGTTTTCAACTCCCAAGGAGACAATTGGGTAAGATTTGAAGCGATTGCGTTTAATTTGTAACCATATTCACGACGTTCGCGTCGTTCAAGGCCAACCACGATGTAGGGAACATCGATGTTCCGATGCTTTTCATATTTAAGAAGAATTTTGATGTTTTACGTTGTCGTTGAAACGAGGTTATGTAATGACAAAATTTGGTTATGATTTTAAGGTTTCCTTGGGTCACCGCTGAGTAGCCAGCAGCAAAGAACATTTGCCGATGCCGCGCCCGAAGGAAAGGTGTGTGTATTATATTCCCGCTTTAATTAGTGTTTATCATATTAAAATAACGTAAATATGGAACGATTTGTGTTATTATCGTTTTTCTTAGAAAAAGGGTGGCCCCCTGGCTGACCAGGATCGTATCTTCACAAATTTGTATGGTAGACATGATTGGAGATTACAGGGTGCTCTGAAAAGGGGAGATTGGTATAAGACCAAGGAAATTATAGAAAAAGGTGCAGACTGGATCATTAATGAGATTAAGGTATCTGGTCTGAGAGGCCGTGGAGGCGCAGGTTTCCCGTCTGGCATGAAATGGTCCTTTATGAATAAGCCCGCTGATGGAAGACCAAAATACCTGGTAGTTAACGGTGACGAGGGTGAGCCTGGCACCTGCAAAGATCGTGAAATTCTACGCCACGATCCACACAAGCTAGTAGAAGGTTGTTTAATCGCTGGCCGTGCTATGGGAGCTTGTGCAGCTTACATATATATTCGTGGTGAATTTTATAACGAAGCGTCGAATATGCAAGTCGCCATTGCAGAAGCTTATCAGGCAGGTCTGATCGGCAAGAATGCTTGTGGCTCTGGCTATGATTTTGACATTTTTGTGCAAAGAGGAGCAGGAGCGTACATCTGTGGAGAAGAAACTGCCCTCATTGAATCCATCGAAGGAAAACAGGGAAAGCCTAGGCTAAAGCCACCTTTTCCAGCCGATGTTGGACTATTTGGGTGCCCTACCACCGTCACAAATGTCGAAACCGTCGCTGTTGCTCCTGTATGTAATTATCATATATTTAACGCTATTAGGAAATATACGCGCGCGTAGAAAATCCTAATTCTAAAATAGAAATTTCAATATATAGACTATATGCCGACGAGGCGGAGCGTGGTTTGCGTCATTCGGTCGTCCACGCAATCACGGAACTAAATTATTTAACATCTCGGGACACGTGAACAATCCATGCACTGTGGAAGAAGAGATGTCCATTCCTCTGAAGGAACTCATTGAAAGGCATGCTGGTGGAGTAATCGGTGGATGGGATAATCTGTTAGGTGTGATTCCGGGTGGATCTTCCACTCCGGTTATTCCCAAAAGGTGCTTATATATATTTGAATACCAACTGGGAATAAGAGTCTATAGCGCATATTGGTCAAAATTGAGTTAACAGCTATAATTACTCGTATGATGTTGCAGCGTATGCGATACAGTGTTATTAGATTTCGATGATCTCATTAGAGTACAGAGCTCATTTGGTACCGCAGCTGTGATCGTGATGAACAAACAGACTGACATTATTAAAGCTATTACACGTCTTATCAGTTTTTATAAGCACGAATCTTGCGGTCAGTGTACTCCGTGCCGTGAGGGAATAAGTTGGATGTATAAAATCATGAAAAGGTACAAAAATACTTTTATTTGTTAGCTCTTTTTATTTTATTTAAAAAGGTAACAAATTATACATTGGAAATCATGTAATGAATATCTGTCTAGGTTTGCCCAAGGACAAGCGAAAATAGATGAGATAGATATGCTATGGGAGTTGACCAAGCAGATTGAAATGCATACTATTTGCGCTTTGGCGGATGGTGCAGCGTGGCCAGTTCAGGGATTGATCAGACATTTCAGACCGGAAATAGAAGCACGTATTAAAGAACGCAAGCAAGCAGTATCCAATTAAAATAAAGGTAGAGAAACTAGAAACTATTGAACGTTTCAATATTTATCCACCGCAGAACAGTCGATTGTAGGAAGTGCGAATATACATATATATTTGTAAAATATTGTAATTATTTACAGTCGAACTTTACAAAATGCGGTGTTGTTGAATTTCCTATATAATGTTGCCGATATAAATCATCTTCAATTTTCGATAAAGCTAGTAAATAAAATAGATATAAAGAATATAATTTGTCTGTATTAATATAGAAGCAGACGTAATTTTTCAAGGTAATTCGATAACTTTTTACATGCTGTAATAGGAGGAAAAAGTATTTTTCGAAAGTATTCGTTCTCTAATGAAAACTGAACGTGAAATTTTACAATATCTTTATAATTTGCAGAATATCGGGAAATTAAAATAAAGCTAAAGTAAAAGGTACTCAAAGAGAATTGTGATTTTATTTCAACGATAGCGGAATCCAAGAAAATAACAGCTTCTAATCTTCTTTGAAATAACATCGATCTTATTCGTTCCCACTGAAAATCCGAGATACAGCGAACGCTAAATCATAGCACATAATGCGACAGTTCGTTCCTGTATATTTGAACAAAATGTACAGAGTGATCCTATTACTAAATTTTTAATAAATTCCTTACGGAATACAATTTTAATTACGATTCAAAAATAATGACAGAGGGGATTATCCTGTACATCTCAACCACCAAGTAATCGCATGTAACATTTTTGTCGCGTCAAAATAGGTGTTGTATACATTATTCTCTCTTACATCGAATATTTCCAGAATGCAAAATATCATGTTTAAAATATTCAATACTATTAAGTACATTTGTGGATCGAATAAAGTAAAGAAGGCGTGTGAAAGAAGATGGAACGACTACGATGAAACAAAGATCGACAAAAAGATAAAGGGTATATTGGCACACGATGTGTATACCGAACGATACTTTACATTTATTCGTTCATTATACAAGAAAAAAGTTTTTCTAGCTCTAACGTTTCCGCTGACTACGGATACAGACAATAATTTCGCTCAGATTACGGTACAATGTGCGTATACAATATACAATATATATATGTATATACATACAAAAGCGTTCGCCCGATTTACAGACCGATGTCTTTCTCTTTCATTCTCTCTTTCTCTCCCTCTCTGTCTCTCTCTCATACACACACACACGCACTCTCTCTCTCTCTCTCTTTTTCGCTCTCTCACACATTCTCTCTCCCCCTTTTTCTCTCCTTTTGTCTCTGTGCTACCAAATCGAGACTGTCTTTTGGAGTTTCTCCTTTCGTCCTTACTTTTTTTTTTTTTTTTTTATTCCTTTTTTCTCTTTGTCTTTCTTTCATTCGATATATATTCCAGAGTTAGTTCTTCCCTTCTTTTTCTTTTACTTAAATAAAATTAAGCTAGCTGTTACAATATCGGGATAGCTTGCTATATTGTTTTTTGTTTTTTTTTTTTTCTTTCATTTCGTCTCTCGCCGCAAGCTACCCCGTTGGGTTAGTAAGCGCACACACTGTCTTTTATGATAGGTCCGTTATTACGTTATCTCCCTCCTACTTCTATCTATCTAAAATCTCTGTTCACTGATCTCTGTTTTGCCTGTTGCTTACAAGAATCCGGAGAGGTAACGAGAACTGTTTTCTTTTTGTCTTTTCATGTCTTCTCATCCTGTTCCATTCTCTCGTTCGATAATTTATTTAATAGCTCGCGATTATTACAAAGCTTTTGTATAAAAGATGGTTTTTGTTCCCTTCTTGCGATTTCAACTTTAACGTTGTTGGCGTTTATATAAACCGTGTTCTCTTGAACACGTCTTTCACCGTTAGGATCCACTTTCCTCTAACTTGCTCTAAAACTTCTCCAAAAGAACGTAATTTACGAAACCGAGTCACACGAATCGCATAATTCGTAACATGAAAATCCGCTTGAAACTATCCATTCTCCGTGTGTATTATTCAATGAGCCATAAGACAGATTACCAAATGACATAAAATTTGAATGAAAAGAATCGATCGAAGCTTCTGTGAAAGGGTTCGTACGATCTTCTTTCTATCGGAAGAATAAGAACGAATAGAAACGATACAGCGGGATGTAAAAGGATATGTGATACAATCAAATGACAACAAGCTTCATCTTTGGCCCAGAATATAATTCTTTCAAACAATTAAAAGATCCGAAAGGTTTATCATTCTCATCACCTCTTCCAGATATCCCGAGCACGCGATAAAAGCCTATGTATAGCCCCGCTAAAGGAGACGAACGTGACTCGTAGCAAAATAATGTACGACGTTAATCTCGTTATTTCACTCGCTCGATTGTACTTGTTGCAAGTCCTGCCACTTGGACGCGGTCTTATTCGACGCGCGGGAACAAGGTACACGTACACGATATGGCTTGAAAGAAGCTCTCTCTTTCCCTCTCTCATACATATACACACACATACATTTATTATTTTTCACTGCATCTGCGATACACTCGCTCTCGTTCGCCGGACGCGCTCGCGCTCTTTGGCATGATCGTTGGCTATATCCTCCTGGCAAGATCACGCTTATTGTTGGAGACCTCTGCCGCTGGACCTGCGCCACTATTTAGTTTCCTGTATATATAATCAGCCATAAAAATAGACGCGTCTCTATTGCAGTTTCCTACGTCAGCCCCTTGTCTGCGCGGTTCTCGAGGATGAACGCTGGTCGATGGTGATTCTTAAACATTCTTGACCTTTTCACAGTAGCAACAGAATCGTAAATTCAGTAAATTCAGAACGAACGATTTAAAGAACAATCATCTCTTTACCCTTCGAATTTTCTGCGTTTCTGATATTGCATACAAAAGAATACGTATAAGAATACGTACTTTCAATCTTGTATAAGAAATAAATATTAATAATGTTATTTGATAACATTCGACGACCACAGATGAGAAGACCAAAGTATCTCAAGCTACATCGTTGAAGGATTGAACAATTTTCGAACACGATCTTGTCTTTTTTATTCTAGTTTGCGCCATGAGCGTTTGTGAAAGGACAATATGGATGGATGGTGATTGTAGAGGTTTCTGGAACGATTGTTAAAGGTAAGACGTTGTTGAAAACACGGTAGAATGGAAGTTATCAGTCGTAGGATTGAATTTTGCTGATCTACTGGGTAGCTTGGATCAGGGAATGACGTTACTGTAGCTATTCTACGTTTAGATAATCTGATTAAGAAATACACAGAAGATCGTTTGCCATAGCTAGAGAAAGGTGACTGCAGGCGTTTCTAATTAAGGGAATGAGGGTAGATCGCTTTGCGTTAAGGGGTTTGCGGTAATGCGATACAGTTTCCATAATACATTTCAAAGTTTCGTTATACCTCTCGATCGATAGAATGAAGCATTTGTCACATAACTGATAAACATTATTTAATTCCCTTTGATAAAAGGGGAAAAGGAAACGGTACTGTTTCGATCTTGCATATTCTACCAATAGAAAGTAAAAAAAAAAAAAAAAAAAAAAGAAGAAAGAAGATAAACAAAGAACGAACCCTCTTCGTTCGCTGGAAGAAGATCCATAAAAGGGACTCGGTTTCGAGCGTGCTTTCCTTCGAGATCGGAAGCATAAAGATTCCCAGTCGCAGGGAACCCGAGTAATAGAAAAAAACCATCGGCTTTCCTTGTTCCTATCCGCATCATAAATCAAGGACACGAACGATAACGATCCATTGGGGCTTTCGCGGTTGACAGTTGCATCAATCTTCTCTCGTGCGCGCACCAGTGGCAGTGACTGTTCGACCGACCCGTTTACAGAACCGATCAGGATCGTTTCGTCGCCTCGTGCCACGTTGATGCTTCGATGTTTTTACGCTATTCATCGGTGCATCCTGGACGAGAATCTGTACTTCCCCGTGGGATAATCACAATACCACCGATTCAGATCGAACCGCGCGAATTCTAATCGATGCCTACGTTATTCTAAATCAGAATTGTGTAATGGTTCTTGGGAGGACAAAATTATGGGCAGTGATGTCACATATCTCGTGGAATAAGTTTGATAACGAAACGAATGAAATTCTATAAGCAAATTTCATGAACTATAAATCGTTCGATTATCCTCTTTAACGTAGAGTTGTAAAATTATAAAAAAGATAATCTCGTACGATGTACGACCGTCGCTTCGTATCGACCCTCTAATATCAATAGCGAGTAAATTATGGTGTAAAAGGAGTTGGCGAACAGCACTGTACCCTGTGCAGCTCTGTTCTAGATCGATCGCGCGTCGCAACAACGGACGAACGCGTCAGGGATCAAGGACGGCCTGAAACGTTCCTGGAAGATTCGTCGGAACGCCTGCAGGCCGTCTCACGCAAACTTTCGCTTCGTCTCAAGCCAATTAACACTGTGACGCTCATAGTTCGCCATCCATCGATCTTCCTCGTTTATGATCTACGACGTTCGGAATACCACGGGTGAAGCTGCCGTTCGTTGAGAATCGTCCTGGAAACGATCCCGACAGATTCACCGCGATATTGCCAGCGCGAAGAGCCTCGAATATCAGCGCAGACCAGACGCGACACCAATCTCGGAGGACCAACCGAGAGGTCTCTCGTTTGTTCGCGAGTCCAGCGACCTGGTCACAGGGATGGGTACATGTACGATGGTCGAGATCGCTCGCTGGCGGATGGAAGGCACGGGGTAAGGATATCAAAAAGGGATACGAAGGGTGATGACAGCTCGTTTCGATGCTTCGTGGACCGGAACTATCGGTCTTCTTCGGTCCAGTCGCTGGCTGCCCAAGCCGGAAGTGGAGTCTCATATTCCCAGCCTGGACCGCAGTAGCGCCACGCGTGCAGGTACATGACCAAATCGGATGGTTTCGGGTCTCTGTACTTCACTTTGCACTCGTAGCAGTGCGGATCTACCGTCATCTTGTCGTTCGTGAAACTAGAATCCGGCGGCTCTGATCCAGTCTGCGTGCCTACCGTCACCTTCAGCGATTGTTCCTGTTGCTGTTGCTGTTCCTCCTCGCCTAGGCCAGGCGTCGAGGACGGAGAGGATCCATCCTTGTCGTTGCTCAACGACACGCGTTCCTCTATGTCTAATTTCGGCTTGAACAGACTCATCTCCGAGTCTCCGTCCATGCCAAGCCAATTTTCTGCGTTGTGGATGCTGATCAGATCTCTGACCAGCTCCTGATCGGTCTTCCCGATGTTACCACCCTTTCCTTTCTCAGGACCAAATACAACGTGATTGTAGAGAGGATCGTTTACCACTGGGTAGCCCAGGTATTGAAGATGGACACGGATCTGATGCATTCGTCCCGTTTGAGGCTTGCAGAGCACCACCGACGACTTGCCGTTGTAGCTGAGGCGCTTGAAACGGGTCACACAGTCCTTCCCTTTCTCGGAGACTTTGCACACGCCTATCTTGTAGGATACTACCTCGATCGGCTCGGAGCAGACCACTTCCTCTTCGGGGAACTCGCCTTCCACTCTGCAGACGTATTGCTTGTGAACCTGAAATAAGAGTTTTTGTATATTACTAGATTATTCTAGGTTGCAATTCCTCCTATACGTTTCTCAATTTATCTTTCAGGACCAATGGAAGATAACTTTTAAAGGGACTGCCAGATTGTGATAGTTTTTCTGATATCAGTGCGATCAACTAGAATATTCGATCCTATAGGAAATGGAACAACGTATATATCGCATCCTAAAAATTGCGCTTACCTAAGTACCCACGTCGCTCTTTCAATATTAAAATTAACATTCCGTTGAGAATCTTATAACACGACTTCTTCGTAAATCTCTTCTTAGTTATTTAATTAAATAATAAACTAAACGCTATTTAACTTCTCTTATGAATTACATATACTACTGAAAATTATTACGAGACTGATTCGATTCGCTTTTAGTACGAAAGTTGACGTTCGATCGAGATCATTGTAAATAATATCTCGTAAAAGTCGTAAATCTCTACAAAACATGAAACGCTATCCAACATGTCTTTTTGTTCTTATCCAATCCGGGTCTAACGGCGTTGGGCGGAATTTATTGGAAAACGCGCGGAGCTAAGCAGGTTTCCCTCGCATAACACCGTTACGAAACGAACCTGTCTGTTTCTTATTTGGTGCTCCATCTGCCTCGCTTTCTTCGGCGTTCTACCGAAAAGGAGAATACCGCTGGTCAGTCTGTCCAGCCTGTGGATTGTCCTCAGGTTCTTCAAATTGTACTCCTTCGCCAGAATGAAGACTACCGTGTTGTGTCGGTATCGTCCGCACGGGTGCACCTGCAATTCCAGGATCGGCTCGGTTTATTTACCGAGAAAACAGAACGCGAAGCGGAAAAGAGGACGAGGAAGATCGAGGATTGTGCAATTGGTCGAGTTACGCGTTACGGTTAAAAATACTCGGCAAGGAGAACGAGAAAAGCGGAATGGGATTATTGTATTATTGTATTTACAGACACCAGAAGTGTTTCTGCAAGAGGTGCTCCTCTCTTCCACCACGAATATTCTTCCACCATTTTAGCTTCTAAGCTAATCGTTTCGTTTTCCAACCTTGTTATCCGTTTCACTGTTAGAGACTGTTCTTCGTTCGAAATAATTTTTCTTCCACCGATTTACAATTTCTTGGGTAGAATTTTACCATCACATACCGTGCAAATCAAGTCGCAATTCAAGCGATATTATTAATATTTCGTAGCACATCCGAATTCTTGCGCATAATAAATTTTCACAGAATGAAACAATGCGGCAATGATCATTCATCCGTCATAATCGTGTGATTTTCCCTCCGCGATTACTTTCTATGTTTGATACAGAGAATTTCGATAAAACACTGGCTACGAATTAACGTAGAATACATATATAAATATTCCAAGTATAAAGACAGTCATGAAAAGAATACTCGAAACCATTTCAACAGCAAATCTCCACAAATCTATTCATTTATTGGTTGACCATGTTTGGCATTGAAGCAAATCGATGCTAAAGGAACATACTCTGAATAAAACGAACGATTTCTACAAATACGATTAGCATTTGAATTAATATATTGGCAATCCCATTACTTTTCAACCGGACTGTGTACCGTGGACTATGTACATCTCTACAGTCAATACCATTAAATTAAAAATGCTTTCCACTAACCACATCATTCACTAGACAAGCTGACAGGGCGTACAACGGGTAAACATATAGAACGTTAGCGAAAAGCAGCAGTCTTGGCGGTATACGATCGAAATTCGAAGCTAAGCGCGATTGCATGACGCCATTATGGTACCAACGATGGTTAGGGCAAACGATTTGACGCGATTGCACGTGCAAACAGGCTGCCTGCATGCGACGTCGACCAATTTCTCCCAATTCGAAGAGAAAAAACCGATTGACTCTGTGACAAAAGGGAATGATTCGATGATTGCGTGTTCGTGTCAGCCGCGATATGAGCACAATGGTTGATTCGGGATTGTCGCGTTGAAAAACGCGATTAGAAAGAATTCCTGGAGCGAGCGAAACGCTTACAGTGGTTGAAAAAAATTAGGTTTCGATTTGTATTTATATTAAAAATGTAACGAACAGACTGTGGATCTTTGTGCACTTGCGGGAAACTTAAAATCGCAAAAGTACATTTTTGCGTCTTAAAATCTCGTAGCCCAAAAAGTTGAAATGGAAGAATCGTTGCGTGTAATTTCACGCTTTGATTTTATGCAGCAAAAATTTCCTACAACAAGTATTTTTATTTACTGAAACGAACGTTCGAGACACAAAAATTGCAGGAGCGCGGTAGAGTTGAGACAAATTTACACATTTGGAAGAAAATGACAGACAAGTGGCAAAAATACGAAGAGTCGAGTAGCTACCTTGAGTTAAATACCTAATTTACCACTAATTTTCTTAGCGATAGAGAATTCCAACGACACCGTGCATCGATAATAATTTCCTTGCTCTACGAAAAACTTCTAACTTCTGTTAGAGAATCTCTTGAGTATAATTTTACTTGGACTACAATTACGACGAAACTTCCGGAATAGATATACTATACTCCATCGAAGAGGCCTATAAAGCGACACGTAGTTCAAGTAACACTCATTGCCAACACTCCGATTCATTAACGCCAATCTGTCACTATCCTAATCGTAGTGAAGCAATGTAATAGCGAAGCACTCAACGCTGATTCGACACTTGTTCTCGTGTTTTATTTTTCATATTATCGATATTTGTAAGTTGCTAGTGGCGTTTGCGAAGTACAAATACAATTCTAAAATCTTAACACTACCACAATTTTTAAACATAGACGTAAGTTCGTTGTACTGTACGAAAAAGAGCACGATACATGAACAATGCGTTCTACGGTAGAAGAAAGAACACGACACATAAATTATGCATCCTTAAACTATGTAAACGATGAATGACATTTGAACATCACTCTTTACACATACGTAAAACATATTTAATGTTGAAGTGGTCACCACTTCTAAGAAAACTCTACATTTGGTTTTTAGTTTTCTCAAGCACCGAAGCCATCGACAGCGTATAGGCAAAAGATTGGGACGAAGGCAAACCATAAACCGTAGACAGGCGACGATGACTTCAGGGTTTTCAGTCAGAGGGTAACACTGCTAGCGTGCGGATCTGAATTAGCTCAATTAAATTCCGATTTGTATTTACACTTCGGTATTTGAAATATATATGTCGGGGTAACGTTGGAAGTCGGGGCGTGTAATGAATCTTCTGGCCATCGTTGTTGTATACCAGATGATATTTGTTGAAGCGAATGTGTTACAAAGGTTAACAAGTGATAGCGATGATGGAATAATCGAGATGTCGATGACGATGAATTTAGATTCGATAACGAATACACGGTCAACGGGATGACGATTGCGATTTGCAACTCGACGTACGTGTTCACTGGACTGGTCGAACTTGTCGGATCGAACCCCAGTCCAAGTGGAACTGCCCTTATATACTCCTCTCCGTACATCTCTGTATCCGTCGGGTCGATCTTTGTTTTTAAGGAGAGTTATTTAATTACTTTGTACCTCTATTAGGTACACGTCTCTCCCGTGACCGTGGCTACGTTCAGCGACCCGTTATGTCACTTCGAGCCCAAGTCCACTGTCATAAATCTCGGGCAATCACAATCGACTTAACTCGTAAACAGCTATTTCCCAGTTTTATTGTTTAAGTACGGCTATAATAAAAAGTCTGGATTAAAGTATCGGGGACTTTCCCAAACATTCCAAAAGAAAAGCTCCGATGTCCTTTCATCTTCGACATATATATTTTCTACCTTACAATTTATCCATGCGTTCCTTTGTATTCACATACGTCTAATAACCTCAAGATTAAAAAAAAAAAGGTAGTAGAAGAATAAACATCTACGTTATCTGAGTTGTCTATAAATATTTAAAGTAACACATAGATATTAGTATTTCATACAACCACGATAAGACAAAGGCAAGCGAGCGTGAACGTGAGAAGAAACACTTGCAATTCGCGGACGTAACGATAAATTCGAAGGAGTTGTCCGAGCAATTCTGCGGAGGATGTCGATAGGTTGATAGGCGAGGGATCGTTAGAGGCGTAAATAGTACATAAACAGGAAGTAGCAGGTCGTAAAGACGCGCTGACAGCCGAGCCGACAACGAGAACCACTCGATTTACCCGATAATCCTGCTTTTCATCTCGCTGCTCGTCAACTAACCCCCTTTTCTATGTCTCTGTCACCCTTTCCTTTCTCCTTTGTCGCTATCGTATTGTCCGACCCACTCGCTGGAAGCATCGGATGTGCTTCATGCGAATATATATCGAGTAAAACCTCGCTTCCTCCCCTATCCTTACTCCTATTCTTTAGGTCAAACTATTTTCTATCGCGATAAGAAGCTTTCACGGCGGACTTAATTTTTTAAGGCGATTGCCGACGATGAACATCGATGGCTCGACTTCGCGTCTCATCCCTTTCCTTTTTCCTATGCGATCAAAATACGCGAAATCTGACAGTCTTCGCGATAGAAATTTTATCGTTTCAATTTCTTAGACGATTCGTATTTGCACGATTATCTTTATCGTCTCGATACGCGTTTCTCTAATTTTTGGTCTAATCTTTACCATTCAATCCTCGATATAATAATCTTTGGTTCACTTGTGAATTTTAAATGCGTGACTCTATGAATTTTTAAATAATAAATTGCTTCGATTTTCACATCTTTCAGTTTTCATTTGATTTTTTTGAAGTATTGTTTCGAAGTATTTTCGTATTTTTACAACGTTACATTCGATACAATCTTATTTTACACCTTCGTTGAATTCAATCCAATTAAATATTTCCGATCAAAACTTTACAAGTAAATGGTATTAATTCTGCTTTTATTTTTTAAGCGCGTAATAACGTTACGCGTGTTCATTGAATTTCAAGTGTATATCAATTTAACGTTTACAGGATATAAAGCGCACACATACACACAGAGGGAACGTGAAACGAGTTGAATTCGTAAACTGTTTGGCGTAGTCTGGCGAGGGTGGCGATCGAATGAACTCGTAAAATCTAACGCGCGGAACAAAAGCTTGGAAAATAAAACTGATCCGGTCTGTTGTTCCCGGGCGTAATTAAATGATCATTCCGCGGTCGCAAAAATGTTTTTGCGGCAATTAACCGAACGCGCGGAATGGTAATTAAGCGTCGCTTAATGTTTCTCTTTGGCTTTGATCCATGTACGAGCGAGGACCGCAAATTAAACGGGGAAACAAAAGCGGGACACGTCGAACCTGAAAGCCATCGTGACGAACCGAGAAACTTTGTTAGAAGTTTCAATTTCGTGGCAGTTACCTGCGGATCGACGAAACTAGTTATCGAATTAAATTATTTTCCTTCCCGTTTACAACTTTCACGAATATCAACGAAATAATAGCTTCTTGAATATAAAGAATCTTTTCGACGCGAAAAAGTTCTAAGAAATCTTTGATTTAACGACATGAACAAGTTTTAAATTTCTCGTGACAATTAAAATCACCGATGTTTATTAATAATAAAATTCTAGCTTTAAAATTTATCTTTGAAGAATGTCAATTATCCAAAGTGTCATAAGTTATCCAATTATTTAAAGATACCATGATGTTTGACAGATTTCATTACCTATTTCGGTATAATTACATTAACTACAGAGAGTTTTTGCCTCGTCACGCGATCGCGTCACAATTGAAAATTAAACGGTCGTGTAATACTCGCTGTAAATTATTATTCCTCGTTAAGATACAATCGAGGATGTACGGTTAGAGTTATACGATTATAAAATCACTGGAATTCTATGGTTGGTCGTTGGAAACATTACGGCAGATGCATCAGTGAGATAAATCATTCGTTCGTTGAGAATCGGTGAAAATGTCATCGAGAGATCATTAAGGATTTCGCAAACTGCCACGTGATCGACGTAAGAATAATTTGAAAAGAAAAATTACCTCGGTACGCTGACTTTCTATTTCTATAAAACGCTATAGTATGTAAGCAAGTAAGTACCTGGTATATTAGGTTCTCGGAAAAGCGTCTTTCTTTTACAGACGCGTCTTTTGCAACGATGCATCTTTGTACAAACATGAAACCTAATCTGTCGAACGTTGTGATCTTTATCTCGATAGAACAAAATGGATCATAGGTAATTCGATGAAATAATATAAAACGAAATTATTCCTTATAAAATTATTTCCTTATAAAACGAAAGAAACTTTTCGGACGACCCAATGCTTTGTTCGAAACTGTATGTATCTTTTAACTACGATAAAAATCCGAAATTTTAATTATTTCCTTATAAAACGAAAGAAACTCTCGGACGACTCAATGCTTTGTTCGAAACTGTATGTATCTTTTAACTGCGATAAAAATCCGAAATTTCAATTATTTCCTTATAAAACGAAAGAAACTCTCGGACGACCCAATGCTTTGTTCGAAACTGTATGTATCTTTTAACTACGATAAAAATCCGAAATTTTAATTATTTCCTTATAAAACGAAAGAAACTTTTTGGACGACCCAATGCTTTGTTCGAAACTGTATGTATCTTTTAACTGCGATAAAAATCCGAAATTTTAATTATTTCCTTATAAAACGAAAGAAACTTTTCGGACGACCCAATGCTTTGTTCGAAATGTATGTATCTTTTAACTGCGATAAAAATCCGAAATTTTAATTATTTCCTTATAAAACGAAAGAAACTTTTCGGACGACCCAATGCTTTGTTCGAAACTGTATGTATCTTTTAACTGCGATAAAAATCCGAGATTTGAATCGTAGAGAAACTGTTTACATTCGAAAATTCGACGAACTTACATTTGGACGACATGCAACAAACCGTAATTGCGCTTTTATCGTATTAATTAGAAAAATGAGTCACGAGGAAACGTTTGCAAGAAAATATTTTTCGCAAAAAAGAAGATGAAGCGTGTTTTTTTAAATCGTTAAAAAAGAAATACGCGCCGAGGCACTTAAAAAGATTAATACGGCAAAGCAACATTCACGGCGGGAATTTGGTGGGAAAACAAGAGAATCTAAAGAGGTAAACACGAGGAAGGATCGCAAATAAGAAGACTGGCGGGAAGCGAGGAGAGACGAGCCGGGCAAAATGAAAAGCAGTCAGCGTGTACAAACGCATTACAAAATTGCCGCGTGATTATTCATAATTGTTTTGCCACGTCGAAGGCCGTCGAGTCACAGACGATGAGCAAAGACCACCGGCGCGTCAAACTGCAGGTAGAAAACATTAATAGGAAAAATACAGCTGCACGATGGACGTGCGGTTAATCATAAGCCAACGAAATGCATAGAAACTTACCATGACACGATAAGAAAGAAGAAAGAAAGATAGAAAAATAATACAAGGAAAAACGAAACATGCGGCAAGTATGAGAATATGGACGACGATTGAACGCTTTTTTCTTATTTCGACTTTTTTTCTATTTTAATTCTTCTTTTTTTTCCGATAAGTGACGAAACGTAGTTTCACGTTCTCGAGTCTGGAATACCTTCGATCTAGGAACAGTAAGTTCTGTTTCCTTCACAGTTTTCGTTGCGATAAATTGAAGGATTAACGATGTAGAAGCTAACAAGTTCAGTAAACCAACTTGGTAAATCGTAATATTTTCCGTAGAAGATACTAAAAGCTACCGTTAGAAGAAAGACGAAAAAAGAACGTTCTTCTCCATCGTCGATAAATTCTTCATTCAGATTCCGACTACGTTACGCAAGGATTCGACCAACTTTCCCAGAATTGGATACAATGAAGATCGAAGGTATTCCAGCGAGTGAATAATTTGGGTTAGTACAACCATGGGATCTCGAACAGCAAACAAACACGGATTCGTTCGGATTGATCGCGCGGCCGAAGCTTCGGGCCAAAAATAATCGGCCTGGGCCGCAGAAAGCGAAAGGCCGAGCGAACAATCGTCGTAGTCGTGCGGACAATCGGCCGCGATAGCAAAAACAGATAGAAACAGGCGAAACTACTGCAACCGAGTGGATGCTCCCATCTGTTTCTTTTGCTCTTTTTATTTTATTTTATTTATTTATTTTTTTCTTTATTTTTCTTTTTTTTTTTGGCAGTACAGTCCTGGCAGTACACCACTTACAGGGATGGAGGCGGGCTTGTTGACCACGACGACGTCCTCGTCCATGTGTATCACCGTGATCGGCTCCGAGGTGACAGGCACCTCGTGTCTGCAACACACCAATCGCAACCAGCTTAACGTGGCTTTGTTCCTCTTGCGCGTACTCTCATTCATTCCCTCTTTCTCTTTCTTACACGCACGCATACCACAGAATGGAGCTTCGTTTATTCGTGTGGGATGTACAATGAAATGGTGTGTGTGTCTTTGATGGTTGATGGACGGGGGTTGCACGAAATTTCTTGCGTTTCGATCTCGGTTATGAATATTGATAATATTGACCTCAATTTTAGGATTGATACTAGGATCAAGAAATTATAAGTTTGGATTGATTTTAATTTGTATGGAAAATTTGGCGTAGAAAACTGTAACATAAGAAACTGGTATTCTTACCGGTCGTACTTACATTTTCCAAGACCCTCCGCATAGTGTGGATGTTATGTAAAGCGTTTTAAAGGTACATGATATCCATACTATGGGAACGAAAAACTCCGAGTTTCCTTTTATTCCAATCTTTCAAGAAAAACTCGACATTGCTAATTACTTTCAATTTGATTACGATATATTTCTTTGGCGGCAAATGTCCGGATAAACGAAGCTCGTACACGTAGAAACGACGACTGAGAAGTGCACTGTAACGATTCGCGGGAAGGGAGTCGGATCTGGAAACACGAGGGAAGGTGTTCGAACATGTCTGTTCTTTCCAGTCCATGAAGCGTTGAACGTGCATGATTCTCTTTGGAACTGTTAACTCGTAACACGTGCTCATGCGGTTTCGAGGATTTCTGAATGACTTGTATCTCTCCAAAAAAATCCTACATTTTAATATTATTCAAAAAGAGAAAAAACACGACGGAAAATGTTTCGCTCGTCAAGTGTCATAGTTTCGGATGTTCGGTTTATATCACTCAAAAAGACACGACAGAAAATGTCTTTTGTTAAATACTTTACCTTCCATGGTATCCAACATTCTCTTCGCTCCAATTTCTTTTGTACTTCGAACGTTTAGAGAAACGCGGTCGACAAGTGAATTTTCAATTTTCAATCACTTTGTAACTGTTCCGTTTCTAATTTTTTAATTAATCCTCGCTTGCTAACGTCATAAAACACCGCGATAATTTTTTTTCTTTTCGTTAAAAATACCAGTTGATCTTGAGCGATCTTTCAAGCATTCTCTTTCTATTTGGATTCTATATCTTACGCGATAAATTTCGCCAATTTCTGTTACACGTTAAAAAATGCAGAGTACAAATTAGAATAAGATATTCTAAAGTTCAGCAACTTATCGTTAATTAAAAACGTCACTCGCGATCCAACGAAAATGTCGTGTAAATGTAAATTAAGGATCGATAACCAAAATCGATGATATTCTAAAACCCTCCCATCTGCCAAATCCTTCGAAAACTCCGCTCCTTTCCTTCCTTATTCAAACAAGATTTTCGATACGCGACAATCCTCTTAAGGATCGTCTGATTAATCCAAAATTTACTCCGACTCCGTTTTTAACGCTTTAAATTTCAAAACTCTCCGAAGAGCTTATAGTATCTGTATCCTTATCTTCGAGTTGCTCATTGTCCTCGGGCAAGTCGATCAGACCCTTTACGCTCCCGCAGAGCGTAAGTTTCATTACAAACAGATTAATAGCGATGCGCAGAGAAAAACGATCGTGAAAACGGGACAAAGAGGATACCAGGGAGGGTTCGGAAGAACGAGGAAGCGCAACGACCACAGGTGTCCAGTCTTTCCCCGTATAAGCTCGTGTACGTTCTCGGCGAGTTCAATTACACGTTCCATCTACCTAATGCATTCCTTGAAACTGCGCTAGTCGTCGCGCGGCGTCGGTACTCTTTCGCTTTCGAAGACAATAAGAAAAACACCGCGAAGCCATCTTCTTCCGCCTTTCTGCCACGTACTTTTTTCCAATGCTCTCTGCGCTTCATCCTCCATTTCGTCGCTTCTCTTTTTCACCGTACTTTCTCTCCTCTTCCTTCTCTGTTTTTCCTTCGTTTTCGTGTCTTGGCTCTTCTTCCGTTTTCTTCCTTTTTCACTCTATCGGCGTGTGCACCGAGCGTTTCCTTCTGTTTGTCGGCGAAGGAAAGTATCGTTGGGGGGAACGCTTCCCTCTTCTTTCCCAGACGTCTCTTTGAATAATTCAATTCGCGTCCGGGTAATTTCTAAGGGTTGTCTTTCGGTCGACTCGAGTGCAAGATGATTCTACTCTGTTTTCGAAACGGCGCGTGGCGACTGGATTTTTGGAGGAACGACGGTCATTGAATTGAATTTTATACGGTCGTCTTTATACGAAGTGTTAGAGAAAAAGGGACATTTATAAGGTGTGATTTTAGTATCTAATTACGAAATCGTCGTTCGAAGCTAACTCCTCGAGTTACAAACAATTTATTTTTACGTTAGAAACAAGCTAGTAGTTGGACGAGTCGGCGAATCAGCTGACTGATCGGAGAGATTATCAGATTACGATGACTTTTCAGAAGGTAATTCAATTTCTTTTCCCATGATGTATCGTTGTCCGATAAAATGGATTCCAGAGCAAGTTTCTTACTTGTAATCCAATAATTACCTCGGTCGAAATAAGACACCATTATGATTAAACAACGAAGAAGCTCGAGCATCGACGGTGGAAAGGAATTTCTTCCAAAGTTTCGGATCGCTCGACGATGAGGCACCGGCATTACAATTAAAAGTTGAACAGCATCTTGCCAGCGCGATCGATTCGTCGCTTCCCTTTTTGTTTAGAATGTCGTCGAATAAAAAGACCGTTGAGAACTGCTCGTTTCGATCGAAACTTCCGCATGCTTCGTCCGATAGATGTATATCGAAACTTAATTTAGCTGACATATTTTCATAGTTTTTTAATAGTTTCACGAAAGCACTTTGAATTATGATCTTCTCTATGCAATACACGGCAGATCTAAGACACAATTTGGTGTTAAAAAAAAAAAAAAAGAAAAAAAATAGATTAGCTACAGCGTGTACGAAGGTTTTCATGGCTGACCGTATATACTCGGTTATTTTTAATTAATAATTATCTGACGTAAATTTACTTCGAATAAATATCTTTCGAATCGCAGAAATTACTCTAAGCACTTTCACGAGTTCTCGCGAACTCCACTTCTTCCACAAACAAACGTGGTCTATTTCGAAACTATTGTTTCTTCTTTCAATAAATCGCGCGAACTCTTCACGCCTGGCCGAGGAAGAAGTCGTTGGGACTCTGTTTCGCGCATTTGGCCCGATCGACTTTTGGCAGCGAATCGATCTCGGAAGGCAGAGATCGACATATTTATTATCCTTCGTTGCTTAATTTAGCGTTCTAGGGGATACGCGTGACGGAAATTGACGGCTGTTAAACAAACGTTGTAGGATAATGTCCGTACCGAATGGAATCTTCGCGCATCAGTCCGTTTCGCAGAGTTGTTACATAACGCCGGATTAAATCGACGGCATTTCGTTGTAAATAATTTCAGGATTTCTCGCCGTAAAACTACAGCACAAAACCAAGGGAGCGAGTTCTCGCGAGAAAATGGGCTGACGTGTCTTAAAAATATTTCCTCTCGGAATAAGGAGAAATATTTATCTTCCATTCTCTTCCGTTATGGTACATCTAGCATGCTATTCTTTATTTCGCGAAATGCGTGCAGGATGTAACACGCAAAGTACACACTGTAACTACTCCGTTAATGTCTTTCCTTTTTCTCAAAGATCAACGCGCCAACGCTTACGTAATACCGCAATACCGAAATAAACTTTCAATTACTTTCAGTTGTGCGATTATCCCCTTTGTAAATTTTATTAAAGCACGCTGCATCTTAACACTGGAACTACCGATAGTTAACACGAAGCTATTTCTATCAAGACCAGTGAAAACGACTGGTCTTTAACAAATACGCAATGATAGAATATTTGTATATTTATTGATTTATTGCTTTCTTACAGAAGCAATTCCATGTTGTGCAGTACATTTTTGGTATTATTAATCCATCTGGCACCATGATCCCTAAACGAGGGTCGACGTATTTACAAAATTGTAAGAACCAGTCGTTTTCACTGCTGTGGTATTTCTAGTGTTAGCGTCTAGAGATCTGGCGATCGATGCGGAATTTCCCTGATAACTGATATCGTCATATCGAATGATACGCGGTAAACGTTGTAAAAACGCGTGGCAAATTGTAGAAAACGAGGAAACTGGTTAATTGGGGTTCGATAAACAGATCGCACGACCCTTTTATACTGACGAGTGCCAGTCATTTTGACTGGTATTGGTAAAAGTAGCCTTGATACAAAATTATTTCCAGTTCGAATACATAAAAAACAAAATAAAATTTTATAAAATATCATTCTTTTAGTTATCGTTGCGAAACTCGTTACATCATTGCGGAAGAAAATATAACGCGAAGTAGGAATTTGAAAATAAAATTGTAAAACCAGTCGATTCGACTGGTGTGGTAGTTGTAGCGTTAATAACGCGAAATTCAATCGCACGGCAGCGTTATTGCGAGGAATTTTAGGATAGATATATATTTGGATGAAATTAATCAATGTTTAAATAGCAAAACAAATACGAGAACATGCACGGTTGTTTGAAGAAAAAGGAGAAACGCGCGAATATGCTTCTAGATATTGCAGCAAAACGTTTCTAATCAAGCTTGATTGGCAGAGGTTTCATCGCTCCGTCTGCTTCCTCTGTGAAACGCGGCTGATAGAACTGGGAAAATTTCATGCATCGGTATTACGCGGATATTTCGAACTAACCACAGAAGCTAAAACATTTACGCTGCAACACAGTCGATCACGTTTAATATCGAGTACACGCGATATTGTACTTTAACGTACTAGTAAATTAAACGTTAACAAACTAACCGACGGATGTAGTTGTTTTTGGTCGAATTAATCTTAAATTTGGCCGCGTTATATCTTTTTTTCATTATCGCTAATTGCTACGAATGAAATTGTACGACGTGTGAAAATATGACAGCCTTGAAAGAGTTAATGAACTTCTCCCTATTAGAATTTGCTCGCGCACTCTTACTTTTATTTCAAAAAACGAAAAATATTGAGAGCATTAAGCGATTGTAATTCGACGAACCGGGGGACGTAAACGAAGATTTTCAGAATATTGCGAAAGATAGGATTAGTCGATGGTTCCAACGGCGACAGATTGATCTTTGTTGAAATTAACACGTTTCTTCCAGCTTGGGGAAGCGATTCGAAGTTTAGAGGGAAGGAGGACACGATTTCTGGGTGACAAACGACGTCCCGACCTTTCGATTCACCAGCCCGCCAGATAACCGCACAGGAATCGACCACGAGTATCCCTTATCTCGGCAAGTTTGCCCCGCGGTTATCGGGGTCGAACCGAGGACGAAGGTCCTTTGGCTGTGCGATCCGCAATTGCTCAAGTTATGATGGAACTAATCGAACTCGGTGGCCCGTTTACGGAGCCGCCGTCAAGGAATGAGTTTGAGATCGGTGAATTGTTAAAAATTTAGCCGAAGTAGCGTGAAAGGAAAGGAATAATAAATCGAGCGAAAATGCAACGAATAAACGGAATAATACAAAAGCTGGGAACTCGAAGAGAACATGGAAATGTTGTGAGATAACAGTTGCTTGAAATTTTAATTCTTCCAGCGATTGTTTCGGATCCTGTGGAAAGACGTAGCGTACAAGTTGAAACGAAATATTCCGAAACGAAGTAAGTTTTTTCGTAATTAGTACGAAATTTCTTTCGACGATTTTCGAATGGAAACCTAACGGCAATTAATTCAGAATTCAAAGGAAACTAACGTCGCAGAAAATCCAGTGTCGGAGAGTGTAATTCTCGGAGGGATTCCATTTTGTATCCGTCCCACCGTGGACGACCGGTCCGTTTCCGCCGGTATCTGGATTTATTTCGGGAGTCAGGCCGGACAACGCGGAATTACGAAAATGCTTTTCGAGCTCAGGGACGAGGTTCGACGTCGGTCTAGCCGTGATCTAATAATTAGGCGCGACTGCTTTTCGAGATCGCGAATAATTGGCCGACGATAGCTCCTGACACCACGGAAAGATTTACAGAATACCGTCAGCTTATACTTGTAAGCGACTCGTTCGAACGCTACACCGATTGTTACTTTATCGTCGATATGAATTTAAATACTTATACGTAAAAAAATGTTTCCACCACTCCACGTGATATTTGGAAATTCTCAGAGAAACGATGCTCGGTTTGTAATTCATATTTTCACGTTGTTACGATTCACATTGGATTTTGACGAGTAATTGATGCTTTGTTTCGTAGAAATTCTACTTAAGGGGACGAGTTTTAATCCATCGACGATGAAATATCAATTTGTAAGAAATCGTATAGATATAAATGAGGATACGACAATTTGTATCAAATCGATCATAATTTATCCGTAAAAAAACAACGTTGAAGGATAAACGGGTACCATATTACGAGTTCCGGATAGTGTTGAATAATATTTTTACGATACCTTATCTGGTGAACAAGAATGAAGAATCGAAGAACGTCAATTTAATACTCGTGCGATTTATCGACGATTCGTGAGCGACCGTTTCACCGATGTACCGACTAAACCCGTGTGAAACAGCCGTGCATATTTCATTGGAGATGCATGTCACGTCGGTATGCGACCCGCGTTAAATTTGGAAGGCGTCGTAGTTGTAACACGGTGAGTGTTGCACTTTTCAAATGTCAGCCGATGCGACACGGCGACGCGTCTAGACCGTCTAACGCCACGCTTCTCCATGGAAATTCTATATTTCTATCGAGTCTAACACGGCCTTTTAATTCGCTTGCCAATCCTCTCTCCGTTTAATAGTCGCGCCACTAACTTAAAAAGATTTAATTTTATTATTATATTACGATGGCGAGGTAGGATTTTCAGCAAAAATTTAATTAAACCGCGAAATTTCCTGCACGAGATAAGATAGCAGCGACTTTTCTTGTCTCGAATAAATGCTACAGGTAATCAAGGAAATAAGCGGAAGACTTTGAACGTTAACCCTTTGCATTGCTATGTCGAGCGTGACTCGGCATCAGTTTTTATCTCAGGAGTTCCTTCGTCGAGTCCCACCTCTTTTTTGTGAAACGTACGAAAGAAAACTAGAATTGAGTCTTGGAAATTGTTTCAAGATATTTCATACGCTTAAAAATTAGAAAATACAACAATAGTGCGAATAAAACTGGTGTTTGAGTGAATTTCTTTCTTCCTTTATTTATTTAAATTGTCTTATTTTTTAGTCAAAGTAAACTTCAAATAAAACACCTAAAAGCGTTGCGAGCTGCTGATAACGAAATTGAAATAAAATTCGGTGTGCAAAGAGTTAACGATCGTCTCGCGAAGCAAGAAATGCTCTTACGATAGGTGGAACGTATAAAGTTTCCCTCGCAACAGGAACCAGTCTGGTCCAGACGCGAATGCTTAGTCATTAACGTATAATTTTACTAAAATATTTGATATCAAACGCGATTAAAAAGTGCGAAGCAAGATATACGCGATCCACGCTACAGGAAATATAAAAAGTCCAAGAATACGAAGAAAAGAGCAAGGTTTCAGTACTTTTAGCTACGTCAAACGCTATACGCGAAAACCTAGAGAGGATGCGATCAGAAGCGTTAATTCCGCCCTCGTTCGCAGGGAGACTGATCCTACGACAACCGCCCTCATGCATGTCCCTGGCGACACGGAAAATTGGGTAGGATAATTCAATTAGCCAGAAGCGGTTCCGTGGTCGAACGATCCGCTTCCGTCGGACACGTCGTGCAATTTCGCACGAGAGTAGCCTTTAGCAATGAATTAGAAACGCATTTAACCAGCTAAACGGAAGACAACCCATCCCCTTCCGTTCTCAATTTATGCTGTTTCGCGTCCACGAGTGTTTCATTCGAGAACAAAGCTCTCGCTCTCGTGTTTCACGAATAAAAAACACAGATACCTTTCGTGTGTACGAACGTTTCCATTAATTCCGTCGATCGAACGCCAATTCGAAAGCACTCGAAGCGTAAGAGACCAGCTCGCTGCGATTACTTATTCCAACGGATGGATTATTTATGGAATTAAAAGAAGAATGGAAAGAGAAGGGAAAGAAGAGGATACGCAGAATAGTAAAATAAGAGCGTGGAGGACGCGCTTTTCCCATTATTCGTTCCCTTCCTATCGACGTTTCATTATGTTCGTGGAAAATTCGAGTAGCGTCTAACAAGACCAACCTTCCTTTGCACGCTCCGAAAAGCTGCAGAAGTTGCGACGCAACGAATAATTGGACGAACGATGGGTCCTTCCGTAATGCAGGAAGATAAAGAATCTTTGGTCGGAGCAATTAAACGCACGCCAGAGATGATCCGTGAAAGGACAAAGCTGCGCACTATGGTCCGCTTGGTAGTCGATTACTTTGATCGGGCAAAATGGGAAATCGAGAATAAGATTATTAGCAGTTTCAATGGTTGCAGTTGTTCTTGACAGATACACAGAAAACTCCGCGTCAAGATCGTCTTTAGCTGTCGATACTCCTTTAGACGCGACTTTTAGACGTTAGGCGAAAGAAAGTTTAAAATTACTACTTTTATATTACAGCGATTTTCTGCCATGTCGGTAATTTATTCCCACGAAGTTAATTAATCTTTTCATTAATGCGTGCTCCGCGATATCTCGAACCTGTTTAAGAATGAAACATTTTAGAGTGGTTTTACGGCTACGAGATGCAGCGTATATTAATAAAGCTTCCATACGCTAAATGTTTATACTTCGTTGATTTTATCAAATGCAATTCCATCCCACGAAATTACGATCGTACATTCCCTCTGGTTTGCATTTCTTTCGTCCGACGTAGCTGCCTTATCGGTACCCCATTTGGAACACGTTATTTTTACTCGTATAGCTGCATAAAGATTCGCCGACTTGTTAAGCGGCGTTTAATCCACGCAGCGGAATAAGAATCGCGGGTTCGCGATAAGAGTATACCCCAGCTTGCTGGGTAAGTGGTCTACAAAAGTGTTATCGCGAAACGCGAGGTCGAGAGCCGAGACGACCGGTTAGAATGGCGGCGAGAGCCGGGGGAAGGTTGTGCGCACGGAAAGTTAAACGGAAACTGTACTTGTTGCTTGAAATTGACGTAGGGTCGGTGACAATGTTTGGCGGAGGTGGTTGCCAAGAAATACAACCGTCCATCGGCGCTTCTCCTCTGTCAGAAGCTGGAGAAGAAGGAAGAGGAGGAGGACTTGGTCGTAGCCACGACATCTCCTGTACGCCGCCCCGTTACGGAAGCGAACTTGTTGCTGAATTTGGCAGCCAGCTCTGGAACTTGCGGAAGAGGAGCACGGCTGGTGGCTCCGGAGTTGTTGCCTCGTGCGCCAATCCAACCCTTGAATTTATGCCCTTCCCTCGTAATTCCGTCCACTGTCTGGAAATTCCATCTCTCGCTAGAAAATGTTCCACTGGTAACCACCGCGGTAAAATATCCCAGCGAATTTCGTCGAATTACTGGTTCTCACTGGCTTTGGCCGTTTCGCGGATATACCTGCATCGTCAACTTTCATTCGTTATCTCATTTAAGGCACGGCTTTTAGGCGTGTTTTTACAGCTCTCTTCCGGTTCTTCCTCCGTCGAGTACTTTTCCACGCGAGGGATATGTCGGCTCTTTTTAGAATTTTATTTTTACAAAGTTTCATTCTCTGTAACCTTTTCGGATTACCATGTTTTTATTTTCTCCTCTGTAGGTCTTTCGTTTTCCTTTTTTACGGGCGTCCTTGTACCGTGTGTTAATTCCAATAATTATACGTAATGATTGGAGTATCGTACGTCATCAGATGATATTGAGACATCGATAATAGTCAATATTAGTTGGTATAAATAAAGAGGAACGTAATCGAAGATGGATGAAAATTGATCGCGTAAATACGCTCGAGTAACGTTACGAAAGCTTTTCGTCGAATTTCACCTTCGACTCGCAAAAATGATAGATAATTGTATAATCTGAGGCAATAATAATATATAGGATAAGAAAGAAAGCCACTAGTTATTGTCAATCCGAGCAGCAATGTATTTACAAGTATCAGCCAATCCGAAGCCACTTTTTCGACGCTTGTCGGACAAACAATGACCGTTTTAAAAAATCGTCGCGGGACAAACGACCCTCGGCGAACAAAACGCGCAATTTTGAAACAAGCGGGGAGGAAGGGGGCCGATTCGAAGCGAAATCCGCGATTTCATTCTTCCCAATCCGTCCTTTCTCGGTCATTTCCTTTTGTAGTGCCGATGGAGGCACGATACATCGAGTCCGCGCGCGCTCGTTCCTCCATTTTCGCGGCGTACAGCGAACAGAGAAACGTAGACGGGACAATGAGGCCGGAGTTGCCACGGAATACTCTGCAAATCGAAGGAGCATGGCACAAAAGCGACTTGACCGGAACGGGCGCGGGGAAACCGTTACGGAACAAGCGCGAAACGAGCTTTGGGATATTTTTTAACGTTTGAAAAAAAAAAAAAAGAAGGAAAGGAAAGAAGAAAGGAGAAAGAAAAGGAGCGAAAGGACGGAAAAGAAAAGAAGAAACTCTTCGTCTTTCTGTGGCGAGTTCCTTTGTGAACGGCGTATCTGTTCGTGCTCGTTGATTTTCTCCTGTTCGTCGAGGAATCGCGAAGGTACTGACGAGCAATCTTTGCGCGACAATGACGCGATCAACTACTTCCTTGCTTTATGACAGCGCGTCAATGAGAAAATACGAGACACGCTCGTGGTATGTAACGTGGTATCCGAGTTAATTATTTTAATTATATTTTCCTCAAGTTTAAGAAGCTTTTCTCACCGATAGAAAAATACGATTCAATCGACAATGATTCGAAGAACGTAGTAGACTCGACGTAGTTGTTCAACTCTCACCCATAAGACTGGAAAAAAAATTCCACTATACAAAACCTTCGACATTTTTCTAATTTTGCTGCTGCTTAAATCTCCTATCGAAAGTATCGAAGCAGGAAAATTACACGGAAGCCTGCAAACCCTTGGCGCTTCCGTTATTCGGAAAATTTCAATTCCAACGTTAAATACACCCCAGGCTTAACTCGATTCAGGACGAGAGCAGCAAGTTACTAGAACGAAGATCGATCCCCTAGACGAGTGATGCGTGAACGGCTGCGTGTGCAAAAGTTCGAAACTCAGAAGGGTTGATATCTACGATCTCGCACCAGGTCTACCTATCGGGCTCTTGCTTCTTCGCGAGTAACAGATACCGCGTAGCTCGAAAAACAAGCGACTTGCGATCCTCGCAGATATCATCGTGCACCCGGTCCGAGCTAATAAATCAACCTGTCACCGAGCTTCAGCTTCGACCTCGACCCGCAACACGCTCAACCCATCCCTTGTCACTCAGTTCGACTTACCAGCGGACCAACGACGCCAGTGCATGCCGGTAACCCTCTATCTTTGAGGATTAACCAACGCCAACCAGCTTCGTTAAGCAAGCTGTTACGTCACCTCTCTCTCTCTCTCTCTCTCTCTCTCTCTTGCCTCCTTTTGCATCCAAGATTTTGTTGTAATCTGAAGACTAAAGGAATTCAGCTCCGAGGTGGAACAAGTTTTGAAACAAGTTTCGGCAGGAGTTTCGAAACGGTAACTCGTAAACTGGAATAATCGAATAATTGCGGCGAATTCAAGGGGAGATAATTTTAGGTAGAATATTGATCACGGTTTGAGAGATTTCCTAGGATTTTGCAGGTTCTCGAATTTTGCAATTGCGCATTTAACGATAGAACGGAGGCAAGGTAATTATTCAGGACATTTCAAATTGATTGGATCGTAATGTTTGATAATCGAGCAGAGAAACGGAAAGACGGATAAATTCGACGAGGGGAGGGGAAAATATGGTACGAGAAATTTAAGAACCGTCTGACGAGATAATAATGGATGTTAAATATTGGACCACCACAGAAGCTTGTATACGCGTACATAGGTAAAAAAAAAAAAAAATGAATTTGACATGGATCGATAGCCACGAGACCATGAAAACTTTCCTCGATTCGACCAACCGGTGCGAATCAGCTGTCTCGTCGTCCCATAAAATGCATGCTCCAAAGAGGATTTTGAAACAGAAACGTTCAATCACTGGTCCCGACATAATTTCACTTTTACCGCGTGTTTTTTATTTTCTACCCGAACTACTTGTCCCTTCGTACGTCCATTTTCAAATGATACACAGTATGCATATGCAGGAGGCGTTCGATTAAAACACGCAGCAATTAAAACAAGAGATCGTTCAAGTATCTGATGAAATAAAACACAGAAATGGTAATAAAAAATATTCGTAAAAATGCAAGAAACCATTGAAACGCTTTCAAGACGATTCAAAGAAATTTCATTTGTACTATTATTAATTGGTGGGAAAATAATTTTAAGAATGTCGGTTTCTAGAGCGATCAAATTCATCGTACATTTTATTTCAAGTTCTCCGTTATTCGACGGAACGAATACGAGATTGAAACATATTTTAATACGACCGACAGAAATAATTGGCCATTCTACCTTGGAATTATGCTTCGATGAAATATAAATTAGGCGTACACGCACGTACAAATGGAAAGAAGTTAAAACAGATTTTTTAGAAAGCGAAGCCTGCTATCGAAATATTTTAGTTTATGCTTTTGACTCGTTTCTTCGTGTAGAAACGCCGTCTTTTCGATCGTACGTGTATATACGTACGCGTGCGTACGCGTGTAAATTATGAAAGCCATTCGAACGAAATCGCACGATCCGTATTGGAAAGCGTCGCTCCGTTATAAACTGGGAATTCCAACTTAGATGGATCCGCAAATATTACGCCGGAATCCATCGATATTTCTGGCGCTTGCCGATTTCGTCGAATCGCACTCCGCAAGATTAAAGGCTCGACATTTAATTTTATTATCAACGAACGTGTCGGCCATCTGAATCCTATTGACTGTGAATCGAAACGATAACGAGCAGCTTATGCGAATTTTTAATCGTTCTATCCCGATGTTTCTGTCAATTTTTACCGCCAACGTTTGTCAATTTTTACGCTAAAGTTTTCTATAGAATTTTCAGTTTCCACTTGTTACAGCGTATTAACGCACACGGAGGGTATAACGTGTACTCTCCTCATCTTCAATCTGACTACACATAGAGTAATCATTAATATTGCGTGGAAATTGTGCTGTAATCTTTTATTGTCACCCGTTAGATCAATAAATTATATTAAATTAAATATAGCCTCCGTTGCCATAAAAACTCTGTTAAATTTTTCTCAACAACAAATCGAGATGCCTTTGAAAAGAAATCTCTAGCGGGACAGATGACAGGAACGATTTATCATCGGGACGAGCATAAATAAATTCGGTCAACGAACAATTAATCTTTCTGCAATTTTCGAGCTGATCCTCCAGGGGCTTCTGGCTCGTGTCTCGTCTTACAATATCGTGTGTCCATCCAATAGCCGACTAATGCATGCGGAAACTAATTCGGTGTCCTCATGAAATGCAAATTCTCTGGGAATACAGGCAGACAGCAGCATCTCGGGATCCTCGCTGTTTTTAATCGAGTCTGCGACAACACGAGAGGACATTGTTGAGGGGTTGATATTCCCCTGTGTTCACGTACACTTTTTGCGACCGTTTAGACGACGGGAAAACGCCAATGATCGTTTCAAGTTTCAAGAATTCGAAAATTTAGAGAATTCGAAATTTAGAGAATGTTAAAAAATAGAAAAATTAAAAAGCTCGACGATAGAGATATTCGAATGTTGAAAAATCGAGGGAAGAAGAAGGAAAAATTGCGTGAAAGAATGCGATCGGTGCAAGTACGTGTCGATTGAAAGAAGTATGGATTGTCGATGGAATTGTTCGTTAAATGGTAGAGGACGCATCTAGTTGAACGAAACTGATTCCGTTCGAGCAATAGATTCTGATAAAAGCATGCAAATGTAGAGGAGTAGGGGCACGTTTATGGGGTCAATCCAATTTACGAGTCGCGGCATAGTAAATTCGAGTCACTGTTATCCCGGTATCTAGTCGGAAAACATGTAAACGCCACGCATCGAATTATGTTTATACCGTTTTATGAACTTCTCTTTCTTTAAGAGAAATTCGAAGAAAATTTTCAGACAATTTCAAAAATTTATCTACCATACGTTTGATCTCTACTTATTAAGTACGTTGATTTTATCGAGCTAACCATGATCCTTTTTTTTTTTTTTTTTTTTTTTTTCAAAAAACGACAAGCGTATTCAAGGATAAACGAGTTTCGTATAAAAGTTAGTCGATATTAACCCAGATATCCTTGAGTGCTTTTTTACGATACCTTTCACGACACTTTTTAAAATATCGTTATTTTCCTTCGTTTTAATGGCCGAATCAAATATATTGACCATGTTTGTACGTTATTTGTTTATCGTTCATCCATTATTTCAATCATCCAAGCAAAAAGGTAACGTTATTATTAATTTATTGGCCAAATATTTGACCATCTCAAATAGTAATATGAAGTCAAAAGTTTTATGAAACGCTGAACGCAGAGAAATAGTAAACGTAGAGATAGTAAAATACGATAACCTTACGACTATTCATCCAGCGGCGTTATGGTTATATGCATTTAAATGAAAAATATGTATTGCAACGTAGTGATCCGCCATTAAAAAGTACTTTGTCACCGATACAGTCGGAACGCGAGTGGAAGACAGAGCTGAAACGCTCGCTCGTTAAACATCGTACGGAATAATAAGCGTCGAAAAGCCGAGCTCTAATAAACTGCTCGAGGAACACTCGAAACGTGATTAAAGCGCAGTTGACGTTCCGCCTGATCTTGCACCTGTAGCTCGCTCTGTTCCTTTCCCTCCGGGGGGCAAACGAAATTCGTTCGTAAATGGACGGAATTAACGCCACTCTCTTGGTACGCGCGATCCACGAAACTTTGGTCCTCAACCTGATGTTTCACTATTCCTTATACGAACTGGCTTCTACTTCAAATTCACGATACAATTGCGAATATTTATCGCAGTGATAAATTCCAAGTTACGGCCAGCGTGGCTGGAACGAGGGGAAAAAATGCAGTCAAGAATGAAAAATATGTAGATACATTTCGCGCAAAGATACGCGCAGGTAGTTGATTTTCCTTGTTCAAAAGCATCTTGCCTTCTTTCGGATCTTTCCGGATTTATGCTTTGGCGATTAAAACTCGCGAGCTTTCAAGTCCGATTAATCGCATGATTTCACACGCTACAGTCCTTCTACGAAAATTCTACGATGTTCCATCTGCAGCTCGTACGACGTTCTTTCACGACCAAATCCATCCACAAAGAAAACCTGTTAAACTCTTTGACGACTTTTTCTTCGCTTGCGAAAGTGACGAGCGAAATTAGAAGTTGCCTCGTTGCACGAGGATTTTGAAACGACCAAGTTGCCGAACGGAGATTAAGCGACCAGATAGCATTAACTCGTCGAGCAATATCAAGTTTCTGCAAGCGTCGAGCAAAGAGCATTAACTCGAGAACGTTGAGTCGCGAGTTTCGCGAATCGGTCGGTACAGCACAGTGTTCTTCAAAAATTCAGCTTCGATAAAACGTATCTACTCGATCGTTCGCAAACTTATCAGAGAATTTATCAGAGAAGCGACTTTCAATTTTGACGCGTTAACGACTCTTGCTGTCAACAAACGTGAAACCGAACGTAAATCATTGGAAATAGAAACGACGGTAATTGGAAGAAAATCACTTTTAAAATGAAGCGATGTCAGACGAAACGGATGATCCTACGATGAATTCTAAATAGCATAGAAACATCCGGACGACAATATCGAGATTTTTTTTCAAAGAATCTTGCACGAAGTAAGAGAGAATTGCAGCCTCGGCATCGGGCAATTAATTCAAGAATGCCACGGCAATTAACAGCGCTTATCGTTCGAAAACGATCTTTCCATCGAGAGTGACGTCAGTATCCGCGTCTTATTGTCCGCGACGAGTAACAGGCTGACCCGAATCATCTATTCTCGAGACCTTCACCCGCGAGGAACGGCTTTCCTGTTGATCGAGGAGGCCTTTTGTGCAATTGCGAGAAGCAGTCGCGATCCGAGCGCGATTTCTACGCCGCGGGCGTACCATGTGGCTTCTCATCGCCTGGCGATTAAAATGGCAGGCGTTGCACACGAGGCAGCGAACGCGCTCGGTTTCGCGCCACTGGCCTGAATATTATGCGTGACCGAGGAAAGGAATCCACGTAGTCGATGAAATAAATTCAATGTCACGCGATTTAGATGCAAATCACATGGTTAATAAAAGAACGAAGGTTAATATTCTAGATGGAAGAATGAAACACGAGGCGACCTC